>CM055404.1:14625788-14661861 GCA_029228625.1 Pseudolycoriella hygida
TTTTCTCTTAGCTGTAGATATTTTTTTTTAAATTACTAGTCGCGCAATTTTTTTATGAGCTTTTTGCTCAGTTCGATTTTTCTTAGAGACCTTTCGTTACTGTGTCAGTGGTCACAAACCTAGTGCCATTTATGATGTACAAGGGCGGAAACTAGTAGGGCCTAGAATGCTGGTTCGCCCCATCAATGTTTTTTACCGGCAGGCATTTTTCGGACCACATACTTAACGTGAATTCCGAACCACACCTAACAGTAGCTTGCATTTTACCATTAGGATTTCTTCTTGTGCTAATTATATCTCCGCCTAAAGTTAGACTTTAATATTTGTATACAGAATTCATCGAATATGGATGACGCCATGTTGCCATTCTTCTGTGTACGATTCGTTGCGGCACCAAACCCACAACTAACCAAATTATGAAGCCTGGGTGTGTCTAGGAACGTTACTTTCATGCTATATATTGAAGAAAAATCCTTTACAGAATTTGTCCCCACCAGGATAGAACCCGGATATTCTTGGTGGAAAGCCAGTACGTTACCACTGAGCTAACCCGTTCCTCACGACATGTGTATAATTACACAAACTCTTGGATATTAAGGTTAGCGAATATGCTGCATATATTTAGTTGCAAATTGTATATGTTACACACAGAGAGCATAAGAAAATGCATGTAACTGAACGACTGAGTTCAATAATATGTTTCCTGTGGATATAATACTTGCACCTAAATTATGCATTAGCGATACGTTAAAATACAAGAATTTTCAGTGTAGCTAAACATTTTCGCAATACGCCCTTTGAAAAATTGGGACCTTCTTCCGCTACCCTACAACCTTGTTCACTTTTCACATCAACAACTTCAAAGAATTTCATCATTTACACAAAAATGTCAGATCTATAAGTCGCAAAATTTCAAATGAATTCACTTTAATGACAGAAATTCCACATGGTTAATTGTGTTAAAATGGGCTGCTAATTGAGCTAAAATTCCGCACGTACTTGCAATTAAACTAGTCTTCGCATAATTCACTCGTTAAATTTTTATTACACATTTTTATTGTTCCTTCTTCAAACATATTGCAAAATAACGAGACGCTCGTCGCCAGAGCACCTCTCCCCCTCATAAGTGACTTCACTCGGTCTTGATTTTGTGTTGAACGAGCCGAGTGAACCGAGTACCTACTTTACTTTTGACTTTTCTATGCATTTCTATCGTATGCGAATCTTCTTTGTTTACAGCGACTTTTGTAATCAGTCGAATTAAACTCCAGAGTAAGATGTAGATTATGAATAAGAGATGCCGAATCTGCAAAAAAGTGGTCCATCCATCCGTTGTTGACGGACTTCATAGATAGCTCGGGTAAATCTAAAAATTAGCATTTTTGAGCTGCATAGATATGGCCTCCTAAGCTGTCATGTTAAGCCTATACAACGTATCGTCAACAAATATTCGTAAGAACCAATAACGTAAAATTAAGAAGCTTTTAACGCTTTTGAAGCTTCTCTTCAGCTTCCTTGAAAATTATGATCTTTAAACGCACTCGTAGGACATTCAAAAGTTCTAAAACTTCTTAATTTTACGTTATTTTTATTATTAAAGTTTTTGAATCTCTAATGAGTGCGTTTAAAGATCATAATTTTCAAGGAAGCTAAAGAAAAGCCTCGAAAGCTTTAGAAGCTTCTTAACTGTACGTTATTTATTCTTGGGAACATTTTTTGACGATACGTCGTTTAGGCTTAACACGGCAGTAAGGGGCTCTGATATTATGTTATCGGCGTTTAAATCTGGCCTGCTTGCAGCTTGCTACTCACATCTCTCTCCTGTTCGAAAAACCTGAGAACACTTAGGGTCCATTTATTAAGTATAAAAAGAATAGATTTCGCTTCTAAGCGGGATGGTGTATGACAAAAACGTGCGCTACATTCATTTTCGTAAAAGATTTCATACATTTTTGCGTGCAATGAGGGAGAACGGTTCTGAAATTCGAGGAAAAAAGCGTGCGTACCTTATGTGTTCTCAGGTTTTCGAACAGAAGACTTGTGAGGTGATAGCTGCGAGATGGCCAGATTTAAACGTCGATAACAAAATATCAGAGATGTGTAGTTGACAACGTGGTTGTGAAGACATTCATGAAGCTGCAGAGTTAATGACCAGCGAAGAAATGCTGAGAGGCGGTTCCGGGGAGACGAGAGCATGACGATCAAAAAATTAGGTTTTAGTTGTAAGGTGGAAAGACGGAATCCAACACTACTTGGGTCATTGATGGACTAGGTGTCTACGAAGGTTTCCTCACCCTTACAAAAAAACGGTTTTTGTACCGTCAGATCCTTTAAAAGAGTCCTCGTCGACAACACTGATATATTACATGCATAGAACAAATCAGTGATGCCAGCGGGGACTCCTTCAAAGCATGTCTGTTCCTTTGAAAGAGTCCTCGTCGGCAGCACTGACATATTAAGTGCATAGAACAAATCAGTGATGCCAACAGGGACTCTTTCAAAGCATTGTAAACTCGACAAATTCATTCCTATTTTCTAAATTGAGATTGTACCCTCTTTACCATGTCTTATCCAGAAATAACGCAAAGTTTTTTCATACGAATGAATCAATTTAGACTTAAAAAGTGCAAATTGTCGTATTTATGTTTGTCGGTGAAATTTGGATGACGAAAATGGGTGCCACATCTAAATTAAATACGTTGCGCTGCGAAAACGATGATTTAATCGATCACCAAAAATGTTGTTCGATAAAATAATCGAAATGATATTTTCACGCACACAAAAGTGTTATCGGCCGCCTCTCATTTTTTTTAACAATTTCACACCTGGACACCTGGTGCAGAAGACCTTATCGTTGTGATATCAGCACTGCAAATAGCAATTCCTTCAGTGACTGAAAGCTGTATTGTAGGTGAATAAACCGAAATAGTTTCCATCTGCTACAATTCACAGGTAGCGTTTATTGATGTAATTTGTCGTGTATTTGTGTAATTGTGTCACAACATTCGTCTAATTAATGAGAATACGATAGATCTCCGTATATGAATGTGGTCTTAATTGCATTCACAATGGGTATCATGCTCTGAAAGACTAAAAACATTACAAAGAAAACTGTTACAAATTCAAAATCGTGTTTGTTTATAATAATTTTTCTAAATATTTCTATTTTTCTTGATGTGTTTATTGTTCGTTGGAAAATAATGGAAGCGAAGCCCCGCATAGTCTCAATCCCATACTATTTACGGTCTTACATAATCGAATGTATTTAGACGGTAACAGAAGAAAATGTTAAATATTTTGAGACTCGTACGAATCATACAGGGTCTTTGCGTCTAACATGACTGTTGTGACTAAACGAACTTGCACTTCGGGGCTGGTAGAGCCGGTAATATAGCAACTAATATTCAACGGGAAGTTAGCTTCTTCAAGTTAGCAGCTTCATTGCTGGAAAATCAGCTGGTTTTAGAACTTTTCCATAAATTCAGCTGAATGAAATCAGCTGATTTTGCTTGCAATGAAGTTAGCTTCGGTCGCAACTGCAGCTAACTTCACGTTAAGTGTTACTTGTAAGGATCAAAACAAACGACTGTCACGCCCCTAGATAGAGCTTACATCATTGCTTCAAGTAATGATTGAGATGGGGATTAGGTGAGGTCTTTCATGTTTGCTGTACTTCCATAAAATTTCACTATGTTCCTTGCGACCGACGTTGGTTGTCGAATCGTACGGGTCTGTTTTTTATTTTTCTCAAAATGATCGAATAAATGTCGGTTGTATGCTTTCATTGTGTTGTATATATGGATTCGAGATACTTTAGAGATTATCTATACGAAAGTATCAATTGTTAATTGAATCATCGAAGGAAGTTATACAGATGACGGTGTAGAAACGTTGTATTTGATTTTATCACACATTCATTCGAATACATGCAATCGATTAGATTTCAAATTGTCTCTCTAGCATAATAGTAACGTTTCAAGATTTACTGCCATTCTTCTATTTCGTGGTTAAAATTGTGGTTATTTAGTGTGGTAAGAAGTATTAAATTTTAAAGTGTTTATTTGAACCTCCTCCTCATTGGTGGAATAGGTGTCTCAGATTTTATTGAATCGATTTGCATAAATTAAGTTGTATCGTTTATATGGAATGTTTCATTCTGTCATTTGTGCTACCCACATGGAATAAATCAAAGTTTACTCTTATAGCTTTTATATCCTGCACTTGATACAATCGGAGACAGTCATTTCGTGAATGCTACAAAATTATGTCTAACAAAGCACATAAAAGTTTGTGGCATACTTGGAACTTTATATTCGATTGTAACGGCAATTTGTGCGGATCAGAGCTAATTTTACTTAGAATTTATTGGATGCTGTTGTTATGAAATAAAAACGTGATACGTGCCTAGTTTCTAAATGGCTAGAAAACGGGCCAAATTTGAAGAATTCTAAGATTGGCGGACAAAAAACACCTAGTATATTCATGTTAGGAGTGGCCTTAAGTAATGTGGGCTCAGACCCTAGACCCAACCTCCTCCTGCTGCTCATCGACCCCACTTTTTAATTTTCCTATTTATTTCATCGCATGTGGCGCTGCGATTTAAATACAACCATCTAAGTTTCAACGATAAATGACATTGATACAGGTCAAATATTAGCTGTGTTACCGTAAAAAATAAAAAAAGTCTTTTTGCCCGGGGGTACTTCGACAGGAGTTTTTTTGACCAACGGACGCGATGCCCGGCTGTGGATTGAATTTTCGTTGAACACTGCTACATATTTTGTTAGATAAACATCATCTGATGTCCTAACCCTAAAGTTCATGCGCTTCTACGTAATGGATTACAAAAATGTCCAGTGGGGGATATATGATATCGTAACCCGTTCAGTTCTATGAGTTCAGGTATATTGCATTGAACTTAACATTCAAAGGATTTTCCCCCCTGGGTAGCTAGAAAATATTGAAGCGAAAAAATGAGAGAAATGTTATTTCTGATAATAAATCTGAAAGAAAATTTTGTGCCACGATTGGGATCCGAACCCAGAATCATCAACTTTCCGGGGTGCTGCTCTAACCAATTGAGCTGCCTAGGAAATTCTCATTTCAGATCTAATTTCGAACCGTTGCTTATACACTCACACTTGTATCTGCAGCAAAAGTACGTGTAATGTTCGAAGAACTTTTATGCGCGCTTTGTGTCACCTGCCACCTACAGATGCGTGTGTCTGATTATTCTCATAACTACGTGTCCATTAATTCGTATTTGTATTTGAATGTCGACAGAACAGGGATACCACTATCAACACATTAATGTATTGAAAGCATAGGACAATGAGATATATCTCAACCCACAAAGTAAATTTAATCATTTTTTCTGTTATCAGTGACTGAAGTGAACGAAATTTGAGCATTAATTTGAAACGAAATTATGAGAGAAATGTTATTTCTGAAATTAAATCTGAAAGAAAATTCAAGATTCAAGAAAATATTGACTTTAGGACAGCAATTTATTCGCACAAAGCCTAAAAAGCATAGCAAATAGAAGGACGCAGCTATTTCCTTCCTATTTACCTAAAGAAATATAAAATTTGAGCCTTAATTCAGGCTATTTCTATGATGAAATTAAGAAAATATTAGGGAAAATATGTATCTATTCGCTTGCTACTTCCTTCTATTTGCTCCAATAGCAAATTGCACCTCACTTACCATTGGCCATCGTCGTTTCCCCCTCGCTAAAAAGACGTCATTTGAAATAAAAAGTGGGACGGAGGCACTTGGAAGTTATGAGGCAAAAACACTCTTTGAACTGATATAAACTGTTCGAATAAAATCAACACTCAAATTCAAAGTGTGTTTTTGCCTCACAACTTTTATAACTTCCAAGTGCTCCTCCCTCAACTTTTTATTAAAAATAGTTATTTACGCAACAAGGGAGCAGGCCGAAAGTGCTTTGCCGTGTTGCGTATTAAGTTTTTCATGCTTGCTAGCAGGGACGAAAGTTGAAAAATGTAAGCTCAAGGGGCGAGCTTACATTTTTCAACTTTCGTCCCTGCTAGCAAGCATGAAAAAGGTATTTTCTGTATACGTGAGAGTGTATTGGTTGTAACGGAAAATTTTTTCCCATTACTTGGGACGAAAAGTCGCGGTATGTGCACCAACACACTCTCACTATTACAGAAAAATGTCTTTCAAAATACCCCAATACACACTCGATGTATACTTTTCGCTTGGGCTTTGCCCGCGTGTACGTACATTTCTCATGTGTATTGGGGTATGTTGAAATATACTATTTTAGGCATGGATACATCATTGTGAGAATAAACTGCTACCAAAAGTCAATATTTCCTAGCTACAGCCCAGTATGTCGGTATATAATCGAAGATTATCTTCAATAAAAAGCCTTAGTGCATAGAGTTTCCTCGAAATTATCCTCATATGCTGAGGCTTGCCAAGACATTTCGCTAATTTAGCTTTTTTTTACCTGTGCCTTTTGAACAAAAAATAATTGGAAATCTTTGAAAGTATTTTTTTGTGGTGGGCCCATAATCTGTTAAGACAAGTTTATTGCACGAAGGTCAGTCGTAAACAAGAATTTATATACGATGCAACTCGCTGTGTGCCGGCTGCTGTGAAAGGAGAGAATATGACCTGTGGGTGAATGGGAGAGTGAAGAAAAAAAATGAATTTTCATGCTTGCTAAGAGGGACGAAAAGAAAAATGTAATCCCACGGGCGAAAGCTGGCACTTTCGCCCCTTGGGTTTACATTTTTCAATTTTCGTCCCTGCCAGCAAGCATGAAAAACTTAATACGCAACACGGCAAAGCACTTTCGGCCTGCTCCCTTGTTGCGTAAATAACTATTATTCAATCGTCTTGCTGTCTTGATTCATTCTATTCAAAATTAGTCGATCCAACCGCTGATGATTTTCCAACAGAATAACTTGAATGAAATAATTATCTACTTTTCAAATCATTAGGCAAGCCCTTCGATACCTGTACTCCAATTTAGATATTGAATCCTCTTACATCATGAAAGACAAACGGACATAAAAAAATTGTTTGGACACATCGGATTATGTTGACTGATTGACGTTAATTTATTCAATTCTAGATAAAGTAAATAGAAATAATTAATAAAAAAGGCTAGCTGAGCATTGGTTAAGTATTAATTCCCCACAAGGAAATAAAATTATCTTCGTTTTTGCTTGTTAAAAATTCGCATTGCGTTACAACGAACGACTAACAAAACCCGGACTAACAACTTTATTTTAATTACGTCATTTTATGACTGAATTCATTGAAATAACAAAAAAAAACAAACTTTCAATAACAAACAGTTTCCAATATAACAATGACACAAAGTCAGTAAAATATTATTTTTCAAACATAAAATAGAGATTTTATACGTTGCCAAGACATAAGCCATAAGAGAAACTGCTTTATGATTCAATAATTATTTTGTCGAGAACATAGCAGGAATCCCATATAAGTTACTATATGAAGAAACTGTCTGCACTTTTAGGTAGAAAAAAAAATAAACGCAACAAGCAGAAGAGTTAAAAATCACTAAAAAAAAGTCTGCAATCAAAAAAATGACTCTCACCTTTTTCTGCTTTAGTCACAAATGTTAAGGTCAAAAGGAGAAGTAATCCAAAATAAATCTGCATTTTGTGTGTTTCTTGTTGTAATTTAATATTTTCGACAAATTGACTTTTCACAAACTATTTTTTTAGTTGCAAAAATGATGAAGTTTAACTTAACTTGAAGCGAATTTGTCATTTACATAGTAAGTGTATCACGTGATTCGTAATATCATATCTAGATTTTTAGCACATTTATCGATCACCAAGACCAGTCACACCAAAATTTGTATTTAAAAACTTAGAAGAACAAAACGGAAAAAAGAATTCACATAAAATGCTTTTTTTTATCTTCCACACATCACTTTTTTCTCGACATGTTCATACACGAAGAGTTCTTGCACAACTGAAGGCATACGACCGAAAATGGTAACCTGAACCATCATATAACAACTTAACTCTCTCAACAACTGCAAAACATTTAACTTCAATATGTTACCGAACATACACACAAGCTCACATAACCGTAGATATATTTATCATATTTTTTATTGACGGTTGCGAATCGTTTTGTGTTATTCAGACGATACACAAGATCTTTTTCTTCAAATCGTTGCATCGAAACTCATCAAATTATATATTTCAAAAAAAAATTAATAAAAAGATTTTTGCATCGTCAGCACACACATACGCTGGGATTTTATTAGTATGAAAATTCAAGGACAAACAAGTTTTACGAATTCACTAATTCCAATTTTGTGTGAGTTCTGAATCGAAAAAAAAATCAGAACCCCAAACGAATGATCAGAAAAAGAACGAAAGTTAAAAATTTCAATGAAAATAACTAAAAAACATAAGCTAAGACCCGTACGATTTCGGGATAAGTCTCATCGTCTCAAATTCTTCGTCAAAATTTCGAGGAATACAGGATATTAATAAAATTACTGATTGAGCACACAGCAAACAAATTACAGATTTAACTAATTCCATTCTTTTAGAGGCGAATGACTGATTACGATGTCGAAAAATTTCAAAATATAATTCTTTTATAGGACATAGTCCCCCTTTAGATAACCCATCAGCTAAATCTCCTCACAAGCTTTTACTGAATCCCCCTCCCTAACCCGAACTTTATTATATCTCAACTTTCCACCTTCCAACACTTAATTTCCCTGCTAGCCCACATTAAATCTACATCCTAACCCCTCACCCGAGCAATCTTTATATTATAATCTCTCTTCCAACCCGCTCGATCCCCATTTAATCTTCCCCCTTCTCACAAAAATTTCATTTTAATGAAATACCCATTAGCCAGTTTTTTCAAAATTTTCATGATTTTATCGAAATTAATGGAATTCCGCCGAATTTTCACGAAATATCGAGAAAAATCACGAAAATTTTCTAAAAGACAGGCAAAAAAAAAACATCAACTGTCGAGAACGGTCGAGTAGCTATACTCAGCCCCTACCAATTTTTTTCTGGTTTTTTAGTTCCATATGAGTCTGTTGAGAGCAAAACCCGGTCTATTACAACTGTCAAAGTGACGTTTTAAATGTCAAACAAAAAAAATTTTTCGAGATATCCAAAACCTGTTTATTTTTCCTCATTTCTATAAAAGTCTTTGATGTTTGACGTTTAAAACGTCATTTTGACAGTTGGAATAGACCGGGGTTTGCTTCCAACAGACTCATATGTTCTATTAAAAACCTGAAAGAGCAATTTCCGTTCTTAATTCCCAAAGAAATCAGCGAAAAAATCAAATTAGCGATAAATCTAAAAAGAACAATCGCCGAGGATCTTCACTGATTTTCTCTAAGTCCTTTCCGCGTGACACAGTGTGACAGGCGGGAGGGGGTTTCGAAGCATTGTATTTATTTATTTAGCGTATGGTTACATTTCAATATTTCTTATATTACATACCATTCTTATGTTAATGCATGTTCCATCACTTTTACACAGTTCATTCATATTTCCATGCAGTTTGCCGGGAGGATTGCCTAGACAACTAATTCGGCAACCGACGTTTGATGGCATTTTTCGTCCAGTGCAGACTTCGTGAAGACCCATTGTAAATTCAGACTGGGCTGCCATTCGATTCACATTCCTTTCTTGCCAATCACATTCGTTGATTGTAGGCTCCATCTTGTGTTGATTAGTCGTGACAGGTTCCATTGCTGGAGAAGTCGAAAATCGTACACCGACGCGCCATTGTATTTGACTGATTCACGCTCGTGGCGAAAGTACACATGTGTGTTCTCCTTTCCATATGTGAGTGACGTCACATATTCGCGTACCTTGATTTTTCGTTTCGGGCATCGAATACCGAAACTACCCAATGTATGAAGCTTGGGTCAGCTTAGGGACGTTGTACACTTGTACAGTCTATAATTTCTCAGGGAAAAATTCTCCGTTTCGGGGCAGCGCGTTCACCACTGGACCACCCGTCCACTCATTGTAATGTCAAAACATCGAAAAATAAAAAAGAATTAAAAACATAACACTGGGCTAGTACTTACAAAAAAATACTCCGTTTTGCCACCGTTTCCTGAAATCGCGCCTCTTTTCTATTGTTCGAAAAGTAAACGAACGCAAAACACGGAATGGACATAATCCAACGTACTTAATGCTTTGAATGACATACTTTTGCTGGTACATATTGTGACGTCACATTAAGAGGGGGAGGGGTTCGACCTAGTGTGACACATGCGTGACAGGGGGGAGGGTCGAAAAATACCGATTTTAGCGTGACATACTTTATGAACGGCGCGGCCCCAGCACTGGATTACTTCGTATGTAACTAACTTCACTTCGGTTATTTTTGTTACAAATTGACGTTCATGTGTATGTATGATCTTGATTTTTTTATTTAGGCGTATGGATTTTCTTCTAATTACAATTAACATTTTACAAACTATACTTTTCAATAAGCTACAAGACTATTTACATCGATTAACACTACATTTATACAAAAATTATGATATCGTCCTCTTGAGTTCATAAATCCAAGTCAAGTTCTTCCAGCCATTTTACTGCTATCGGTGTAGTCCTGTGTAGAGTTGAATGAATTTCCGTAGCGGGCATACATTGACTATGTGATGCATTAACTGAATAGTCGAATTGTCGCAGTCACACGACGGTGACTCAATATATTTCCACAAGAACATCTTCTCTCCGCTACACCCATGTCCAGTGCGAATACGGTTTAGCGTTTTCCAGTGTTTTCTAGGCACAGAGAATCCGTTCACTTGCTCAGTAGGGTCAGCAATCATTACCTTGTTTTCAAATAATGGGCTGTCACTCCAGAAATCTTTCCATCTTTCTTTGATTGAGAACTCATGTTGTTGAATATTCAAGTCTTTCCAAATGGGCTTCCTTGAATCAAGTCGGGCTGCTGGTGGATTCAACAGGTCATGTCTTACTGGTGCATCGAACAAACTCGGATGTCCGATACATTTTGTCCATTCCTTATGGAGCAGGTCGTTCTCTTCTCAAGGGAGGCGGTTCGATATTTGAAAGCACGTGATCTTGATTAAACTACTGAACACAGACATACAAATTTTAAAGACCGACCGAATAATTTTCAGGAGGTCAAAAACTGACAGATTTTTATGCGTTTTAAGAAGTGCATAATAGGGCACTTCGCGAGCTTTCACCTTTCGAGACACTTGAATTTTTTACAAGAAACATCCACTTTGAGAGAAATACGAAATTTTCGTCGTGTTAGTTTTCTTGTACAAATGCCAAGTGTCCCAAAAGTTGAAAGCTCGCAAAGCGCCCTATAATAATTGGAGTAAAAAACTCTCATAGTATCAGCTGAACCAGGAAGCAGTACTTACATTACAAACAAGAATGTTAAGGGTCATTCAAATAATGAGCACGCTCTTTCGGGGGGAGGGGGGCTTTGAGAAAAGCGTGCGCTCTATACATTCTGAATTTTTTTCCACGTAGTTTTGCGTGCAAGGGGGATGGAGGGTCTAAAATCCGTCCTTTTTAGCGTGCTGAGCTATTTGAATGGCCCCTTTATATAGTAAACTACAATTTTTCTGTTGTCATATCGTTAACACCAACACGATATTGAACCTGCAAAAATTATCAGTTCTTATACGAAATACTCCAAGATACCGCACCCATGACAGCAAGTTATTAAAACATTTACAAGAAAATTCGCCACACTAAACAAATCACAAAAAACAGCTAACTGAAGTGGTGTGTGTATTTAATTGATATTATTAAAATTAATAACAATTTCTGTATGGAGAGACATGTATACAAAAACTGAACATAATTCTCTTTTATTGTCAGCTTTTGTCTTGAATTTGAATAAACGTTCGTTGTCTCGAAAAAAAAAATTAGTTTCGCAGTTGCGTAGGTGGCAATTAGAGAGAAATAATAATACGAGTTTGAAATGCTGGCAACTTAAGACAACAAGGCCGTAACAAAAGCTACGATTATCATTATTGTTTCAATTGTTTCGCTTTTTTTAAGTATGTTTGAATGACCAACGAAGAAAGGGCAATATTCTTTCATAACTTGTGGTATTCATCATTTTGTACATTTTGAGTGAAATCGAAATCGTATTTTGTTCATGTCTCTTCAACAATACAACTCTGTTGAATGTGAATGAAAGAACTTTCGTTTATAAATACTTTTATTATGTTTTTCAGTTTTATTGTTATTTGCTGCTATACAGCAACATAAATATGAGGTAAGACCCTCTGCAAGCATAACACTCATATAGACCAATGAAATTATCATTTTTATATTCCATACTCGTGCGCCGCCGCCAAAAAATATCTCCCGATTCCTGCGGCTTTGTGAGTGAACTGTTTCTACAACCTGCTGTAGTCACAAACATTGTAAGTGCAAACGTAAGGTCTGAAACGCTGTGCTGCCATATAGGTAGTAAGCGTATTTGTCCGCTCGCATTAATTTTTGCGGTCAATGAATGAAATCGTAAACGTTTTACCGTAAGGTGGGCAGTGCGAACTACTTTAAAAACACTCTAGACTAACGGATATACACAAAGCACTATAAATAAAGCTCTGCTGCTTTGAGAAAAATGGAAATACAGAAGGAATCCTTGCGTCAGAAGCTGTTGATACGTTCTCAGTTCTAGTTTGCCATAGAAAAAATATTCAAACTGGCCTTTTATGGCTATAGTCTCAGCTCTTGAACTTGAGAACCTAAAGAACTAGCTAATGCCATCACACTTATGCTAAAAGATCAATTAAGGCTGAAACTTTTATCTACATACACCTTCTTGTGATAGCAGTAAAAAAATCAACGCGTTGAAAAATTGACAAGTTTAGTGCGACATCAGTGTCAAAGTATCGCGAATTTCGTGACAGGATGCACAAATTTCATACTCAGTTAAATGTGAACTGCTCGACATGAAATTGACTATAATTTCACGAGAACTGATATCGCACTGAACTTGTCAATGTACGCATTACGGCGTTCGGAGAATTTGATTGAAACTTCAACCTTGGTGGCTGAAATCTGTTAGCATTTTTTAGCGGATGAGGCTGCTTATGATTATGGTGCTATCACCGAGGGGTTATCCACTGGTCAAAAATTTGTACCAAAAATTCCAATTCCATAAAAAAATTCGAAATTCCAAAAATTCCCTCGAAATTCCAAAAATTCCATCGAAGTTCCAAGAATTCCACAAATTTCCGAAATTTCCTCAGAAATTCCAAATATTCCACAGAAATTCCATCGAAATTCCAAAAACTTCATCGAAATTCCGGAATTCAGAAATTCCAAAAACTCCCAAAATTAAAAAATTTCCAGAAATTCAATTTTAATTCCATGTACCAAAATGTACCAAAAAAAATGAAGTGGATAACCCCTCGGCTATCACTCAACACAATCACTGAATTCAGTAAGGTAGGTATGGTAGGCACAACTCGCCTCCAGAGACTCAAAGTTTTTAACTTCCTCTTTCGCAAGAATCGTGCGGTAATGGCCGTACAGTTTTTATGAATTAATGCAATAGTACGTCAATGGCTTATGTCAAAGTATAGTAATTTTAATGAAGCGATGGTGAGGCTGTTAAGCATGAAGCATGTAAACATCATTAGGTTGACAGCTTATGCATTGCGTCACGAAAAACACTATAATTAAACATTAGCCGTTGACGCACTTTGGCGTGTATCGATAAAAATTGTACAGTCATTACCACACAGTTCTCGTAAAATAGGAAGTTAAAACTTCGAGTTATTAGAAGAGCTATAATAAAGATCGCTGGTTACCGGCATCAAAGGAGTGTTGAGGCTGCCAAACCGTACTGAATTTAATGATCGTGTAGCGTGATAGCGCCATAATCATGAGCAGCTTCATCCGCTAAAAAATGCTAATAGATTTCAGCCACCGAAGTTGAAGTTGCAATCAATTTGTATTCTCTGAAGAACGGCGCTCTGATAAGCATTCAACAGCGCACGAGTCTATCAACTTCACATATTTTTCTCAATATGTTGAAATGTTTTACATTGAAATAGGTTTCAAGTTCTTACTGTCTACAACGACAAATACAAAACAAAAAATTACGATAAATTATTTACAACAAAGTCATCTCTAGTGGAATTCAATTTATTCCTCAAACTAATCGAAAAGAAACTGAAGAAAAATTGAATGGTTGCAAAGAAATAATAAATTTAATTTTGAAAACGTGGCTAAAAATTTTGCCAATAATTGTTGGATTCTGAGAATGCAGTCTTCAAAGGTTGTATGCCCGCAGCAAGAATAAATGTTAGGAACTTTTTTTTTCGCTTAATGTTTTATTCAATGCTGTTCTTTTTCGCATTTTTTCATTGTTGAGTTTTGTTTGAACTCACTTCGTTGATTGTGCATAAGGAACTCACAGTCAACTGACCAAATGTAGAGATGAAATCAAAGAAAACGAAATCTCTCGTTAAATCTGTACATAAAATATTTTTCATTTTTGAATTTTTTCATACATTTCTACATGTCCTATCGTCTACCCATATGATTTCCAGTGGGGATTCGACTAAAGAAAAAATGCTCTATTAGAGCGGAGTTCCTTAAAAAGTATCTATACCTCGTAACAAGTTACTGTCATTAAAGTTTCTTTTTCCCTTTTTTACATTAACTTGGTGAGTCATTTTTTTTACAAAAAATTGCTGCCACACAATCGATTTCCCGATTTGTATACTTGTTGCATTACAGTGATTTCATTATTCTGCAATAATAATTTTCGTGGTCGATCGTTGTTACTCATAAAATACATTCAGCACTCAACAACGAGATGGAAACGATATTATTTAAATCAAATTCATTTAAATAAATAAATACCCCGAAGACTCTGTGTGTTTCAGCGAGTGTCGATTTTATTTTAAATATAGTGTGCCATTGACAAGGAAAAATTACTTTGTATTTTGAACACGGCGTATTTTATCGGAAACAAGGGTGAAAAACGGATGATGTTGAAGCTGGTGTTCTGACCGAGGAACTTCTAACCTTTTTTGCATACTTTGAATTCATTCGTGACACTTATGAGCACAGAAATCTAGATTACCTAGCAGAGCTCTTTATACTTTTCTGTGGCATTTCACCTTTCAACTCAGCTACTTCGGTAGGAATCTCAAAATCAGTTTAGCAATTCGTGAAGTCGTGCAAAAATGACGTTCACACATTTTCTTAGTTTGTTGACCCACTCTCCTCCCCCGGCTCAGTTTTGCCATTTGCTTTCTCTCTGTCCCCTCCTTTTGAAGAATTTAAAAAAATGTAAATGACATGAAATTATGTCCCCCCGTTATTATTAAACGAACATTGACAGAGACAACTCAGGTGGAAGCTTAGTGAAGTGGGATGTGCCAGAAAACTGAATGGGAACTGGGAACGCATCTGGTGGAAGCAGATGTCGTGATTTACACGGATGGATCGAAGACAAATGAAGGAACAGGTTCAGGTGTGCTCTCAGTTGACATTCCCGTGAAGTAACGTCAAAGTCAAATCGCCAAAAAAACAAAAATCGCCAAAAAAAGTCGCCAAGGTGTGAAGAAACGCCAAAAAAGAGAAGAAACGCCAAATTAATTTTTTTCAGCTCATGGCGTTTCTTCACACTTTGGCGATTTTTCTTGGCGTTTCTTCACATTTCGGCGATTTTTTCTGATGATTTTTAACAAATAAAATTACAAAATGGTATATCACCAGAAAAAATCGCCAAAATGTGAAGAAACGCCAAAAAAATCGCCAATGTGTGAAGAAACGCCGAAAAAATCGCCAAAACGTGAAGAAACGCCAAGAGCTGAAAAATATTAATTAGGCGTTTCTTCTCTTTTTTGGCGTTACTTCACATTTTGGCGATTTTTTTTTTTTGAGTTTCTTCACACTTTGGCGGTTTTTTCTGGTGATTTATTATTTTGTAATTATTTGTTAAATCATCAGAAAAAATCGCCAAAATGTGAAGAAACGCCAAAATTATTTTTCTTTCAGCTCTCGCCATTTTTTTCACACTTTGGCGTTTTTTCTTCGCGTTTCTTCACATTTTGGCGATTTTTTCTGATGATTCAAGAAATACCTACAAAATAATAAATCGCCAAATAAATCGGCAAAGTGCGAAAAAACGCCAAGAAAAATCGTCAGTGTGAAATAACGCCAAGAGCTGAAAAAAATTAATTTGACGCTTCTTCTCGTTTTTTCGAATTTTTTTTTGCGCTTCTTCACACTTTGGCGATTTTTTTGGCGATTTCTTATTTTGTAGTTATTTCTTGAATCACCAGAAAAAATCGCCAAAATGTGAAGAAACGCCAAAAAAAAAATCGCCAAAGTGTGAAGAATCGCCAAAATGCATTTTGGCGATTTGACTTTGGCGTTACTTCACAGTTGACTTGGAATACGATGTATACATCGCTCTGAGTTCATACACCATCGTTTTTCATTGAGAAATAAGAGCTATTTATAAGAGTTCGGATGTGATGCAGCGAGATGACGTCGTAAATAAGAAAATCGCGATTTGTTCCGTCTAACTGTTATCAGTCAAGATTTCGTCAGACTTTTTGGAAACTCTGTCAAGAGACAAGAAAGTCACATTGACACAAATGAAAGGGAACTATAGAGATGACCAATCCGTAAGAAAGGCTAGTAGTTTTATATTCAGCAGCAACAAGTTGAGCAACAACAGGAGAGAATTGAGAAGTCTAGTTGGAATCTTAACGGGTCAGAACAGTTTGAACTACCACCTCAGCAAGATGGGAATAATTGCAAACCCTACGTGCATGAACTGTGGATTAGAGCCAGAAACAGCAAGTCATTTCATATGCACTTGTCCAGCTCTAAAATGTTTTACAGAAGGACGTGCTTACTTTTATCTCGAGAACCAAGCGGCTGATAGAACTCGAAGAGGGTGTCTAACGCTTTTCAAGAAGGAAAATGGAGCACAAAAGGCGCAGCAAAGATGGCCTCACACTGAAGAAAATATCTACAAGCGACGGACGTAGGAATTGTGTTTGTAACATACGCCGCTGACGTATGATATACGCCTCCGACGTATGATATACGCCGCCGACTTATGATATACGCCGCCGACTTATTATATACGCCGCCGACGTATGATATACGCGGTGAATGTATTATCAACCTTATTTAAGTACTGTCTAGTATGCCATTCGTAACGAACGTGTTGTAAGCTCACATAATACGTGCACGGTGGATAAAATACGTCGGCGGAGTATATTATAAACACAATTCCTACGTCGCTTGCAGATATTTTCCTCAGTGCAGTGGTTTAAAATTCGGGACGTAAATTAACGTTTAACTTAGCTCTTTAGTATTTAAGTGTATATTGTTTTGAATAATATTTTCCTATAAAACCAAATCAAAAAAAAAAAAAAAATTTGTACTTACAGGTCAATTGAATATAACATCTTCCCTCAGATTCTAGTAAAAGTGAGGTACAATTGATGTAACTTTAATGGAGCGTTAATAATGTATAAATTTATAAATGATTTTTACATCATGGAGAAGTGATATACATCATTTATCAAGGGTGAAAACACTGGTTACGAACTTATTTAGAAATGGCTTTAGTTACGAGCCCCTATTGTCTTTTCCTTTGTTCTCAAAAAAGAACAAAAGAAAGGCTCGTAACTAGCCCGGGGCGCGGGGCACTTACCCTATCATTTTTACATCATTTTACAGAATGCAGCTTGTGAAACAGATTAGAAATAAGCTAAGCTAAGCTCTGACCTGCTTCCAAGGGAAATACATTAATCTTATCCGTCATCCAACCTTAAAACTTTTTTTTTCAATTTATTTATGGATCCAATTATTTTACAGGTGTGGAACACTATTAACAAATGAGTAATACGAAAGTTGATCTTAGTCAAATTAAGAAACACTTTAAGTATCCAATTACCGTTTTAGTCGATTTTGTTTTCCTTCCTTAAATTTACCTCAGGTTAGGCAGTGGTTTTATTTTCGTGTCAGCTATGCAAGTTGAGGCAGACCTCAATTATGTTAGCTACTGGCGAAAATAAATGTTACACCTTTCCTTTGTGAAAACAGTTGCAACGTTATTAAGAGCCTATTGGCATTCTACACTCCCATTGGCAGCAGAAATACAACAAAATTAATTTCGCAAAATCATATTTTCTCATGAACACATTTTGCTGAAATTTTCAATATCTAATTAGTTCAATCTCTAAACTTTCCATTATTCATTCAATTTCTTTTGCCTTCGAGGTCTGTGTGCAATTCGTGTTAGCACGTAACAAACTTATGCAACAGACAAAAAATTCTTATTTTTTTATTTGTGTGAAATGTAGGCCCGAGTACAACAGGCCACAATTATTATTAATTTCATTTCTGTTCTATTCTCTTCATACACATCGTGACCGCATAAAATCGCAATGGCTTAAAAGAGAATGAAATCGTGAACGAATTTAAATTATTGATTTGTAGCCTCGATGAATTGGATATTAATCTGGAGAATATTATTAAAATGGTCTTAACCGCAATAGCAATATCGATATCTTCCGATTAGACGAAATTAAAATATGCATCTCAAGCATTTTACTCTGATTTTGATTGCACTCCATAAAACATAAATTCCTCAACATATTCGACTACATGAAATATTACGTTACGTTTACAAGACTATTGGATTATGTTGAACATCGCTCAAATGGTGGTAGGAATGGAATTGTGATTAATGAAAATGAGGCGCGAGGTATTACCGCCGATTATTTGTGTAAACTGATTTCGTTCCGCTTAAGATTACATTTTGCAAATTTATGGAAATATATGCACTAGATTGAACTGTACATTTTTAATAATTCGTTTATCAGTGAACGGTGTGGCAATTTATGTAATTTTCTAAAGTCGTGTTAAAGTGCTCTGGCATTTCACTTTGTGTGTCCCTTATCATTTTTGCATGGAAATGTATACAAAAGCTCTTTAGGCTTCTACTTTATGGTTATAAATTTATTTATTTGTAACACGATCGAACATTTTTCATTCAACCGTTTCATTAACCGTTGATTCTGATAAATAAATAAAATCATCTCCTTACCCAGTGAGGAAATGATTTATTTTGAAAAATCGATTCGTCGCACCGAAGTACGAATGTAACCATTTTCCTGATCCATGTGAAAAAGCAGCTATAGTGTTACTCTCGAACCCCCCCCCCCCCTTGTTACGTAACAAAACTGAGGAATTTATTTTTTAACAAAAAGAAGCAAATGTTGTGACGTCCAACGTGGTATTTTATGATTTGTCAAAACTAGAGAAAACTAGAAACAATAGCATTGCGTCACCAAGTGAAAAGCATATAACAAATGATCACAAAAAAGTTTTTCGTATGCGGTTTTGAACAAATTTAATTAAAAATAAAGTTTTTGTTTGTAAAAGTGTTTGTTTCGTAACATTTCTACAACCCCCCCCCCCATCCCTCTCCCCTAAAGTCCGTAACAATCTGTCACAAATTCTTCCGGATGGTACAGCCAAAAAAATAACTTAAATTGGATGCTTCGAAATCATTCAATAATTTAGAATCAACTTTGTGAACTCGTGTGTTCCAACAAACTTTGGAATCTGTGAGAGTGTAGAGTGCAAAATCTGAAAGCACAGAAAAATTATTACGTTGGGAGGATCCGGCATTTGTGACGCATTTTTTTAATCAAAAGTGAAAATATTTCAAAAGAATTTTTTGCGTTCTGAAGCTGTAAGCGTGACCCAAATTGATATCAGTTGTTTTGGAAGAAGGGACGAGGACTTGCGTCACGTTTCCCTTTTAAAAAGGGTTTTTGTTGTGATATCAGTAGTTTTGGAAGAAAAGAGGAAGCGAATTTTGGAGAAAAAATTTCCGGCGAAACAAATTTTCTTCGAAAAAAATTTCCGGTGAAAAAAAATTTCCGGCGAAACAAATTTCCCACAAACTTTCCAGCGAAAAAAATTTCCGGCGAAAGAAAGTTCTGTCGAAAAAAAAATTTCCGGCGAAAAAAATTTCAGGCAAAAAATAATTTACCCCCTCAACTTCCTCTGCAACATATCAAAAGTTTTTTTTGAACCGCCGCCGCCGCCGAACCGAAGCGCGGCGGCTACTATTTTCATGGGCGAATATTATCCCCTCAACTTCCTCTACAACATATCAAATTTTTTTTGAGTCCCCGCCTAATTTCCGCCATTTTGCCGGTCTTCCTGATACACTGCACACGCAACCAAACAATTTTCCCTTTGACACCAAACCTCTATCTCGAACACCTTGTCTCATACAATATGTGCTACCATACACATTACACACACAAACACCTACATACTGGCTTTATATGACGCCTTCTAAGAGCCCTGCCGCTCAAACGAGGCCGTAACCCCCCAAGCCGTTTACGAGCACGAGCCAAAAAGTCGGTTTTCATACAAATGGCCCTGGACCTGACTAACTAACTAACCGACTAACTAACTAACGTAGGATGTTTGCATTAACTTTGGCTTCTATGAAATAGCACATTTTGCATGGAAAATCACGATTTTCTGAAGGTCATATCTTCGGATATATCGAACCGATTTTAATGTATGAAAAGACACTTCACCTTAGAATTTTCCGTAGAATCCAGGAAAAATATTTTCCGGGTTGTACATCGCAAGGGGGGGGGGAATTCAAAACTTAGCTGTATATATGGTTCCGCAGTCTACGAAAAAAAAAAATCCCTAATTTTTTGTTCGTGTGTGGACTTGCGTCACGGGCGCATCGCTACCGCGCGCCCATGATTTCCGCCGCATCCACTGAAATATGCTATTTTGTTCTGGATGGGTCTATCTTTTTTTGTGAAAATTATAATGTCTCTTCGCCCTCACCCCAGCACCGTGGCGAGCTAGATCACGCACTGAACCTCCCTTGCAGGCGCTAATGTCCCTCGACACCTGTATTTTATTTTTACTTCAGTTTCACGGCCGGCGCTGTGGCGCTGCTTTTCACTAATATTTTTAACAAGGCTTTTCACAAAAATTGAGAGACCCAACCACATCATTTCGTGCTTCATGTTAGTGCTACTTGATAATGTTGGCGGTAAGAGCAAAAGTTGGAGGGAAGGAAACTTTTGGGTTAACCTATCCCCCTACTGCAACAAGAAAAGCCTAAACGAAGGAAACAAAAAAAAACTAGAAAAAATCGATAATTTAAAAGAAACAGATTCGAACGGAATTCACAGTCATTCACTAATAAGAGTGTCTTTGCAAAAAGGTTACTTTGTTCAAGGAGCCAACGACTAGCCCCTTTGCCTCTTTGCTGCCTTCGAATAGACAGGGACGAGCGTCGCTTGGTCTTATACTCATCTACAACGATCTACAAACGAAAGTATCATATTATTAACCAAAACCGGTCCTGGATATTTTTAACCCGACTTTTCGGTATATATACAGAAAAAAGCAGTCACTTTGGAGTCAGACACTAGGTAGACAAAACTTTTTTCTTTATAGTGTCTGAATACCGAAAAAATAAGCCAGTTTTGGAGTCACACCGAAAAGTCGGGTTTGTAAATTAGTAGGATTTTGTTACTGGATTCTGGGAGCCTGAATGGATAAGCAGGGGACAGCTGAAATTCTATTTCATCTATGCAGTAATCCCTGCGCCAATATTTTTACACACTTAAGGCGCAACATACAAGAACAATTGTATAGAGCGTTGTAAGTGGATGGCTCCCAAGTCTCTTAGCCAAAAAAACAGACACAAGACAATCCATAAGTATTTTATCAAGAAACTCACTTTTGAAAGAAGCCGGTGTCGTTCTGAATACGTAGATTTCGCTTATTTTTTAGAGACAAGCGTCATCAATTTTCTGACTGGATTTTTTTTCTAATACAGCTGTGCACAATAAGAATGACCTGCTATTTGGAATATCACCGTTTTCTCTGTTTCTATGACTTCTCCGACTTCTCTCATTTCGTATGTTATTTCAAACAAATGACGAAATGAGAGAAGTCGGAGAATCATAGAAATAGAGAACACGGTGATATTACAAACAGCGGTGTCACTCTTATTGTGCACAGCTGTACTTCCTTTTAATAACCTCAAACTTAATGCTACTTCATTCAGAACATTTGTTCATGAAAGAGCTTTTCTTTTAATTCAATTCAATTCTTCAGTTTTCAAAATTAAAAAAAAAAATGGAGTGAATTTGGGAAAATGCAGAACTTTCCAGAGTATGCGCTAGTTCGTACAGTTGTTCTGTTAAATCTAGTGAACCTGTTCCATTTATTGGCGGTCAGGACCCTCTGGTCGATTCCGGAAGGCAGCCTGGTGCCAAAAAAATTCCTTTGACAATATTGGATGATGAAACGAGTACATAAATGTGCACTTCGTTCCGACTCGGCACCAGGCTGCGTACTTTGAATGTATCAAATAGTCATGTAAAATTGAATTTTGCACCAGGCTGCCGCTGCCTTCTATGTTGACATTAGAATATGTTGAAAACCAAAGAACAATGAAGGCTTTCAAAAGCTTCTTTCGTTCAATGTCAGAACGACTTTCCGCGGGAGAATTTGGTTAATTAGGGTAGGCAGCCTGGTGCCGCGTTGAAATGAATGTGACGTATAATATTCGTAACTGCAGTTTCGATGACATTAACAGTTTTTTGGCACCAGGCTGCGTTCTTTATGTTTACTTAAACTTCTCAAGCAGGTAGCCTGATGCCAAGTTGGAACCGAGTGCATAGTAATGTACTCGCTTTCCACTCCGACATTGTCATAGAAACTTTTTTGGCACCAGGCTGCCCAGCTTGAAAAGCAGTCCTCTGTTTGCCGCAATTTTTCTCAATGAAAATGTTCTAGTTGACAATGAGATAAGGAGTTCAGGCACTAGACAATCGACCGGTCTAGTGCCTGAACGGCATTATTTCCCAGACTGAAATGATTGAGAATTATCACCCAGGGAATTATCGCCCAGACAAAAAGGAATTATCACCCAGGGAATTTTCGCCCAGACGAGAAGGAATTATCAACTAGGGAATTATCGCACTGGAATTATCGCCCAGACAAAGGGAATTATCGGCCAGGAATTATCCCCCGGGTGAATATTTTTTTTTAAATTTTTTTGATAAAATTTTTTAAAAAATCTTCGTCCGAACCGACCGCAAGCAATGTCTCGAACTATCGGCGGCCGCTGGCAGCGCCATTTGATTGCATAGGGAAGTGTTAGCAACTCCTTCATCTTAGCATGTGAATTTGATGTAAAATCACTAAACTTTCTACCAGGTTGTAATTCCTGGGTGATAGTTCCCCAGGTGATAATTCGTTTTTGTCTGCGCGATAATTCCCCGGGTGATAATTCCTTTTTTTCTGGGCGATAATTCTCCGGGTGATAATTCCTTTTTTATCTGGGCGATAATTCCCCGGGTGATATTCCCAATATTTTTCAGTGTGGGGGATAATTTCCTTCGGAAAAATGCCCGTCATCGTTTGTCACAATTTTTCTCAATGAAAATGTTCTAGACGACAATGAGATAAAGAGTTCAGGCACTAGACAAAGGACCGGTCATCGTACCTTAGAACATTTTCATGCAGTAAAGTTGCAACAAACAAAGACCTTTTTTAAGCGACACCACCTCAAGATCTCCTCAAAAGAACTTCCTACAATATATCTTGCTTCATTAGCAAATTCTACTGTGATACATGCATCGTCATTCATCATTGTCCGGAGTGGGTATAACTGATGCTCCGGCTACTATATCACACAAAGAACCCATGAAATGAAAAGAACAAATCCGGCAAACTACAACAATTTCAGTAAGACTTCAACCTCTCTTTGGCGATGTTCTTTGTTTTGTTAATCCTTTTCATCATCCATTCAGCAAAGCATTTTATTAGACTTGAATTGATGCTAGATGCTTATCATCTAATCAAAATTAATAAAGTAGAGAATATTAACAGACTACATACTCATATCATTTTAAGAATAAGGTGTAACAAAAACATTTTATGAAGAAAAAAAATTATAAAATTTTATATACTCAGACGTAACATTATAACTTCACATCAATCATTCTTAAAGGTGTTGGAAATTTTAATCTTTGAGAAGCCGTGTGTTGATTTAAAAATACAATTTAAAAATTTTTTTTTCGTCTGTTGTGCTGCGAAGGTTAATAAAATATTTTACAAAATTCATATGTTCCATAATACGAAAATAGCATTAGCACAATAAGATTAGTTGAATTGATTGTGGCCTGGTTAGCATTCAATATAATTATAGTAATTACCTTGTCCATTTTTTCTATCTTACTTAAGACGTCTTGTTACCATTTATGAATACTTGAAGAAATTAAAATTCTGTATACCCGTGCAATGGATATTATACGCCCCCAATGACTAGACTTAATGTGCTCTTGAGTTTTTGTATCGTCCGGTTGTACAATTTCCATTTGTTTCCATGAATCGACATACTTATTGTTCTGTTCGGTAAATTAATTAACAAAAACTGTTAAAGCGAGAGAAATTTCAAATTTTGAGACCCCGTTTCTCGTTGTTATTCGATATTTTCAAACAATTGAACGAAACTATAATTCGTCAATTATTTGTACAAAATTGGTAAGGCGAAAGTTTAACACATATAGCGCTAACAGAGGTGCTGCAAAAGAAAATCTATGTTTCATTGGGTGTGTACTACACTGTGTAGTGTTCTTACCAAGATCGAAATGGACAATAATCTTCTGACCTTTCAAGAGATTGAATACTATTAAGATCCATTTAAAATCCATTCTATAGTGAGAAAGACAACTTGAGAAACACGAAGTCAATGTGGAAGGAATGGTTGTAAAGTGTTACATTACCCGGAATTTAAGTAAGAACTTCTTTCTTCTGCGTAGGTTTTTGATATCGCGAACAGCTGTGCAGAAGGAAAAAGTTCTTATGTAACTTGCAATTAATATACAGTCACAACAAACACTTAATCGAAGTGTGAAGTTAATTTCCTGAGAAAAGGCTGGCGTAATTGAATCTGTTCCGAACGGGAGAAGGCTGCTGCTGTCGCCTGACGGAAGAATGAGGTAATTAGACTATGAATCATATATCCATCGCTCCATGGACAATATTGATGAAATAAGCAATGCAACAAACGCAACTGATAGTATTTGTGCTTTTAAACGAAGAGAGCGACACCACATTCACATGTAGTTGTGAAAAAGTGAACTAAATCAAATCATCTTCAGCTGTCAAAGAACAATAGAATGTGACAGTTCGAGCATACTTGCATAATGCCATGTATTGTCAAAGTGAACCGCGAATAGTCTGATAGTAGACCTTGACCTTACAAAAATTAGTAAAAAGCAGGACTCAACGTGGTTCGGTAGACCTAACGTCATTGACAGCTATTTTTCCCAAGTTCTAAATACTACAAATTTTCACAAAAAATGTAAACTACAACAATTTTACTCATTTTTTGCGTGAGATATGATTTTTTAAAGTCAAAAATTCACCGCAACACAAACAAGAAGAAGAAAACAAAATTCCAAGCATGAGCAGCTTTAAAAAATCCATATGCCTCACATTATGCTCCTGCCGATAATTGATAAGGTCTGGGATGCTTTGCTCAATGCGGAAATTTTTGTGTTCCTGACTTTACAAAATTGATAGTGAAGACGTTTTTGAAGCCGAAGAAGCGAATTAATGAACACTTATGTATCTTTTAGAGTAAATAAATCATTATTATGCCGACCAAATCATTGTTACTTTTCACGAAAATTTGCTGGTGGCGCCACTGTAGGCAACGGCAGCCACGTTTTTGGTCACACCATCATAGAAACAACGTGAAAGACTTCTGCAGATCCAATAACTGAAATACAACGAATATGTTTAACAAACACTTTGAATATTCTGCGTAAAATTTTTGGTCGGGGAGGCCAATAAAATTTTCGACATTCCAGCCAAATTTTAGTTTGAGGTTGAAAGTTGTCACATCCTTGTTAGAATGTCTTCAGGATAGTCCGAAGATGTTTTCAAGCGGCTAACATAAAAAATTTAGGGATACCCACTTTGGAAATAACGGTATAAAATCAAAAAACGTTTTCGCGGAGCTCAATTTTTGCATGAATTTTTGACTTTGATAAATCATATCTCACACAAAAAAAGAGTAAAATTCTTGTAGTTAAATTTTTTTGAAAATTTGGAGTATGTGGAACCAGGGAAAAATAACTGTCAAAGAAAAATCTAGAAAACTTAGATTTTCGCCGAACAACAAAAAAAAAGCTTATACTTAACCTAAACTTCTTCGGTTTTGGAAGATTTTATCAAAATGCTACAGGGTGATCGCTAGAGACTTTTAGGATAATATGTAGGTATAACTTAGGTCTACCAAACCACGTTGAGTCCTGCTTGTTACTAATTTTTCACTTACATTTGACTACCAGAAATTTGCAGAGTTATCTATAAATCAAATGGCGCGTTGGTTCAGTTGGAGTCATCTGCAGTAATGCAAATCACGCTTTAGTGAAGTAATTTTTTTATTGCACATAAACTTTAGAGCTACAACTTTCGATTCTCACTTGAGTGAATCATAAAGTTTACATTTTTGTTATTCGTTCAAAGTGAAGTTTCCATATCTACTCCTCTTTGTGGCTTTCCTGATGCTTTTCCAAATATTTTTGTTGTTTAAAAGATTTCTTACATTGCAGACAAGTGTAAGATTTCTCTATTAAAAAACAGGTTTTTATTCTTTTGTTCATTCGGTGAAAGTATCCTAACTACTTACCTGCGTGGGTCAGCTGATGCCTTTTTAAGTTGCCAATTCGTGCAAAAGATTTCTTGCATTGCGGACAACAATACGGCTTTTCTCCTGAAAATTATTTTTATTCTTTTGTCCATTCTGTGACGTATCCTAAAAACTCACCTGTGTGTGTCATCTGATGGATTTTTAAGAAACCTTTTTTTGCAAACGTTTTTTTGCATTCGGGACAAGAATGCGGCCTTTCTCCTGAAAATTATTTTTATTATATTGTTCATTCTGTGACGTATCATAACTACTCACCTGTGTGTATCAGCTGATGCGTTTTTAAGCTGCCAATTTGTGTAAAAGATTTCATGCATAGCAGACAAGAATGCGGCCTTTCTCCTGAAAATTATTTTTATTATATTGTTCATTCTGTGACGTATCATAACTACTCACTGGTGTGGATCAGCTGATGCGTTTTTAAGTTGCCAATTCGTGCAAAAGTTTTCTTGCATTGCGGACAAGAATGCGCCTTTTCTCCTGCAAAGTATTTTTATTCTTTTGTCTATTCTGTGACGCATTTTAACTACTCACCGGTGTGGGTCAGCTGATGCGTTTTTAAGTTGGAAATTTGTGAAAAAGATTTTTTGCACTGGGGACAAGAATGCGGCTTTTCTCCTGAAAATATTATTTTCATAATAGACCGTGGTCAGGCCATTCTACCTCATTTATTTTTGGTTGATAGACGACGCTCCAAGTCCAATGCAATTGTATTTACTTAGGAGTTAAGGCAATATTTACTTAGATACGTTTGAGTCTTTTTGTAACATCTGTTCTGTTTGCCACATATATTCTGGTGCGTACGGGTCCCTTGCATATGTTTTTTCCTTATTTTAACCTGACGTTTCGTACTTCTATTGTAACATTTTCAGCATAATTTCAAGTAACAAAGAATGTCTCATTAACTACACAAAGTTCGAAAAACACTTTTTTACTACATAAATAGATAAAACTTTCCTTCAATTTTCTCTAGGACTTTGGCCTATAACGAAATCACAACAAAAACCTCTTAAAAGGTAAGGTGTGACGCAGTCCGAAAGTTCGCTTCCAAAATTACTTCTGCGCATTATCAGCGACAGCGTCACCGCAAGCGATATCATTAATTTTGGAAGCGGACTTTCGGACTGCGTCACACTTTACCTTTTAAGAGGTTTTTGTTGTAATATCAGTCTTTTTGGAAGTTTTCAGTTGTTGAAAAAATTTCTATTTTTTTAAAAAAATTTTCTTAGAAAAAAAATTTCTCCGAAAAGAAATTTTCTCCAAAAAAAAATTTCTCCAAAAAAAATTGTTCTCCAACACCTTCGGCTACCATCGGAACACTTCGTGTCACCTTCGACTACCTTTGGAACACTTCATGTCACCTTCGGCTACCTTCGGAACACTTCGTGCCACCAATTCTTCCCACTGATTCATATAACTTTTCTGAATAAACCAACTGTCTAGGTACTCTTATACAGAATTTAGCAAAAAATCCAAGATGGCGTCATTTTGACAGTTGACAGCCATTTTCTAATTACTCCAAAAAATTCTCCTAATGAAACACTATAACTTTATAGAGGAAACCGTCTCTCTAAGTAGTGTCATTACGGAGCTAAAATTGGAAAACCGAAAAAGCATAAACGAAAATCCAAGATGGCGCCGCTATGACAGCTGGCAGCCATTTTCTTATGATACCAAAAAATTCTCCTCATGAAACTCTATAACTTTCTAGAGGAAACCATCTCTCTAAGTAGTGTCATTTCGGAGCTAAAATTCGAAAACCGTAAAAGCATAAACGAAAATCCAAGATGGGGCCGCTATGTCAGCTGGCAGCCATTTTCTTATGATTATAGAGAAAATTTTCTGATGAAACTCTATAGCTGTCTAGAAGAAACCAACTCTGCAATTGATATCATTCCGGAGCTAAAATTCGAAAACCCAAAGAAGCATAATTTATACCTAACAAAAATCCAAGATGGCGTCACTTTGGCAGATTTCTGAAAATCCCAAAAAATTCTCCTGACCAAACTCTATAACTTTCCCGAAGAAACCAACTATCTAGCTATTGTCACTTCGGAGCTAAAATTCGAAAACTCCGAGCATTACCTAAAAACCCTCAAAATTGACCACTTTTCCACATGCCACGGCTTTTCCAGAATTTTCCCGGAAAAGCGGCATATGAAATTTTTCATTTGGGGCCGAGACTGACGTTCCCTGAAAATTTTAAGGAAATCGCTCGGGCGGTTCTCGAGAAAAAAAAGTAGATAGATGCATAGATACATAGAGACATAGATAGATAGATCGTTGACACACAACACAGGAATAAAATTGTTATTACTTTCAAAGCAGATTTTACCATTTTTATATAGAAATTGGACATATTTGATTGGCGATATCTCGACTCATTTTCAACCGAATTTGATGAGTGAGGGCTCGTTTGAAAGCTGCTGCGAAGTAGTTTTTTTAAAATTAAATATGCAATTACGTCGACATTAAATTGGATTGGAAATTGCCGAAAGGGCAGTATTGAAAAACCTGTCCGAAGAAAACGCACAAAAACCTCGCTAAAACCTTAAAAAAATCTCAAAATTAAATTGCACTAGGGCCGATCATAGAATCGACCTAGAGCACTTAGGAGAAGCCCCTGACCCATACTGCCGTAAACAAAAATGTTCGCATCTATTTTCTCTGCAAAGTCGCGCAAAAAACCTCATAATTAAAGAGATATTCACGAAGAAACATCAAATATCGTTAGTGGTCGTGTAGCGTGAGTTGGGCCCACACTTCAGCCCGAACCACTCAACAGTTTTTCACTAATTTAATTTTCTTGATTTTTTGGATGTCCACATCTTTCATTCAAAACCTTGAAGAGCGATTTCCGTTCTTATTTCGCAGAGACCACTTTTTCGACCGTAACTTCGAAAGTTTTCGACCGAATTAGCCCAAATTCAATCCCGTGATCAATTTGGTGACGATCTTTCAGGAAAAAAGTTTTTGAAAATCGGATAAGATTTACCCGAATTACGTAGAAAAAACACGTTGGGCCGTAGAGATTCAGTTTTAGGGCTCTGGCTGAGACCAAAAGCCCATAATTCAAAAAAGTTTCTTCCAAAAAATGTCCGCCATGCCCAGACCTTTCAAACAAAAAAAAATTATGAAAATCGGAAAAGATGTTAAAAGTTATGTACAAAAGACCAAAAACCACTTAAACGGCCCTAGCTCATTGGCCCTTGGGCCGACAGTACCCAAATTCAATCCCAAAAAAGTTTTTTTAATTACCTTTCAGGGAAAAAAGTTTTTGAAAATCGGGTTATCGCGGTGACGGACTCTACTCCCGGGTCGAAATTGGGGTGGTTACAAACGCATAAACCCCTTTTCGAAGAACTTCGTTCTTCGCACGGGTTTGAAAAGAATCAACAAAATCGGCTGGGATTTGTCCAATTTATGTAAATAAACTAAAGCTGCGCGCCGGTCGAAAAATTTCGGCGGCGGCTAATGAACTTTTTGTTTTTGGCGGCGGCGCACTTTTTTTGCGTATTATAGAGGAAATTATAGTCCGACGGGTGATACTTTCCCCAGGAGTGGTAACTTTTCCTCGGATACGGCGCACAACTCTAAAATGAATATGTTAGGCCCTGATAGAAACTCAGTTCCAGAAACCTGACTGAGTCCAAGGGCTTCTAATCAAAAAATTTTCTTTTATAAAATGTGAGACATTCCTAGACCTTTCGATAAAAAACTTTTTTTGAAAATCGGAAGAAATTTACTCGAGTAATGTACAAAAAACATGTATCGCCCTAGCAGAGACTCCTTTTTAGTGTCCTTGCTAAGTCCAAGAGCTCAAAATTTAAAACATTTCTTCCATAAATTGTCGGCAATGCCCATACCTTTCAAACAAAAATATTTGAAAATCGGAAATGATTTACTCGAGTTATGTGCAAAAGACCAAAAACCACTTAAGCGGCCCTAGCTCGGCGGCATTTGGGCCGACAGTGCCCAGATGCAATCTCATAAAAACAATTTTCGATTACCTTTCAGGGAAAAAAAAAGTTTTTAAAAATCGGTTGAGAATTACTCGAGTTATCGTGTTGACGGACGGACGGACATACTTTTATTGCTGATTCTCCATCATAGTTCCCCTCCCGGGTCGAAATTCGACTGATTACAAATGTCGGGGTAAACGCAATTGACTCCTTTTCAAATTCTTCCTACGGGTCTAAAAACTTCCCGGTAAGTTCTTAAGCAAATCTCATTTTTTCTTAGTGAACTTTCGTCTAAAAAATAATTCAATAAAGGACCACGGTCTATTTCGCTCATTAATGGTCACCTGTGTGGGTCATCCGATGCATTTTTAGATCGCAAATTTGTGTAAAAGATTTCTTGCATTGCGGACAAGAATGCGGCCTTTCTCCTGCAAATTATTTGTATTCTTTTGTCCATTCTGTGACGTATCCTAACAACTCACCTGTGTGTGTCATCTGATGGATCCTTAAGTGGCTTCTATTTGTAAACGTTTTTTTGCATTCGGGACAAGAATGTGGCCTTTCTCCTGAAAATTATTTTTATTCTTTTGTCTATTCTGTGATGTATCCTAACTACTCACCGGTGTGGGTCAGCTGATGCGTTTTTAAGTATTCAATTCGTCCAAAAGATTTCTTGCACTGGGGACAAGAATGCGGCTTTTCTTCTGAAGGAAAAGTCTTCTGTTTTTCAGAACCTTTTATTCATTAATCTACTCACCTGAGTGAATTCTCATGTGTTTCACGAGACTGGACTTTACACCGAAGGATGTTTTGCAAATGTCGCAAATTACCGTCCCGTTGCCTAAATTACAATGTAAACTTACAAAGAATACGACATGAAAAATAATTGCAACTAACTTGTGAGGTTACTTTCGGGTAGAGACACGATTGAGGAACAACTGTTGATCTCACGGAAATAACGAGCTATGAGAATGGCTTTGAATTTTTTCTTAGCATTTTGATTTGCCTGTAAAAGTTAAGAGCAGAATTCAAATCAAGCGTCTGGTGGTATGATATTTAGTCAAAATAGAGATAAATTTCCATCTCACAAATCTGAGCAATTTACTTAAAACCGAAACGGCTTTGTGTTCTTGGTGAATTACGTGACTTACGTTGCAGCGAAAGCTAAAAATAAAATTGAGGAAAATTGGGCGTCTCACTTTTTTGCTGATGTTTTGCTCGTCGTCAACTGCTACCTGATCGTAAACCTAAAATTGGATGCTCAGCTCATGCTTAGGGTTGTTTCACGTCTATAATATAAAACCCAAAATACACTGCACCTCACCGCACCTTGGTGCACCTCACTACACCTTGGTGCACCTTACTGCACCTCACTGCACCTTGGTGCACCTCACTACACCTTGGTGCACCTCACTGCACCTTGGTGCACCTCACTGCACCTTGGTGCACCTCACTGCACCTTGGTGCACCTCACTACACCTTGGAACGCCTCTCTGTAAAATAAGTCACTCAGCTCAACCGAAGCCCAAGGTCGGTGGAACGGTTGGTTGATGGCGAGGCCGATGGCCAAATAATTAACTTTTGAAGTGTTGTAGAGGACGTAGGGCGAAACACTTTTGCCCATTGAAGTGTGATTCCCAGGCTGAAAAATCAATTATTGAAGTGTTTAAGAGGATGTCAAATGGAACATTTTTACCCATGCGAGTCTTGGTTCCAGGTCTCATCACAGTAAATCTTCATATAAAAAGCTAATTCCTTTAAATACAGGTAAACAAAGTTTAGACAATCCGGCGAACACGGGCTCACACGCATCACGAAAAAGCTGGTTGGTTGAGGTCCAAAATTTAATTTTTTATTTGCTGCAGTAGACGTCAGGGGGAACTCGATTTCTCATGAAACTATTGGTCCCAGCAACCAACTAAGATACTAGGGTCGTCCGAAATGATTTTTGATAGATGGTAGAGGACTCTTTTGCGCAGCTTTTGGTTTTGTAAATTTCATGACACTTTGAGTATCGCCATTCCATTTTATTTATAACTGTAGGAGAATTTTGCCTTACAAATGTCTGAATAACTTATCCTTGCACAAAAATAACTTCACTTAAGGAAAGAAAGAAAATGGCTGTATCTTGAAGAATTACTTTTTTCATCTGTCTTCTTATTCACTTCAATCGCAAAGTCACATTTGTTTTATGCAATTTGACTTTCAAAGACGAGCAAAATCTGGCGGTCGGAAGGGCGGAGTTAAATGAGAAAAGTGTTTCTTTGAGGGTAAAAAGTACACCACGCAAATTGTGAGGAAGATCTCAGTTTTCGGAAATCTGTTGAGTGTTTTCGGTAGAAGGGTCTATGTAGTTGACGTGGGCCTAACGATACGCATGTACGCATGATACGAAGCAAATTTTCAACATTTAGCCGGGTCAGAGCTCAAAGTAGGATACTAAAGTATTTTATGTAATTTGAGGTTTCCTAGAAACTTTCAGCAAAGAAATGATTGTAGACGTAAAGGTTTAAAATCAAAAACATGTTTACTGGTAACCAATTCTCATAAATTACTGACACCATATCCCGGGTAACCAAGCTAGTTCTTCATATTCTCACAATCTGAGTTCAATAAAAATGCAAGAAAACTTTGAAATTCTGATAAGAGTGACACGTTTATCTAGTTTTACATTGACGTAGCAGCGCATGAACTTGCAAAAATCTTTTCATCTAGTTTCACTTAAAAGTCCTCCGAAGTTCATAACTTTATGTTATGAAGATTGGATTTATTTTCCGTGAAATCAACATACCTGTAGCACATCAGCGTCAATAGTAAAGCTCATATCCATCTCAAAAACAAACAAAACTATAATAAATTTCTTCTCGTGAATACAACTCGACAAAATGCACACAACACAATTTTATTACAATACAGGAAGAGCAGCAATGAAGTGACAAATCGGATTTTCGACCGAGTATTACATATTAAAGCCACCAGATGTCGTTGGCAATCCCATATCAAAATCTAGTACTTTTACACACAATGTTTAACAAACTGATCTGATATTCCTGACCCTGTCCCCTCTGTGTTTGGGTGATAAAGTGGTCGAGAAAAAATTCCAATTTCAACAACAAAAAATAGCAACAGAAAAATGCATTTACCGTCCGAACAGCGGTCGACTAATCAATCGTAAATTACCGACCTTAAATTAAGACTTGAACGGCATCCTTCGTTACGACCTATTAAACCATGGGCGCGCGGTAGCGATAAAACCGTGACGCAAGTCCGCATACGAGCAAAAAATTCAGATAATTTGTTTTCGTAAACTTCGGAACCATTATATAGATAAGTTTTGACTTCACCCCTTGCGACGTAAATACTTTTCCCGGATTCTACGAAACATTCTACAGCGAATTTTGTTTTCACTCATTAAAATCGGTTCAGTGGCTCCGGAGATATGACCTTTAGAAAATGATCATCTTCAATACAAAAAGTCCATTTTCATTGAAGCCAAAGTTAACGAAAAAATCCTGCGTTAGTTAGTTACTTAGCTACTAGTTTCCACTGGCACATGTTTGAAAAACGACTTTTTTGGAATTTTGTCGAAAACGGCAGGGAGCTTCAGCTGAGGATTCTACAACATCTGAAATTTTGAAAAAATGGGGTAACCTGCCTCGTTTCGGAACTGAGACTCCCCGAAGTTTCCACATGAAAGCATTTTTTGTATGTGTTTGTGTTTGAGGTATGGGTAAGTGAGGTATTCAACTTCCATCAGGTTTTTTAATATTTTTCGGTTATTCTCGACATGAGTCAGGTCATACAATGAGGCTTCCTAGATTTAGAGGATTCTTGTGGATTTCTCTAGCACTTTTCAACTTCCATCAGATTTTTTGATATTGTTCTGTTATTCTCGACATAAGTGAGGTCATCCAATGAAGCTTCCTAGGTTTATTATTGTGGATTTATTATCACAACAAAAACGCTGTGAAATGTGACGCAAGAATTGTTTTCCTTCCAAAAATCTTAAAATCCTTACAAAACTGCTGACATCACAACAAAAACCCTTTTTCAAAGGAAAACGTGACGCAAGTCCTTGTGATTTCTTTCAAAACAACTGATATCAACTTGGGTGACGCCTAAAACTTCGGAACGCAACAAATTCTGTTGAAATATCTTCAGCTTTGCGTCGCAAATGCCGGACCCTCCCAAAGTAATAATTTTTCAGCGCTTTCAGACTTCACACACCAAAAATTGAGCTTTGCGCTAAATCAATCGTCTGTCCGTTTGTCCGACCCGTCATTTTTTTCTAAACGGCTGCACCGATCACCCTAAATTTTTTCCCCTGAGAAGTACATATGTCCCACGATTCAAATGTGATTCAAAAATGAACAAAATCTGTCAGGTGGTTCCGGAGGTGTGGTCGAAAAAGTGACCAAAAACATGGTTTTTCGAGGGTCGATGAAAATTTTCGGAAATATCTCAGCAAGTATAACACGGAAATTGTTCATTTTGGTGTCAAATGAAAGCACAAAACTGGGAAAAAATTTTTTGTGGAAATCGGATCGGTGGTCTGGGCACTGGGAATGGACAAAATTGGGCTCCTTGCCATATACGAAGCAGATGGTTTTTCGTCTATATTTGCTCAACTATGCAATATGAAGATTTACTGTCAAAGGCAAAGATGTAGAGAATAAAATTTTAGAGAACATGTGTTTCTGGGTTTTTGGGGAAAAATTATCAAATCCCAGGATAATGCAACTTCAAGAATTGGGAGAGACGACGCATATCTATAAAATTACGGCAGTTTGATATTTGCTTCTTAAGGCAAAATTGGTGAGACTTACATTTTACAGAAAATAGTTTCAGGACTTCTTTAAGAAACTACGTTGGTTCTCTTTTTGATATGGTGCAGGGGAGAACATTTAGGCCTTCAAAATCAATGGTATCAGACGTACTTCGGTAGGGCTTTTGACATTACCTCGGATAATTATTATGGATCTTTGAAATTCTTATAGTTATAAAAGAGCACAAAACATTGGATTGTTTGCTCATTTCTATATTTGGATACGTTCGAATCTTTTTGCCAGATCTATTCTGATTACGTACGGGTCTTTGGTTATGTTTTATCATGGGCGCGCGGTAGCAATGCGCCCGTGACGCAAGTCTTACACGCCAAAAAATTCACAAGAAATTTTTTCGTAGACTAACATATATACAGGAACTTTTTGACTTCCCCCCCCCCAAGCGACGTACCCCCCGGAAAATATTTTTCCCGGATTCTACGAAAAATTTTAGGCCGAAGTGCCTTTTCACTCATTAAAATCGGTTCAGTCGTT
>CM055404.1:14662361-14686818 GCA_029228625.1 Pseudolycoriella hygida
AAATTGTTTCGTCGTTGGGTCTGGCATTTGTGACGCAATTTTTTGAACTCAACATAATTTTGTTTAAAAATTTTTGTTGCGAATCGAAGCTTAATGCGTCACCCCCCTCTGATTTCAGAACTTTTGTAACTGGAAGAAAATAGTTTTATCTTAGTTGATTAATGCGTCACACTTTTCTGATTTCACAGCTTTTGTAAGCAGGCATAAAGGCTTGCGTCACACCTCCTCTGTAAGAGGTTTTTTGCGGTTATATATTCATTCCAATGTCTCCGAACTGTTAAGGCTCTTCATTCTCCGATACTTCAAAATTAGCCCACCCACTTACCTTAATAGATTTATGTAGTTCTTCAAAAAAAGGCCTTAAAAGAAGCTTTTTGTCGCAACACTTTTTGTTAAAAACAAATATTATTCGTAAAATAGTTATTCCGTTCTAATTGTACGGTTCATTTTAATAACTTCATATTAACCTACAAAGAGTCATCTCTGGGTGATAAAATATTTGAGATGATTTCATTTTAACACCAATTTCATGTTTCGATTTTTTACTTGAAAAAAAACTTATTTCTAAAATGTTCAAAAGGCCCAGAAAGATACACACCAACAAAAAATGAAGACAATTTTTACACAAATTATTTCCGCTTCGTGCTACAATCTGAATAATGTCTCAACGAAAGTGAAGATATTTCAAGGCATTTGTGTTTCGATTTTTTTTTAATTTACCAACAAATTACTTAGCGTAGTATAATGATAATCATACGGTGTACATGTATCATAATTTGACAATTTTATATTTCGTGGAAGTTGACTGATAGCTTAATTCGAATCGTTTTTCATTGTTGGATTCTTGAATGAGATGCGTGATCAAGATTTAAATTTGGTGAAGAAGTATAAAGCAGGTACTTAACTGCACGTTCCTCACAAACATTTGAGATACAGACGAGGAGGAAACGACCTGCTTGCAAAATATTTGTCTATTTTTTCCCTTAATTTTCTCACATCTAGTTTACCATCTCTTCCTTCATATTATTTTGCGTAATTATTTACAACTTTTATAAATCAGAGGCTCAGAGGCTACGTTCAGGTGGGTTCAGGTTCATCCAAATCAAATGTTCCTCCACGATCTGCTTTAAATTTTGTGTTCATATTTCATTCAGAAATAAAGAGAAGAGTATGGGACTGTTCATAAATGACGTCACGCTCAAAGGTCTAGCAAAACGTGACGATCTACAGAAATTTGGGTCATGTTTAGCCCAAAATACGTGACAGGGGCGTCCAAAATCCAGAAAAAAAGCGTGACATCATTTGTGAACAGCCCCTATGGTGCCATCTCCACCCCAAGTTTCTTTGTCCATCTACGCAAGTCTACAGATTTTTACCTAATTACTCTAGTCTTTTAATTTCACATTCTCTTCATCTCCCCAAAAATACCTCATACGGCCAATGAGGTTCCTTTTTACCTCATTGCATTCTTTTGTACTATTGCGAAAAGGAAAATATCATCTGCCTCTTTCCCAGATATGTGTTTACATTATTTCTAAGGAAATTGACTTTTGTTTAGATAGTAAAATGAAAATTAAGTTCCAAATGTTTTATATTGTGAGTTCTTACAGTGAGGTGCAGTGATGTTGTGTTTTATATTATAGATTTATTTTCTCACCTCAAACGAGGTGCGAAAATTGAATTTTGCATGGGTAGTTTGAAGAAGGCTAACAACATCACTGCACCTCACTACACCTCACTACACCTTACTACACCTTATTACATCTCAGTACATTTCACTACACTACACCTCATTACATCTTACTACACTACATCTCATTACACTAGACTACATCTCACTACACCTTAGTACATTTCAGTACACTACACTTCTATAATATAAAACACAACATCACTGCACCTCACTACACTACATTTCACCACGCCTCACTACATCTCACTATACCTCAATACACCTTATTACATCTCACTACATTTCACTACACTACACCTCACTACATCTTACTACACTATACTACATCTCATTACATCTATAATATAAAACACAACATCACTGCACCTCACTACACTACATGTCACCACGCCTCACTACATCTCACTACACCTTATTACACCTTACTTCATCTCAGTAAATTTCACTACACTACACCTCACTACATCTTACTACACTACACTACATCTCATTACACTACACCACATCTCACTACACTACACTACATCTCACTACACCTTAGTACATCTCACTACACTACACTATATCTCACTACAATTCACTACATCTACAATATAAAACACAACATCACTGCACTACATCTCACTACATCTCACTGCACCTCACTACACCTTACTACATCTCGCTATACTATTTGTGAGTGGCCCCTAAGTATAGCGAGATGTAGTAAGGTGTAGTGAGGTGCAGTGAGATGTAGTGAGATGTAGTGAGGTGTGGTGACATGTAGTGCAGTGAGGTGCAGTGATGTTGTGTTTTATATTATACTATATAACTATATACTATAAAAAATGAATATCCATAAAATGGTCATAACTCATGCAGGAGAGCAAATTATGTTTATAGGACTCTGGGTACCCCCCGAAACAGGGGGTGTGTTTGGGGGGGTAGCCGGAGTACTATAAACGAAATGTCGCACCAGTTTGGAGTTATGAACTTTGTTGATTTTATAGCAAGCGTGACGTCATTTATGAACAGCCCCTTAAAATAAAGTATCATGGCCGATCAGTTCATATGAATTTTTTTTTGCGATGAAGAAAGTAAACAAAAAATAATTAATTTTCGACTCGACGGATACGAGCTAAACAAAATGCCAACACATAGTTTAGGTTCACAGGATTACTCTTACATAATTTATTAGCTAATCTGGCAAATATTTCTCGAGATATAAGAGTTTGGAAAAACAACACAGTCGAATGTCTTTTTGAGTTACTTTCAATGTTTTCTGTGAAATTCGTCTTTTGTATGCTTAAATGTGCTAAGTTATCTACAATAATTGTAATAGTGATAAACAGTGTGAATCTTTTTCGGGAGAAAATATGAATTTTCGCCTAACAAATGTGAAAAGTTTAATTCATAACTCGGGTAAAAATAGAAAATTCTTAACTCGCTTGAAGTCTGTGGCCCTCGCAGAGAAAATGGCAACTTGAGTAAAGCATGTGGCCCTCGCAGAGAAAATTGCAACTCGCTACGCTCTGGCCACAAACTTCACTCTCGTTGCAATTTTCTCTGCTTTGGCCACAGACGTCAACCTTGTTAAGCAATTTTCTATTTGCTCCCCTTGTCATGAAAATAACTATAAAAACTTAGAGTTAGGGTCAATCATTATAACGTATATTGTAATGCATAATTTCAGGTAGTTAAAAGGCGATAGCCTTCTGTGAGTTAATGAATAAAATACATACATACGATGTGTAACGTATTTTGTGATTGTGATATGCAATTCTGAAGAGGTCAACTAAATTAAATTGGACGCTCTAAACACTTTTGCGGAGCATATTAAATAGGGCCGTGGTAGAAAATTAATTGCTTTGTCCCAGTAAAGAGAATAAAACGCCCTACACTACACATATACAAATTTTAGAAAGTTTTGAGAGAAAAAATGTACAATGAAGAAATTTATAATTTGTGTCTACATTCTACACACTGACACGTTTCATCACTTTCAGCTGTTTAGACCCGTACGAAGAACGAAATTCTTCGAAAAAGACCCCATGACGTTTGTGACCACCCCAATTGCGACCGGGGAGTAGGGGGGGAGCATCGATCATGGTCCTTAGATGGCGAATCAGCAATAAAAAATGTCCGTCCGTCACCAAGTAAAACTCAACCGATTTTCAAAAACTTTTTTTTCCCTGAAAGGTAATCGAAATATCTTTTATGGGATTGAATCTGGGCCGCCGAGCTAGGGCCGTTTAAGTGGTTTTTGGTCTTTTGTACATAACTCGAGCAAATCTTACCCGATTTTCATCAATTTTTTTTTTTTTGTTTGAAAGATCTGGGCATAGCCGAGAATTTATGGAAAAAACTTTTTTGAATTTGAGTCCTTGGACTTGGATAAGGCATTAATAACGATTCTGTGCTAGGGCCATACATGTTTTTAGTACATAACTCGGGTAAATCATTTCCGATTGTCATAATTGTTTTTTTATTCGACAGGTCTATGAAAGCCCAACAATTTGAAAAAGAAATTTTTTTGAGATTGGGTTCTAGGATATAGCTAGTGCACTAAAAACGAGTTTTTGCTAGCGCTCAACATGTTTTTTGTACATAACTCGACTAAATCTCTTCCGAATTTCAATTTTTTTTTGATCGAAAGGTAGGAGACTGTCTCTCGTATTATGGAAGAAAACTTTTTGATTAGAAACTCTTGGACTCAGTCAGGACCTGAGTTTCTACTAGGGCCCAATGTGTTTGCTTACATAAGTTCGATAAACCCTAACTGATTTCGTTGATTCTTTTTCTATTTTAGAGGTAATCGAGTACCGAATTATATTCCAAAACAAATTTGGACCCGGTGCCTGTGCTTAGGGCTGAAGTTGGCCTCAGGTCTGTCCTAAGGTAGGCCCAACAAAAATTTTTTTTTGCTATGTTGCAGAGCAAATTGAGGGAAACATTTTTGTCTATGGAAGTATGTGTGAAGCATTTTCTTATGGCCCTAGGTCGGTCCTAAGGTTTGCTCAAGACAAAAAAATGGTTTTTCACTATGTTGTGGAGAAATTGAAGAGGAATATTTTTGTCTATGTAAGTATTTGTGCGAGGCCTCTCCTAGACGAAAAAATAGTTTTTTACTATGTTGTAGAGAAAATTGAAGCGAACATTTCTGTCTATTTGGAGATCAGTTGTGTGCTTTCGGGAGGGTTCTTTTACACTGTTTCTTCGGACGGGTTTTTTAATATTGCCCTATCGGCAATTTCCAATGCAACTTAATGTGGACGTAATTTCAAACACTTAAGAGATAAGGCAATATTTAATTAAATACGTTCAAATCAACTCTGTTTGCCACATCTATTCTGATACGTACGGGTCCCCTGCATATGTTTTTTTATTGTTACAACAAAGGCAAAACATCTAGGAGGAGAAAAATAGAAAAAGAACTGGGCTGAATTTGCACTTAAAAAAATATCACTCCGTTTTGAAACTGCGCATGACCATAGAGAGAATTTTGCTCAATGCGCATGCAAAGTTTCAAAACGGAGTGATATGTTTTTAAGTGCAAACCAGGGCTTAAGTTTGCAAGTAATAAGTTTCTTCATTGTATGAAATTCTCTCAAAATTATAACGTTATCAAGGTTGTACGTGTCATTGTTCGGCAGATCATTAACAACACAGAGCATTTTAATGAGAGCAATTCATCGAGAGAGTACATGATTTGACTGTTGCATGTAAAATGATGTTCTTAGTTTTTGATTACATACACCGTGAAAATGAAGTCATCCATTTTTATTATACCATGGCGACATTGTTTCTATCCCCCAAGCCGATGCCGTAACCTGCCTTACAACCACTGATTCAGCTAATCCACGCCTTCAGTGCGTCCACGGCTTATGTCAAACTATAGTGGTTTTCATGACAGAATGCTAAATCTGTCAAGCGAATAATATCACTAGTTTGACAGATGATGCATCGTTTCATGAAAATCATCATACTTAGACATAAGCCGTTGACGCACTAAAGGCGTTGATGACCACAATTATTCATACAGCGCGAATATATTATAGTGAAAAACGAAACTGAGCGAATATTGTCAATAAAACAACTTATACAACTCAACTTAAGTATTACAGACTGCTGTTGAAAAGCGTAATTCAAATCTGACAATAGAAATGCAAATATGATTTATTTCAACTTTAAGATTTCTTGATGAATTACTTACAAGATGAGGTGAGTTTGATCCATAATTTATCAGAACAAGAGTGCATACACCATACAACCATAATGTTTGCGTAAATTTTCAGTTACAGTTGGACATTATAATTGCAATAACACTCACTTCTAATTGCACAGTAAAGACCAAATATATTGTACGCACAGATATAAGTGCATTTGTGTTTGGATAACCGGTATTCTTTGAAAATAACTTACTGAAAACGGTAACTGCCTTGGGAAATATTTGTTTATAGATAACGTGAATTACGTCTATACCAACAAATAATTATTCATTTAAAGTGATTCTACCCATAAGCTGTGGACGCTTGAACGTTCTGCTATTTGAATTCATAATTGTAGGCATTTGAAGACATTTGAGCGCATATGGAGAGGGTAATTACCTAAAGGCTCATATAAATTAAATTGAAATTCGTTGCAATCGAATCGTTTAAGAGTTTGGAAAATAAATGACGGTAATACCGACAAGATTTACGTCGGTGGTCACAATGAACTATAAATGAAGAAAATTAAAAGTCCAAATTAATTATTATCCAGCTAAAGATTTAACCACGAACACATAATACCCACATAATAACCATACTTAGCACGCATTATGGTCACAGACATTACAAAGTCTACACGAAAAAAATAATTCAACCGTACAGAAAAATAGGTACACAAAGTATCATTATCAACTCGTACAAGAGAGTGGTCATTGCCTTGTTGTTATGATCTGCAAACTGCAACTGCAACAAGGAAAGTATAGAACGCTAAAATATCGGATTTTTTTTCGTTTAAAGAAACTGAAATGCGCGATTTTATCGCACGGTTCTGCAAGAACACAAAAAAACAGCGATTTATTATCGCTTTGTAACGAGGTGATGCATCAAATGCAGTCTAAAGTAGATGATATACGTAATGTGAATAACAAATCATTGCGTTTGTTATATTGGATATAATGGCGGTAACGAAGTCTTTAACTTACATTTTTCTTATTTTTTTATATTCAAAACCCAGCAAGAAACTAACGCATAAAACAAACTATCGTTAAGATATATATCTGTTTGTACAAGTTATCTGTATCGACGGCAACTAATAATATCAAATTAACGATAGCACACACAGCAATAGAGATTTTGTAAAGGTTTTACCTGTTTCCTTTCTTTGTTCAGATAAGATTAAACGCAACGTGCATCTGATTTAATTGCAGCTGGAGGGCTTTATCTATTTAAGGGGCAAAAATAGGTAAAGAAAACAACGCGCCGACACTATTCAGTACAAATTTCACTTTTTTTTCGAATCTTTAACATTCGATATCCTTGCGTTTATTTATAACCTATTTGCATGTGCACTGTGCACGATGTGCGCTTATACTTGAGGGGCGCTATAAATGATTTGAATAAGAAAGAAAGAAGGCGGAAAGAATATATTACATTTAATTCATCTACAAACGATGGGAAGTTTTCCAACAAAATTGTAATTTAAAATCAGTAAATTTCTAATTTTTTCGTAAATTTCAGAAACTCGCACTGCTCCACATATTCCAATTCTCTTTCAGGTTCCACTCCATATGATCGCCCCAACTGATTTGGTTATTTGCCCATCAACTCGAATCATTAATCCCACTCCGCATGTAGCACGAATTATACTTGTTACACAAACTTTTCCCATAAGTTCTACCTTCTGAACTCTTGTACCAAATATTTCTGGAGGAAGTATCCTCCAGACAAAGATACCCTTTATTAAATATAATAATTTTGAATCACGTCTTACAGGATGCAGGTCTGTCACTTCGAACGGAAAGCGGTATATTCCCTCTTGACATCCATAGAGGAAGAACCACTCAGCCTCGCTTTTTTATTTTTCTATTCATTTTATGACTTGCTTTTCGAAAGGAAATAACTTTGCTGCAGATCGGACCTTTTAGATGTCTCGAATAGCTTTCCACAAGGCTCAGTGTTGGGCCCCTTGCTCTTTTCGATTTTCATCAATGACCTACCTGATATAATTAAGTTTTCTAAGATTCACCTTTTCGCTGACGACGTACAACTCTACATACCTATCCGTGAAGATTTCATTCGAGAAAACTTCAATAAGATTTCCAGTGATCTGAGGCCGTGTCGTTCTGGGCTGCTGCGAATGGTCTTGTGCTTAATGTTGGAAAGACTCAAGCAGTCGACAAGAGCTGGGTGTCTCGCATTTTCAAGCTGGTGTTGAATGGAATCGATATTGAGTACTCAGGCAATGTTAAGGACCTGGGGATTCACATTGACAATCGGCTGAACTGGCATGCTCATTCAGTTCAGTTGTCTCAAAAGTGTTTGCGGGTCTACGCTGTTTATGGCCTCATGCGCACTACCTTCCTAGAGCAACGAAGATGCTGCTTGTGAAATCTCTCTTAATGCCACACTTCGGATACTGCTGTCAGGTCTGGGGAAAACTTCAAGCTTCGGCTAAAGAAATACTGATTAAACCCTTTAAGCCTGCATCCGTTTCGTCTATGGGCTTAAAAGATTTGAGTCGACCGGGGATTACTTGCATATGCTTTAGGGCTGCGATCTCTTTTCATGTTTTGACTATCTCTCTTGTGTCCTTAGGGGCCATCCATAAATGAGGTCCGGTCGTAAGGGGGGGGGGGGAGGGGGGAGAGAGGGGGTATGGAAAAACCGGACACCATGCGATTTGTATTGTCCGTCGGTTAAGACTTGTTTGGGTAAACGAATCTGTAGCAAATGTGGAAAATACTTCTCAGCAATTAATCAAGTCGTCCTGCACATGAAAGTTTGCGAATCGCTGCTGGACGAGCTAACGAGATGATGGTTGTTATTTCAAACTACGAAGGCTCCGAAGATGTGGAATGGATAGATGAGCGAGAGAAACACAGACTTCGAAAATAGTTTTCCTGTAGTTTCTTTGACAGATCACTTCGATAGTGTGTGGGAAGAGAAATGTACCTAAAATGTTGCTATTTATTCAACAATATTCATTTTTTTAACTCAATCTTTTATTGGGAGTTAATGTGGGTTAATGGTTAAATTAGACGTCATTTTTTGGGAGGGGTACAGGAAAACCGGACGATTTCGGACAGGGGGGAGGAGGGGGAGGGCCAAAAACTGTCAAAATGACGATATTGATAAGGAACCTGATTACTTATACTCTAGCCTTGTAAGGACTATGAACACAAGGACGTTTAACCTAATTGTGCCGAGGGCTTATAGTGACATATTGTCGCGGTCGTTCTTTGTGGGGGGGTATCAACTTATAACTCGCTCCCACCAGACGTTAAACGTATCATTACGTCCACCTGCTTTAGGCTAGCTTGCAGAGACTACTTCAATAATAAATATCGTTAAATGGCCGTCATCGTCTTTAGAGATCGTGTCAATGAATGGGAATCTGTTCATTTCATTTCATGTCATTCAGTTGTATGCTTGCCTTGCTAAATCTAATGATGCTCTGTGTAATTACGGTTACTATGTCATTTCAATTTTCGCGGTGTTTAGCTAATTTTGTTTGTATTGATTGATTGACTCTTTGTTTTCTCTATCCATCTTTTTATTTTTTTTCTGCAAAGTTTTCTTTCTATATTTGTTGGATCGTGATTTTATTGTGAACGCATTGTTTGCTCGCGATCTATATGTGACTTAAAAGGCTGTAAGGCTGTAAGGAAATAAATAAATTTAAAAACTTTTTCCCGGGGTTTTTTGTACGAAATTTTAGTTCGTCATTTTTTCTGGAGATACATTTGTACATATTCGGCGTATTTTTATACCTACACTTGTTCCACAAATTCCACATACACCTCATAATTGTTTTGACGTGTTTATAGCTTCTTTCTCAAATTGGTTGAGACTTCTACGTCCCACGTTTTAGAAATGAGTAAAGTCTAGGTGATATCTCAATAGTAAAGTGATGAATAGAATTAAGGATCGGAGATCCACATCTGACCACAGTTGCAGAAGTCGCAGAAATCGTTTTTCTGTGCGTTCTAAAACTGTGGGTCAAGTGTGGGTCGACCCGCTAAAATTGTGGGTCTACCCTCTCCAATCCCTACATAGAATAGATTGGTTTTGAAAGTTGGCACACTCGAAATGCAATTTTCAAACCATTTTTTAATGAGTTGAATATTCACATATAACATTTCAAATAATTCCCAAAATGATAAATCCAACATAAGATTTTCTGTTTCATTCGTTTTGATACGGCATGTAATTGTCCAATTAAGTAGGTCGTTTCGTTGCGTGTCGGTGAGAAAATTGATTTTTTTTTTCTTCTCATTAACATCACAAAATTTTCACGGTAAATCTTGCAAATAAATGTGAGCACGTTCAGTATCAATTGCTCGATGTACGTTACAGTCGTTCTTTTTATTTGAATAACAAGCATAAAATGAGAATTCCAACCGTAAATCAATTCAATTAACGAAAACAATTAATAAAATTTTAAACAAATGGTTTATTTAATTGATGGAATTCTAGCTATGGCACCAGCAACGAAAATTCATGCAAAAGGTCAGTTGATTTGATTAATCACTTATTCAAACGCCATGCCACTCAGAAAATTATTTAGCGCTTCCAGGCAATTCAATTTATTGTTTTTATATTATCTCAGATGTCGCTAATGCTTTTAAGACCTGTACAGAGTGTATGGGGTGTTACGACAACGTTTTAAAAAATCCCGACGTTCATTCTATCGTGTATTTTGAGTGCAAAAGGATTTTCTTCAAGAAAATCCTCAAAGGATTTTTCTTGATTTACAATGATTTTCTGTGGTTTTCTTTGATTTTCAGGGATTTCCTTTGTGGATTTCTGAGTATTTTCAAGCATTTTTACACGATTTATTGGGAATTTCTTTTTATTTCCAAGGATTTTCTTGCAATTCAAAGGTTTTTTTTGAGGATTTTCTTAACAATTGATTTTCTTATGAGTGCAAAAGTTTTTTCTATGGTTATCTGTCCCTCGCGTTCTATTTTAAAACCAATACAGCGAAAACGTTTACCCAAACCAAATTTAATCGGTTTGAACTCAGACTGTGCATCAAAAAATACCTTTTCGAATTTCGATAATATATTTTTGAACTGTGGTTAGTGCAAACAATGTAAGAACTCGTTAAGAAATATTTAACGATTTCCGGTGCTTTATGTAATATTGTCACGCACTGTGTCTCTCCCTCAATTACTGAAATACGCTAGAATTTGTACTATCCAGAGTCAAAATAAAAACCTCTTTAGTTGACATTGAAGTATTCACGGGGAGTTGTACCTATACACAATGACCGGGAAACGATGTTGTAGTTTTGCAGATCATTCTTAGTTTTCAAACTAAAAGTCTTAAGTTTGTTATTGATACGCGATGATAGGGAGAGTCAGCCACTCCATTGATTTTGCATTTGCACTTATTTTCTGGAAAGTCATTGGTGTTCCATGATCACCACCTCTGTTTGTTCCAAGCTTCTAAAAATGAGTAGGTGTGGTGTTTGGTGTTCACAACAAACCGTACACAGAAGTAGGACATGTATGACGTCACCCGTACACGATGAATTCTATCTGAGTCTATCTTAAGGCGGAGATATAATGAACACCAGAAACACCAGATACCAGATACACCAGATACCAGATACACTAGATACCAGATACACCAGATACCAGATACACCAGAACACCAGATGCGTAGCTACAATATATAACCGTGGTTCGGAATTCACGTTAAGCATGTGGTCCAATAAACAGGTTAATGGTTGCTCACACAAATGCCCTAGAAAAAAGGTATTTCAGTTGTGTGTGATACACTGCATTTACGGGCTCGTTTAGAATAAGCATAGTTTTGACGGAGGCTAGAAGATGTATTGTAATGTCTGGACCCAAACAGCGAGATTCATTTGTGCGTGAATGGCTTGTGCCGGAGGCTGTTTTGTTTAATTTTTTCGCTATTTCGCTTATTTTCTCTAAGTTTTTTTTTCTTATGACAGCAATGTTCGGGTGAACCTTTGAATAGTTTTTCTCGCTTTATTTGACGTTTTGTGCTGTTCGTAACAAGAAAAAAATTATGAAGCGTAAGGATCTTTGAGCATTTCGTTTTGGAAAGGTAAAAAATTTCAACCAAATAACTGATGGGTGCGATGATCTGTAATGACCCATTTATTTAGGATTCGAAGCAGTTTAGGTTAATGTATTTCATTTTTTGATGAATCTTTAAAAAAATTGTCTTTAGCTAGAAACTTCGCACAAAAATTTCAGGCAGCATAATACAAGTTCAATTCGTACTTGATCAGCACCCCGAAACAATAATCTAAATATTTTTTTAAGTATTTTGAAATCGTAAATTTTGAGATTAATGTCGGGACAACTCGTTCAGAGCTAAAATTACACGCCTTCAATCACTTTGTCTATTTCCTGACAGACAGAACAAATATGAAAAATTACACAGAAATTCCTTTTGTAATTGAAACACTTAGACTCGTTTGTCATGAGGTACTCGACTTATATTACACGGCTAAATGAGGAGGGATACTTATTAAAAATGATGTGCTCCTACCTCGGCTTCGCCTCGTCACAGTGAAATTTATAGGCGAAATTGAAACGGGTACGAACGTTCAGAAAAAATCTGTAATGGTAATGACCGACGAGTCCAGATCATTTATAGAAAAAGTTCTATAAAATGATATTGCCTATTCGGTGTAAATATGATAGGAATCTAGGGTGGAGTTTTTTTATATTTTATTTCGATTGAACGTGATCTGAAGAGTCCAAGTCCAAAGTTTTTTTTCGAAATATTTCAACACCAAATATTTTAAAAATCAATTTGATATTTAGTTATAGTGACGTCATAGGCCATTTACAATAGATATATTCGATTGTATGACATGACGTCACTACATCGGTTTTTCGGTATATTATTAATGAAACATAAAAAGATTGTGAGTAACTTACTTGGTGAAAAATTTTGGTTATAGGTTTAAAATCATGGGCGCGCGGTAGCAATGCGCCTGTGACGCAAGTCCACAGCTACGTTTTGACTTCCTCCTCTTACGACGTACTCCCCGGAAACTATTTTTCCCGGATTCTACGGAAAATTCTAAGGCAAATCAGGCAAAGTGTCTTTTCATTCATCGATTTGGGTGACGCTTGCAGCTTCGGAACGCAAAAAATTCTTCTGAAATATTTTCACATTTGATTATGCGTCACAAGTAATAACTTTTCTTTTAGATTTCACACCCAAAAATTTGTCTACCCGTACTCCATACATCACGCAAAGCTCAATTTTTGGGATGTAAAATCTGAAAGTCCAGAAAAATTATTACGTTGGAAGTCTCCGGCATTTGTGACGCATTTTTTTAATCAAATGTGAAAATATTTCAAAAGAATTTTTTGCGTTCCGAAGCTGCCAGCATCACTCAAATTGATATCAGTTATTTTGGAAGTAGCAACGACGACTTGCGTCGCATTTCCCTTTAAAAAAGGGTTCTTGTTGTGATAAAAGTAGTTTATAAACAATAGGTTGAATCACCTCAATGAAATACAGGAGAAGAATCGTAAGATTGTGCAACGTTTCGTTTTAACTCGTTTAACCGAAAAACCAAGTTTTACATGCACAGAATGCAAGCGAATACGTGAAAAAAGAGATAAAAGAGAAATAAGAAAGATGCACAAGCTTGTGATTCTCTTCCTGTAGAATCATCAAATATATTTAAATAAAAACGTTAATTCAGCTATGAAAAAACATAGATGTCACCACTTGAGGTTTGGTGACAAGACACGGACATGACACGATCTATTTCTAAAAGAGTGATAGACCGTGTCTTGTCACCAAACATCTAGTGGTGACATCTATGTTTTTTTCATAGCTGAATTAACGTCTCAACATAGAACCTTTTCTCAAGTGACGTTATTCAGGCTTTCATAGCCGAATACGGACAAGCATACAACTAATGACACAATCTATAGGAAATCAATTTTTGATGAATAAAAAGATATTTAAAAATTTGTTTGTTTTTTGGCGCATTCGCTCTACAGTTAGAGCGTAATTGTAATATACTGGGTATTTCATATGAAAGTGTTCAAAAAAGTAGAGTGGTTTGCATCATTTTTCATCAGGCAATAGTATCCGCCTGTCGCTGGCGTCACCCGCTTATTTTCATAACAGAATACGAATCAATGTAAAACCAAATTATCCCTACCAGTCTCTGGCGTCATCCATTCTTTCGTAGCTGAATAGGACAACGTTGTATTTGTTCAATATATTATTTTATCTATCTAGAGCAATAATCTCGTACTTAATTCCCTAGGCCAAAACTGTTTAACTCGATATATGGCTCTCGATAGATAAAACTATAAAAGCACCGCTGTCCAGGATGGTTTATTTTGACGATCTGGATTATTTCCCACGCCTTCGGCTCGGGAAATAACCTCCAAATCGTCAAAATAGAGCATCCTGGACAGCGGTGCATAATGTACAATAATGACTCAGGTAGTGATAAGTCATGTTTTGTTGACAAACCATTTCGAACGACATTTAGACAAAGCAAACAATTAGCCTAAGGCCAATACCCTTAATGACTTGAAGTGCCGGTTAATTAACCAACTTACCTAATTTAATTATAACTTCTTGTCTAAAATATGTCTGTATGTGTTTCTCTGGGTCAAAGTAATTTATTGGTATTTATTGCAAACATATGTTGACAATGCATAATATTGTATGTGCGAAAGTAGTAAGCATATACAGTGTTAGTGCACCCGAAAAGAAAGTAGACATTGATTACATGGTAAAATGCAATCAATGTTCTTATTGGTAAAATCGATATTTTTGGACGTTATCGACTAGCATTTTTGGTGAATGCGAGCTGATGAGTTAAATCAAGTTAAAGTCAGTCTAATTCCAACTTTCAACTTGGAACAACGAAAATATAAGTGCTCGCAAACTCTTTAACCTTTGATTGTGGAAATTATTATTGAAATATAGAAAAGTATCTACTTAGTGCATTTTGAGAAAAAATACAAAATAAGACATTGAAGCTGACAGAAAAGAAGCTGACACAAAAGAAGCTGATACAAAAGAAGCAAGTAAGTGCGTATAAATAATCACATTAATTTCGAACTATTAACTTTGAAACTAATGCAGGGTGTATTTTTCCTCTGCTTTTCAAAAAAACAAATCAACTCTGTATTTATTGATGTAGAATTATAAATAACACAGCCAACAAAAGTTTTTGTAGCTGCTCCACAGATTCTTGTAAAAAAACGCCAAAGTTAAATCACCAAAAATATCGCCAAAAAAGAGAAGAATCGCCAACATGATTTTGCTTAGCCATGAGCTCTTCTTCTCTCTTTTGGCGATTTTATTTGGCCTTTCTTCTAACTTTGGCGATTCCTAAATTTTTGTTGAATTGTTAAATCGCCAATAAAAATCGCCGAAGTGAGAAGAAACGCCGAGAAAACGCCAACATGATTTTGTTTAGATTTTGGCGTTTCTTCTCTTTTTTTGGCGATTTTTTTTTGCGTTTCTTCTTGCTTTGGCGACTTACAGTTCGATTAAAATTTAGGAATCACCAATAAAAATCGCAAAAGTGAGAAAGAAACGCAAAAAAATCGCCAACAAAGAGACGAAACGCCAAACTGCATTTTGACGATTTGACTTTGGCGTTTCTTCACGGGAATGCTCCATAGACATTTTTAATTAAAAATTTAGCTCTGCAAAAGTAAGATACAAAAGTCAAAAAATTTTAGAGGTTATCCAGAGCCAACTTGCCTTTTTTTCGTCAAGAAAAGGGGAAATTTTTGGTCTATAGCGCGGTTACATTGATTTGAAATTTGAAACATCCGGGAATATGCGAACGACAGACACTTGATACCGAAGAAAGGCAGCCTGTTGACATTCTATTGTCATTGTACGGGTCTTTTGTAATTTTCTCATTTTAGTTCATTTTTGATTAATGACTTTGTGACTAAGACAAAATTGATTTATAACAACCAAAGCATTAATCTTATGTATTAATAAAACCTAACTGCTTTTAAATGATTGAATTTTTTTATTAGAGTAGATGTAAATTCTTATCCAAAAAATTGTTAAGTCAAGAGTCAAGCAATAAAACGATGTTTTCATGTTAAAATAGGCCGCAGGCTTTTTTTGAAAACAACGTACGCTTCCAAATCCACACCAGAAGAAAAATATTTCAAAATTGCCATTCGTTAATAGTTCTCATTCCTGCTATGTGTTTTATTCGCATAAATACATCGACAGAAAATTCTAATTTTTCAAAAATTTCGGATCCCTTGACTTCGAAGTCAATAAGAGATTGTTTGGCTGAGATCAGATTTGCCTTTTAATAAATATTACCAGACCAAAATCAACTTACGGTGTGGCACTAGCCAAATCAAGTTAGTCTAGGGCCTAACTCCCGAAAATATCATAAATAATTTTTTGTTATTTTCGGTAATTTTAATTCCCGAAAATTCCTTAAAACACCAGAAAATTAAAAAAAAAAATTAATTTCGGAAATTGCTGTGAATTTTCAGAAATTAAAATTCCCGAAAATAGGGCTTGGTAGGATGAAAGTAGCCATTTTTCTCTTTCATAGCCGTCATTTTTCAAGCAGTAACACAGGTTGAGATATATTGAGAGAAACGTTTTTATGAATTATTATTTACCTTCCAATAAAAAATTGATTTTTGTTCAATAAAAATTATAAATGTCCAATAGTAAAATACATTTTCCTTGTACAAAGTAATAACGTAAAATAAACAATGATATTATCGTTATACTCATTTTTTATTTGATAAAAGTGATTTTTTACTGGACATTTATTATTTTTATTGGACAAAAATCATTTTTTTATTGGAAGGTTTAATATTTCATATTTTATGGAATTATTTTGTCATTGTAATGACACTCAGATGTAACTCGGTTAAAACTTTTCCGATTTTGGAAAGTTTGTTTCTTTGGATGGCCTAGGCATGCCGGATATTTCATGGAAGAAGCTTTTTTGAATTTTGAGCTTTTGGTCTCTCAAAAAATGGATTACAGGAATGAATTTGGGCAAAATCGGTCAAAAACTTTCGAAGTTATGGTCGAAAAAGTGGTCAAAAATGTGGTTTTTTGCAGGTTATGGAACTTTTTCACTTATATCTCTGCGAAATTAGAACGGAAATCACTCTTGAAGATTTAAAATAAGAGATATGGTCTTTTGAGGAATTGCCGGTGATCCGGATTATTTGGTAGTAGTTTTAACTAAGGTGTAGCTTTTCATACAATAAATATCGCTTTAGGGGTAGTTTACATTACCTGCCACAGGTAAAATTTCGTAACGTTTTTTGCCATAAACTAAAGCATCGCCACAAGTTACAGAAATTTCGTGAGAAACGTCGATGTTATCACCTCTTTTGTAGACCAAGATTTATCAGTTTGGGCCGGTCCATTACTGGTCCTTGAAACACAGATCTGATGATCCTTTGTTTCGTAACCCGTTCATCATGTAAATCTTGGAAACCTCCCAGTCCCTACCAGGAACCTGTCTAGAGCGGCAGGTCCCATTTTGGAGACATTTTCGGGTTGGACTACATGACTTCCTAGTGCCCTGAGCCTTAGTGAGGAGAACTTCGCATATGACGTGAACGCCCGTCTCCTCACTTAGGCCGCAGGAGCAACTGGCATCATTGGATATTCCCATTTTTGCCAGGTGCTTGCTCAGTCCGCAGTGCCCGGTGATCGCATCCACCACCCTCTTGATGCGTGTCCTGTCCATATTTAGCAGTTCTTAGGTCCACTTCCCATCGGGCACCGGGAAGAAACGCTTTGTGTGCATTCCTCCTTCATTAGTGTTCCAATGGTTAGCGAATTCCGACCTCACCCAACTTTTCATTGCTTTTATGCATGTCGAGTGTGGGATGGGTATGAGAGGTTCTGGCCCGCAACCCAATGTAGCCGAGCCTGTCCTCGGCACCTCATCCGCCTTTTCGTTACCCTCCACGCCAGAGTGTCCGGGAACCCTGACCAGCGTCACCTGATTTCTCAGTCCCATCCGGTTCAAGGTTTCCTTTAACTCTTTTACTAGCTTGGATGTAACGACAGGCGAGATGAGCGCTTTGATCATTGCCTCACTATCAGAACAGACTGTGACCTTTTTCCCACATGTAGACCAAACTAAAGAATAAAGATTTAGCAACGTTTTTTTGATTGAATCTCTACCCATAAATTGAAGCTACATAAAAATCTTAATTTTATTCGAAATAACAACTTGAAGAAATGCTCTTAGAATTTATGCAATCAAACCGAGCTAATTTATATCACTGCTTCTGATTCGGTATCTTATATACGTTAGAGAGGCAAAAACTGCCGTATACCAATAAAAGATCAAGACTAACACCAGAAGTGCATCTTATGAATCACTCAACAATATAATTTAATAATAACTGTGCGCACGTAAACCTTATTAATGGTTTGGAATATCGTTAGCCATAGAATTAAAAAGTAGGCTTCCAAATTAGTGCCAGGAGATGTTGGACGATATATAATTGGGTTGTCTGATGTGCAAATATCTACAATTTTCTGATATGTTTTGCTCTCAAATCGTTCAAATGAGAAGAAATGCAATAACATTTACGTTCTTCGAGTTATCGTTCATATAATGATGGATCTGTAACACATTGATAGAAAACATGTGTTTGACAATGACCTGTATTCGATAGAAAGAAAAGAAATTTTAATAATTGCTTGAAGAAAATAATTTCGGTACGCAAAGAGACCGAAGGGGGAAAGTATTCGTGAAAATTCGTCCGGGAAATTCGAGCTCCATAGTTTTTTACAAATTTACAAATTTATCCCAAAAATTACGTCAAAAGTCCATTTTTGCCATAAAAAATCCAGACATTTTAAAACTTTCAATTTAAATTGATCCAAATACTTTAGAGTGATTTCCCCCTCGTAGACAACACCAATAATGATATAATGAGGGTTTAAGTGGAATAATTGTCACGAAATCGTAGTTCTAAGGTTTTTAGATCGGTGCAACGTATAATGTCAATAAGTGGGTGGAGAGAAAAATTTTCTACATTTAAGTTATTATTCGACCTTTGCATAGCTAGCTCTATTTTTCATGTGTAAGACTTCAAACGTAACAAAACGAATAATAAGAAGCTGCGGTTTTCAGAACAACCTTGATAAATAAAGCAGTGCTACCATGGCCTTCTGAATGCGTGATTTGTAGAACAAGTGAGTGATATAGTCTTATGTAATAGTTCAAAGTAGTGAAACGTACACAATGACAAACGTTACAGAATATTTGTGGGAAAGTTGGTTAATCCACGCGTTTGGTGCGACGTAGCCTTATGTCAAAGTATACAAAATTTAATGATGAAATGTATAAGGGGCCGTTCATAAATTACGTAACGCTAAAATTGGCATTTTTTAGACCCCCCTCCCCCTGTAACGCTTGCGTAAGCTGACACCGCACTAAAAGCGTGATGGGCATGTTCAGCTCGATATCGGCCTATGTCAAAGTATAGCGAATTTCATCATGAGATGAATAAGTTTTACAGATCATTAATTTCTCTATGAATTGACATATGCCGACGTTGGACTAAACGTCTAATGCTATGAGTTTCATTAAATTGATGATTTTTTGGACCCTTACGAAGTACAACGATCCTATACGTTTACTACAAACAATTTTATTGCAACATGGGGTAGATCTAGGTGGGAGTTAGGGGATGCATCTATTATCGTCTAGGGATGAGGAATCAGCAATAAAAAATGTCCATCTGTCTGTCCATCTCATGATTCAAGTTCGAAGATGAGCAAAATCGGCCAAGTTGTTCCGGACATATGACCGAACAAGTGGAGGTCGAACATGAAATTATCGAGCGTCGGTGAAAGTTTTTCGCATAAATATTTATTTATTTATTTATGTAAACCAACGGTTGAAAACCTACTGGCTGGTTCGTCATTTAACAATATCTACAATAATTGTCGTACGTCATCAGCAAAAACCGGAGGTGATCGTCGGCCCAGTCGACCCGTCGAAGCTTCCAATCACCTTTTGCTTCGTAAATTCATGAAATTCGCTTCCACAGTGATGCACTCTCGATAAGCGATTCACCAGCTCAAACAATTCATAATTCGTGCGGTGTTTCCCGATCACTAGGTAGTCGTTGTTGCGTAGAGCTCTGGCCGGGTGATTGACTATCAATGTTGACCGTAAGTTAGGCGAATCAACGCGGCCGCTGAGAACGTCAAAGACGAACATCGCAGCCAAATACAAACGTCTTCGTGACAGTGTTTCGACTCTGATCGATGAGCATCTGCTCTCGTAGGTTGGAAGCCTAAAGTCATCGCCTCTCTTGACCGTCCTTCTCAGAGCATGTATCAAATTTCCTTTGTATCGATTCAATTTTTTCGCTATAGTTCTGATAGTACGGTGACCAAACGACCGAAGCGTACTATGGACGCGACCTCACACGCGCGAAGTAAACGCTCTTAAGCGCGGCAACATTGCGGAAATCTCGGCAAATTCGTTTCATAAAGCCGAGCATTGAATAAGCTTTGGCGACAATGGCATCAATATGATTGTTAAAGGACAAATCTTCAGTGAGTGTAACCCCCAGGTCGCGCACTTCCGTCACTCTCTTAAAGATACATCCAGCTACACCGCATCTGAATCGCAGCGGCATTCGCTTTCTGTAGAATGACATCGAGTCATTGATGAAAATTAAGAACAATAGCGGGCCCAAATGACTTCCTTGAGATATTCCGGAAGTCACCGGAAAAGGTTGCGATTTCCATCCCAGCAGTCGGACCTACTGCTCACGCCCGCATAAATAGAAGCGCATCCAATTTAACATGGAGGAGTTCATGCCAATGTCTCAGTAAGTACAGCACGGAAACTGTTCATTTTGGTTTCAAATGAAAGAATTTTATATGACAAAACTGGAAAAAAACTTTTTGTTAAGAATCGGGTGAGGGGTCTAAGACCACACTGGGACCAATGGAATAGACGAAATTAAGTTTCTTGTCCATATACGAAAGCAGCTTTTCGTCTATATTTCCTTAACTATGCAATATGGAGAGTTACTGTCATAGGCAAAGTTGTAGAGAATAAAATTTTAGAAAATATGTGTTTCAAGGTTTTAGGGGAAAATGGCACAATCCTTGGATATAACCATTTCTAAATTTGAATGGTCTGAGACGTACTTCTCAAGACCAACCTAATTCTCCTCCCAGGCCCCCTAATTCTACACCTTACCTCTTAACTTCATGTAGTTCACAAAATATCACGTGCGGCCTAATAGCCGACTCTAAAGCCTGAACCACCCAACCAATTTAAGCGATCCATCTCTTACTCCGGGGTGTAAATTCGGATGGTTGCAACCGTTATGATAAACGCATGATTCTTGCATACTTCTTGCAACTCCGACTGGTGCTACAGAGTACCTTCATTAGGAGCAGACAGATGCTATATTGCATCTCAAGGATTTAATGGTTGGTTGGTTTCATGTTCCGTGTACTTGCAGAAATATTCGTTGCATCTCGATGCAAATATTTCTCAGTAATCACTTGTGTCTGCTTGGACGAGTCACTTGTACACACATGCATATGAAAACTTATTCTAAATCTAAACATTTTCAGTTGCGTTCCGCAAATTCAAACAATTATCACGGAACTGACTAACAAATAGCATATTTGCACAGAAGAATAATATTGAAAATCATTGGTAAAATTGAACAGAAATGAATTTCAAATAATTTATGCAAAATGTGTTGTCTCTGCGTTATAAAGTATCTATGAGTCGTGTTGTACATAAATACATTCTGTTCATACGTTTTGCATGTAAGTAATATAATGAGGAATTTATGGTACGTACGAATAAATAAAGAATCACAACAACCACTGGACACACTTTGACTGAGACTGATTGTTACATTCCTATATTTTATATCATTCTGGTGAATGAACTTTAAATTACTTTTTTTTTCGTTCGAATGTGTTTCGGAAACGTGGACTTTCCTTTGTCAAATTTCTTTCCCCGTCTGAGAGGAAACGTTCGTTGGTTTGATGATGTCTTTTGTTTCACGTTTGAATTTGAATGAAGAGTTCTTATCTACTCGATTTAAATTAATTTTCCAGAACAGTTTCTATCAATGCGCTATTAGTGCGGTCATTTACTCACTGTGTTCATCATTCCGAATAAACAATATTGTAAAGTTGAAATTATAATGATAATAAAAAAAGCACATACGCTGTTCGTGTGTTCAACATTTTTGCCATAAAATATTCTATTTTACTTCAAAATAAAAACAAAAATTATGCACGGTTAGTAATTAATTTTCCATAAATGGGTGTTGTGAAACGAATCGAAGCATAAACTATGTTTTATTACAACTGGACGGCAGTCATCCAGTTCGAAGAAACTTTAAATTTTCTATAGAACAATTCGCTTTTTTTATTCAGTTGAAATTGAAAAGAAAATCTGACGGAAATTGGAGAGTTCGGACCATTTAAGTTCTCGCTAGTTGTGAGGATTAAATGAAATTTCACGAGAGTGAATTATGGAAATGAAATACGACTCACTCTGTTATCTGGGAAATGAGTCATTGACTTTAGAACTGAAAATAATTTCCGTTGAGGAGTGTACGTGAAAATAGATTTGTTAGGAAAATTCTTTCATAGATTTAGAGAGAAAGAGAGTGACGCAGATTGAGAGGCTTGAAATCCGGAGCCTCAAAATTTGGAACTTACAAAATCCGGATTCAAAATCATGTATTGAAAAGGATAATGTATCGTGTTCGGGAGCTGCGCTCCTTCACCTCCGCGCCTGCGGCGCTACTTTTCCAACGATTTTTTCCAGGAAATAACAATGTTTCTCATACAATCTCAAAATACTTTTTTATTGTTTTTAAAGAAGGACAAGATGGGTCTCATTGAAGCGTTGCTCGTATACATATACTTGTTCTCTCCCCTCACTTTATTTATTTATTTATTCAAATGACAATATAGAAGGTAACGAAATTGCTGATCGGCCTAGCAGAAGCAGGACCGATCGTAGGCCCAGAGCCTGGAATTAAAGCGCCTTAATCATTCTTTAGGAACCACATCAATAAATGGAAAGTTTCATCCTTCAGGAAATACTGGAAAACATTAGAACATGCCACTCAAGCTAGGAATTGCATCAGCATTAGTAGCAAGAACTCTAAATACTTCATCTCGCTTAGAGATGAGCGGGTTGAGGTTTTTTCGAAACCCGCCCGCCCACAACCCAACCCAAATTAAATTTTTGAAACCCGCCCAAACTCAGCTCGACAATTTTGAAACCCGCCCGCCCATGACCCAACCCAAATTCGATTTTTAAAACCCGCCCAAATTCGACCCAACCAAAATTCCATTTTTGAGACCCGCCCAAACTCAACCCAACCCAATATCAATTTTTGAACCCAAACGACAAAGTGGCTTCGGATTTATAAATTCTTAAATTATGTAAGGTTTAATGTAAAGTTTAAGGTAAGGTAACTAACTGTGACTTGTCCTAATGCGATAAACTTCAACTTGGATGCAATTTTTACATTAATTTCTAAACATGAAGCAACGAATTCGACTTTTATTTTAAAAATTTGTCTTTTCTTTATCTCATTCAACAGAATTTACGTTGATGAACGTGCGATGACGTGCGATATTCATTTTTGACAGTCCGTTCATTTTTTTCGTTTATTGGTACGGTGTAGGTCAAATTCAGAATAACTTAGTTTTTACGCGCAATCATTTTTGAAATTGAAATTCTACTTAATATACGAAGCTCAAATAAATTCAAAATAATAAATATTTTGAAGATGAATGTGGTTGGGAAATCTCGGGTTGGGTCAGTTTTTCGATTTCGAAATCCGCCCAAACTCAACCCAACCCAAATTCGATTTTCGAAACCCGCCCAAACTCAACCCGACAGTTTTCAAACCCGCCCGCCCAAAACCCATTGGGTTGGGTTGGGTCGAAAAGTCGGGCAGCTCGCTCAGCAGAAGAAACCTCAGACGCATGACCGGAATTCTCACCGGACACTGCCCCCTCAACAAACATCTGCACACCATCGGAGTGGTAAGCACTCCATATTGTATACAATGTGGCGATCCAGAAACAGCTGATCACTTTCTATATAAATGCCCAGCATATATAACAGCCAGGGCCAAAAGCCTTGGGGCATACACCTTGCCTCACAACATTATCTGGAGCCTTCCGCCCAGCAACATCCTGGATTACCGTAATCGTACAAACAAGATATAGTTAATCCACCATGGGAATGCACAACAGGCCCATCATCGGCTTAGGTGCTAGGGTCCCCCCATCCCATTTAACCTAACCCGACCTAACCTAACCACATTGCACTTACTACTCTACTTAGTTTCTTTACACATTTATATCCAATCCGTTGATCCAAGCTATTGCTTCATTCGTGACATTTTGAAAGTCATATAGACTTCCGTGGAAGCGACGTACGGTGCACTGACTTAGGATGTGTTCCATAGTTAGGACGTGTCCACATTCGCCTAGTGGGGAGTCGGAAAAAAAGCCATCTGTGAATTAGGAATGCACAGCAGAGTTGGCCAGT
>CM055404.1:14687318-14722093 GCA_029228625.1 Pseudolycoriella hygida
CATGGAATAATTTTACTCACTATAAATTCCTTCGTATTCCCGTCATGTCATAGAAGTGATCCCGCCCACCCATCCGTACTCCCTCTTCCCTCCGTACTTCATCTTTCCTCCGTACTCCCTTTTCCCTCCGTACTCCCTCTTTCTCCAGTACTCCCTCTTCTCCAGTGCTCGCTCGAAAATATTACACAACAGTGTTTGATATGGCTGTTGTATACAACCAGAGACGAAGTGAATCGTATAATGAAATTTCACGTAATTGGATTGGAATGGGGGAGTGCGATAAATTGTTAGTTGATAGGACATACTAACATTATTCAAAACGTAATTTCTCAAGTACTGATTTGTACTTCCATGGAACATAAATTGTAAAAATTTCTTCACTTACAGTTGCACTTACATATTATACGGCCACAGGTCACCCAATTGAACTTTAACAACATCACTAATGAAATTCTAGTTGCTACATTGATACCAACGAACCATTTAGATACCAAATAAGGAAGTTTTACGAGGAACATTAGTTTTAATTGTTTGAAACTGTTTACAGCAAAAACAAGAAGCAACGAAAGTTTAATAGCAATCGCAAGCATGTAACTCGTATATTGAAATTTCCAGTTTTAAGAGATGATAATTTTCCGCAGTATTGAACTAAAGAGACGACTTTCATTATTTTTGGTAATATTTTACGGTGTGTTAATGGTAGCCAAATGTATTAACAAGTTTAATGCGACATTGGTTTCTGTCAAACGAATTTCATGAAAAGGTGCATATCGACATGAAATTCGCTACACTTTGACAGAAGTTGATGTAATTTTTCTGCTTTTTTCACCTTATTGACAGTGTGGTAAGAGATCTGATGTGATGACGTCATTATTAGATTCTATACTGAACAACTCATTGCTTTTTTATAACGATATCTCTAGCTTCAATTCCAGCAACTCACTCTCTATAAATTCAATTCACAATACACGTGGTAATTGACCCGTACTACGTTTCTTTAACACAAGTTGTTTCAAAATAATTGTTTTTGTTCTACCACATTAATGGGTGTAAAAACCCAATTTCCGTACGGTAATCAATACAGTACGTTGTTCCATGTGGGAGACAATTGAAAACATTATTGTCGCAGTTCAGTAAATGAGAATATGAATTTTTATGTTGATTGTGGCTGCATTTTATCTATCCATCAGTTCTCTCGGAAATGTGAAAAAGTGCCACGCTATGTGTGTCGCATTCAATATTTGTTTATAAAATATTTTCAAATTAACAAAAAGCCATACTTTGAAACGCATCAAATGCTAGTCAATGCATGGAGTAAATGAAAACTGTGGACAACATAAAACAACATCATACGTACCCGTGCTATGATATCTTCGACAAAAAAAAAGAATGTAGATGTTAATGCACCAAGTTTCTTGACAATGTCCACAAACAAAAAACATATTTTATCACTCTAGACACATTTTTAACATTATCTTTTGCTTGTGAGCCGTACGACACACGGGATTTCATATAATATTTTTTTATATATATTAGGACTATAAAAGGTCGTTTATTGCACCGGTTTGAATAAAGTTAATGGCGAATAATTGGTTAATCAGGATAAAGACTGAAGAAGATGAAGCTATTACGAAGATTCTCTCATCCACGGGATATGTCAGCTGGATACTTTCGTATCTTTTGAGAAAACGTTGACTCAAGAGCGTATCAGATATTTTGACAGTTCTATGTTTTGCGATGTTTTTTCATTGCATATTTCTAAGGCAGTGATCATCAATTTTAAATTCCGAAACATCTACTGTTTGCATAACACATCCCTTTATAGATTCTCTGAATCAGAATATATAATTATTGAGTCTTAGTGTCAAAATTTGAACTGAAAAAACATCGCAAAGTACTCGCCTGCTTAATTCAATGCGATGTTTTTTCAGATCAAATTTTGACACTAAGACTCAATAATTATATATTCTGATTCAGAGAATCTATAAAGGGATGTGTTATGCAAACAGTAGATGTGCTGGAATTTAAAATTAATGATCATTGTCTTAGAAATATGCAATGAAAAAATATCGCAAAACATAGATCTGTCAAAATATCTGAATATCTAAATTTTTAAATTTATTATGAGGACAGGAAGCATAAATTCATTCAAATGTACAAACACGTTGATTGGAGCGACACAGGTATATTGTGTACTATATCTGTCTACCTCTTATCAACGCTTTCAAAAATTTGAATAATTTCATGTCTCCCGTCCTCATAATTAATTTAAAAATTCCATAAAAAATACGTGTCTAATATTTTTGTCTTCCGTACCTCGTACACACCGGAAGAACTTAACATAAATGACAGGAATACCAACTTGACGAGAACAATTTTTAAGTTTATAAGAAATGGTTCCTCATCATTCAGCAATCACAAAGTCAGAGAAATGATAAGTTGGTACACCTGTGGCGAGGTAGAACGCTTATGTGAATGACAGCTGGGTCCATGGGAGAGAATTACATACAAAATTTGGCTGGTTCTCTCCCATACATCACTAGTTTACACCATAACACAGTAGAAAGACTTTTCAATTTTGATGTTAACTGTCAAATTCCTTCATTTGCACGAAAGAGCTCGGACTGTTCCAGATTTCGTTTCAAAAATCGTTTTCACCACGTATACATAGTTGTGGTGAAAACGATTTTTGGAACGAAAGCAACAAGTGTATGTGGTCAAAACGATTTTTGACACGAAATCTGGAACAGTCCGAGCTCTTTCGAAAAAATAGATTCATTATTCTTGTCTTAAACATAGGGATATTCTGATGACCCTTTTTTCCAAATTGAGATGAAGTAAATCTTGAGGATTACCCATCAGAGTTTGAAGATTTCTCCTTCCTTGACCCCTCGCTTTTGATACATCAAGAGCTCTAGTTAAATAAATAACTATTTCTGTTCAGTTTTTTATTTACGACCGGCCACTATCATTTTATACGTTTAGTTGAATAGGAAAAAGTTAATTTTTTTTATTCAGATGTCAACTACTTTTCAAAAGAAGTTACATTCCAATTCATGATGTTACAAGCAGAAATGTATAGCATAGCAGTTACGTTTATCGATAATTCAAGAGTAAAACTCGTTCGGTTATCAATTATATTGGAAAGAATATTGTCAACAATAAAATTATGTGAAAATATCGGTTTTTTATTATGAATTGTTTATTCATAGAACGAAGAGTATGTTTGGAAAAGTATACCTTACATTGTCGTCTGTCGATGGACGTATACCATTTTGTCGTTGATTGAAAATATTTGGAGATGGAATTCGGTTCTTAAAGAAATTCCTCAAAGATTTTTTTTGGTTTTCATTGTTTTCTTTGATTTTCAAGGTTTTTCTTTGTCAATTTCTAAGGATTTTTTACACGATTTTTAAGGATTTTCTTTTGATTTTCAAGGATTTCCTTTGATTTAAAAGGATTTTCTTGAAATTCAAAGGATTTTTTTGAGGATTTTCTTAACAATTTATGTTCTATTGAGTGCAAAAGGATCCTCTACGTTTATCTGCCCCTCGGTTAAAAAAAGAAATTGTATGTCGTTACCTTTTCTAACATTCGCCCAAGTGTACGGAAGTCATCCATTTCATTTTTATTGTAAAGTTTTCGCACGATAAAAAACGAATTTCTTTGACTATAAGACATTGACATTAAGACAGCTCTATGACAAATCAATTGTTGCCACCTCATTAACAATTATGTTTCTATGTCGCACAAACAGAGCTAATCTTTCTGATTGCTCACACTGATACCTGATACAAATTACATCGCCCGTACGCTTTCATGCAATCGTCTCCAACTAATTAATGTTTCGTCTCACAGACAACACTTTAATTATGCAATTCTCACAGTTGATATCCAATCTTTTTTGTTTGACAAATTTAATTGTATGAACCTAGGAAATAATGCGGAAAAATAACATACTCTGCTCAACTCATGTCATTAGGTACAATTTCTGCAGATTAAATTACTAAGATTACACGTTCACTCAGCTGAAAGAACTGACAATTTTTACGACGGTTCTAATAAAACAATGACGATAATCTGTGCAAATTTGTGCAGAGACGTGGGATAAAGTTCAAAAAACTCCAGAATCCCTATCAAGTTTTCGGTCATGCCCGAAGCGGTTCTGCGACAGAAAAGTTAACGCCAGATCAGTACAATCCATATATAGGAATAGAAACGTGAAGCTTGAACTCTCCTTACCTTTGTTACGAATAAATTGCTGATCTTCTAGAAAATTTAGAAAAGTTTGGTTTGAAAAGGAACAATATCTTTGACGACGGAAAATTGTGGAACGTTCAAAAAATATTGACAAATTCCAACGTTTGCACTGGTAGTGTCAACTCACAATCTACAGTACCAACTGACAACTGGGAATATCTTCTTTCAACTGGAAGTGCTTTTTTTTAATTGAAAACTGTTAGTGTCAACTACCAGGATTAACTGACAACTGTTGGAGTGCCAATTGGCAACTGTTGGAGTGCCAATTGGCAACTGTTGGAGTGCCAATTGGCAACTGTTAGCGCGCCAATTGGCAACTGTTGGGAGGCTAATTGGGAACTGTTGGAGTGACAATTGGCAACTGTTGGAGTGCCAATCGGCAACTGTTGGAGTGCCAATTGGCAACTGTTGGAGTGCCAATTGGCAACTGTTAGCGCGCCAATTGACAACTGTTGGGGGGCCAATTGACAACTGTTGGGCCAATTGGCAACTGTCGGCGGGCCAATTGACAACTGTTGGGCCAATTGGCAACTGTCAGTACTAACTAACAACTTTCGGTGGGAACTGACAACTGTTGGTCCCTACTGACAACTGTCATTGTCTAATATCAACTTTCGGTGCTAACTGAAAACTGTCTGTGCTAACTGGCAACGGCATCTGTCCGTGGTGCAAACCCACTGGGTGCAAAAATACTGTCGTTTACTGCCAAGAAAGGTCCATTGCGTCGGGTTAAAAGAATCTTATCATTGCATAGATCTATGAAAGCCTAACCATTTACGAAGAAAATTTCTTAAGTTTGGTCACTTACACTTAGCTAGCACAGGATAAAGCGAGTAGGAACAGTGATAAGTTATTCCTGGCACCTAAGTCACCGATGGGCCTTTTGTCATTCTCACAGGTGCTAACTGAGAACAGGCAGTCAGTACCAACTGATAACTGACAGCAGCAACTGTCAGCCAACTGTTGTTGCAAATTCACAACTGGCGATTTCAACTTTTAACTGGTAATGTCAACTTTTAACTGGCAACTGCCAACGGCAACTGGCAGCTGTCGATGCTAACTGACAGCTGTTGCTAACTGACAACTGTCAGCGCTAACTGACAACTGTCGGTGCTAACTGACAACTCGTTGTTTTTGTTTATTTGCCGTGATGACTAAATAATTGTGTTTTGTTTATCGGGTCATATCATTTCAATAGTCGTCAATAGTTTTACGTGTTGAATGTTCAGATAATGACGAACATAGCCTCCTTTTTAATGTAACCAATGTGATATTTTATTTATAATTTTTTAGATGCCTGAAGATGGGTCAAATTGAGACCCGAAATATAGCAAACTAACCAATTAAAATTTTTGAATTCAACTGTTGCCGCATAAACCCGATAAACAAAACACAATTATTTACTAACTGACAACTGTCGGTGCTAACTGTCAGCCAACTGTTGTTGCAAATTCACAACTGGCGACATCAACTTTTAACTGCTAATGTCAACTTTCAACTGGCAACTGTCAACGCCAACTGGCACCTGTCGGTGCTGACAGCTGTTGCTAACTGACAACTGTCGGTGCTAACTGACAGCCAACTGTTGTTGCAAATTCACAACTGGCGACATCAACTTTTAACTGGTAATGTCAACTTTCAACTGGCAACTGTCAACTCCAACTGGCAACTGTCGGTGCTAACGGACAGCTGTTGCTAACTGACAACTGTCGGTGCTAACTGTCAGCCAACTGTTGTTGCAAATTCACAACTGGCGACATCAACTTTTAACTGCTAATGTCAACTTTCAACTGGCAACTGTCAACACCAACTGGCACCTGTCGATGCTGACAGCTGTTGCTAACTGACAACTGTCGGTGCTAATTGACAACTGTCGGTGCTAACTGACAACTGTCGGTGCTAACTGTCAGCCAACTGTTGTTGCAAATTCACAACTGGCGACATCAACTTTCAACTGGTAATGTCAACTTTCAACTGGCAACTGTCAACTGGCAACGCCAACTGGCAACTGTCGGTGCTAACGGACAGCTGTTTCTAACTGACAACTGTCGGTGCTAACAGACAACTTTCGGTGCTAAATGACAACTGTCGGTGCCAAATGACAACTGTCGGTGCTAAATAACAACTGTCGGTGCTAAATGCCAACTGTCGGTGCTATCTGACAACTGTCGAGGCTATCTGACAAGTCGGTGCTAGCTGAATATTGACGGTGGATGCTTTCAGTTCCAACTAACTAATGCAAAGTTCGGAAAACAAATTCAAAAGAAAATTTGGAAATTTTAAACTGCATTTTTGTTGTTGTTCGAAAAACGTTTTCAGTTCTTTTAAAAGAAGAAAAATTGACTATCGTCACTATCATTCAGTAACAGGAAAAACGTCATTTTCAAAATAAACTCGAAATTTTCCGAACTCTGATATTAACTAATTAAATTGTTAACTACAATTCGAAGTAGTAAGGAAGTGGTATGGAAAGATATATGAGATCATTAATTTCTTTAAATTGCAAGACCACCTCGAGTGTGTGTTGTACATAAATCCATCAATTTCCATGACAATAAAATTGTTATCAGTGCCTCCATAAATCCATCACGCAAATATAAATTAATAAAAATTTGCTGTGATCTTTAACCTTCTCTGCAAATGTATACCATAACTGGGTAACATTGTGAAAATGTAATTCTAAGTAGGTAGTCAGTATTCCACGATTAACAAATGTCTTGTATTTATAATAAATGGGTTCTAAATTGTATTATTATTAAGAAGCGAGCAACCAACATGGAGCATTGTTCGAAAAAAAAGTGTTGCTGTTGGTAGAAGTCAAGGAAATTTATATTAAAATTCTAATTAACATTCTTCATCAGATGAAGAACAAATATTTTTTTCCAAGATACAGATCTTGTATGTTTAATATTTTAAAATATATGACACTTTGACCTGCAACATATTTGTTTGATGGAAAAGTAATGCAATCATCAGAACGTTGGATAGCATGTAATGGAATAGTAACGATTTCGATGGAAAACGATTTAGCATTTGATTTGTTGGTCTTTCTTACAACAAATTTAAAAGCAATTAAAAAATCAATGAACAAACCAACTCACCTATTGATCGATTGCACTTCTTCCAACCAATCAATGAGCCAAGTAATAATTCATCTCATCAATAATGTAAAACCAGCTACACAGAACCGAACAACAAACTCAGAAAAGATGAATTGTGATCTGATATCTTGAGTCGATCTGGTAATGTGTTGTGAAAAGCCAGCGGGCCAATTGAATGCATGCTAATGTTTCCTTCGAATGCACATTCTAATGATGTGAACAGAGCTGTTACAGGCGGTGCACATCTCCAACTCTTTCCGATTCAGATTGTCCGAGTGGTAAAGTTACAGATTGGAATACGCACCTGATTGCCAAATCTATTTTATCACTATTCACAAATTTACACTTTCAATGTACTTCTTGAGAATTTTCTCAATTTTTACAAATTTTTTCACTCTTTTCGTGCCTCACATCGCTCGGCAACTAATTGAATTGAACTAGTCTCCTGTATAATAGCGAATTGCACTCCCGTTTTGTCTTCTTGCACGAAATCCAGAAATCCTCTCTTGTCTCGTCCGGTACCGATAAACATCTGAATTATACGTCACCAGTTCGTTGAGGTATGCAGGTAGCTGGTACCTGGTAGCGAGGTGTGCATGTAGCTGGTACCTGGTAGCTTTTTGTTTCGCGGTTTGATGAATCTCAACGTCGTCTCCTGAACTCTCATCAGTTACTGATGACATGTTTAATGTCTCCAGCATTTTGATAATGGTGTGAGTCTTTTGCATCGGAGAATTGATCGCATTGTTCGATTCTGTAACTTTTGTAGCCGATCAAATGATTTTTCGTCAGGTAGATACCATACCAAGGACCAGTAATGGAAGTGTAGGGCGATTATCGATTTGTAAATGCTTATACGTGGGCTAAGCGTTATAAATCTTGTTAGCTGTACCAAAACAGCTACTTTTTGCATTTATATAATCTATGTTTGGCTTGAAGTTTAGATTTTCGTCCAGAATCACTCCCAGATACTTTACTTCCCGTTAAAAGAAAGAAAAACTCACGAAACAAAACAAATATGCTGATTTCAGCGTATCACGCCCTCTCATACCGAAGTATGTGATTCCATCAGTACACCTATGTCTTGTCGGTCTATGTGTATATCAGCGCAGACACAAAATAAATATAACTTTGAACATGAACATTCAGCACTAGCTGTAATCACAACAAAAAACTTAAAGTGTGATGCAGTCCGTAAGTCCACTTCCAAAACTATTGATATCGCTGATAAGACGCAAAAATTTGTTTGAATAGAATGTTAGCTTGTGGTCAAAGTTTTGTTCTTTAAAAAAAATTGCACCAATTTTTTTAAAACAAAATTGCACCAATTTTTTTAAAACAAAATTGCACCAATTTTTTTAAAACAAAATTGCACCAATTTTTTTGAAAACAAAATTACGTTGTGTTCAAAAAATTGCGTCACAAACGCCAGACCTACAACACTTTCAGTTTTCCATGTTACTAATGAAAAAATGCTCGGAGACTTGCTGACAATTTTTTGCCACTTGCTGACAACTTTCTGAAACTGTCTGACAATTTGTGACACTGTCACTGTCTGACACTTATTGACAACTTTCCGACACTCGCTGACAATTTTTTGAGACTTTTTGACACTTGATGACAGCTTTCTGAGACTTTCTGACAACTTTTTGAGACTTTCTAACAACTTTCTGAGACTGTCTGACACTTGCTGACAACTTTTAAGACTTGCTGACAACTTTCCGAGACCTGCTGACAACTTTCCTAGATTTGCTGCCAACTTTTTGACAATTGCTGATAACTTTCTAGAATGTTTGACACTTGCTGACAAATTTCCAACATTTGCTGACAACTTTCTGACGCTTGCTGTCAACTTTCTGAGGCATGCTGACAACTTTCTGACACTTGCTGACAACTTTTTGACACTTGCTGACAACTTTTTCAGACTTGCCGACAACTTTTTGACACTCGCTGACAACTTTTTGAGACTTGCCGACAACTTTCTGAGACTTGCTGACAAATTTCTGACAGCTTTCTAACACTCGCTCTTGAAGGTTTTAAATAGAAGATATGAACATCAGAAATTTTATCATTTATGATTTCTTCAGGAATCCAAGTCCGTTAGCAATCCACTCTTTCTAAAGGAGCTGCGTGCTGCATATAAATTTTAGAAGGAATTTTACTCATTGCACGTCGTGTCGATGTAAAATCTACCATTTTTCTCATATTAAGGCCAATTTTTTTCTGCTTTTCGTAAAGAAAAATGTGTTTTGTTTTATTTATTCAGTCGTTTATTTTACTGCAAATGCATGTAATATATGCTTTGAATATGTAAATTTATTTAATTTTAAAGCATTTGTTTGCTCTTTGTTATGTCTTGCCGTTGAAAAGAAACTTTTTCCAATTTCGCTAGTTCGAAGGTAAACGAACACAAAACTTTAGCATGAATTTCGAGAGAAACGCGCACTTTAATGTATGCAAAGTCATTTGTCTGACAAAATTGCAAAAATGTCGAAAAATGCTAACGACCTCCTCGTAAAAGTATACAGTGAACACAGTGAATCACTTCTTTTTAAACGTTGATTTCAAACCGATAATGTAATGTGAGCATGTGGTTATATTAAACGAATGTAAGAAGCACCCATCATCCTCGTCGTTGTTTACATTTAATTTTATTTTCTTTGTAAAGTCATCTCAACCATTCAAATACATCCAACGCTTAACAAATTGCGACGGACGTACCGAACCGACCAATCTATAAACCTTTCGAAATTGGGTTCACTTGAGTATAAACGCCTGGAAAATATTGCGAACATTTTTTAATTAAATTACAAATAAGAACGCTCGCTGATATGATTGATCGACGTATTTCATTTTACGCCCCCGAAGGTGTTCCGTTCTGACAGTTAAAACATCGGTTTAAAAAAAATTATTAATTGAAATTTGTATACATTTTCATTATGCAGATTGCGTAGACGGTAGATTTTGTCTTTTACAATAAAATTTCGTCAATGACATATTCAGAACAATATTCCGTTGCTGACGGGCTCATTGTACCATTTCATTGCTTTAGTTATTACTAGTTGGTAGTTGACCTAACATCTAGCCTAACATTATCATCAACTGTGTTGTGTATGCATGTAATAACGAACATGAGTTAATTTATGCCTTTGATTCGCAATCGGTGTATAACAATGTAACAGTATATACATGCAGACGTTACAAATTGAGTAAATCACAAGACAATTCATTTGATTGTCTTGTCTGCACTAGTTTTGCTGTTTCGTTTTTACTAAAAGTCGTTTTGTAAAGAGAGAACAACAAGAGGGATAGATAAAAAATTGAAACGAGTGTGAAGTTTGCAGCGAAAGAGCAGCGAGAGCTGCATTTCAAAAGCGTTACTTCACACGGCACACGGTTTGAAATTTGAACTAGTGGGTTTATAGTATATAACAGCACATACGATGTAAATTGGCCATAACTGAACTGGCTAATATTTGCACTTGCTGACACACACGTGCGAACATTAGCCAGTTCAGTAATGGTCAATGCACATCGTGTGTTCTGATAGATAGCGAGGTCACTACGCTTCTTGACAGAACTGTTTAGTTATTTCACTAGTGAAAATAAAAATATATGAAAATTCATAACTGCACCATTTCATGTGTGCGATCATGATTTTTATTCACCGCAGTGCTTCCCTAAAAAAAAGATATGTTTTTGCAGCGTAAAAACTGAAAGTACAGAAAAATTATTTCGTCTGGCATTTTGTGGAGTCTGGGTTTGTGGGGTATTGGGTCTGGCATTTGCGACGCAATTTTTTGAACACAACGAAATTATATAAATAAAACTTTGAAACATTGAATTCAAACAAATTTCTGCGTATTATCAGCGATAGTACCTCAAACGATATCACTAATTTCGGAAGTGCATATTAGGGACGGCGACACACTTTACCTTTTAAGAGGTTTTTGTTGTGATATCAGTAGTTTCGGATTTAGGGGGTCATTATATAAGGCGCGATGCGAATTCACGCAGCTGCCATAGCTAGCGGCGCGGCGACGACCCCAACTTTCGTGATAAGAAAAATCAATTAGTGTCAATCCATTTTGGAAGAAAAAGGAAACAAATTTTGGCTATAAAAATTTCCGGCGAAAAAAAATCCAGGCGAAAAAAAATTTTCGGCGAAAAAAATAAAAAAGTTCCGGCGCAAAAAAATTTCCTTTAAAAAAATTTTCCGGCGAAAAAATTTTTGGCTAAAAAAATATCCGGCGAAAAAAATTTCAGGCGAAAAAAAATTTCTGTTGAAAAAAGTTTTCATCAGATGAAGAACAAATATTTTTTTCCAAGATACAGATCTTGTATGTTTAATATTTTAAAATATATGACACCTAGACCTGCAACATATTTTTTTGATGGAAAAGTAATGCAATCATCAGAACGTTGGATAGCATGTAATGGAATAGTAACGATTTCGATGGAAAAACGAAAATTTCTGTTGAAAAAAGTTTTCTGGCGAAAAAAATTTTCAGACTTCAGGCTCAAAATTCCCCTCACCAATCTCTATGACTTTCCCGAAGAAACGAACTGTCAAGCTATTCTAATTCGGAAGATAGTGAAAAATCCAAGATAGCTGGCAGCCATTTTCTTAGGATCCCAAAAAAGTCTTATCACCAATCTCTATAATTTTCCAGAAGAAACCAACTCTCTAGGTACTGTCATTCTGGAGCTAAAATTCGAAAACTCGGAGCACTACGTGAAAAACCCTCCACTTTTCTAGATGCCACGACTTTTAAAGAGTTTTCCCGGAAAATGAAAATTGTTGTTTAGTATAAATTTGAATTTTTGTGAAATTTTCGGCGAAAAAAAATTTCCGGCGGAAAACAATTTTTGTCGAAAAAAAAATTTTGGCGAAAAGAAATTTCGTCAAAAAAATTTACGTCGGGAAAAAAAAACTTCCGGCGAAAAAAATTTTGTGGCGAAAAAAAATTTCAGGCAAAAAAAATTTCCGGCGAAAAAAAAATTTCCGGCGAAAAAATTTCCAGCTAAAAAAAGTTCAGGCGAAAAAATGTCAGGCAAAAAAAAATTCCGACGAAAAAAATTTTCGGCGAAAGAAAATTTCCGGTGAAAAAAAATGTTCAGCAAAAAAAATTTCCGTCGAAAAAAATTTTCAGGCTTCAGGCTAAAAATTCCTTTCATATATAAATAATGAGAACAATAAGAACAATGAGAACAATAGAAAAATCGATTCTCCATACAAAAATTTCATCTTGAAACCTCGATATATCAGCCAATTTCCAACCCATTGATGAGTCTGGGCTCTGGGCTGCTACGACGTAGACGTCGCGTCGTAGCCACAGCTGAGGGCATAATTAGACGTTTCAGCTTCAATACTAAACTCTTTGCTCTTTATTGTCAAATCTGTCTGGTCCCTCGCAGTGTTCATCAAAATATCTTTAATAAAATTACTAATAAGACAATTTCATAAGGGGAAATGTATTGTATTCACCTCTAAGTATACGTTGGTCAAATTGCGCGAAATTCAAAATAACGAAGTTATTTGAGTAGAATAAGTTGGCGTTTTTCTGTTTTGTGCTTTATATTTACACAAAAAAATCAATTTCACATTTCTGCAAGCAAAAAATTGAATTTAACTTACCAACAGAGTAAAAACATATCAAAACATAAACTACTAAAGCAGAAAACAAATTCCAATGTAAACACAGCTGACTGACGCCATATTTGTTTGGCCACCGTACCGTTTACTTTTTCACCACATTCATTTCCCCTTTGATTTTCTTAAAAATTATGTCAACTTTGTTCACTCTCTCCTCTCTCGATGAAGGCATTCGTAAAGTGGGGTAAAGTGTTGTGAAGTGGTGAATTCTTTTCCATATGACATTCGTAAATTCGTAATGGAATTGGCTTATCTGTACAGCGTTGACTGGCTCCTCCTAAATAAACGACGTAAGAAGAGTAAAGAGGTATTTTTTGTTGTTCTAAAAATAATGAAACGGTTTAATTCCAATTCCCACCAGAAAATTCTCTTGCATTAATGTAGTGTATAACTTAAGGCGATGCAGTTATTGTGACTTACTCACATTTTCCCCAAGTGTTTCGTTTTGTTTTTGTGTGTATCTCGCAACCATATGCAATCACGTAGATACGACTATAAAGCGTAAAATATAAACACACAGCGCAACTTACACACTTTCAACGTATTCTTTAGAAATACACCGAAACGGTCTGAAATCGGTATTTTCTGTTCTCACAAAATGTTTTCATGCATCACATTTTTGGAGGGTTCCTTCTTTCGTCTTTTGTTCTTGATTAAAAGTTGAGGCCAGTCTTGAAAAAAATTTACTCAATTTTAGATCACATAACATGATCGAAGAATTTGGAATTAATTAATTAATCTGCACTCTCATTTATCCACTAAAAAGTGAAAAATTAAAAAATATTAGAAGTGTTATCAGGTGCTTGACAGGTATTTTTTCCAGGTCTAGATGCTTAGAAAAAAGCATGAAAAACTAAGCTGCTTTATAGAACTTGGGACCCATCGTTGAAATTCTTGGGCCCCCTCACTGAAAATCTCACCCAGTCCAAAATGCTCATAAAAAGCACTGAATGAAAGACATGAACCTCAGAAAATCACGAATATTAATTATTCGTGCTGTAGGGTTCTTAGTGTGGGTCCAACTCATGCTACGCGACCCTTGAATATATTTGGTGGTTTTTCGTGAATAATTCTTTAAAATTTTTTTTTTTTTTAAATTTCGGGGGCTTCGTGGATATTTAAAGAGGTTTTCACACCGTTGCTTCGGACAGGTTTTTCAATATTGCCCTTTCGGCAATTTGCAATCCAATTTAATGTCGACGTAATTGCATATACCTACGAGTTACTAATATTTATTCAGATTTAGGTCCCTTGCATACGTTTTAACGTGACTGAGGGTGTATGACGAAAGGTAAAACCTTGCAAACCAAGACAGCCTGGGACCTAAAGCTGGGAATAAAGAGGGTAAACTGGTGCTGAACATCTGTTCATACCAAAATGGGGGCAGAAGTGACTTCTATACATCACATAAGTTTCAATTCGGCACCAGGCTGCTGCTGCCCCCCGCATTCAAAGTGTCATGACTCAAGGACGCAGCCTGGTGCCGAGTTGAAACTTATGTGACATATAGATCCAATTACCGCCTACACTTTGGTAAAACCAGATGTTCAGCACCAGACTGCCTTCTTTATTCCCAGGTGCAGGGCTCAAGTACGCAGCCAGATGTAAAATTATAAACTAATACAACGTAATGTACTCGCTACTTCCTTAATTGTGTCCTTTTCTTTCGGCACCAAGTGTCCTGCCTGAAAAGTGAAATGTTTGTTAAAAAACTGAGCAATTTCAAAAAAGTAGCTCAACTAATAAAAACAATGAATTTTTACAGTTACTGCGGTACTTTTTTTAAATTGACAATTTTTAGACCCGTACGAAAAACGAAGTTCTTCGACAAGGGGACTATTGAATTTACCACGACGTTTGTAACCAGTCGCATTTCGACCCGGGAGTAGGGGGGACCATCGTCCTTAGATGACGAAATGTCCGTCCCTCCGTCAACACGATAACTCGAGTAAAACTCGACCGATTTTGAAAAACCTTTTTTCCCTGAAAAATAATCGAAATAGTAGATTATGCACCGCTGTCCAGGATGCTCTATTATATAATCCAAATCGTCAAAATAAACCATCCTGGACAGTGGTGCATATGTTATTTTATCTGCCGAGAAAAGATATATCGAGAAAAACAATTTTGCCCTAGGGAGAAAAATGCGAGATTATCGTTCTAGGCAGATAAAATCTTTTATAGGATTGAATCTGGGCACTGTCAGCCCAAGGGCCGCCGACCTAGGGCCGTTTAAGTGTTTTTTAGTCTTTTGTACATAACTCGCAAAAATCGTTTCCGATTTTGTTTGAAAGATCTGGGCATGGACGACAATTTATGGAAGAAACTGAAGACGAGTCTCTGCTAGGGCCCTACATGTTATTTGTACATAACTCAAGTAAATCTCTTCCGATTTTCATATTTTTTTTTAATCGACAGGTCTATGAAAGACTAACAACTTGTAGAAGAAACTTTTTTGAGATTGGGCCTTTGGACTTAGCTAGGGCACTAAAAATGAGTCTCTGCTAGGGACCTATATGTTTTTTGTACGATTTTCAAAAACACTTTAGGTATAGGAATGTGTTACATTTTATGGATGAAAATTTCTTGATTAGAAACTTTTGGACTCAGCCAGGATCCTAAAACTGAGTTTCTACTAGGGCCCAACGTGTTTGTTTCCATAAATCCGGAAAATCCTTACCGATTTTGTTGATTATTTTTCTATTTGAGAGGTAACCGAGCACCGAATTATATTCAAAAACAAATTTTGGCCCGGTGCCTGTGCTTAGGGCTGAAGTGGGCCTCAGGTCTGTCCTAAGGTCGGCCCTAACCAAAAAAAAAACTTTTTTTTGCTATGTCACAGAGCAAATCGAGAGAAATATTTTTGTCTATGGAAGTATTTGTTCGAGGCCTCTCCTGAGGGCCCTAGGTCGGTACTAGCCCAAAAGATGGTTTTTTGCTATGTTGTGGAGAAAATTGAGGTGAATATTTTCGTCTATTTGAGGGTCAATTTTGTGCTTTCGGAAGGGATCTTTTACACCGTTTACGAAGGAAAAAACATACTTTCCCCTACATTCTCAAATCTAACACCAACTGTAAATTTTCTCAGAACGCAAACGCGAACCTTTTTCTATTCAAAACCATAACTTTTTTTACCTTCCTTAAAATCAGCTGAAAGCAAAACCGAACAATTGAAAAAGTAATGAAGACTTTAACGTCCATAGAAAACAGCTCTTACAAAAATGGTTTCCTAAAACAAAACGAAAAAAAATCCAACATTAAAATAAATCATTCGCATGCGTTGAAGTAACACAACATTTCTGTTTCTTCGAAATGCAACGAAATCCAAAAATTAGCACCACCCACGAAAATTTATCGCGCCGACTCAGTTCATAAAGAGTAAACCACATGAATGAACCGATTCATAAAAAATGAGATCTCAATATATTTATTGTTTAGTCGCTCTTCATCACACTCACTTGTTGCTCTTTGTTATAACAATCATTAGTTGACGTTACGTTGCTTCGTATGTAACATGTCATGTTTGGTTCATTGAGTTGAAGTAGCCTGTCAGCAGTGACTGTAGTGACTTTTTGGCCGTATTACATCATAAAAGGTTAGAAACGTAAGCAGAATGTTTTTTAAGGAAACGGATTCTGCTGTGTACTGATGCAAAATTATTTGTTGCTCTATTGTAACGAAGTTTTTGACAAACCTTATGCTTCAGTTCGAGACATTTACTTTAGCATTCATAACTAACATAACTAACAGAATATGAAAAAAGGCCCTACGTCAATTTACTGTATCTACGTTTAAAAGAAAGGATATGACGAATGACGATTGTTGTATTCATGAAAAAACTTTCACTATAATGGAGAAAATCTCTTGCTATGCTTCATGATTACCTTCGGCGTTTTTTAGTAACTTCAGAAGATTTTCTACGCATTTTCACAAGTCTCTTCAAATGCACAAAAACATTGAAAAGTTAAGGGAAATTTAAGGAAATTATTTCAATTACCTTGGGAGAATTGTGTACGTCACAATAATCCTAAGGTAGAGACTAAAATCGTTTAAAAATAGCATTTGAAATACAAAACTTGTTACTCACCTTCCCTCAGTTCTTCTACCATTAGAACACTAGTAAAGGGACACCCAATTTCTGTAATTTTTTCTTTGTGCTTGAAGTAATCGAGGGGCAAAAGGATAGAGTATATTGTACGCTCTGTTTCTCAAAACGATGTTATTCGCCTAACACAATTTCAAAATGTTTGGCGGTAGGAAAAATGGTTCAAACTCACGCTGCTATAATAATACACTGGAGACATCAACAAAACGGTTCTAAATGAAACTTTAGAACAAAGAATTGTCATCAAAGATTGAGCAAAAGTCACATGCGTTGTTCTTCGCTGTCGTTGTTCGCTGCCCCTTTTTCGAATATTTCGGTTAAAAATTAAATTTTTTTGTAAACAAATAACGATTAAACTGACGCGAATGTGCTCCATTAGATGATGGCATCATCAAAACACTTTAATGCTGGCGCAGTGTTCCGATGCTCAACAGATATTGATGGTTATGAAGAGCTGAATGTCATAGGTACCGGTGAGTACAACGAAAAGTGCAATATTTTTTTTTTCCTTCAGTTTTTTGTATATTCCTTTGTGATTGTTGTTTATGTTTAGCTTGGATGCGCACCATGCAAATTTTTGTGTGGAGACTATGAGGAGATTGGTGAATTTTCATTGCTTGTGTGTCCATAATTTCTTTTTTTTATCTAAAAGGTGCATACGGTACGGTATATAAGGCTAGAGATAGGAAAAATGCAAATCAGATAGTGGCGTTGAAAAAGGTTCGAGTTGCCTTGACTGAAGATGGTATTCCCATGAATACATTACGGGAGATCGCACTTTTAAAACAATTGGGAACATTCCAGCATCCGAATATTGTAAAGTGAGTTCTTTTAATGGATGCGAAAGTCGTCAATTGCAAATTATATTACAAATAAACAAATGTTATTTAGGCTTTTGGACGTTTGTCATGGTCAGAGACTTGAACGTGAAAAGCAACTGGTTTTGTTTCTAGTTTTCGAACACTTGGAGCAAGACCTGTCTGGCTACATCGATTCATTGCCTAGTTCCGGTATGCCAGCTCGTACCTTACAGGTAAGTTGAGAATAATAGACACCAACTGACACTAAAAACAACGTTTTACAGAAATTAGCTGGAGAATTGTTAACTGGAGTAGATTTCCTTCACTCACACCGAATAATTCACAGAGATTTAAAACCACCGAATTGTTTAGTATCATCAACTGGTCAATTAAAACTCGCGGATTTTGGATTAGCAAAGACTTATGACTTTGAAATGAAGTTAACGTCTGTGGTAAGTGGAATGACACGGAAATTTCAACGTCAGATAATTGAATGAGGAACGCATTTTCAGGTTGTTACTTTATGGTATCGCGCACCCGAAATTCTACTCAGTCAACCGTATAACAGTGCGGTAGACATATGGAGTTCTGGTTGCATTATCGCCGAAATGTTTTCAAGGCAAGCTCTATTCCCCGGCCAATCGGAGAAGGATCAATTAGACAAAATTTTTTCGTAAGTGTCTCCATTTTGAATGCATAGAGATTTCCAATTCCTTCGTTCGGAATCATTTGTTTTTTGGTTTTTGACATTTTATGAAGATGAGCATTCGGTTTTAAATCCTTCCTCAACTTGTGTTCAATTTTTCCGTTGCTCACTTCGTGAAATGCTATTCAGCGATTGGGTGTGTGCGTCAATCACTGAAGCGCCTTCAAAGGAACCTAGTGTCAGAGGTGAATAACAGGGAGGAAGAGTTGGTAGACACACGTGAAGGAAAGATTACCAGGTATTGTGGATTGAACATCAAGCGAAAATGGAATCGGAAACGTCATCGAAGAGTAAACTGGTCGTCTGTGTGATGTGTTTATATCACTCCATTGAGTAATTTATATGACGGAGGAAATAAGACAAATACTTGGAGGCATACCATTCCATCCTAATACTAAAATGCAGTCGCGCTGGTCGCTGTCAATATGATTGAGTGGGAAATAACGTAATCCTAGACCTTTGTAACCACTAAGCCTATCGTTGTCGGCATATTTTTAGCGTAAGCCACAGAATCGTATTTATGTCTGTAGTCACAACTATCTCGGCTCCTAAATCTCCCAGAGAGCCCAAACACTAAGAAAGCACTAAGACTCTAGTCCTTCCAGTCTTTGGATAGCTCTTTGACTATAGTCTTGTAGGGTTCCGGAAATTTCTCAAAAATTCGGAAAAGTTCTCTAAATTTCTTATAAGTTATTCACAGAAATTTCTTGAACTTTGCAGAACTTTTTAGAAATTTTTACAACATTCTAGAATTTTCCTGATTTTTCTAGAAGTCTCTGGAAGTTTCCAGAACCTTCCAGAAATTTCCAAAACTTTCTATAACTTTCGAGAACTTTATGGAACTTTCTAGAACGTTCTGGTACTTTGTAGAACTTTCGAGAACCTTCGAGAACTTTTTGGAATTCTCTAAAACTTTCTAAAACTATGTGGAACTTTCCAGAAATTTCTAGAATTTTCATGAACCTTCTACCACCTTGCACCATTCCCGGATCCACCATCCAGGAGTTGCAAAATTGCATCATACGCTTCGTTATATATAAAGTTTCAAGAATTTTCGAGACACTTAACTTCGATCACTTTTAGGTAAGCAAACGATGCAATTTTCTTCAGTTGCTTTTGCAGCTCTTGCGGGTAGGTTCTGCGTCAGGGTTCGAAAGTGACACTCTGGAAAGTTTAAACAACGTACATTCTGGTCAAAATGAATAAAAACTTTGTACTCCTGCACAGGCTTTTAACACCGCAAAACCCTGCGCGGGAGTAAAAAGTTTCTATTCATTTTGATCTAAATGTATAGAAAGTTCTAGAAACTTATAGAAAGTTCTAGAACAATTTCAAAAGTTTTAGAAATTATTCATTATTAACGGCCCTAGGACCGATTTTTTCTAGACAAAATATCCCCTGACAAATTATCCTCGGACAAAATATCCACAGACATATTGTCTACTCATAAGTGGTGGATATAGGTAGGTACATTACATATTATCATGCCCGCAGCGATAGCGGAGGGCGTGACGCATTCCCCGCACCCAGGGCCGTAGCCAGGGGGGCGCAGAGGGGGCTTCGCCCCCTCTAGAAAAGTTTGCGCCCCCTTTAGAAATATTGCAACCTTCTCAAGAGATTTTCTTAGTCAGCTAACTTTTCACATATATTCAGATTGAAATACAAGAGCTAGACAATAATTAAATAGAATTAAATATTAGAATAATTAAATAAAAAAAATTTCGCTGCGCGGCTAAATATTTCTTAAATGAAACGCTTCAACAAATAAAAACAAAAATCAATCTCGTTAATCCGTAAGCCTTGAAAGAATATAATTGGTGCTTTCAGGTAACGTATTTTGGAAGAGAATTGTAGACTCACTTTTTTGAAAACGTATGTTTGTACGAAAAAGTCACTAGAATTAGTCCGTTGAAACACACAACAATTTAGCTAAATTTACATACATTCAAGCCAAACTGTGAAAGTCTGTAAGTCTCATGTTACGCTAGTCGGATATTACAGGTATTTTGGGCTTAATCTGATGCCAAAATTTTGAAATTGCCTAACCATGAAAGTCAAAAAATTTCGCTCGCTCCGCTCGCGACTTAAAATATTATTGAAAGCTCAGAATACAACAATCTTAGCAAAATTTATATCAAGACGCTTCTACGTTCAACTGCTTTGTGCGAATGTTAAACTTCGGACAGAAATCTTCACAACACCTTATAAAAGTTTTCCATTGCCATATACGATAGATACAGCTTATTTACTTTTATAACACTGGTGAACTTTGGGGGCGCGCGCCACCCCTGCAATATCAGTCTGGCTACGGCTCTGCCCGCACCCCAAACCCACAAACTCAAAAACTCCATACAAAAACCTTTGGGACAAGGAGCCATATATACGCGATCGTTTGAGTTCATTTCCCCTCGCCCTCCTCCCCCATTTTTAAACTAAGTCGCAGCACCCTTCCAACGAGCCCAGACTCATCAAAATCAGTTGGAAATTGGCTGAGATATCGAGGTTTGAAAATGACATTTTTCTGATCTGTCGTTTTCTATCTATTAATAATTTTCGATCTCGCGAACTAGACAGCCAATTTCGATGAAATTTTCAGGGAACGTCAGTCAAAAATTTCATTTGCCGCTTTTCCGGAAAAACTCTTGAAAAGTCGTGGCATCTCGAAAAGTGGTCAATTTTGAGGGCTTTTCGAATTTTAGCTCCGGAATGACAATACTTAGAGAGTTGGTGTTTTCGGAAAAGTTTTAGAGTTTGATCGGGAGAATTGTTTGGGATCTTAAGAAAATGGCTGCCAGCAGACAAAGTGACTACATCTTGAATTTTTTGCTATCTTTTGAATTATGACAGTCGGTTTCTTCGGGAAAGTTATAGATATTGGTAAAAAAACTAAAATAAAAAAAATTTCTCCGAAAAAAAATCTTCTATGAAAAAAATTTTTCTACGAAAAAAATTCTCCGAAAAAAATTTTTTTTCAGAAAAAATTTATAAAAAAAAAATTGTCTCCGAAAAAAGTTTTTACAAAAAAATTCTCCGAAAAAAATTTTTTCAGAAAAAATTTCTCCGAAAAAAAATTTGTCTGCGAAAAAGTTTCTACGAAAAACATTCTCCCGAAAAATTTTTTCAGAAGAAAATTTCTCCCGAAAAAATTGTCTCCGAAAAAAATTTTCCTCTGAAAAAAGTTTCCTACGAAAAAAAGTTCTCCGAAAAAGTTTTTTCAGAAACAAATTTCTTCCCGAAAAAAAATTTTCTCCGAAAAAGATTTCTACGAAAAAAATTCTCCGAAAAAATTTTTTCAGAAAAAAAATTTCTCTTCCGAAAAATTTGCTACGAAAAAAATTCTCCGAAAAATTTTTTTCAGAAACAATTTCTTCCGAAAAAAAAATTTCTCCGAAAAAGTTTTCTACGAAAAAATTTCTCCCGAAAAAATTTTTTCAGAAAAAAATTCTCTCCGAAAAAAATTGGCTACGAAAAAAATTCTCCGAAAAATTTTTTTCAGAAACAATTTCTCCGAAAAAAAAATTGTCTCCGAAAAAAAATTTCTCCAAAAGTGGTCTTCGAAGAAATTTTCTCCGAAAAAAGTTTTCTATGAAAAAAATTGCCCGAAAAAAAATTTTCAGAAAAAGGTTGTCTCCCGAAAAATTTTTCTCCAAAAAAAGTTTTTTACGAAAAAAAATTCTCCGAAAAAAATTTTCTCAGAAAAGTAAATTTTCTTAGAAAAAAAATTGTGTCCCAAAAAAAATTTTCCCCAAAAAAAGTCTTCTACGAAAAAATTTGTCTTCTCCTACCTCTGTTTGTTTTCGTCTGTTTTCAATGACCCCCCTCCCCGCTCAAACGCAGACGTCATTTATGAACACTCTATACGACAAATTGAGGGAATTTCACCGAACTAACCAATGTCGGAGTATGATCATGGTGACATGACCCGGAAACATTGCCAAAAAGCAATTTGGTATAGACGAATGTGACAAAGTCATTAGGCAAAAGAAAAAACTATTTTTCTAAATATTTGACGTTTTAAATGTCATTTTGACAGTTGGAGGCTAATTACACGCCACGTTACATTTACAAAAACAAAAAATTTCGGGAAATAAGATGGCTATAGAGTAAAATAGTACACTGATTCCCACTGTAAGACGTGTTAGACCCATGATTTCTAAGACTTTTGAGCATAAAAAAGGTGTAGAGCTTACAGGATACGAGTACTTTGGTGACCCACGCTACATTTTTTCTCCTGTCAGAGTGGAATGACCCTGGAATAGACCGTCTTTTGTTCTTAACAGACTCATATAACTTCACCGTCTCTGATATTTCATATGAGCCTCTTAAGAACAGTAGGTACTAGCTGGGACATTAATGAATCAATTTATATGGGGTGGGGGTAGATCGTCTGTCCAGTCTGGAAGTCATTTGTGGACCTCCTCATGCAAGGACAGTCGCACACAGTAGTTTGCTAGTATTTGTCGTCTCATGTGTGATAGAGATCATGTAACGACCTGTTTCTTTTCCCGATCTACAGACAGATTGACTCGTATTTTTCTTTCGGTCATTTATACGATTGTAAAAGCAAAAAAATTTACACGATAAATTTAAAAACAAAAAATTCCCTCGCTTTGCTCATACCTAATTTATGGGAATATTACATAAAACCGATAGAAAAATTCAATTTTACCAATAAAAAGTGATAAACTACCAATATTGTACAGTACCGATAAAAAATAAAGTACCGATAGCTATGCTTGCCGGTACCGATAAAAATATTCAAAGGTACCGATAGCTTTTTACCGACAAAAAGTAGAGATCACCGATAAATTAGTGATATTAACGGTAATTTATTAGTTTCAATCGGTAAGTTATTATTTTTGATTGTTAATTTATTATTTTCTATTGGTAGAAATTTTTTTCTGATAAAACTTTTTTTCGTAGAAGACTTTTTTCGGAGACAATTTTTTTTCGGAGAAATTCTTTTCTGAGAAAAATTTTTTCGGAGAATTTTTTTCGTAGAAAACTTTTTTCGGAGAAAAATTTTTTTCGTAGAAGAATTTTTTTCGGAGAAATTTTTTTTGCGAAATTTAGTTTTAACAACTGCAAAGCAAACTTCCAAAACGGCTGATATCGCATACAAAAAACTCTTAAAATGTGACGCAGTCCGTAACTCCGCTTTCAAAATTAATGATATCGCTTGAGGTGACGTTATCGCTGATAATACACAAAAGTTTGTTTGAATGGAATGAAAGTTTTAATTTTCTGAAAAAATTACAGCGCTTTTTTCAAAACAAAATTACGTTGTGTTAAAAAAAATTGCGTCACAAATGCCGGGTTAGCTCAGTGGTAACGTGCTGACTTTCCACCAAGAATATCCGGGTTCAATCCTGGTGGGGACAAATTCTGTATAGGATTTTTCTTCAATGTATAGCATGAAAGTAACGTTCCTAGGCACACCCAGGCTTCGTAATTTGGGTAGTTGTGAATTTGGTGCCCCAACGAATCGTACACAGAAGAATGACAAATATGATGTCACCAATATTCGATGAATTCTGTGTACAATTATCTGAGTCTGACTTTAGACGTAGATATAATTAGCGCGAGAAGAAATCCTAATGGTAAAATGCTAGGTACCGTTATGCGTGGTTCGGAATTCACGTTAAGCATGTGGTCGAAAAAATGCCTGCCGGTAAAACACATTGATGGGACAAGCCCTTCTAGTTTCCGCACCTAGTACATCATAGATGGCACTATGTTTGTGTGCAGTTTACCACTGACACAGTAAAAACGTCGGTAATGAAAGGATCTCTAAGAGAATCCATTTGAGCAAAAGCTTACAAAAAACTGCGGAACTAGTAAAATAAAAATGATCTAGCCTCTGACCCGGACGGGTTGTAACGGCGGATTAACTATGTCCGGGTTATTTTGTGTGTGGATATTTTGTCTGAGGGGATATTTTATCTGAGGGGATATTTTATCTGAGGGGATATTTTATCTGAGTGGATATTTTATCTGAGGGGATATTTTATCTGAGGGGATATTTAATCTGAGGGATATTTTATCTGAGGGAATATTTTATCTGAGGGGATATTTTATCTGAGGGGATATTTTATCTGAGGGGATATTTTATCTGAGGGGATATTTTGGTTTGGGATATTTCGCCCGTTTTTTTATAAAAATTGTGGTTATCATGTCCGGCTTTTTTGTCTGGGGATATTTTGTCTGATTATTTTTTGAAGACAATCGGCCTTAACGCCGTTATTAAAACACGCTGCTATGTGGGTTACGCTGAAATACTCATATATGAGTTTCCTTTCAACATTTTCGTAACTACCTACCGATTTCTTTTCCTCTGCCTACACTATGGATTCCTATACTTCAAACATTCTCACGTTGACCTTTGCATTCCAGATTAACTGGTCGACCGTTACCTGCGCAATGGCCATCAACAGTGTCATATTCAATAGACAGTTTTCCGAATCGTTCACCACGTCAACCTAACTACCTGTGCCATCAGTTGTGTGAATTGTCCAACGATTTACTATCTGTAAGTGTACCAAGTCTTTTAATTTTGTTATAATTTTTTATTTCTCAAAATTTCAGAAAATGTTAGCGTTTGATCCACGAAAACGTAAATCGGCTGATGCGCTCTTACAACATCCGTATTTCAAACAAGAACCATTGTAGACGTTAGACAAGTAGATCGGTAAAAGAAAACTATTCACTAAGGTTTGTTCGTTTTGTTTTGACTTTTCATTTTCTATGTTCAAAGAATTGTGATAGAAAGCGGCTTTCGTGTTTTTTCTTAGTCAAAAAAAAATGACAATATTTTTCGATAGAATCTGATTAGACTGGGTAAAATTTACTTAAACGAATAATAGTTTGTTGACGCTTGAAGTTAGTTGCATTTCCGCATTTAGAAATAGGGCGGGAACACAATTTTACGCATCAAATTACACAGAATTCCGCATCTTCCTGTAAAGCATTGAGTTCAACATTGTTACTTCTATCCCTTCATGTTTCTTTCTCATATTAAGCTTATGAAGTATAAGCCAAACACCGGACGCAGTGGCTACGAACTTTGACAAAAAGACGCGAGATGGGAGGCATATAGCTTTTACTTACCATTAAAAAATACGTGGCCGCTGTCTTGTCTGTTCTAATTTAGACATCAGCTTACACTTTTCAAAAGAGTTTGAATTATTCAGTGGCGCCGAATTCATTTCGCGGTATTTGTGGCTGTACATTAAATTTTGAATTTTTCTAATCACTGGAAACGCAAATTATAAAATATAATAAAATACCGATAGACATGTTTGCCAGTACCGATAAAAATATTCGACGGTACCCATAAAAAGTAATAAATCACCGAAAAGGACAACTTACAGATAAAAAATAAATTATCGATAGTGAATGATAAATTACCAATAGAAAATAATAATTTAACAATTAAAAAGAATAACTTACCGATAGGAAATAATAAATTACCGTTAATATCACTAATTTATCGGTGATCTCTACTTTTTATCGGTAAAAAGCTATCGGTACCTTTGAATATTTTTATCGGTACCGGCAAGCATAGCTATCGGTACTTTATTTTTTATCGGTACTGCACAATATCGGTAGTTTATTATTTTTTATCGGTAAAATTGAAAATTTCTATCGGTTTTATGTAATATTCCCATAGGTATGAGCAAAGCGAGGAAATTTTTTGTTTTTAAATTTATCGTGTAAATTTTTTTGCTTTTACAATCGTATAAATGACCGAAAGAAAAATACGAGTCAAGCTGTCTGTAGATCGGGAAAAGAAACAGGTCGTTACATGATCTCTATCACACATGAGACAACAAATACTAGCAAACTATTGTGTGCGACTGTCTTTGCATGAGGAGGTCCACAAATGACTTCCAGACTGGACAGACGATCTACCCCCACCCCATATAAATTGATTCATAAATGTCCCAGCTAGTACCTACCGTTCTTAAGAGGCTCATTTGAAATACCAGAGACGGTGAGGTTTATATGAGTCTTTTAAGAGCAAAAGACGGTCTATTCCAGGGTCATTCCACTCTGACAGGAGAAAAAATGTAGCGTGGGTCACCAAAGTACTCGTATCCTGTAAGCTCTACACCTTTTTTATGCTCAAAAGTCTTAGAAATCATGGGTCTAACACGTCTTACAGTGGGAATCAGTGTACTATTTTACTCTATAGCCATCTTATTTCCCGAGATTTTTCGTTTTTGTAAATGTAACGTGGCGTGTAATTAGTCTCCAACTGTCAAAATGACATTTAAAACGTCAAATATTTAGAAAAATAGTTTTTTCTTTTGCCTAATGACTTTGTCACATTCGTCTACACCAAATTGCTTTTTGGCAATGTTTCCGGGTCATGTCACCATGATCATACTCCGACATTGGTTGGTTCGGAGAAATTCCCTCAGTTGTCGTATAGAGTGTTCATAAATGACGTCTGAGTTTGAGCGGGGAGGGGGGTCATTGAAAACAGACGAAAACAAACAGGGGGATGAGGGGTGTCTGACGAAAACAGACGTCATTTTTTGTGACGTCGCTCAATTTGAAACTCCATCGTACTCCATGATGTAAGCTCATTTTCGAGCACTCCAAAGTTGTCCCATTCCATTTCAGTCGTAAATGGAGAGCTAAACGGAGTGACTGTACGATAGGCCTAATTCGGATTGCAAGGAACATAAAGAAAACAAGTCAAGCAAAGGCAAGGGCTGCACGCACTTTTTCATTACCAGAACTACGGTTTCGCATTATGCACGTCCAATTTTCGCATCATTTGTGCTGACTTTGTGGATTACTTTCGCGACGAAAACAGACAGGGGGTGGGGTGTCTAAAAAAGCCAAAAAAAAATGCCGAAGTTTTAAAAAAGCAGGCTAAGCCACAAATGTCAAAATTATCTGGCATTTCATTTTTCGTAATTCTTGAATCTAATGAAAAAAAGAGATGCAAGATAATTTTGACAGTTGTGGTTTAGCCTGCTTTTGTAAAACTTAGTTCAATAATGAACGCTCCCGTAGTGTTGCCTGATTGAAATCTACTTGGTGTGGCAATAGAGAAAGATTTTGGACCCTCTCCCCAGCTTCTCGTTTGCTTTATAGCTTTGACGTTTAAAACGTCATTTTGACAGTTAGAATAGACCTACTTTTGATCCAAGCAAACTCAATATACTTTATGTGATGAACGGGAGGAAGCAATGAGTCATGCTTATAGAAACTGAATCTTTGTTTAAGTGCAATGGACGAATCTAGTGCGGCATCGGCTTATGTCAAGCGATAAAAAATTGGGTGCTTGTCAGCTTATGCATTTCGACATGAAATTAAATATACTTTGACATAGTCCAAAACCCCGATAAACGTGTGACATTACAAAATTCGCTATACTTTGACACAAGCCGTTGTCGCAGTACAAACGTCAATTTTTTTAAATTTCGATTAGACAAAATCTGAAGGCTCGGCATTTTGTAACTTCCAAACGAAGAAGATCCGTCAAGAGTTTTGTATGTGTCTTTGGCTCATGTAGTATGGAATTTGGCGCCACTGAAAATATTCTTCAAAACATCGCAGAGTAAACCTTTGTTGACCTGACTGAACGATATCGTTTTTGAGAATAGTCTTTCCGCTGTTGCATTGAGACTTAAGTCACCTCATCTTAGTCATATTCACACCCTATTACTGTAATGTATTTACTCAATTCAATGGCGAAATTACAATGCAGAAATAATTCACTTTCCCATGATAACCCGTGAAAGTGAATTGTTTCCATATTGTGTGCAAATCGAAAAAAGATTTCATCGCATCTTGAATTGAAGAATTAAAACGTATAGAAAGTTGGAGCTTACGAATAAGAACTCAACGTAAAAAGTGTTCCTTGACCTATTTTCTAAAGCTTTTTCATTATTTAATTCCACAGAGAAGTTTTGTCGTTTTTATCTTCTTTTACCTAATAATTTTTTAAAATGATGAAACTGTGGAGTTGCATATGAAAGACCTGGGGTATACTGAGAACATTTGGCTCACTACATTCGCATTGATGTAAACATTCGTTCCTATTGTATATCATACGTATCACACGTATAATTTGTTAAAGTACCTTTGATAATGTGTATACAACCGACGACGGCGCATATTAACAACTCTACCGTTTGGTAAGCACATACGTCAAAAATGAATTACACGTCTTGATATTTGGAAGTTGATTCTCATCCAAATAATTTACCAGTTAAAAGTTTTCTATCATTTAATCGCATTTGCAAATTTTTTAGTTTTGTGCCTTAAGAGCACGTCGCAAAAACGTGAAATGTCAAACTTGCGATGTTTTTTAAGACTAGAAACCTGCGTAAATCACAAATTATTCAAAATTGTAGCTCATGTACTGTGAGAAGATGACTCTTACGCATATAATAGATGAACCAGAATTCAAAAATTTTAGGTATGAAGGTAAAAATTTGCTCTGAAAAAACATCGCAAATGAACTTGGAATGCGATGATTTTTTAAAGGAACTTTCGACCTTCATACTCAAAATTTTTGAATTTTGATTCATCTGTAACAGTCATCCTCTCACAGAACATGAGCTATAATTTTGATTAAGTAGTTATTTACTCAGGATTCTGTTTTAAAAAAACATCGCAAATTTAACAGTTCATATTTTAGCGATGAAGGTGACTGAGTAAACGTGTCGTGCATCGGGCAACACTAAAAATTAGATAATTTTCGTTACCGCTAACGTAGAAAGTGTAAGTAATTCTACTAAACGCAACAATGAAACGAGTTGAGCATGCCGTGAGAACTTACCAAAATCAAATAGGATGATTGCAAGAGACAGGATCAAGAGTGGGTCAAACTCCTTCAACCATATCGTTGCTTGGACCTCACAATGCTTGATTTTTTTGGGGTCACATGTCTTGCTAATAATGTTTTTTACGGTTACTTTAAAGTTTGTCATTTTTGGGAATTTTTCAATGTTAGTGTTGTCCGATGAGTAAATTGACACTTTATACATAATCGAACTTGAGCACGTTGCCAAAAATGTGAACTGTCAAACTTGCGATGTTTTTTCTTAGAACAGAATCCTGTGTAAATAAAAAATTATTCAAAATTACAGCTCGTGTACTGTAAGAGCATGAGTTTGATACGAAATGTGAATTAGAATTCAAAAAGTTGTAGTATGAAGGTCGAAAATGGCTCTGAAATATGATCGCATTCATATGCGATGTTATTTCAGAGCAAATTTGTACCTTCATACGAGGGGCAGGTAAACGTAGAAAATCCTTTTGCACTCAAAAGAAAATCAATTTTTAAGAAAATCCTCAAATTCGTTGAAAATTCTCAAAAAAAATCCTTGGAAATCAAAGAAAATCCCTAAAAATCAAAGAAAATCCCTAAAAATCGTGTTAAAATGCTAAAAAATCATCAGAAATTGACAAAGAAAATCCTAGGAAATCAAAGAAAACGATAGAAAATCATTTAAAATAAAAAAAATCCTTTGAAGATTTTCTTTAAGAACGCACATGTATTAATGCTATCTACCTACCTACGTCATTAACTCTTACCAGTGCCAACATAGATAGGCAAAGTTTGTCACCCACAAACTTCTCACTTATCACCCAATCGCTACACGAAATTAATCAGCCTGATCCTAATGTAGTGGAAAAGTGTTCTCATTCTCAGGTTTACATTGCTGCCTTTTTTCGATCCTTTTAGCGAGAAAAAGGCATCTGATAATTTTTTTTTGTTATCCGAGAGGAGAAAATAAGGAATTCCAATCTGCGAGTTGAAATTTCCTATTTTGCCCGAGGGTAACATTTCGTTTTTCATACTTGCGCGTGAGAAAATGAGTTTTTCCACAACTAAAATGTTCATTCGATGTAATGTGGGAGTTCAAGGTTCAAGAATATCTCATTTTCTCATTGCACACATGAAAAAGAATTTGTATGACGCATACTGCGAAAGGTTTGTATTTTCAGCCAATGGGGGCTGAAAAATAAAAAATGTGAACAAGGGATGACAGCAAAAACAGTAGTTGTACCGTGGACTTTAGTTTCGTTCAATCGAAAAGAATACAAGGCTCTACTGCGAAGGAATGAAGAATTTTTTGTGGAAATCGGTAACGTTCTGTAATCAATAACACAAATGTTTTAGCGAAAAAATTTAAAACTCATGTGCTTCACCTGCTCGACTTTAATCAAGACGACACCGTCAATGCGTACTTCGAACCAAGTGAACGTACTCGCTTTTCACTTTCGGTCCTCATTTGCGGGCCGAAAATACAAACCTTACGCAGTATGTGTCCTAAAAAATAGTATGGCTAACTCGGGGCTTAAGCAAAGCACTCCTAGCATTGCCTATAGGCAATGTAACGAAAATGTACAATGTACCGATGTAACAATGTAAAAATTTGTATATGAGATATGAGCCGCAATTTATTTTAAAAAAAGGAACAAGTTTGGGAAGAGTAGTATGTAGTTTTCACATAAATTTGAATAACCCCGAAACGACTCACTGCACTCGACTCATGTCTCAAAATAATATAGTCGGCAACTCCCTATAAAATGTCCCCTAACATGCCTATAGGTTTAACTGTCGAATGTCAAACCTATAGGCATGCTAGGAGTGCTATGGCGTAAGTAAAAAAATTCAAACCGTGTGAACCCTTCACACGGGTGTGACTTTTTTCTACTTTTGCCCTTTGTTATACAAATAACTATTTCAACCACAGAGGCGTTCGCACTTGTAGCATAAGCTCGAAATTATTGTAGTGTGTGTGTGTAAGAAACAAACAGATTTTCAATAAACGAAAAAGTAAAAAAACTAAAAATGTTTTAATTTTAAAACTCCATGTCATCATCGTCGTCGACGAGTACAATTTTGTCTACTGTAAGTCTATCGCCGGACAAGTCTAACTTTAGCCGTTCAATTTTACTTCGACACATTTGTTTAAAACTTAGAACCAAGTCGTTACAATTTGTCGCAGGTGAAATCGATGTTTTTGCGTACATGTCTAGCACTTCGATGTTATTTTCGTAGGAGAGTAGCGACTGTAACATTTCTATCGTACTAATAAAATCGTCTTTGCTGATCTTGTATCGCATGTCGCTGAATTGATTTCTGTACCACTGCGAATAGTCACCGAAACGCTCTTGGTTGGACGAACAAAGTACACGTGCTGTAAGTACCATTATAAAGAAAAAGTTTTTATTTTTTTGTACAAGAAACGATGCGTACAACTCTTTCATGAATGATTTCATGACCTGCACCGACTGTGTCTTTAAACTCCTGGAAATCATGCTCAGAATTTTGGTGTACCACTTCCACCCATGAAATTTGTCCGAATGAACTTTTCTTACCAAATATTCCACTATCTTCTCCTGGTCGTATAAGAGTTCCTTAACTAAATCGTTAAATCCGCAATTTCCACTCGTTTCGTTCAACCATTCATTCAATCTCGAAACAGCCTCTCCCAATGTACAATCCTCGATTTCCAACAATAAGTTCAAATTCAATATCCGAATCCGTTCCATTTGTTCGTCCATTACAAGTGACTTTATTTCAAGTAAATAATTTCGCTCGCACGAATATCCCCCGGTGGACAGATCCTCGAGGAATCGTTTGAACCCATCGTTAACACATTGCGTTAGTAGCTGTGACCGGGGATCTGTTCGATCAATACTTTCAAGCAAATCAACAAGCAATGAGAGCTGTCGCACTTCCAACAAATCGTTGAAAATTAAATGAACTTCTTGGACATTTTCAGTTTCTATTTTTAACGCCATAAATTCGGACATTGTCAGTATGCCGCTATGTTGTAAAATCTCCAAGACAATAGCACTGCCGAGATTCCATTCTTTTTTGACGATGCAACTGGCAATGTAATCCTTTTCTGTTGGTCTCAGTGATTTCAAAAGATGCGTGAATGACTTAGTGTTTGCCATGTGAAAGTTTATGGTCCATTGTTGCTCTAATGTTTGTAGAATGTTTCGGAGAAACATTTTACTAACTGGTACAATGTTCTCAGGTCAACAACATAGTAAAACAGTTGTTTTTGAAATAAACGTCAAATTCAATTTATTTTTCTTTGATTTTCTTCTTAAAATCGGCGCTGTAAATTAAGTTTGGTTCTCCACATAGTCGAATTGTATGAATTTTGGTTGTTGGTTTTGGTAAGATCCTCCAGATCAATCGCAAACCGGTTACAAATTGAGTTAATTGAGTTACCTAATTTGCAGTTCAGTCAAAGCTTAATAACGAATAATCGGCTTCGAGTAAAATAAGAATAAAATTGTTGTATTACGACAGAAATCGCATACTTGCAATAACCAACGTCCATAGAATTTCCCAATTTTCCTTTACTCGTGTTACTCACCTTATGGTGATCCTCGGAAAAGGTTGAGAAATGACTCTTTTAGCCAGTAAAGTAGACAGCTTAAAGCTTTTTCAGACGGCAGCGGCGGTTCCAGCATTGTTCGACAACTTTTCAAGCTGCAGTGTGGGAACCACCTCGGAGTGTCCTCATTCAGCCGGACATTCCACTATACAACGACATTCTAGACACTCCTACTCCGAGATTGTGTCTAGAAAGCCTTCAATAGTCTACGCTAAACGGCTAATAGAAGTTGATTTCGATGCGAAATCAGTTTGCTGGATAATTGGATGAGTTTCGGTGTCATAGTCAGTTATTCTAATTCGAAACGTACTCTTCACAATCGTCGGACTTTGACATGCCCAGAAAAGCCTGGAAAAAGCTTAAACGATTACGAACGGGGCATGGAAGATGCTATGAACTGCTCTTTAAGTGGAACTTTATCGACAACCCTAGCTGTGAATGTGGCTTTTCGAAGCAAACAACTGCCCATATAGTCAACGACTGCCCAATTTTATCGTATCGGGGCCAGATACAGGACATAACTGAATTAAAACCATTAAAACCTGACGTCGTCCAATGGTTACTGCAACAGGAACTTTGAAATTAATGTGATAAAAACGTGATATTTTTTTTTCCTTTGCGCTTAGGCTAAAATTGTGTTATTTTAACTTTTTTAATTTCTAGTTTTAGACGAAGAGAAACATTTTATGATTAACCCTAAGCCATACGCTAAATAAATAAATTCAAGAAATTGTTCTTTCGTCTAGAATATTGCAACATCATGCCCGCTGCGGTAGCTGAGGGTGTGACGCAGTCCTCACACCCCAAAAAAGAAGTCCACAAACTCAAAAAACGCCATACAAAAACCTTTGGGACAAGGAGCTATATACGCGTACTTTTGAGTTTTCTCCTCTTGCCCTCCTCCCTCTTCAAATTATTTAAACAAAACTACGTCGCAGCAGATTTCCAACGAGCCTAGACTCATCAAAATCGGTTGGAAATTGGCTGAGGTATCGAGGTTTGAAAATGACATTTTTCTATGGGCCGTCGATTTTTCTATTACGTCAGTCTCGGCCACAAATGAAAAATTTCATAGGCCACTTTTCCGGGAAAATTCTGGAAAAGCCGTGGCATGTGGAGAAGTGGTCAAAGTGGTAATGTACGGAGTTTTCGAATTTTAGCTCCGAAGTGACGATAGCTAGAGAGTTGGTTTCTTCGGGAAAGTTATAGAGTTTGGTCAGAAGAATTTTTTGGGATCTTAATAAAATGGCTACTAGCAGTCAAACCGGCGCCATCTTGAATTTTTCCAAGCAACAAATTAGGTTTTTTTGGTTTTTGAATTTTAGCTTCGGAATGACAATACTTAGGGAGTTGCAGTCTTCTAAAAAGTTATAGGTCAGGGGAATTTTTTGGGATTTTCAGAAATCTGCCAAGGTGACGACATCTTGGATTTTTGTTAGGTATAAATTAGGCTTCTTTGAGTTTTCGAATCTTAGCTCCGGAATGAGAATACTTAGAGAGTTGGTTTCTTCGAAATGGTTATAGAGTTTGAAAAGGAGAATTTTTTGGGATCTTAAGAAAATGTCTGCCAGCTGTCAAGCGGCGGATTTTTTACTATCTTTTGAATTAGAATAGCTAGACAGTTCGTTTCTTCGGAAAAGTTAGAGGTTCGAGAAAATTTTTTCAGAGAATTTTTTTTTCAGAGAAGATTTTTTTCTGAAAATTTTTTTTCAGAGAACTTTTTTTTCTGAGAAAAAATTTTTTTAAGAAAAAAAAAT
>CM055404.1:14758593-14771880 GCA_029228625.1 Pseudolycoriella hygida
GTTGCGTTGCGTTGGAAGGGTGGATTAATATGAATATCAGGATTTTGTGCGCCTACTTTCCAAATCCCGACTGCAAAAAAGTGAGTCTTGACTTAAGTATCGCAATTTTACTCTGCCTACACAAAGCAATGCAAAACTGACAGATGCGAAAATTTTCTAATACGGCAACACCAAATTTCATTCATAACTTTCGAATTATGAATGAAATTCGAGGTTCCCTAATTCGATAAATTTCGCATTTGTCACTTTCGAAATGCTATGTGTTAGCACGGTTAGATCTGGAGAAACTTGCCGAATTGCAAGCACAGCAGAATCGTTATTGATGGCCGTAGTAAATGGAATTTCAAGTACCTGCTAAGTAGACCCAGAGATGACCTAAGGCTACTTATTGGCGTCATCACAGGACACTGGACACTAAATGGACACCTGCACAAAATGGGCATCACTGACGTAAACACGTGTGAAAGATGTCAAGAAGAAATCGAAACTCCACTACAACTTATGACATCCTGCCCGTCCGTAGCGAGACTGAGAACTAAGCACTTCAACATGCAGGCGGTAACAGTAGGAGACTCAAAAAACATCAAAATCAGCAAGATGCTAAAATTTTTCAAAGAATTGTAATTATTTGGTTGCAAAAGAGGTCCGGCCATGAGGCTTAGTTCCAAGATTCATTGATTGATAAATAATATTTATGTAACAATGAAGAACCAATAAACTTAACTAACTAACTAGCACGGTTAGATTGGAACGGCCAATAACCTGTCCAAAACATAGCATTTTCGAAAAGTTTGAGGGCGAGCCCGGAAAACGGTGCTAAATGGTAATGGTCCCCGAGAAAAAGTCTGTATTGGGTAACTGAAGTCTGCAGCCATTTAGGCGATGCTTAAATCGAAATACTGAAAAAATCGGTAAAAACGGGAATTTGAGTTTTATCCATTTTAGACAAAGTTAATTATTCTGGACGCTCTTGAAGAAAATGTTAGGGCAAGTTTGGTTACTTTGGGTCAGAATGATCCCGAGAACACGACTTTTTAGTGGGGAACATTGAGAGGCTAACCAAATGGTAACACTGGTGGTCGACAGTGTGATGAGGTCGGGCAAAAATGCTGAATATACCAAAAAATCTACTTCGTGTAAAATCATATGACTATTGTGAAAATATGGATTGTAATTTTGAGTGGATTCTTAAAGAGACCAAACAAAGTCACCATTTTTAAAATCGATTGTGGTTTGTGCACTGAGTGTGCACAGTCGCCGCCCTTAGAAACTCTAAGCCTATGTATGCAATTCAAGTGTTACACCTCTGTACGTATACTGATGAAACCATAAACATATACAGATGTCAAACTATGGTTTTATGGGCGTTCCACCATAAAACACAAACAGTGATGCAGTAATCGTCCATTTTGATCATAAAACCATTATTTTCAGTTCGTCTTTAACGGCTTTTTGTTTTATTTCGCTAATACAAAAAATCTACATTTTCTAACTTTCATAACGCAATCACATTGGCCAAATTGTAGTTAAAGAAACGATACAAGATTCTGTTGTTAATGGTTTTTAATGGATGGTAGAAATGGAGTTGCTTATTTTTATGTATCGTTGTCACTGGAAAACTAGCAACTGTTTGGGAAACTTAAACTCAGAGTAATCAAAATTTTCATAAAGTCAGGTGCTACAACGTTCTCACAAAGTGAATGCTTTACGAACTCTTTTAGACGACCAGACTTTTAGAATTGCGATTACTCTCAGACAGAGAAGCTGTAGGCAAAATCAAACTCCACGGATTTGCTAGTAAGCGAAGTGCTGGCAGAAAAGCAGGGCACGAAATTGTTGATGATCTCATAAAATAAGCTTCAACTTTATTCGACATCCCAACTATCAAAGAACCGTCTGGCTGCGACAGGAACAACGGAAAAACCAGATGGTCTTGTATGAGACTTTACATGTGGTGATACTGTCTGCAAAACATACAAAAATCTACGCGCAATCGTGTTCGTGGTGTTGCGAAATGTAGATAAAGCGTCTACACAGCAAATTACGCATGTTTGAAGGGTTGCTTTTGCTTTGTACCGGCTATTGAGACGTATGTTGTCCAACAACACAAGAAAAACTTAGAGAATGGTTTTTGAGAGAGAAATTGTATGAAAGTCTCTCTCAAAAAGCAGTCTCTAAGTTTTTCTTGTGTTGTTGGGCAATATGGCACTTGGAGAGATGAAGGAAAAAATTTATTGACAAAATTGAGAAGAAGCTGGCGGGAAAAACTGGGGAGACTCTATCCAAAGCATACGCAACCTTGATACAGAGAACGATTTCCGACAGTGAAGAAAAATTATACACTCTACAATTTTGTGGGACGTACGACCACATTAACCCATCCATCCGATCAAAACCCTGGAATGTCGTTGGAAGTTTCAAATTCAAAAGAAATATTGGAGGTGTGCGCTTGAGCAGATACCCATTAGTTCGACCAGAGCCCGTCCACATCGTTCGAAGTAAATTTAAATAAAATGTAAGAAATGTGCTCTTGAACAAATGAAATGAAATATAAAAAAATCAAACTTACTTAGAGCCCGAGTGTATAAATGCAATGAAGTCCCATAAAATGAACGAAATATTTAAGATGAACTCCGACGAAATGACCGAAAATTAAAAATGAGCTAGCATACTCGTTTTTCTTCTATTCGGTTCTCAGGTCGAACTTTTATCTATTGAAAATTCAATGAAAAGCTGTTAGCGAAAGCCGTTCCGGTTTTAGATTCCCTAAAGGCGTCATTATATTAGACGCGATTCGAATCGCATCGCGTAAGGTTTGTGTGAAAGCTCAACGTGACAAAATCAAATTTTTTTTCGTCAAGTTGAGCTTTCACACAAACCTCAGGTGATGCGATTCGCATCGCGTCGAGCATTATGACTCCTTAACTGCGGCATTTTAAATTTAAACGTAAAATCCACTTACGTTATTGTTTAGTGCTCAATTTGTGTTTGCAAAATGGCAAAATTCGATTTGAGATTACAGATTACACATAGATAGGTGGAATGTTTCTCTGACCTTCGCATGCAGACAACACAAAAATTCAAATAGTTACTCATGTACCTGTTTTGGACGATTGATTTTAGGCAATTTCGCGAGTTGTTACCGAACGAAGAGAGGTCTACAAGCCAAAATGCCTAAAACAATCGTCCAGCCAGAACAGGTGCACATACAACTTTACATGCAAAGGATCGAAATCCCCCCAAAAAAAATTACAAAAATTCCCTCAATTTCGGCACCGTCGCATGTTAATTAAAATGTTTAATCGATCTCAGACGCTCTCGTTGGGATTTGTTTTCTATTTGTCAAAATTAGGCCGTGAGAGGATGTCTGCTTTGCAGACGAAACATTGTCGGTTGATACAGACAAAGATTTTGGTTTACAACTCAATATAAAAAGAGTTTAACTGTTTCAATCGGATTGTGTGGGCGTCTCGTTGAGTTCTGTTTGTCAATATGCAACAGAAAATTCATTATGGAAGCGTGTGGCATGTTATTACAGCATATCTATAAATATATTTCTTGTATGCACACCACAGTTGAAACTCGCGGTAGACACATAGCAACCCATACACAAAGGTAAACCAAGAACATTTTATGAGATACTATGCCGTGTGTAAATGATGGCCACTTGTTTTTAATGTTATGCGAGAATTTAAAATACGTATGAATGATGACGTAACTTTTTATGTTAATCAAATACTAGTTATTTACGCCACAAGGATAGGAGCTGAAAATACTTATCCGAGTGACGTTTTACGTTTTTCACGCTTGTTAGCAGGGACGAAAAGAAAAATGTAACCCCCCACGGGGCGAAAGCTTTCGCTTTTGCCCCTTGGGCTTACATTTTTCAACTTTCGTCCCTGGTAGCAAGAATTAAAAACTTAATACGCAACATGGCCTGCTCCCTTGTTGCATAAATAACACTAGGTTACAAATTTTAAAAATTTTCGTGTAGCAAATATGATTCCAAAAACCTCAGACCCGTTTTCCCTCTAGAATCAGAATCTGTTCTCAAAATTTCTCTATCACGTCTAAATTTTGAATTATATCAAATTAAAGTTACATGGGACCTTCGAATGTTAGAAAGAGACTTTCGCAACATCTCTTTCTAACATTCGAAGGTCCCATGCAACTTTAATTTGATATAATTCAAAATTTAGACGTGATAGAGAAATTTTGAGAACAGATTCTGATTCTAGAGAAAAAACGGGTTGAAGGTTTTTGGAATCATATTTGCTACAAAAATAGTGTCGGGTAGTGTAACTATTGCATCACAAAGGACGAAAGTATAAAAATTCAACACTGTACGAGAATTGTTGCCCACGCTGAAGGCAAGGACTACAATCGAACAGGTTTAATTTTGATACGTCGTCCCTTGTGATTCACGTAATTTTTCATCACGACAACAATGGAAATCGCAATTTTTCGCTTTCCAAACACAAATTTTGCACAACAACGAAATCACTGATGCAATAATCATGCTGTTTACGTAAGTTACCTTCGGCTCTCTTTATAGAACCAAACGTACTTTCGACATGAAGATCAAATCCTGTTTAGAGATTCAGATTCCACCTAAGCTAACCTAAGAAACGCAATGTAAAACTTAAATATAAAAACTATATAAAGTAGAAAAAATGTCTGCGGCGCTCATAAATTTCTTTGATATTTATAAAGAAATCTTTTGAACATTGGTCACATGACGATGTTTTATTGAATCAACGCGTTCATTCATACGCTTTGTTTCATATACGAAACGAATCAAGAAAATTTCATTCTGTCTGTTCGCAATTATTTTTATTTTCAATGATGACGTCGTTGCTAGTAACGTCTCTCAGCCTTAGGAAATAATGTAAGTGCTATTGCACTGTTCATTTGTATGAAAAGCAGGAATTGATAATGTTGAACCAAAATTCTTTTCGTTATTCAAATAATGTTATGAAAATTGAATGAAACGGAAATGACATAACATTGAAAATAACGATACGATTTTGGTATTGAAATAACGTTATTTTCGTTACTGAAAATAACTTTTTTATTAACGTTATTAAGCAAGATGACAAAGTAGCAGATTATGCAACTGCGGGGAAGTTTTTTTTATCTTCGAGGGAGAGGTTTCCCCGAGTCGATTAACAAATTATCCCGAAGTTGCATATGTTATTTTATTCACCAAAGCAACAAATCAACGAAACAAAGTTTGACATCAACAATTAATGCATAATTTAGCTCCCTAGGGAAGCGCTGCGGTGGGTAAATAAATTTATTTTAGGATGGCGATACTCCAATATCGCTAACATTTTTTACAATATCGACAAAATTTGATTTTTCAACCTTTAGCAAATTTTGCAACTTCTTTTGTCGAGTTACGAATTCTTACGGTCCTCACCCCCGCGCCTGCGGCAAGCCTGGACACACCCTGTAGGCAGCCGTATATGCTCCAATTTTGTTCCTCCGGATTTTTTAACGACACAATTTTTTTTATGTGCAAACCAAGGTTTATCTGAAAAAGCGGTCGGTATAGTGCAAATTCCATCGGTAACCCATACATGGTCGCTACCATGTAACCTGAAGAACGAATGTGTTTTGTCTCATGTTTATACAAATTACACTGAAAGAGCGAAAGAGATGAAATTCGTTACCCAGGTGACAGTACAGATCGCTAACAATCTCTCCAAATCCTTAAAATATTTAGAACCGATCTAGAGCACTCAGGAGAGGCCTCTGACCCATGCTTCCATGGACAAAAAAGATTTCCTCTTTTTTCTTTTCAACACTGTTCAAAAAACCTAATCATTTAAGAAATATTCACGAAAAACCACAAAACGTCGAGTAGGGTCGCGTAACGTGAGTTCGGCCCAAATTAAGGACGCTACAGCCTGAACCACTCAACACAGTTTCACTAATTCAATTTTTTAATTAATAAACTTGAGATATTAAATTCGAAAACGCAGATAAATAATTTAAAAACGCAGACAAACAATTATAAAACGCAGACAAAACAAAAATGTTTTGGAGATAAAATGATAGAAAGTGAAGGTAAAGTATTCAGAAATAGAGATAAAATATTTCAAAACGGAGATATTGTGATTGAATTCGGAGTTATATTATCTCCATATCTTAATTATTTATCTCCGATAGCAATTTAATTTATCTCCGTTTTAATACAATCGATATCTCCAATTTCGAATATTTTAACTCTTTAAAACTCATTAAACCTAAATGTACCATATTTGACTTTTTCGACCATGTAAAAATCAAAATAATGGTGTCAAAATTCTGCTTGAAAAGAATGAAAGGCATTAATGTGAGAAAGCTGCTCACTTATTATCGAGTTGGGACCAGCCTGTCTCCCCGAGTAATCAAAAAAAATTATTGAATTTGTATGGGAGCTATAACAAAGGCGGCTGGTGTTAAAATTCTGCCTACCCCAAAAGAAAGGTGTAATAATTTCCATCAATATAAATTTGACATCAGCCTGCTTCCTCGAGGTCTAGTTCAAAGGATAAAGAATTCGTATGGGAGCTATAAGAAGGCAGGCAGGTCTGAAAATTCCGAATGAAGGTATTAGTGTAAAACAATGCTTGCGTAATCGTCAACTTGACACCTGCCTGCCACCCTGAGTTTTAGCTCTGGGAATCCTCGACTTGTACTTGGGATTTGGTAAGATGGGCAGGCTAGTGTCAAAATTCTGCTTGAGCCAAACGAGATGTGTTAATGTAAGGTAGCATCTCACTTTTTCTCAACTTGACACCAGCCTACCTCCTTGAGTTCTAGTTCACGGAATAAAAAATTCGTATGGGAGCTCTAAGGAAGCAGGCTGGTATCAAAAATCTCTTTGTCCCCAATAAATGGTATTAGTGCAAAACAACGTTTGCGTAGTCATGAACTTGACACCAGTCTGCCTCCTTAGTTGCCAACTCAAAGACTATATTTTCTCTATTGGAGCTATAAGAAGGCAGGCTTGTGCTAAAATTCTGATTTGGACCAATAAAATGTATAACTGTAAAATGGCATTTCCATAAATATGAATTTGACACCAGACTGCCTCTTCGGAATCAAGCGATTGAGTTCTAAATATTATTATCTGTAATTTTTTAATTTATTATCTTAATTACTGACTATTTATCTCCGATCTAAATAAAAAATCACCCGAACGGAGACAATAAAAAATAAAAACGAAGATAAATAATTCAAATAGTGAGGATAATAAAAAATCGAAAGAGAAATTAAAAATTAGAAAAAGGAGACATGAGGTTAACCGAAACGGAAATAAAATAAAATTGAAATGGAGATAAAAAATTTGAAAGTGGAGATTATATAACTCCGGAGACAACCGAAATACCTCCATTTCTGTACATTTTATCTCTGATTTCTAATTTTTTATCTCCCTAATCATACAATGAGTCATCGTATGTTTTTTAAGTTGATTATCGCAAAGAAGCTACGGACGAATACACTTCAAACGTTTTTAAAGGATGGAGGACCAACGTGTCAGAAGATTGGGCGAACGAAATATGCAACTGTCCTTGTTTTTTCAAAAAGTACATGTTTAGATGTTGCCATGTGTCTGAAGCTTTTCGTACCAAGAATTGAAGCAAAACAGATACCGTTGGGCCAAAAACGATAAAAGGGGCGACCAAAATTAGCGCAAAAGACGTTCATTAAACAATGAATTTTAGTTAGTTTTGTTTGTTTCTTTATTTTTAAATAAAATTAGACTTCATTTGTTTATAAAACACAAAAAATTTTGAATTTTGTAATTTGGTCGGTGTCGCTCGCTGCCATTATATAAAATTTAAAATTAAAATTGTTACTGTTGCAATTAAATACATAATTGTTTTACTACGTTTCTCGAATGTATTTCCTCCAATTTGTGCGACTACTAAGTCAATACATTTTGTATTTAAGATACTTTTTTACCACCCCCATCTGAAAATTCATCGTTACTATCCAAATCCCCTGTAAGAAAATTTGATTTCCCTCAGGGGATTTTTCTCATCTAATTGATCCTCAAGTAATAGTTCTTACTTCCCAGAAGTATTACTTGCGAACCATATGATGCGTATGAATTGTTTTCATTGATACAAAAACTAATTGTATTTTTCTTGTTGTTTAATTCACTAAAAACTTTGTTGTAATATTGCTTGAAGTGGCAAAGAAACTAGAAAATCAGCCAAAAAAAAAATAATGTCTACTTAATGTTGAATTTACAGAAACTTTTATCGGCCATTTTTGTTTTCATTGATCATGACATTTTTACGCAAAAACACAATTTTGACGCGGCCGATAAATATCACTGATCACAGTTATATTTAATTTATTATTATTATTATTATTATTATATTATTATCACTTCAAGCAACATTTAACACAAATTTTTCTTCACATTATTTAACTGAAACAAAAAAAGGACATCGCCACAACAAGTGAGTTCGAATTTCGAGCTGTCAAAAAGGTAAACAAAGTTTTGGTGCGACGATTGTCTGTGGTATGGCCAACAAATTGTTATTCCTATGATCCAGCATTGAAAACGAAAAAAACATATTTTCTTTCTGGGTCCATACTATTTGCACATTTCATAACGGCATAACGTCTTAGAATTTTGCGCTATAATATTGAATAATTTATCTCATTGAGAAGTTAGATTACATTCATTACGTTGTTACGTTATGTTAAAATAAATAGGAAAAACAAAAGTAATTCAAACTGCACTGACCTTAATTATAACAAATAACATTTAATTGATTTATTTACTGTAAACAAAAATTCCTCGCAAAATTCAATATAAAATTACAAAACAAAAATATCACATCGTCGCACCAAATTTACTTTTTTTGTTTACTTCTTTGACCGCACCATATTCTTTCGAATCTTCGAAATTCGACGTAAAAAGATGTCAGCGATCCCAGGATTAAAGTAAAGTCATTATTTTTTACAACCAAAACAATATATGCCGCTACAACGGCGTTCGGATCATTTTCCTAAACAAACACTTCTTTGTAATCAGTCCGATTGGAAAAATAATAACTTTACGGTAATCCTAGCATAATTTATTACGTATTTCGGCCTTTTTGTTTCACTCAAACAAGAAATTCTACATAACGGACAGTCCACGGAATAGAACATAACCTCTAAAAATGATTTTGTAAATTTTTCGTTAACACTTTTCGTCCACTTAAAAGTGAAATTGTGTCGATTCGTTTGTTCCAATTTTATTATTAGAAGTGACAATCGATAGATGACGGCTGCTGATGTCAATTCAACATCTTTTGCAGGTTCATTCGCAAAAACAACTTCACGAAAAAAATATATGAAAAAATACACCAAAAAAAGTGACTGAAACCAAAAATGCTGGTTCAATGTTGTTGGGAGAATTTTTCATGCATCATTTTGTCACCTCTCGATTGTATTCCATGAGAATGGCACGATCTTTTTTTTAAATAAATGTAAACGCAAAACCATTTCATCCATCGTAAATTAGCACAACTTCACGTTTAAGTTGACGAAAAGTCTGAATGAAAAAATTACAAGAAAGTTGTTAAGCTGAGGTAATGTTTTCTTCGTGAAATCAAATTTTCTTACAGGGGTTCGATAGTAACGATGAATTTTCAGATGGGCAGGTAAAAAAATAACTCACATTGGATGCTGTGAAAATAATTCATTACATGAGGGACCAATTTTGTGAACTCGGGAACTTACGAATGTGTTCTGAAGCAACTCGTTTGGAAACTATTTTTGACTCGCGTAGTTGTATACCTCGCCTTCGGCTCAGATATACAAACTCTACCCTCGTCAAAAACAGTTTCCAAAGCTTGTTGCTTCAGAACACATTCGTAAGTTCCGCTCATATCACAAAATTGATCCCTCATGTAATGAATTATTTTCACAGCATCGAATGTAATCTACTATTGTTAATGAGTTATAGCTTTAAAAGTAAGATCTTGTTTACAGAATTGGGATAGTGCTGTAGCTGTTACTGTCCTCGATATCAATCGAACATCAGTAAACATGTTGACTTTTATTTTCCAATTCATAAAAGTTTTTTCTCTGACCAAGGGCTCTTGGATCGTGTTAAATTAAGTTATCAAAGAAAGCGAAGATAAAAAATTTTAAAACGGAGATAAAAATTAGAAAACGGAGATAAAAAAAATTAGAAAACGGAAATAAAAAATTAGAAAACGGAGATAAAAAATTAGAAAACGTAGATAAAATGTACAGAAATGGAGATATGTCGGCTGTCTCCGGAGTTATATAATCTCCACTTTCAAATTTTTTCTCCGTTTCAATTTTATTTTATTTCCGTTTCGGTCAGCTTCATGTCTCCCTTTTCTAATTTTTAATTTCTCTTTCGGATTTTTATTATCGTCACTTTTTAAATTATTTATCTTCGTTTTTATTTTTTATTATCTCCGTTCGGGTGATTTTTTATTTCCGTAATTAATTTAGTTATTTCAAAAACAAATTTTTTTATCTCCAAAAATCATTTTTTTATCTCAGCTTTTTGGTCATTTTTATCTCCGTTTTAATTTAATTTATCTCCACTCATCATTAATTTATCTGCCGAGTTATTTCCGTTTTCGAAGTTTTTTTTGCCGGTTTTAATATAATCCTTTTGAAAATCGGTGAAGATTTACCCGATTTATGTAGAAAAAACCCGTTGGGACCTAGTAGAGATTCAGTTTTTGGGTCCCGGCAGAGTCCAACAACTCAAACTAAAAAACGTTTCGTCCATAAATTGTCAGGCATGCAAAGACCATTTAAAGAAAAAAACTTTCCAAAATCGGAAAAGATTTACTCGAGTTATGTACAAAAACAACTTAAACGGCCCTAGCTCATTGGCCCTCGGGCCGACAGTGCCCAGATTTAATCACAAAAAAGATTTTTCAATTACCTTTCAGGGAAAAAAAAATTTTTGAAAATCGTTGGGGCAATAAAAAAAATACTCAAATTCAAGCATTTTTATTCTCTTCTTAATAAATCTATTGGATGCATATCGTTGCATACGACCTTGTAATCAAAAATAACTTCGCTAATGTTAATATCTCTGGATCATAAAATTACAATGGACTTGGGACTTTGCGAATACTTTTTGTACCACCTTTACAGTCTTAAAACATAAACGAATTGAATTAGATTAGCCAGTGTTTATTTTTAAATAAAACATCGTTTTCTGCTGATCTAAAAAATGTACACAGAACGTCTGAAAGATATTTTGTGGTATTTTACGTCGTTTCAAACTTATATTTTCTTCTCAATGAGGAACGGTTATTGACACCGTGTAAAATAATGATGCAATTCTAACTCTGCAAAATAATTTTTGCAAAACAATTTTAAACCCCTCGAAAAAGTTAGTACGGAACACAACCTAATTTGTAATCGAAATTCTTAAAGAATAAAGAATAAAGAACATGCTGCTACCATATAATAATGCATTTCGATAGCATGGGAAAGAGAATGGCGTAATAAAATATCGGAGTCGAAATTACGGTAAGGTTAGATTTTGTGCGACCCAAAGTATCGGATGACCTTGACCAAGCATTTGCTTCGAATTTCAAATTGAGAGTCGATATTACGATGAGGTTGGATTTTGTATGGCACAAAATATCGGATGATCAAGCAAAAGATGTTTCCTTTGGAATAGTCAATTCGTCAAGTACGTAAACCTAACGTATCACTTACGTCATCCTCTTTAGATGAGTACACAGTCCTGTGTAACACGTAGGATTTAATGATATGAAAATTAAAATTAATGATATCGAAACGCATTATTGTATGATACCAGCATATTTGTGCTCTGTGCTAACTTCCGCCACATTATTAAACTGCGGTCACAATGTTATTTTCGATCCTTGAAACAATCAAATTTTTTCGTTCTTTATGAAAAATATGAATTGATCATTTACTACCGGTTGATAAGTGCACAGAAAGACATTTAAAACAATAGCAAACATAACATACCATTTTAATTACAACTGTTATGTAGATATAGTTCGAAAAAAATTGTAAATTTATTTACTGGAAACACCCAAATCTATTTTCTTTTTTCAAACACCTTGCGTTGACGATTTCTACCAGACGAATGGTATGAATCGCGACGTCTGACTCAATATGACAAATTAGAATACATCGCGTTGAGTTAGGCAAGAATGTGTGAATAGTAAAACTCTGCACGTATTGTATGTACTGTACATACAGTAAATTAATCAGCGAAACAGCGATATGAAGGAACCGCAAAAATTCAACTTGGAATGACAAAGCGAGTAATTTTATTGGGTATAACATTTGTATATATTTCAAAATGCAATTAGAGAAACAAAAAATGAAGTAGGTAAAAAGTGTAAACTTTGTGTGAAAATATGTGAGAATGATCATGCTCGGAGCGGTAGCGGAGAGCGTGACGCAGTCCCCACACCCCATAAAAAAACGTCCACAAACCCAAAAACCTCCATATAAAAACCTTTGGGACAAGACACCACGGGACGGGTTGGCACAGTGGTTAGCGTACTGGCCTTCCACCAAAACAATCCGGGTTCAAATCCCGTGTCGGAAAAATTCTACATGGAATTTTTCTAGCAAGTGTAGCGCATTAATAACGTCCTAAAGTTCACTCAAGCTTCAAAAAGTTGGGTAGTGTGGTGTGTTTGGCGCCCATAACGACGTACACACTGAATAAATCGTATGACGTAACCCATATACGACGAATTTGTGCACGAAATATCTAAGCGAGATAATAATAAAGCGCCTAACAATTCTTGGAGTAATTGCATAATAACAAAGACGCTACATTCGCATTACTCTGAGACGTGGTTCGGAAGTCACGTTAAGCCGGTGGTCCAGACAACACTTGTTATTGGCTGAAAAAAGGCTGTTAGTGGAGTCTCTAAAATACAAAAATACAAATACAAATACAAATACTATAGGATAAGTTTTGAGTTTTTTCCCCTCGCCCCCCTCCCCTCCAAATTATTTTTAAAAAAAACTACGTCGCATCAGCTTTCCAACAAGCCCTCACTCATCAAAATCGGTTGAAAATTGGCTGAGATGTGGAAGTTTGAAGATGGTACTTTTCCATACATCTTACCAAAATCCATTGTTCTCATTATTATGAAAACTTTTTTCCTGATCTATCGGTTTCTATCTATCTATTTATGTTCTATTAATAATTTTCGATCTCGAGAACTAGACAGCCGATTTGCATCAAATTTTCAGGGAACGTCAGAATCGGTCCAAAATGAAAAATTTCATATGCCG
>CM055404.1:14772380-14790026 GCA_029228625.1 Pseudolycoriella hygida
AGAAATTTTTTTTCTAAGAAAATTTTCTTTTTTGAGAAAATTTTTTTCAAAAAATAAAATTTTTTTAACAACTGAAAACTTCCAAAACGACTGATATCACAACAAAAACCTTTTTAAAGGTAAAGTGTGACGCAGTTCCTAATGTCTACTTCCAAAATTAATGATATCAGTGGAGGTGACGCTTGCGCTGAAAATACGCATACATTTCCTTGACGACAACTTTACCCTGTGTTCAAAAAATCGCGTCACAAATGCCAGAACCAACGACGAAATAATTTTTCTGTACTTTCAGTTTTTACGCTGCAAAAATTTAACATTCGTGTCTTTTTGCGAAGATTGTTTTGAGTTTTAAATTTTTGCGTGTGAAAACTGAAAGTGTTGAAAAATTATTATGCTGGTGGGTCTGGCAATTGTGACGCGATTTTTTGAACACAGGGTAACGTTGTCGTCAAGGAAATGTATGCGTATTTTCAGCGCAAGCGTCACCTCCACTGATATCATTAATTTTGGAAGTAGACATTAGGGACTGCGTCACACTTTACCTTTTAAAAAGTTTTTGTTGTTGTGAATTTTTTCTGTAAGATCGATATGAAATTTATGTATGTAGGTACGCTGATGTAAAATATATGACAAGTGATGCTAATTTTATGTAAAATTGCTGAACAAATTATGTATTTTTATGTAAAATGTAAGTGTTATGAGACGTCTCAAATTGAAAATTTCAATGAATCAATTGTCCACATTGAGATTTTTGATCTCATTTGGTTGAAAAAAAAAAGTTTCACTGCATTCTCAAAAGAGGATAAGCTGAGACTTCTCGTTTCAGCCAAATGAGGCCAAAAATTGATTGGAGTTGCAGTGGTTGATGAATAATCCTACTTTATAGTTAAAATATTCGTGTTACAAAAGAACGTCTTACCAAAGAACTGTCCAAACAGTGGACTGCTCCGGAGAACGTGCGCCGAAGAAGGCAAAGACCGTACCAATTGCAGGAAAGGTGATGGCGACTATATTCTGGGATTCCCAAGGAGTGATTTTCATTGACTATTTGGAGAAGGGCAGAACAATAACAGGGCTTTATTACTCTTGAGTTATTGAACCGACTACATGAAGAATTGCAGAAAAAACGTACTCGTTTGGCAAAGAAAAAAGTACTGTTTCACCACGACAACGCACCAGTACACACAGTCGGAGTGGCCATGGCCAAACTGGACCAATTGCGATACGAATTACTACCGCATCCACCGTATTCTCCAGACTTCTTTCGACCCTTCCGACTTCTTTCTCTTTCCAAACCTAAAAAAAATCGTTCGCTGGAGATTCGGCTCGAATGAGGAGGTGATCGCCGCTACGGAGGCCTATTTTACAGACCTCGACCGATCTTACTTTTTGGACGGGATCAAAAAGTTGGAGCACCACTGGAAGAAGTGTATAGAGATAGATGGGGACTACGTCGAAAAATAAATCAACTCTTTTTTCAAATGAAGTTGCTTTCCGCGGTATGTGCACCGACACACTCTCACGTATACAGAAAAATATATTTCAAAATACCCCAATACACACTCGATGTGTACCTTTCGCTTAGGCTTCGCCCGCGCGCACATACCCATCTCGTGTGTATTGGCGTATGTTGAAATATGCTATTGTCAGATATTTTATTAAGGGTATTCCTGACCGCTGTTTAAGGTTTGATACTCGAGTATAAAACATAAAGTATAAGAATCTGACAGAAATTATATTCGACACGATAAAAATCGCTCGCGTAAGGTTTGATTGAAAGCTCAACTTAATAAACTTTTTTTTATTTTTGTCGCGTCTAATGACAAACAAAGTCATTGACAGCTGAACACGTACTCCGCGGCAATTACAAGAAAGAAAGTGTTCGACAGTCAATATTTCACTACATAGACAAATAATTTTTTCCAGCTGACTGCTTCTAGCTTCAAAATTTTCTTTAAACGTGAGACATTTTTATAACGCTTAGTAAGATACAGGTTAAACTTGAAAGAAAATACGATGTGTCATGGATTCGATATGATGGAACATAAGAAATATTATAAATTTAGGTTTAATTTCTTGGTTTAATATGAACATAAAATTGCAATCGCAAATTATATAATTAACACTTTTGTCCTTATAGTTTTTCAAACGTTTCAGCATATAGTCAGTCTGATATATTTATTTTTGTCTACAATCAAATTATGATAATAGTATTACTCATGAGATTCAGTGTTGGAAACCATGTTTTTTGCAACGTAACAACGAGTAAACGCGCATATTCTTAAAGCATCATCCGATTACAAACACAAATGATGGATCGTTTGCTTTCTATCAGATACGATTTCATACAGATACAAATCGGCGTGCATTTAACATTTTCAGGTACATAAATAATACGATGAGAGTACATGGTTTTTGCGTAATCGTCTTCGTGCATATAGAAACGATTACGCAAAAACCGTAACAGTTCTTAAGGAGCATAACGTCACAGTCCATTTTCGTTTTGTTAACATTTTCTTACCGACATTTCAAGAGTTCCAAAGGGGCCACCACACATGTTTTTTTTTGTATGGAATTGGTTTTTTTTTAGCGAATAATTCATTTTGTAGTTTAATATAAATAAATCGAACCAAAGGCTTCCAACTATGTTTTGTAAAGTTTGCTGCATAATAACATTGAAGCGAAAAATACGCAAAAATTGTATACTTCAATTTTTTTATGACTATCAGAATTCCAAAGACCTACAGAAATTGCCCAAAGTATCTCGAATGGTGCGACCTATTACAACTCCTTATGAAGTAGGTACCAACTTTTGGATGGGTCGGTCCCTTGTCTTATTATTTTGTTGTAAAGACAACATGCTTTGATACTTCTCAGACAACAGCCAAACGTCTGCTTAATTTTTGAAGTCTCGATAATCCGATTATCACAATCTTTTTTCTCTTAAAGATCGAAAAACAGAGTTCAAGTGGGTCGAGGTGTAGAGTGGACCTAACTCGCGCTACTCGACTACTAGATAGTTGAAGTGTTCATTGAAGTGTCCCCAGGTCGGTGAAATAGTTATTTTCATGACAAGGGGAGGCTTAACAAGGTTGATGTCTATGGTCAAAGCAGAGAAAATTGCAACGAGAGTAAAGTTTGTGGCACAAGCAGAAAAAATTGCAACGAGAGTGAAGTTTGAAGAGTGAAGAAGGGCCGCAATTCACTCGAGTTGCAATTTTCTCTGCGAGGGCCACAGACTTCAACCGAGCTAAGAATTTTCTATTTTTCCCCGAGTTATGAATTCAACTTTTCACATTTGTTTGGCGAAAATTCATTTTTTCTCAAGAAAAAGATTCACACTATTTATCACTATTACAATTATTGTGGATAACCTAACACATTTAAGAATACAAAAGACGAATTTCACAGAAAACATAGAAAGTAACTCAAAAACACATGTGTTGTTTTTCCAACCTCTTATATCTCGAGAAATATTTGCCAGATTAGCAAATGAACTATGTGCTGGCATTTTATTTGACTGGAATCCGTCGAGTCGAAAATTAATTATTTTTTTTTTACTTTCTTCATCAGGTTGGCCATTATACTTTGATGACTGAATATGAAGCATAACCAACTTCAAGTGAATTTATTTTCTCACCTCGTTTTATTTTCGCACCTCTAAATGAGGGCGAAAACATACTTTTCATCCTACTTCGAACTACTCATGAAAAAATCAATTTTCGCCCCTCATTTGAGGTGAGAAAATATGAATTTTCGCCTAACAAATGTGAAGAATTATTTTTCATGCTTGCTAAGAGAACCGAAAGTACTTTCGGTTTTCTTATCAAGCATGAAAAACTTAATACATCACACGAAAATGTCCTTGTGATGTAAATAACTATTTTACAACGTTACTTCGGAGCGGTTTTTCAAATTGAGCGAAATATAGATAATATTGATAGTTAGCCTTGATTATTAAAAATCCACCTTGATAGTTGATTTATGAATGTTGAAACTTGTTAGTTGACTTTGATAGACAAATTTGATAGTTGTCTTCTATACGTTCTATTCGCTCTTCTCGCAGACTTCTCGTCGGGACAAGTCTTTCAATTGATCAACTGAGATTCAATTTTTGTATAATTTCAGTCGTATTTTAGCTGATGATGGTATGAAACCGAAATGCATCCGCAAAATAAAATATTTGAAGTGTAAAACCAAACAAAGGAGTTTCAATAAATACGAAGCGGGAGAAGTATTTATAATTTAAACGGTTTTACGATTTAATTCGTTCAATAATTAAGCAACATTTTAACTGAATCCTTTTCGCAAACAATAATTTTAAAGGCCCTCATTTCACTTGGCTCGCAAACTTCACCCAAGTAAAAGTTTTGTGAACAAATAATTTAACTCGTGTGATTACTTCCCTCGATTTCCTCGGCTCTTAAACTTCACACTCGTAAAAGTTCTGTTATTGAGCTGAGAGTTCTGTAATTCTATGTCAACTATAATACAACCATGGCCACGATAGTTCAGCTAACTATCGAGACGATAGTTAAGCTAACTACCGCCACTAAAGCTCAACTACCGCCACGATAGTGTTCTTGTACCGCCACTATAGTCGAACTATCGCACGATAATTCAACTATCGCACAAAAGTTCAACTATCGCACGATAGTTCAACTATCGCATGATAGTTCAACTATCGCACGATAGTTCAACTATCGCATGATAGTTCAACTATCTAACGATAGTTCAACTATCGCACGATAGTTCAACTATTGCACGATAGTTCAACTATCGCAAAATAGTTAGCGATATTTTAACTATCGCCACGATAACTACAGTAACGTTTTTCATAACATTTCATTCATATACACACAGTGGTGTGGTAACAGACATTTTACGGTATTTTCTGGTGTAAGACCCTGAGTTTCAGACAAGGGACTATGGTTTTTACGTAATCGGTTTCATTTGTGCGGACATATAGCCACAAACTCCCATCGCAGTATTTATTTAACGTGAAAATGTTATATGCACACTGCACACCGATTTGTTAAAAAAATCGTACCACATTCAGTGAACTGTTTTATCATTTGTGTTTGTAATCGGATGATGTTCTTGACTTGAGGAATATGCGCGTTTGCAATGCACGAAATCTTTGCAAATCTATCGGAACTAAAGAAAGCTTTTGTGAAATATATCGTAAAAGTTATAAGCTATCCGTTATAAAAATGCCGCTCAGTGAAATTTTCCCGGAGACAAACTACGGACGGGTTTTTCAATATTGCCTTTTGAGTAAGGGTCAGTAATTTATTTAAATTTCATTATATCGTTGTATCAATAAATATATTTTTGACATTACTAACAATATACGTTAGTTTCGGCTTTATAAGGATTCGTACGGGTTTACGTATCATTTGCTTTATTTTACTTACGGATTCGTGATTTTCATCATACAAAAACAAGAATAATGTGAAACCTTTTTGGCTGAATTTAGATGTTTATATAAAAGGATATACTGAATAATATGTTTGTATGTTGTATATTATACACAGTACACGGCCATATTGAGTGCATATCTTTTTATACGGCATCCAATCTTGTTCCAAATATCTGTTTTTCAGTGTTGAGCTTAAATAGGAAGCGCCTTAAAGTACTCTATCGGTTCGAAGAAAAGTATAAATGTCTGCAGCACACTGTGAGATTTACTTACCCGCTTTATAATACATTTTTTTTGTTGAGTGAATGAAGATGTTATAGAGCCCACGTAGATGTTTCACGGTTGCTTAGTTGTGGATATGTTCGCAAGATTCCAAACATCTATTAACATTGTAGCAAACACAGCAATTAAGCTCTATTTTTACATTTCGTATAAAAACAAACAAAAACGAACGTTCTCTTGATTACGTGAATGTAATAAATTAATTTCAATTGCTTTTCTTTTTTTAGTTTATTTTTCTCAATTTGATTCAACTCTCATTGCCACTCACTCTTCACCAAAAGAATAAACGATGTAGAAATTTTAAAATAGGGTGAAAACTCCGGTTATCGGTTACGAGCCTGTTTAGAAATTCTTTAGTTACGAGCCCCTTATTGTATTTTTTGACCAAAAGGTAGCAAAATAGGGAGCTCGTAACCGGTGCACATATGTATAAAATTCTGTGATTTAATTTTTTGCGTATCAAATTTTCTTCTCTTGATCTCTTCATTATAAAACCGTTGAAGAACCGAACTCGTTACAATTTTCGAATTTTTCGAATTTCATAGCTTCGAACACTCACGAGAAAATTGCAGAAGAAACCGTATAAAAGTCTCTGGTGAAAGTAAAAGTGTTCCGTACAAACTTTTTGTGGCAGCGAAAATATATCTAACCTCCACAAGCAAATTTTCCTGCACATTTAAAAAAAAAACTATTATTGAAGAATTTCGGGCACTTTCTAAATGTTTTGTTGGGTAAAAATGTCAAATTAAAACTTATAGACTTGCTATTTTTTATCAGGTGTTGCTGCCCCTGGAATCCCGCTTTTTTTTCTCAGCCTTTCCGAACCTTTCTTAACAACTTGAGGGCTCCCTCCCTAACTACCAGTTCTCCCAGCGTTAACTTAACGAAGTAACAAAATAACTTGACAACAATTATATTTCTAAAAAAATTCTGAATAATTTCTATTCTACGAGATAGAGTGGCCCTAACTTACGCGAGAGAAAAAATGTGAGAGAGAACGCGGGCTTGCCAATGTATGGGATTCAATTTTGAATAAGTAAGATGTCGTGTGATCTTTTCTCATCGATTATCTCGCCTACTCTAACTCACGTGAGACAAATTCCTACAATCGTCCAGCTTGCTGAAAATTAGATTAATTTTTTCAGATAGATGATCATTTCTAATCGCGAATACAGGCTAACTGTCGACCCTTTGTTCTCCCAATTCATAATTAAAGTCCTACCCACCTTCACACCGCTAAGCCATGCTACCATCAAACGGTTGCACACAGAAGTCGAAACGAAATTGTCCAACCCACCAGGTTGCGTCGGTTATTTGAGAGCATAGTCCGTGTTATTGACATTCGAGCCTGCATCCTACAATTTACTTTATAAGATTTAGTCAAGTCTTGTATTTTAGAAGATTAGCCCGAACGAGTGTAAACTCGAGTGAGCCAATATGGAGGCTAAGCCAGACTGAAGCACCACTCAATGGAGTGTCACTGCCAAGTCACCAGTCACTTTTGAAGCTTGAAAGCCTTCACTCCCAAATTACTCCAATTCGCTGACAAACTAGCTACCTCCAGGTTTTCAGATGTAATCCCGCTGGGATGCGCCTCACACACAACAAGAACCACTTTAGGTCAGCAATCTAGTCCCTAGGTCGATTGGCTACTGCAGAGGCAGAAATGGTAGGGGCTTAGACCACGCTACCATGTGAAAAATTGGTTCTGTTGGTTTAGCCAAATTGATTTGGCTTCCCTACGAACCGTGAAGTCGTCCGGTAATCACCCCATCAAAATGAAATCCGAAAAGCGTCGGTTATCTTTGCAATAATCCAACATAGAATCCACGCTACACAGAAACAATGAACAACGGCGTGCCACCGCGTAGACAACCGCCCCAAAAGCCTAACTCTCAAGTTGGTCTAGTCCGCTGCGAAGGTGTGGTGGTAAACTAACCCAACCGGAAGAAGGCATTTCGTTCCACAAATGAACCAACGGAGTATCCGGATAGGACACAGGCAGTTTTTTCCTGAAACCGCATTCTGCCCAAAGTGAAGGCTTGCCCGTTCTAACACCTTCACTTCAGAGGCAAAAAGAGTAATGACGAATTTTTATCGAACTATAGAGTGCATAGTAGTGTTGCACTTTGCTTCAAAGCTAAGGTGATCTCTCACAAATTGATGGCGTACTTTGTTACAATTTTTCTGAAAATCTACTAAACATCAAGCAATTACAGTTGTTTCATGCACTAATTTGATCCTTCCACTAGTGCGTGAAACTACTGGATCTTGAATCCGAAGTACGCAACCTTCAGAAAGTTGCAACAAGTGGAAGAGTGTTATTTCGGCCGGGAAGCCGGGTGTCAAAAAGTGATGTTAGGAAATGTTAGAGCTAAAAGCGAGTGCTTTATGGTAAAATAATTGTCAATTTTACACCAGGCTGCGTACTTTGTCATAATTCAAGATAAATAAGAAGACAACGCATCAATTTTTATCTTGACACCAGGTATCGTTCTTGAGCTATGTTTGTTTAAATGTAGATGGCAGCGGCAGCCTGGTGTCAAGTTCAAATTTAGCGCATTGTAAAGCATCCGTCGTTGCCATCACGGTGATATGCTTCAATTTTCGACATCGGGCTGCCTTATTTTTCATGGTTAAAGGTCACATAGAGGGCAGCCTGGTGTCAAACTGAAAAGTATTGCGTCGTAAAGTAACGGATTCTAGATTCAAATTGCCGATACATCATTTTTGACACCTTCCTGCCTTCCCGGACTTGGTTGCTGGTGCATGACCGTCTACCGGATATGTTCAAATCACTTCTTTTATTTAATATATTCGGTGAAAATAATGGTGACATGAATTTTCTCACAGGGAATTATCCCCCAGAACGTGAATTATCTGAATTATTGGGATTCATTGTATATTATTTGTTTACGGTTGGAATAGATGTGTAGATAGATGCTAGTGTTTATTTTACATCTACTACAATAAGGGGGCTATTTCCCAGGAATTATCACCCAGATAAATGGGAATTGATCGCCCAGGTCCCTTTTATCTGGGCGATAATTCCAATTTCTTCGGTCTGGAGTATAATTCCCTGGGGGAAAATACTAATCACGTAAAATAGGACTTCTGGAATACTGTCGTATGAGTTGTGGATTGAGAAGGCAGCCCACGCAAGTGGTTAACAGGAAATATTAAGAGAAAAAATGTCAAAAAAGTGGAAGATAGGAAGAGAACAGCAACGACTGAAAAGTGGGAAGCCACAAGAGTATGGTTCCCGATAATCCTGAAATCGCATTTCCTAGAAAAGTTTCTCATACTGAGATTATTGATACGTAGGTTCTTTGGATAAATTTTCAAATTGCTCTTAAAAAGGGGATTGAGATACCTACATTTTGATGATTTGGACATGGAAAATGTGCGTATAAAATTTATTCACCAAAATGAGTTTCACCGCCCACGTCAGAGACTTTTATAAAGTTTGAATTCGTTGATAAAATATTGCACAAAATACGTTTAGAATTCGATAAGATTATCCTTGATGGTGTATTGTTCTTATGATGAAACAGTTCGACCGAATTAAGATTCTCCTTTTATTAAGGAAATCGAAAGTAACTCACTGGACTTATCACTTGTTCACCGTAAAAAATTTAATCGTTTAGGTAGAGAATTTCAAATATTTTAATATTACGAAAACATTTTCACAAACATCTTGAAGTGAAATGAAACAATTTTCCGATTTTCTTTTTTATATATTTGAATAAACGAATAGTAAGAATTTCTTACACAATGTGCGTCTTATGCATAACATAAGGTGGAGCGAAAATCTTATCGAACAGCTAAATCGATATCATCATCAGACAAGATCCTCTTTAGAATTCTCTCCGAACTCCGCAGGTTGTTAATGTTTGCTTCTTCTTCAAAAATATTGCGGTTGTTGAAAAATCTAAGCGTTGACGTTGGTTTTCGATTGATAAGTACAGCACGTTACACCGTCTATCGATAGAGTTAAGCCTAAACAATCCATGGAGAGTTAGGGGCGCTACGTCACTTTTTATTTGGAGACCTTTCCATTAGGGGCATTTCACAAATTACGCACGCTACTAAGGGGTGAAGGGAGATGTGTGACAAAAGAGTGCTGCTATACATCCTAATATATGAAAAAAAGCGTGTGAGGGCGACGGGGTCAAAAATTGTTTTTTTAGGCGTTCGTATTTTGTCACTGGCACTGAATGTTTTTGCTGTTACCAGTTTACCAGCGCCAATATGCACTAAGACTCGAGACAATAATAACTTTACCTTCATCCTCGTCTTTCTCACAATTTTCACTAATTTTAATACTGCTATACCACCCTAAGTACGAAAGCAAATCTAATATTCTTCACCGTCGTTTTCTTAGTTAAATGTTCGTGTTCTGTAAATAACCAAAGAGCATTCATGAATATTGTTAGAATTAGAATTATGGAAATCCAAAACATAGGCTTAGTACAGGTGTAACATACCCGTACGATTACCTATCGGAAGCAATGGTGTAACAAAAAAATTGAAAGAAAAACTTTTAAATAAATTTGCAAGAATTTGCAAAAAGAATTCCTAAAAATATTGTTTCCCTTCAGCTCCACCTAATTCCTCGACTACTCATCCATTTCTTCTCATAATCCTTCGTCTGAGACTCAACCCTTTCATGTAATTCACGAAATATAATGTGCGTCTTCGATAGAGTAGCCCGAGCTTGGCCCACTTTATGACTGCCCAAAGTTTTCAACTGTTAGATTTCAAATGTAAATCAGGAAAAGCAATTCCCATATTGAATTCACAAAGTTATAGGCGAAGAAGTTTCATCGAACCTCGAAAAGCTACTTTTTGAAAGTTGTTTGTATATATCGGCATTTCTGATCCATAATGGTCCAGCTCCGCTACAAACGCCGTGGTAAATTTATGAGCCTCGTATACTCCGTACGGGTCTAAGAAGGTTGAGTACTCGATTAAACGGATAAATCATTTTATTCACCATGGATACGGTGTAAGAGCGCTGGATTCTTTGTATAAATATTATCTTAAGTTGAAATGCCTGTTGCAGATCGTAAAATGCTTTCTTGGATGACGCCATCGTTCAGATTGAGTCATTCTCCGCTCATTTTCATTAGCAATTTGGAATTTCCTTTGAAGAGTATATTGCATACTTTTATATTACGAGTCTTCTCTAAGGAAGCAGACAATAGTTATTTGAATTACAAGGGATGAAAGTACACGAAAATCAACTTAGATAATGCGAAAGTAAAAATACACAATGCGAAAATCGAAATACACAATGCGAAAGTCTAGTTGGAAAATTATTGCTATCCCGAGCAATCTGTTAAAATCAGGTCAGGTACACAAGTAATTACGTAATGTTGATGACCCATGACCTAATTGGGTGAAACGAGATGGCAACGAGTCCTCTGATGATGAGCAACTTGGTGCTCGAAACTGCAGTAGGAAATAAAAACAAAATTTTCGCAAAATATAAATGAAGTTTGTGTTAAACTCATAAATCTTCCCTTAAGTTTTAATAATCTTTGCCGAGTTTCGCGGAAGTAAAAAATCTTTTTGCTATATGAAATTACTTACGAGAGTAGGGGGAGCATCGATCAAGGTCCCTAGATGACGAATCCGAGGGGTGACGCACTTCTGCGGTTCATGGAATAAATGGAATAAATGGGAATAAATGGGAATAAATGGAATAAATGGAATAAATTGGGAATAAATGAAGTTGGATGAATCACCGCGACAACTTGAGTAAAACTCAACTGATTTTCAAAACTTTTTTCCCCTGAAAAGGTAATCGAAAAATCTTTTATTGGATTGAATCTGGGCACTGTCGGCCTAAGGGCCTATGAGCTAGAGCCGTTTAAGTGGTTTTTGGTCTTTTGTACATAACTCGAGTAAATCTTTTGCGATTTTCAAGAAGTTCAGGGAGGAATTGGAAGAGTGAGGTCAGGGAAGGAGTAACCAAAAGGTCGACGATTGAGAACATAAACGCGGTGGTGTGAAGGAGGGCTGTAGTAGCATTTTAGACAATGATAGCCGGGTAATTATAGATAAGAGTGAAGCCTTGAAAACTCGACGGCGTTACTTTCAATATCTATTTACATCTGTCAATCAGATAGTAGAAATTGATAGGCCCGCCTAAGGTATAATCCGCAGTAAGTTGGTTTTTTTCGGGGCAGAGTCGGGAATTCAGTTCTTCTGGTGTCTACGTGGTACGGAAGGCAAAAATGTTAGAAACTTATTTTTTATAGACCTTTCAAATTCATTTTGGGGAGGTGAATCACAAATTCATTCATATATACGAAAACGTTGATAAAGAGAGACAGATATAGTCTGTCTCGCTCCAATCAACGTGTTTGTACATTTGACTGAATTTATGGCAATGGCACTGGATCCGAGAGCAATCAAACGGCTTAGCCGGTTCTTTACGATCATATGTACAATTGGTTGCCTACCGAAACTATGGAAAATGGCAAAGGTGATTGCCTTCCCAACGCAAAACCTTATAAGCCAATACACAAACCATCCAGCTACCGTCCTATTTCCTTCCTGAGTGGCTTTTTCAAACTCTTTGAGAGAGAAATTTTGACCAGGTAAAGAGACACCATCGAAAACGCTACACCGAAAGAACAAGCTGCATACAGAAAAAATCGAAACTGCTGCGACCAGGTGCTTACGCTGACAAACTACATCGAACTCGGTTTCGAGAAATACCTTAAAACCGGAACTGTATTTTTGGATCAGTCTGAAGCGTATGATACGGTCTGGAAAAAAGGTTTGCTGATGAAATGAAGCCGAATCATCCCATGCCGAAAAACGTTAACGCTAGTCACGAACCTGATCAGCGACAGAATCTTCCAAGTAGAGATAAACGACGAACTTAACAACAAGAGAATCCTAAACGATGGGCTCAACAAGGATCAGTTTTGTCCTGCTTTCTCTGTTGCCTGTACACTAGCGATCTACCAAAAACCCATCAAACGAGACGTTTCGTCTACGCCGATGACATTGCTATGGCAGCTCAAGCAAAGACGTTCGAGAAAGTGGAAAAGACCTTCGGAGGATATCCATCTACTTCACAAAGTGGCGGTTGAGACCTAATGTCGTGTCTTTTTCACTTAAACAATCGACAGGCAAACCGGAATATGAAATTAAAAATGAACGGCAAACGAAATAAGTACGACAAATTTCCCAAATACCTAGGAGTAACATTAGACCGAAGTTTGACATACCGTCAACACCTAGCTTGCACCCGGAAGAAGCTAAAATCGAGAGTCAACATAATCCAAAAGCTAACCGGAACAACATGGGGCTGCTTCGTCAATATTCTTCAAATAACTACACAAGCGATGATTCTGTCGATTGCCGATTATTGCTCACCGGTGTGTATGAACAGCTGCCATTCCAAACAAGTTACACGCAAATCAACGTAGCACTAAGGCTCGTACGGATACAGACTGCCTCAATGCGCTAAGCAACATCGCCCCAGGGTTCGTTTTACGAGAGGAACCTGCCATTAGAGAATTTCGAAAGATCAATATGGACACCCACCTGCCTCTTCACAACGACTTATTGACGACTCCTATGACTCAACGGCTGAAGTCTCGTTCTCCGTTCTGGCATTTCTATAGAGAGCAGTACAACATGGGAAACCTAAAACTCGATGGAAAGAATGGTGGCATAATTCGTCAGTCCACACATTTTCTTGATTTTCTCGAATTTTCTCGATTTTCATGAATTTTCGCGAATTTTCATGAATTTTCGCGATTTCCATGAATTTTCGCGAATTTTCATGAATTTTCGTAATTTTCATGAATTTTCGCGAATTTTCACAATTAAGACAAGTTGTGCTAAAAACATCTATAACATGTAACAGAAGTGTGAAATTCCTCATTTATTCCTCAAATATTTCGAATGAAACATATGCAAAAACACGTGCGTATCAGAATATTGATATTGTAAAAAGGCTCTTAGAACTATCTGAATTGAACGACCCACAGAAATTACAGAAGATAATGTGTGGAACCCAACCGAAGTCCCCCTAAAGTTAGTTCAAAAAAAAGTGAGCTAGGACACTGCAACGACTCCCATGAGAACCATGGCACAGGCAAAAATGTTCTCGTCAACATCCTCTACAACAATTCAAAAAACATATGCAATGGACCCCTACGCATCAGAATAGATGAAGTATTGCCTTTACTCTTAAGTGTATGAAATTACTTCCACATTTAATTGGATCGGAAATTGCCGAAAGGGCAATATGGAAAAACCCGTCTCCAAATCCATAAAAAAACGCAACATTTAAAAAAAATCAAAAAAAGCTTGAAAAAAAATTGTACTAGGGCCGATCTTAGAACCGACCTAGAGCACTTAGGAGAAGCCTCCTGACACATGCTTCCTCAAAATCGAACAATTTGCTTCCAAAAATTGTCGGCCATTCCAAGACCAAAATAATTTTTTTTAAATTGGAAGAGATTTACTCGAGTTATGTACAAAAGGCCGAAAAGCGCTTAGGCGGCTCTAGCTCAGTGGCCCCTCGTCCAAAAATGCCCATCTGAAATGCAAAAACGGCTTTTGTTGCTACATTTCAGGGCAAAAATTTTTGAAGATCAGTTAAGAGAGCGTCTGACGAAAGGTAAAACCTTGTCAAACCAAGGCAGCCTGGTGCTTGTCTGACTACGCCAAATTGGATTACGAGTTAATAGTTTTTAGTAACACCATCGAAGTCGGTACCAGGCTGCGTACTTGAGACCTAAAGCTGAGAATAAAGAAGGCAGCCTGGTGCTGAAATCGTACTTCGCGTACTTTGTCCGCGGCAGACCAAATTCTAGAAATGGATTTAGTGATTTTTTCCTGTTACACGCTTTTTTTAAAATTGTATTCTCTATAACTATCTTATATCTCCTATCGCCAAGAAACTGAAACCCGAAAGTCTTTTCCTAGTTTTGTGACCTCGAATGCTTTAACCTGCTTTAACCAATACCACTTTATCGAACGGTAGAACTCGATAGCGTAGTGGTTAACACGTCTGCTTGCTTCTATGAGATCGAGTTGCTAGTACGTCGGTTCGAAACTCAACCGCAGACAGACTTGTTCCGATTGTTAGATTTGTAAACAAAACTAAGCTGATTGCATCGGTTCAAGTCATGTGAAGTTGAGTATATCGCGTATAGCGCCATCGCACAGCTTACCGGTGACAGGCATTGTCGATCTAAAAAAAAGTAGAACCACAAAAGTAGCAAAACTAGTTAATGCGAAGGTCTTATACGTTTACTACAAACAATTTTATTGTAACATTGGGTAGATCGAGGTGGGAGTTGGGGGGATACATTTATTATCGTCTAAATATGACGAATCAATAATAAAAAAAAATGTCCGTCCGTCCGTACGTCCGTCTCCACTTTTTTTCCAAACTGCCCGCCCGATCACCGTAAAATCATCTTTCCCTGAAAGGTACTTGCCTCCCATGATTCAAGTTCGAAGATGAGCAAAATCGGCCAAGGTAGTTGCGGAGATATGGCGAAGAAGTGGAGATCGGACATGAAATTTTTGAGCGTCGGTGAAACTTTTTTGCAAATATCTCAGCAAGTATAACACGGAAATTGCTCATTTTGGTGTCAAATGAAAGTATTTGATGTCACCAAGAACGGAAATGTTTTTTGTGGGAATCGGGTCAGGGGTCTCGGCACTGGGACCAATAATAATAATATTAATAATCTGCCCTACAACCCATGAAGGGTTAGAGGCTAGATCATTATTTACTAGTTTCGCTGTTTGTGGTTCTATTTTTTGAGATCCTTTCATTACCGGAAAGTTTTTTACTGTGCCAGTGGTAAGCTGTGCGACAAACCCAGTGCCATCTATGAGATGTAACGAGGAGCGAAACTAGTAGGAGTAGAATACTGGTTCTCCCAACAATGCCTTTTCCGGTAAGCCGTACGATGGCACTACCCTCAACTTCACTTGACTTGAACGATTCAATCAGCTTTGTTTTGTTTACAAATCTAACAATCGGTACAAATCCGTTTGCGGTTGAGTTTTCGAACCAACGCACTGGCAACTCAATCTCGTAGTAGCAAGCAGACGTGTTAACCACTACGCTATCGACCCAGACCAGTGACCCGGTTTCCACAAAAAAAAAATTTCAAGTTTTGTGAGATCAAATGCTTTCATTTGACACCAAAATGAACAATTTAATTGTCATACTTGCCGCTATATTTGCGAAAAAGTTTCACCGTCATTCGAAAAACATGTCTTCGGACACTTCTTCGACCATATCTCCGACCGATTTTGCTCATTTTTGAACTTGAATCATGGGAGACATGTAGCTTTCAGAGAAAAAAGTTTAGGTTAATTTATTGAGCCGTTTAGAAGAAAAGTGGAGACGGAAGACCGGATGGATTATTTTTGCTGATTCGTCAACTATAGACGATAATAAATGTATCCCCCTTCATCAACTCTTCAACTATTGAACTTCATGGTTTTGCCTCCTAGCAGGGTTGAAGGTTTCGAATAAACTATATTTTTTTAAGACATGAAAACCTCAAGATCTCAAAAAAGTTCAAAATTTGAGAACACCCTACTATACAAACATGATCGTTGTGAATTTTCTTCGATTTTTGATGAATTTTTGCGAATTTTGATGAATTTTTGCGAATTTTCGCGAATTTTCGTGAATTTTCGCGATTGTCATGAATTTTTACGAATTTTCGCGATTTTCGTTACGTAATTTATGAACGGCCCCTTAACTATTTTAAATATTCCCGGGCAAATGAAAATCATTCTGATTGTGAGTTTTTTATAATGTTTTGATGTTCATTGTGTGATAATAATTTTGATTTACGTAGCTTATCTGCTGATGATGTAACAACAAAATTCTATTGTTGTTTTGGATCGAAAAATTGAGAAACTTCCCAATGGCTTTAACCAAATGTATACATTTTTTGATCTTTAACCGCCTTTTCCCAGTGAATTTAATTTTAATTTGTTGTGAATCGATTCGAAATTCATTACCGTCAGTGAAAACGTACCCACTGAGCCCACTGAACTTCATTCTAATTGCGAATCCATTCGGACATTACCATTTGTTAATATTTCACATGAGTATTTTTTGTTGCATTTCTGCGAGTTCATTTGTTTGCATCATTTCAACAAAGTCAGTACTTTTGTGTGTTTTTTCGTTTATTATAATTATTATTATTATTTTGTGACGATTTAGTTGTGTGATGTGGAGCCGATTGAAAAACTTCAAATATAGTGTAGGGTAATTTAAAAAAATTATATTGAAGAACTTGCAAAAATTAGGATATTTTGCGAGTGTCTGGAGAAAATCGGAAAAACCCAAAAAAAGTGAGGTTAAGAGTAACTTTTTTTTCGTTGTTCAACGAAATTTTAATTTTTCAACTTTTTTCAAAAAAATGTAATTTTCTCTTATTCTACACACCCCAACGTTTTCAATAATGTGTCAAAATAAAATTTTGGTTGTTTTTTCCCTGAGAAATGAATTTTCAAAACCAACATTTCATGTAAAATCTAACCGCAAAAATTTTTCTGTACTTTCAGTTTTTAAACGCAAAAATTTAAATTTACTCTAAAAAATCTACGCAATAAGAAAGAAAACTGAAAGTATAGAAAAATTATTTCATCGTTGGGTCCGGCATTTGTGACGCAATTTTTTTTAACAAAACGTAATTTTGTTTCAAAGAAAGCGCTCTAATTTTTTCAGGAAATCGAAACTTTTAAGACAAGGTCCCACTCAAACGAACTTCTGCGTATTATCTGTGATAGCGTCACACTCTACCTTTAAAACGGTTTTTGTTGTGATATCAGTCGTTTTGGAAGTTTTCAATTGTTAAAAAAATTTCTATTTTTTGAAAAAAATTTTCTCAAAAAAGAAAATTTTCTTAGAAAAAAAATTTCTCCGAAAA
>CM055404.1:14790526-14801193 GCA_029228625.1 Pseudolycoriella hygida
CGCCGGTTTGACTGCTGGCAGCCATTTTCTTAAGATCCCAAAAATTTCACCTGACCAAACTCTATAACTTTCCCAAAGAAGCCAACTCTCTAGCTATTGTCACTCCGGAGCTAAAATTCGAAAACTCCGAGCATTACCTAAATTGACCACTTTTCCACATGCCACGGCTTTTCCAGAATTTTCCCGGAAAAGCGGCATATGAATTTTTTCATTTGGGGCCGAGTCTGACGTTCTCTGAAAATTTTAAGGAAATCGCTCGAGCGGTTCTCGAGAAAAAAAAGTAGATAGATACATAGATACATCGTTGACACACAGGAATAAAATTGTTGTTAATTACAAAGGTAATTTGACCACTTTTCCTTAGGAATTGGTCATCTTTGATTGGCGATATTTCCAGCCAATTTTCAACCGATTTTGATGAGTGAGGGGTTGTTTGAAAGCTGCTGCGACGTAGTTTTTTTTTAAATAATTTGGAGGGGAAGGGGGCGAGGGGAAAAAACTCAAAACTTCGCCTATACATCGTGTCTTGTCCCAAAGGTTTTTGTATGGAGGTTTTTGAGTTTGTGGACGTTTTTTTGGAGTATGGGGACTGCGTCACGCTTTACGCTCTCCGCTACCGCTCCGAGCATGATCACAGAGACAAAGGGAGAGAATACAAACATGAAAAGGAAAAAAAAATCTCACCAAAGTGGTGTGGTCTAATCGAAAATCTCAACCACCTAGGGTGGATCGTTAAACAAAAACAATTAAATTTAAATCTATCAACAAAATGTGTCAATTGAAGGATTTAACAAGAGGCAAATGAACCAAACACTGAATCGTCGAGTTCTAGGACATTTTGGCGAAATATTCTTGTAGGTAGCGTTGGATCAACATGGGCTAGCGCTAAATTGAACAGATGACATGCGAGGTTAAACGGAGATTTCGTCAGATATTCATGCCTGTATGTTGTGAGACGAATTAATGGGTGGCGAAGTGCTCTGGATCCATCGTATAAAGTTATTCGGTCTCGAAGTGGCTGCGAGTTTACTCTGCCGGTCAATATATCGTGGATGAAAAAAACAACTGCATTCACTCTACGTCTTATTAGTGACTGTAGATGTAGTTCGTTGCATCTATCGACGTAGGGCCGTAAGCGTTGAGTTCCATTTTTCGAGGTCGTATAGAGGTCGGCATTGGCGTATAGAACAAACTGCCTTTGTACGCTTTCAAACGATTGAATGTGAACATCATGCCGGGGTAGCCAAACTGGGGAGGCGAATTCAAGGTGGGATCGCACGACCGAGTTGTAAAGCATTTTTGCAGTGTCCGCGTTGAATCGTCCGTAGCATTGGCGTTTGATGAACGATAACATGGAGTGCCCTTTGTTTGACGAAAGCTCGTAGTGTTCGTTGAATGAGAATTTGTTGTTATAATTCACACCGAGATCTTTGACGTCGTTAACTCGCTTAAGCGGCTGGCCGTTTATATGGTAATTAGCTAAGACAGGATGCTTTTTATGGAAAATCGACATATTAAATAGAGGTTATAGTACAAGTCCAAGAAAACAATCCTTTATAGTCTTGTTTGAGGAAATGTTTCGAAAATTTTGAATGTATATTCTGAAAGGACAAATTGAGGACAAATTTTTGCTGTACTTAACTTTTTAGTACAAAACACTTTAAAATCTAGTAACACACTTTTGTGTCAAGGTGTCAAGAATTTAGGACAAATTGAGGACAAATTATTTGTGTAGATAAAATAAAAATCTGGCTCGACGACAACACATTTGTAGCCGCACCTTGAAAAATGGTGGAAAAATCACATTTTTGAATTTTCTTTCGGCCAGTCCTCATTCAAAAAATCGAAAAAAAAATTTTCTTTGGGCGTTTGGGACTCCTACAATTTTTTGTGTAGGTTAACGAAATCAACCTGCGGCTTTCCTTTTTTTCATGGAACACCCTAATGTTCATAATCGGTCAGCTTGAACGAATAGTTGAGATGTGTGTTTGTCCTTTGTTATAGTTTACCTATTATAGTTGCAGGAATTATCGCCATTCATGATGACGTATGTGGTTCTTCATTATCATAATCTTCATTTTGTCGAAGTCAAATTGGTGTCCACTAACTTTTACGAGCAATGCCAACGCTGGTTTTGCTAAATTTGCTTTGGAGCAAAAGTTTTTGTGCTGCTGTTTGCGTGTGCCACACCTTTGCGATGTCTCTCCTATGTATATAGAAGGGCACCAAAGGCAATCTAACAAGTAGACGGTGTCACCGCCACCGGTGAGTACACTTACTGGCGATAATAGACGGCATCGGAGGGCTGCATGGGGTCTAACTTGTCTTAATTTTTAGAATGTTACTACACTATTACTTACTACTTATTACTTACTACTACTACTACTTACTACTACTTATTACTTACTACCCATTAAGGGTCTTGGCCTTCTGCAACATGCTACTCCAACCGGGCCTATCCGCAGCTAACGTCTCCCAGGTGGATACTCCCACAGTTTTTAAGTCGGCAAGAGCTGCGTCATACCATCTGGATTTTGGACGCCCTGCACCTCTCTTGCCCTCTGCTCTGGTTTAAAGGATTTTTTTCGGAATACGATGATCTTCCATTCGTTGCACATGACCGAGCCAACGCAGTCGGTTTATTTTGGTAGTTCTGGCTATGTCCGGCTCTCCATAAAGCTGACTAAGCTCATGATTGAATCGTCTGCGCCATCGGTTTGCCTTTGATCGAATACTGGTCCAAATATTGTCCGCAGTACTTTTCTTTCGAACGTGTGCAGTGTGCAGCGATTGTTCGTCTCTTTGTGTCAAGCACCACGACCCACGACTCCGAACCATACGTAACCACCGGTGTGATCACAGATTTGTACATTGCGCATTTTGAATTTCGGCTTACTGACTTGGACTTTAAGATTTTCAGAAGGCCGTAATAACTCCGGTTGCCCAGAATTACTCGTCTCTTAATTTCGTCCGCGATGTCGTTATTAGTGTTCAGCTCCGATCCAAGGTATACGAATTTGTTGACCATTTTGAACGTGTGTGTGTCGATCGTTACGGTTTCCTCCTGATGTTGATTCGAAGGCGGGATGATCATGTATTTCGTTTTTTCGTCATTAACTTTCAACCCAAGGTCGGTACCTTTCCTCTCCAAGGCCATAAACTTGTCTTTAACAACATCCATTTTCCGTCCAAGTATGTCCAGGTCGTCTGCGAAACCTAGCAACTGACTGGACTTGGTGAAAATGGTGCCTCTGTCGCTATGTCGCTATGTCGAAAATCTCTGACAGTTGATTACGGATCCTTACTCGCCTATTAGCTCCGTTCGGTGTTAACTTGGTTAGCGAGATCAGTTTGTTGGGGATTCCAAATTCCTCCATTACTCTCCATAGCTTACTTCATCTAACACTGTCATAGGCTGCCTTAAAATCAACGAACAAATGGTGTGTTTCAATGCTGTACTCTTTGCACTTCTCCAAGATCTGTCTGATATTAAACAGCTGGTCCGATGTTGAACGACCTACACGAAAACCACCTTGGTATTCACCTACAGAGTTTTCCATGTATGGTTGAAGGCGCTGGTAAAGAATATTTGCAAATATCTTGTAAGCAATATTCAGCAGAGCAATTCCTCGAAAATTGCCACACTCCATTTTGTCACCTTTTTTGTATATGGGACAAAGTATGCTGGTCTTCCACTCTTCCGGTAACTCCTCGACATTCCATATACCCGCGATGAGCTCGTGCATCTCCATATATAGCGCGTTGCCGCCGTTCTTGAAAAGTTCGCCGGGTAGATTGTCTGTCCCCGGGGCTTTGAAATTTCTGAGCGTCGAAATTTCACCTTCAACTTCTTGCATCGTTGGTTCTTCTATATATGGTTGCGCAGTATGAAATGGCAATTCGTTGTATTCTTCGTTTCGGATTAAGCAGTTCTTTGAAGTACTCAGCCCATCTCGCAATGCACTTTCATCTGCTAAGACCAATCCATTCTTGTCCTTACACAGCAAAGGTTGTTGACTGTAACTATTTTTGGATTCGTTTACTTTCCGATAGAAGTTCCGAGTTTCCTTCCTATTGCCAAACTTTTCAATTTCGATCAAAACGTTCCTATCCTGCAGCCGTTTTTTGTTTCGGAACAGTTGTCGAACTGCATTTTTGTTGTCCAGAGCTCGCTGGCATTCATCGTCGAACCAGTCATTTCTTTTATTTCCCGTTCTCGTTCCCAAAGTCTCTGCCGCGGCCCTCTCTACATTCCGCCTGATTTGATTCCACGCATCTTCTATACTGTGTTGCTCGCTGACCATTTCTTCGATAATTTTTCTCTCCAAACTATCCACGTATTTGTGTTTGATGTCTTCGTTCCGCAGTTTTTCAACGTCCCACTTTTCCAATGCCTGTTATCGGTTGTGTTGGACCGATATGCTTTAACCAAGTAGTGGTCAGAATCAACATTTGGTCCTCTACAGCTCCTGACATCCAATACATTTGAACAGTGTCGTCCATCTATCAAACGTGATCAATCTGGTTTTTGGTTTGTCCATCAGGTGATACCCATGTCGCTTTGTGGATGTTTTTATGTTCGAAATACGTACTGCTCATAACCATGTTTCTTGATGCTGCGAAATGAACTACCCGCGTACCGTTGTCGTTAGAGTTTTCATGGAGGCTGTATTTACCAATTGTGGGACGATAGAGGACTTCGCGACATATCTTGGAATTCAGATCTCCAAGCAGAATCTTAATGTCACGTTTCGGCGCTCCATCATATATCTCCACCAGTTTCTCGTAAAATAGCTTCTTCGCTTCGTTGTCTTTTTCCTCCGTGGGTGTGTAGGCGTTAATAAGAGTATAGTTGAAAAATTTTCCTCTTATCCGTAGAGAGCACAATCGTTCGTCAACAGGATTGAAGCCAATCGCCGCGTTTCTATCTGTGCCGAAAACCATGAAACCTGTTCCATACTCTCTTGGACTGTCATTACTTTTCCCACTGTAGTAGAACTTATAGTCTACACTGATCATGGTGTCCTTTCCAGGCCATATCGTTTCTTGCACTGCCGTGATGTCAATTTTTGCCGCTCTTAGCGCACTTGTGAGAGATCCTCCTCCTCAATCCTCCTGGCCGCAACAAAGATCTTACATTCCATGTTCCTAGTTTTAAGTCATTGTCCTTTTTCCGTTGCTGGAGTCGTTGCCGTTTATCCTGTCCGATCCGAGGCTGTGTTGTTGAGTTCATAACCGATCCATTTTTTCCGGTGTTTGGAGGTTAACCAAACGCCCAACCTACTTCCGTTTCCCCGATGACCCGTAGGCAAGTCATCAGGTAGCACTCTTAAGTTTAGCACAAAACTCCGAAGAGAATTGAGGTCCCGGGGACTACGACGTGGACGTAAAAAGAGCACTTGATAGTTAGACAGTTGCACGCCTGGCACATGACACGGACTACACACTCCGCTCATATGCCATCAGGCGCTACCCTATCTAACTACCCAATCCCCCATTTTTAGAATGTGCCCTAATTTATTCTCGGGTTTATCTGCTACTGTGATATCAGGAATAAAAATATTGAAGCAAATGGCGCACGGTTTCTGATTATCGTGGAGCATACGTAAAGGAGCAATATTTTGGTTTAACTGTGGTATGGAACTATTGGTGGTTGGTTGGGCTTGTTGTTGGTTGGGTTGGCAGCTAGTTGGATGATCTTCACAATCTCGGAGGTTGGAAATTGTTTTATTGTTAAATACGAAATGTTTAGTTATGTTACAGTCTCAGAAAAGTGAAAACCGACAATTTATCATACGAATTTACCATACAAATCAGAAACTTGTCGGTTTTCACTTTCCGTTCCCGTAAATAATTTTATTTTTCTAAATTTTAGTAGACCGTTGACGAGAAAGTTTCCCCTTGTGGATCTAAAACTTGGGGGGTAAAAGAAATTTATTGGTCATAGTTATGCGAGTGCATGGCAATTTTCTGTAATTTCTCTGTTTTTCTTTGAACAAAGGCCCTGAAGATGGCTTGGATATAAGCTGAAACGTAGGCACTGGACATTAATTAAAGTTTTTCATTTGGCACTGAAAGTATCTCAGCAATACACCTTACTCCTCACAAAATTTCATAAAGCTGTGCCAGCAATACAACCGAACCTACTAAAATTATTATTGTTATTTTATTCACAGTTAAATACCGTTCAATACAGCCAAATGGATCCTTCCATGCAAAAAATGTCATTAGAGAGTTTTATTTACAGACTCCACAGAGAACCAACCAAATGAATTGATCCAAACTGTTTACTTTGCGCCGTATTTCTCGGCAACATCAAATCAGTGAATTATTTATTGAAATCTGAAAAACATGATGTGGATTTAGTGTGTTGTCCCGAATATCACGGTGGTCGTCGCGAAAGCACAAGTCTTATGACGGCAATGGAGCCGACTGAATCGTTAAGAACGCATACGTTTCATGAATACGGATTTAGATATCGGTTATTTTCACCGAAACACACAATCGCAATGATAGAAACGCTTCGCAAAGAGAATGAAGATTTAATCAACCGTTGCGACGGTTATGGAAGAAATGCTTTACAACGTGCCATGAGTTATCAATCTTTAGAAGTAATTAAAAAATTATTGGAATTAGGAGCTCAAGTGAACCATAAAGACAATGACAATAATAATAGTTTGCATGAAGCTGCATCGTATACACGATTGAACACTATCCAGTGTCTTCTGAACGAAACGGATTGTGATATTTGGGCAATAAATGATCTAGGATATCTTCCTTGCGCCATGTTTATGAAAAGAATTGCAATAAAAGTTCCACCGTCAGCACTTCATTTTGAATTTGGATTGGACTTTATTTCACGGTCGCATAAAACACCGTTGGCGGAATCATTTCAAGTGCGCCTTATATTAAACGAAAAATGCTTTCTGCATAGTGTGCATAAAGAAAACAAACCATTTTTACCCATCATTAAACTGGAATTTCAAAAAATTGTGAAATTTGCATTTGTGAACGATCCTAGAATTCAATTAATGGACAAAATGCTGGCTACAGAAGTTGAAAACATTCTTAGTTTGATTTTGTTGCTATTTTTAAAAAAACTATGAGCAGGACATCAATCGCCATATTAGAAATAAGCGCGCGAGAAAAAAAGAGAAAATGAAATTTGAAGCATCGAAATATTGTTTTTTGATAGAGTTATTCGCTTTGTTTTTGAAAGACGAAACATTGGCCAACGAATACCTTGCAGAGATCGCGAAAATGGGTTATAAATTTTGCACTTCCGGCTTAATATGCAAACTTTACCTGTCAACAACCGCGGATATACCGGTCGAAATCTTACGCAACTTTGGGAAAATGCTTCTGCGATATGGATTCGATTTCTTGGGAACTGGTAGACCAGGAACTTTATCAATGTCGCGTATGTGTCGACATGTCAAAATGTCTGATGATCCTGTCTTTGACTTTTTAATCGATAGGATGAGGTTATGGATCACTGAAGAGGAACACAATGAGCTGGACACGGAAAGGGATGATCTGAGTATGTCAGGTAATGATTTGAATACTGAAAATAATGATATGAATATCGAAGAATTGACAGGGAATCTTTGTGTAAAAGCTGCTTTCAATGAATCAGAGAACTGGTTGCTGGATTATTACAATTTCTTTAAAGAACGATATGCAGAGCCACAAGTTATTTCTCTAAAAAATTTGTCGCGACTGGCGCTTAGAAGGCATGCGTTTCTAAATTATAATTCGCAGGATGCCTTAAAATTTTTGAATTCTTTCAATGTTCCAAAGAGCATACAAGCATTCTTGTGCTACTATTAGAATTAAAAATTTTGTTTCGAATGTAAAATGGCAAAACGGGCAAAACTTTGTAAACTTCATTAGTTTACGGACCGCTTTGATATTTGTGATTTTTCTAAAATTTTCAACAACTCAAATTAATTGGTAAATTACGATATGTATTAAGATAGCACAATCCAACATTGATGTGGGCGTGGCTAAATTGGATACTTGGGTTGGGTTAAGTTGGATGCAATATAACTCAACCCAACTCAATTCGCACAACCCAACCATCCAATTTGGACACTATCACGTCAATCTTGGTTTGTGCTATCGAAGGTCACGTGTTAATTACGTACACTGAGCTTAAAAGTGTAAAAACGAAGGAAGCAAAAAATCAAATTCTTAAAAATTGTTTGTAACTTTGTTTCATTGGTATTTATTTATAGTCCACTTAATACAAGCAGACATTTAACAAAAATACATAAATACATAAATACATAAAACAATAAAATAAGTATAAATAAGTTAAAGCAGCACAGATATTGTCACAGATTAGTAATAAAGACTTAAGCTAGTCAAATTAGGTCAAAATATCACAGAGATTGTGTCGTCATAAGGTGGGGGGTTTCATTTAAAGTTGTAAGAAGGACCCAAATGCACTGTCTGGTGAATAATAACCTTTTTTTAAAAAAAAAATTTTTTGATTTATTTTTTGAACCAGAAGTAGTCGTCCGTCTAAACTGTGAGTGTCTTTTGAAAAACCGTTTTCCGAAATCGGACACATTTTCCAGTGGTCATGCCCGCAGCGGTAGCAGTAGCGGTTCAAGTTATGCCAGTACATCGAAAGCACCAGTTGAGATAACTCTTTCGTCATGATCAAAAACATCGAGCATTTGGTCAAGAGTACACGTCGATTTCGCTGGTGAATATCAAGGACTTTACTATATCGTCGTAGTAGATTCGTATTCCAAGAGGCCAGAAATTTTCATCGTGTCGTGTTAGATAGTTGCGACAGTTAGACAGTTGCAGTTGCGATATCGAAGTCTTGAGAATTTTTAGATTTCTGGTTTGAGGCGGCCTTCTGGCTTTGGAACACAGACCCTTTGTTACTTGCTTTACTTTTTCGGCGCTACAGCCACTTGTGGGCCTTGGCCTACTCGAGGATTCTGATCCAATTACGTCTGTTCCTTGCCGCGTATTGCCAATTTTTTAGTCCGAGCGTCCGAAGATCTTGTTCGACACCATCGATCTATTTAATTTTTGGACGACTAACTCCTCCTCGCCCTTCTGGATCTTTACGAAATAATTTTGAGGTGGCTGTGTTTTCCTCCATGCGTTCTAAATGCCCCGCCCACCTCATTCTTTGGACTGAGTGTTCGGTTCACTTTTGGTTTGCTTGGCCGTTGCCTCTTGCTTAATAGTTTTTTGGATTTGCAACTTTTCCAAATTGTCGATGGTACATACAAGTATGTACCGCTTTTTACGCATGTGGAAAAAGTGCGGTATCCTGGTATCTTAGATACCGGGAAGTTTTGGAATATCGGGAAATCAATAAAAATCGGGAAATGAACGAAAATCGCGAAATAACTGAAAATTGGAAATGACCGAAAATCTGGAAATGATCGAAAACTGGGAAATGAACGAAAATCTGGAAATGAACGAAAGTCGGGAAATGACCGAAAGTCGGGAAATGACCGAAAATCTGGAGATAACAAAAAATCAAGAAACAACCGAAAATCCGGAATGGCTGAACGGGAAATGACTAAAAATCAAGAAATGACTGAAAATCGGGAAATAAGGAAAAATCCGGAATGAAGCAAAAATCGGGAAATGGCTGAATAATGGGAAATGACTAAAAATCTGGAAATTACTGAAAATCGGAAAATGCCCGCAAATCGGGAAACGACTAAAAATCGAGAAATGGCTGAAAATCGAGAAATGACAAAAAGTCGGGAAGTAAACGAAAATCGCGAAATGACAGAAAATTGGGAAATAACGAAAAATCGGGAAGCATCCGAAAATTTGGAAATGGCTGAAAGACGGGAAATGACTAAAAGTCGGGAAATGACTGAAAAAATAGTTAAATCGCAAGGGAAATTTCTCTTGCTCCGCTCACGAATTGTTATTCCCTTGACTGAAAGTCAGGGTCTTATGCCAGAATATACCCTAAAATGCTTGTAATCAAAATGCGATGCAAAACGCAATTGTTTGTAACCTTTTTTCCGATAACTTGAGTAATTCTCAACCGATTTGGATGACGTTTTTTTTTTTTTAATCTGTGGAATTTAATTCCTCAGGTCAAGTTCGCATCGAGCAAAGCAAATGAATTAGAAGAAACCCTTAAAAAGATTTCGCTCGCTACGCTCGCGTCTTTTTAATAATAAGCTAAGCGGTTAATTCATTCATCGGTTGTTTCTTGAGGCGAATAGCTGAAACTCCAACTTAACAGAGACGGTACGTTAAGGTAGAACTTTGAAAATCGGGAAATTTAGTCTAATTTTAGCGGATACCGGGAAACATACCCTATTTTTTGAAAACTGCTTTTCTCAAATTTCTTAAGTTTCTCAAATATTTCTAAAAATTCCCCAATATTTCTTAAATTTCTCAAATATTTCTAAAGTTTCTCAAAATTTAAGGAAATCAATTAAAGTTGATGGCGTAGTAGATGGCGAAATTAGCGAGTCTTTCGAGGTTAAAGAGGGCGTTCGTCAGGGTTGTTGTCTTTTCCCGCTTCTGTTCATAATTTTCATGGACAAAATCATCAAGCAGGCAAACTTGCAGGGAAATGTCAAGGTGGGTGAGGTAATAATGAAAATCCTGGCCTACGCGGATGACTTGATTCTGTTGGCAGATAGTACCACGGAGTTGCAGGGTGG
>CM055404.1:14801213-14883451 GCA_029228625.1 Pseudolycoriella hygida
ATGGGAAACGCGGTGGCCAGGCAGTTGAGGTCGCACGTGTTCAACAAAAGGGAATTAAGTAGCGAAACAAAGTTAGCTATTCACAGGTCAATATTCCGGCCGACGATTCTGTATGGTAGTGAGAGTTGGGTTGACTGCGGATATCTCGTGCATGACCTGGAGGTTTCTGATAGGAGGGTTCTTAGGAATATAGCGAAGGTTAATAGGAGGGAGCAGTGGGATAATCATATAAGGGACGGCGACATTAGGGAAAATTTAGGGATTTCGTCAGTGGAAGAGGCGGCAAGGGCCAGTCGTCTGCGCTGGTTCGGGCACGTTCAAAGGAGGGGTAATAACAGGCTACCGAAAAGGATCTTGGAGGCACAAGTCCCGGGTGTTAGGCCAAGGGGTAGACCAAGGAGAAGGTTTATCGATTCAATTAAATCAGATTTAGAAGTTAGGGGACTTTCTCTGGGCGAACAAACCATCTCCTTGGCGGGCGAGAGGAGGGCATGGAGGACGATAGTTCACCAATCTGGGGTTGCGACAGAAAGACCTCACACCGGAAGGTACTAACGGTCTATAAAGTTTGATGATGATGATGATGAATTAAAGTTGATTTTTTTGTTGTAAGAAATTTTATTTAATTTTTCAAAATCTCACAATTTGCATATGTTTTCGTGCGAACAGATCTTCCGCTTCGTCGAATACGCCTACAAACCATTCCTGCTATCTTGTCTTGGAGCCCTGAAGTGGCTTTCTATTCTTCTGAGCCATCCAATGATGCACTGGAGGACTTGGATCTAATTTTTCCACTGTAGGCATGTTCATCTTCACGTACATGATGTTAAATAAACTTGATGTTGTATAAACCCAAACAAAATCGCGTTACAAAACAAGAATTAATACGATATGCCAGATTATTACTGATGAATCGTTCAACATCTGCCGAAAGTGTTTTGCTGCTAATCTTCCTAAAGCAGTTTTGATAGCCGTGAAAGGTTCAGTTAAAAGTTGCTGTAATGCTTTAATGACGTCGGGTGAGCCTTTACATTCATAGCTACGTACTAAATCGGCCGCAGCCCGGTACTCTTCTATGAAGGTATTTGGTTCGAAATCCGTAGCAATAAATTTGTGACACAATTGAAGAGTATCTTCGGATGAAGGGGTTACAAATATTCCTACATGCAATCGTCGAAGCCAAGGCGCTGCAGCAATGATCGTATGATAGCTTCTCGTTCCTCAGATCTCAATACGAGATAACTATTGTTGCTTCGCGTTATGCCTTCAGTAATTATTCTGTAGCCGAGGAAATATGTACCGTCGTTCTCACAAATAATCTCATTCAAAAAGAGCTGCTCCCATCCATTTTCCAAACTAATATCGATGCAATTAACCAGACACTCAAAAAGCTTTTGCTTTTTATCCGGTAATTCCAAAATCGTGTTTGAGTTAGATTCAAATAACTTTTGAAACATCGGTCAGAAATGTAAGAAGATGTATTCGATGATAGTTGCCAAATGTCTTCGCACAATGGTTCCTTTTCTGACTTGAAATACAACATTGAACATCTCCAATTTCTCAAAACGACGCAAGGTAGTTTATAAGTATATTGAACCCAACAAGTTGATTTATAGGATGGGTACTGCAGGGGCTGGGACAGATTGTTAGCTGCCGCAACGTTCCTCAATTTTCCCGTACGTTTGCCAAAAATGCGAAAAAATGTACACAATTGAGATGTCGAGGTTATGATGGTGGCGACAATGGAATTATCGGTGCACCCAGATTTCCATTCTAAAGTGATTCGACGCGCTACGCACCAGATTTTGAAAAAAGGTAGATTGTCATTGTTGGGCAGATGAGGTTCTCTTATCATTCTTGATACCACTTTGTGAATCAGTGTTATAAGTGGTTCGCCGTCAGTCAGCAAGGAACTGCACAATTTCAAAAAATCCTTCCTCTGTAAATTTTTTTTTATAATTGTTTTCATCCCCATTGTGGTCTTGGGTTCTATCATCGTCATGAACTCTTACCGACCGACAGTGCGAGCGACTCTTTTATACGACATGACAGCTTTTCCACATCGCCTTGGATAATTGCGTCAAGAAATTGTGGATGTTGAGCTGGATTGACGTGGAATTGTGCGAAGAACCGCATGAAGACAAGCTTCCACCAATAAATGAAGTCGACTCAATTCAAATTGCATCTGAAAATTCATTCGGTAGGGAAGAAATCATCCTGAAATGTCTGAAGGAATTCAAACTACACATGCATGCTCCGTAAACAATTTTCAAAACGAAGAAGAACTACCTCAGGTTGTGAACAAAACCAACGAATTCGACATCGGCTCATCATCAAATCATCAATGCGCCCGTGACACAGGTCCCCATACGAACAAAAAATTCGGAAAATTTTTTTTCGTAGACTTCGGAACCATATATACAGCTAAGTTTTGCGACGTACCCCCCGGATATTTCGTCCAGATTTTATCCTGATTTTTTATTTTCTTCTGGATTTTGACGCCACCGGATTTTGACGCCTCCGGATTTTGTGCCTCCGGATTTTGTAGCGACACCAAAAATTTTTAACGAAAAAAAATTTCCGGCGAAAAAAAAATTTCATTGAAAAAAAATTTTCAGCGAAAAAAAAATTCGGCGAAAAAAAATTTCTGTCGAAGAAAAATTTCTGGCGAAAAAAATTTTTAGCGAAAAAAAAATTCATCGAAAAAAAATTTAAGCGAAAAAAAAATTTCGACTAAAACATTTTTCAGCGCCCATGATTTACTTACCAATGACTTGAAATTACAAAATCAGACTTAGTCGTAGTATCACAGTTGCTTTTTAATGAAACACTTTTCAGAACAGACACGAGGACTTGAGTCGAGTTTCCCATTTAAAAAGGTGTTTTTGTCGTCAATAATAACAGTATATAAGTGTACAGCATCCCCAAGTAGCGGTACAGCGCTGACTGTGATGTATCGGGACCAACTAGCCCCAGAAAACGCAAGCGAATTGGCTTCAGGAAATTACGGTCTTGGAATTCAGCACCGACGTCACACAAGGACAACCTTGGGAGATGTATGGGCTAATACTTTTAAAATGGTTAGGTGAATGTCTTCAGCACACCCACCATTTTGAGCTGGGTTTTCAAATAGCTGATTTTGAGCGCAAGGTTATGTGCTTTCGAAAAATGGTTATTATAAGTTTTGTGCTGCCACATGTGCTTAGCACAACACTATTTTCTGCTCAACACATGTCCGTTTGTATGGGGGATTACATTAACTTTATCGTATTTCATAAAACGCAATGAAAATGGCGTGCACAATCATCAGAATTGATTGTGCATTGAACCTAAGGCATGTGCAGTCATAGGAATGTATTGTGAATCAAATCTTAGACATGCACAATAGTCAGAATAGATTGCATACACAATCATTAGAGTCAATGTTATATTGAACATGGGTCCTAAGAAAAATTGTAAGAACACATCTAACATAGCCTTAATCATTTTTGAACTAACCGGTGGTTTAGTTTTGGAGATACTTGGTGGTAAAAACTTTGAGACACAGGTGGTGCGCATAGAGGTGTGCGCCGGGGTTCTTCGGCTGGGTGTTTATGACAGTCTCTAGCCTTAGGGCTACATTCTAGACTTGTCGAATGTTCAGCAAAAATGTAGCGCAGAGTTGTATCTAATCAGCTCCCAAAGACAATTTTATGAGTCGATTAGATATAACTCTTCTCTACATTTTTGCTGAACATTCGACTAGTCTAGAATGTAGCCCTAAGGCTAGAGACTGTCATGAACACCCAGCCGACGAAACACCGGCGCACAACATCGGGTTTTGAAGATAATCTTGTGGACCAAAATTTTGAATTGTTGTTACCAAATTTATAACTTTTAAAGCAAATTTAATAAGCGCATTCAAATCATTTTCCTTTGGCGAAGATTCCATTTGTAGGTCTTCCATTAATGACTCAACCACAAGCTCCGGACGTCCAAACAGCATTCTCAATGTTTCTATTATTTCTGGGACTGAATCTGGGTGGAGCAGAATACATTGAACGGCGTCGTATGCGTCGCCGTCGAGGCCAGTCCCTTAAGCGACCCAGGTTCTCGTTGTTTGAATATCCACAAGTACTTGTGGAGTTTTCATACGCACTAATAAATATCGGCCATTCTTTCGGTACGCCTGTAAATTTCGGTAACGTTTTGGGCATGGCGTGTTTAGCCGCAATTTGATTCGCATCTAATCTGGGTAATGTGGTTGCAGCTGCTGTCAAATTGTCATTGATACCTCTCGATGAATTTAACATCGGTCCTCCTGGAGTCGCTTGCCCACCAAAGATTGACGAATAAGGTTGCCCTCCGACGAAATTGTTTCCTTGAGTGCCATTGATTCGGGAAAGCGGATTCGCTACTGATGAAGTAAATCCGCCGTTACGATTCGATGTATTTTGGAATGAATCTCTGGTTAAAACAACAGAGTTTCTTGCCTCTCTTCCATTCAACGATATTAGAATTAGCTGTGACGTATTAGCTGTCGAAATCGACGGTTGATAAATTTGTGGACGAGTGTGACCACTGAGGCTGGATGGATCTCCTCCCGAGAACGATTTCGCAGTTGGTTGTGAAGCGGTGACTGTAAAAGGTGGTGGGCACGGCGAATTAAATGGTGGAAACGGCTGACCAATAAAACTGGATGGTATTCCTACTGAGTTTTGCACAAATGTCGCGTTTTTCCAGTGACCGATGGAAGATTTTCCCAATTTATTTTGTCAGAGAACTTCTGCTGAACTTGAATTTTGACGATTGACATATGTTGGTTGGCTTGTCTGTTGAGCAGATCGTTGATTGTCAAACATTGACAGAGGTGTGTTTGTAGGAACCCGTTCCGAGGGAAGCAAATTGTCTAAATTAATTTGATAATAATTCTTACGTTTAGTATTTTCCCGATAACTTAATTAGATTAATCTGCGAGATCGTGTGTGTGAAAGCGATTATAAACAGATTCTTTACTTTTTCTAGATGAACTAGCTTGACTACTTCCTGGCAGCTACAATTACGGGGCAAGGCAAAATCGCCCAGTGTATTTTCACTTTCGACGATAATATCGTTTTTTGATATGATAATATTATTGTTGGAATGTTAATATTGTTTTTTAATATGATAATATTGTTCCTCGAACGATATTATCATTTTCAGCTACGATAATATCGTTTTCCAAACAATAATATCGTATTCAGACAGAATAATATCATTGTTGCAATGACATTTTCATATTTAAAATGATATTATCGTCGTAGCGACGATAATATTGTTTTCAGCAACAATAATATCATTTTGAAATGAATAATATCATATTCTGACACAATAATAACACCGCACGAACGATAATATTGTTTTTAATATGATAATATTGTTCCTCGAACGATATTATCATTTTGAGCTACGATAATATCGTTTTCCAAACAATAATATCTTATTCAGACAGAATAATATCATTGTTGCAATGACATTTTCATATTTAGGGGTATGGAAACACGAAAAATTGAATTTTTTTTTGAGTGCTCTGCCCCCTCACCCCCGCGCCTGCGGCGAGCTAGATTACGCCTGTGGCTGGCTATATTACGCCCTGCAGGCTGCCTTACGTGCATGGGGCTCTGCCCCAAACCACGCTGGGGGCTCTGCTCCTTAGACCCCGCAAGGGGGATACTTCCCCTTGACTCCCCTAGGCGGGGACTGCCGCCCATCGACCCCGCTTTTTTATTGGTGCGTTATTATCATGGCCTGCGGCGCTGCATGTTATCGTCTTTTCTAATGTAAACAATATTTTCTTTCCTTTGTTTAACAGTCACAAGCAAAGTATTTGCAATCTTTTTTATTCATAAAGTGTACAAACTTTAGGGGTATGGGAACACGAAGAATTGAATTTTTTTGTGGGGGCTCACCCCTTGCTCCAGCGGCGTGCTAGATTACGCCTGCGGCTGGTTATATTACGCCCTGCAGGCGGCATTACGTGCATGGGGCGACGTTTCGTAAAAGGTAAAAGTCCCTAGCTTCGCTATATACCTAGGTTTTAGTGACATTTGGTAAAAGGAAAAAGCTCCCTAGTTTTGTTAGCTACCTAGGTTTTCGTGACATTTCGTAAAAGGAAAATCTTCCTGGTTTTGTTAGCCACCTAGTTTTTTGTGACATTTTGTAAAAGGAAAAGTTTCCTAGCTACGTTAGCCACCTAGCCTTTCATTTCATTTTTTATCGACCAGGTGAGGAGATGAGATGAAGAGATGAGATGAAAAGATAAGATGAGGAGATGAGATGAGGAGATGAGACCAGGTGAGGTCGTCTAGAAGTCGCGCAATCGAATTGATTTTGAGACTCTCAGTTGGTTCCACATAGTATTGTTAAACAAAATTTCGTAAACGAAATTTTTTGCTCATGATATTCATCTTTGAAACAATAATATCGCTTCTCACACGATAATATTATTTTCTGATATGATAATATCATTTTAGATACGATAATATTATTTCGAACAACGATAATATTGTTTTACATATAATATTATCGTCTTTGAAACAATAATATCGCTTCTCACACGATAATATTGTTTTCTGATATGATAATATCATTTTAGATACGATAATATTATTTTGAACAACGATAATATTGTTTTACATATAATATTATCGTCTTTGAAACAATAATATCACTTCTTACACGATAATATCGTTTTCTGATATGATAATATCATTTTGGATACGATAGTATTATTTTGAACAACGATAATATTGTTTTCCATATGATAATATCGTTGCTTAACACAATAATATCACTTCTCACACGATAATATCGTTTTCTGATATGATATTATCGTTTTGAGACGAAAATACACTGGGCGATTTTGCCGGTCACCACAATTACCTTCGAAACAAGCGAGAAATAACACCTAAACCCGATGAGTTAAAACAATTAATATTTGTTAACGTGCCTCTGATGTGCGAACAAATTCTCACCTAATTCAATAATTCCTCTTCAGCAATCCTCTACTGAACACTAATCACATGCACTACGATCTCGTAATTAATTTCAAACTTTCTAACTTATTAATTTTAATCCAACTTAATTCTTATAACTTAGACGAATTATAAATTAATCTTGTTGGCAAAATTCTCTTATACCAAATCTTTGAAACGTCAACATCTTACTTTTTAATTATAGCAGGTCAGGGTTGACCGTTGGAATCTGAGCGGCATTCTCAACAAAAGTACCGAAAAGTAAGGTTGATCATCGGGCAAATATCTCAAAACACTCATATTAAAATTGTACGCCTTGAAAATTGTACTGTACAGCCTGACATTTGTTGACGGAAGATTTTAATTTTTTTAAAAACATGCGAGGTCTGTGTGTAGAAAAGCTATTGAAATAATCCGAAAAGTTCTTCAGTAAGGAACAACCAATTTTCTAAGCTGAAGCAAATTTTGTACTCTTATGCTTTGAAAAGATATGCAAGATATGCAATAACAAAAAATAAAAATTAAAGAATATTTTGCATAAAGTACGAAAAAAAAACCTTAAGATTTGATTTTTTTTTTATATTTCAGTATTTGCTCAACTAGATTGATGTTGACCAAATTGTTGTTAACATGAATGTTAGCGTCCTTATCTTACAGAATAGGTAACACAAAATAATAGAATATCTTAAAATAAATCGATCAATGGAGAATTTCAAAAATATTTGGGACTACCACAATTTCCAGCAAAGTTTTCGCGTCTGTATTGAGCTTTTGGAAGTTGGATGAAAAAGGATGCCCGTTCCTAAGCTCAATTTTTTGCAGCTCATCGTCGACTGTGAGGTCGAGAGAGATATTTCGACATTTGTTCACCTCATTACACCTTGCAGGTGTGCGTTGCAATCAAATACTCTACAAGCTAGTATGTGATTACGGAGTTGGTGTAGACAGGGCCTTTCATAAACATACAAACTCGGATGAAATATATACCCCAAGCCCATGTCACTCCACCCCACTTTTTATAAATCCACACCAGTGCATCCCAGTGAAACTCATTTTCAACTTTAAAGTTCAACTCATTTTCAACTAAAAAAAATCGCTTGCGGCGCTTTATAATGATTCTTAATATTCAGCTGGACAAAAATGACAGATTTTCTCACTGAAAAGAGGTTCTAAAGTGGACAACATGCATTTTTTCTTTTGTATAATTAAAGAATTGTAGTCTACAGTCGACAACAGTTCTGACAGGGTTGTGCCCAAAATTTTGCAATTTGAAATAAAAAATTTCGCCTTCGGCGCTTTACATTATATTTTTTCTTAGTGTGTTTTTTTCTTTTTAAACTGAATTTTCCAACAAAGAGATAGATAATAAGTACGGATTTTTTATCCAGAATCCTCGCGAGTGGAAAATTTTCTCGCTCGCGCTTCTAACACGATCTTTGTCCATTACAAGCAAAATAAAAGTATGCATAAAAGACAACACTACTTATTGAAAAAGTTGGAACATTCAATTGAAAATTTGGGCCCTTTCAATACAAAATTTGGGCCACCTCGATGAAGAATCCCCCAGTCCAAAATCCTTATAAAAAGCTCTGAGTGTAGAGATAAACTATTTTTAGAATCTGAGTAATAATTTTATCTGACAGTATTTGTTTGATCCAACCAAATTTTAAGATCAATGGACGCTTGGCAAATTTGTCGCCCACACTTATGCGCAAAAATATTCGTTTTTCAATGATTTCACTGAACAAAAAAATATTTTTTTAAAAAAGTAACACGACAATTCTCACTGGTAATATGTTACTTTTAAATAAAAAATTTGTTTGTAGGTGATAGCTCAACCAAAACCGACTCCTACAAAATTGAGCAGTTTTCGTAAATTTATGTCATCATCCGAATCAATTTTTAGACCCGTACGAAGTACGTAGGTCTGATGCGTTTACTACCACGTTTGTTACATTTCGAATTCGAACCCGGGAGTAAGGGGGAACCTTTTTTTGTTGCCTCCAGATGACAAATCAGCGAAAAAAACAATGTCCGTCTGTCGGTCTGTCTGTCCGTCAACACGATAACTTGAGTAATCTTGACCGATTTTCAAAAACTTTTTTTTCCTGAAAGGTAGTCGAAAAATATTTTATGGTATTGAATCTGGGCACTGTCGGCCCAAGGGCCGCCGAGCTAGGGCCGTTTAAGTGGTTTTTGGTCTTTTGCACATAACTCGAGTAAATCTTTTCTGATTTTCATAAATTTTTTTTTGTTTGAAAGATCTGGGCATGGCCGACAATTTATGGAAGAAACTTTTTTTAATTTGACTCCTCGGACTTAGCTAGGGCACTAAAAACGAGTCTCTGCTAGGGCTCTTTGTGTTTTTTGTACATAACTCGAGTAAATCTCTTCCGATTTTCAAAACCTTTCTTTTGTTTGAAAGATCTCGGCACGGCCGACAACTTATGGAAGAAACATTTTTCGATTTGCGTCTTTGGACTTAGCTAGGGCACTAAAAAAGAGTCTTTGTTAGGGCCCTACGTGTTTTTTGTACATAACTCGAGTAAATCTCTTCCGATTTTCAAAAACTTTTTTTTGTTTGACAGATCTCGGCACGGCCGACAATTTATAGAAGAATCTTCCAGTCTTTTCGTAACATCAACTCTGTTTGCCGCATCTATTCTGATACGTAATTGTTGTACTGCTTTTTTAGAAAAATATTTTGATTCAGTGAAGTCATCGAAAAACGAATGTACTATGTAGGCTACTTTGCAAAGTGTCTATTTATCTGAAGTAGTGAATATCAACTTTATATGAATCGTTTTTAGTCATAATATAAGTTCCTGGAACTTATTTCCAGCTTTATTATTTTAGATGAAAAAAAATCAGGTCGACCTGTTTCCATCAGGTCAAAACCAGAACGGGTCATTTTTGACCTGGTCTTTTTTCGACCTGGTTTTTTCGGGTCGAACCTGAATCTAACCAGGTCGACCCGACCTGATAGTAATCCTTAGTGAGAAGAAAAAGCTTCACATTTTGATAATTTTGTATTGAATTTCATTGAAAATATTAACCGAAGTGAATAAAGCGTTACATATCTCACGCTTGGATTGCGCAGTTTGAGTCTGACTCCGAGTTAACGAAGCGCTAAACGGAGTATTTTTGAAGGGAAACCTGTAGGCTTACGATCGGGTCTTGGACTACTACATTACTTTGAAGAAATTGCTGCATCAGACGCTTCTTGTCCCCCTCGAAATCAGATTTTTCGTCGCTCGAATTAAAACAATTGCCATTTTAACTTTTTAAATTATTTATAAATATTACAAATTGTTTATAATATGAACAGAAACCATTATTAATCAGTTAATTTTAATTATTTCTTTCAACTTATTTCCTACAAGAAGATAATTCAAAATTAAATTCATAAAAATATTAATTAGCGTTGAAATGTTTGCATAAAGTGAGTGCATGTTGACAAAAAAAAAAGAAAATTATAATTCCTTAAAAAAATAATAAAATGATTTCAAGAATGGGGTCATTTTTAGATTAGATTAGAATCGGAGATCCTTTGTACCACCCCCGCCGATTCATCTTTTATTCAAGAGAAAGATTCAGCTAATACAAATACAAATACAAATACAATTGTGTTCGAGCTGGAGGCTCGCTGTCAACATTAAGATAGAAATTGAATTTATATACAAATTATACAATAACAAAACACAAAGTAAAGGCACAACTTCAAAGTAAAACCAAACAAAACAAAAGCAAAACCAAACCAGCCCGTTGTAATGATTCTAGTTGAGCATCGAAATGGTTCGATCTTGGTATTTGACAACTCGTTGCGAGGAAACCATAGAACTCATGGAAACCTTCTGGTTTTCTTAAGAAAATCAGCCAGTTTGTTAATAACCATAGAGTTGAGAAGCAGATCGGAGCTAACTAGTTCTGGTTTACCCAGCATATTACTCCTAAAGAGTCTATATCTGGGACAGACACTAATAACGTGAAAACCTGTTTCTTCTCCTCGTCCGCATAAACATGCTGGGCTATCCGAATAGCCTATGTCATAGAGATATTTATTAAGTCCACAATGGTTAGTGATGGCTTCGATGACTCTTTTTATGTCTGACCTGCCAAGCTCGATCAGTGTCTTACTCACTTCTGTTGATGGCGTTTTGCAGAACAATTTGGTGTGTCTTCCGCCGTCATAGTCCCTCCATCTTTTGAAATGTTGGTTCTGAAGCCAATTTTTAACTATGACCTTTCTCGTCGACATTGACATACCAAACATAGGCTCCGGACCAACGAAGTCATAAGCAGCTCCTTCGCGAGCCAGAGTGTCCGCTCTTTCGTTACCTGAGATGCCCATATGGCCGGGAACCCAGACAACTGTGACGGAGTTGGTTCTACCCAGCTCGTTGAGTCTTTCTTTGCAGTCGAAAACCGTTCTAGACCTGACCCAGGGAGAACTAACCGCTTGAATAGCGGATTGACTGTCTGTGCAAATGTAAATATTTTTGCCGGAAACCTTATCGATCAGTTCATCAGTGCAAATCTTCGACATAGCGAAAAGCTCCGTCTGTTGCACTGAGGCGAAACGACCGGTGGAGAAGCTACCTTTCAAGTTTAAAGAGTCGCAGAAATAACCGGCTCCCGAAAATCTCTCCCCTTTAGAACCATCCGTGTAGCACACAATGCCTTCGGATGGAGGGAAAATATTTCTTTCGCTCAACCATTCATCTGCTCTAGGAATAGCCCACTCAAACTCATCATCCAGAAAATACTCTGCTTTTATCTGGTCGCTGGGCATTTGCAATCGTTCTTCCTTAATAATACCAGAGATGGCGGAGTGACCTCCCTCAAAAACGGGAGACCACCACCCATTACATCGTATGTTAAACGAGGCGTTAAATGCGACTGATTTCACGAAGAGGTCTAAAGGCGGAATAGCTAAGAGAGCTTCTAGAGCCGCCGTCGCGGTTGAGCTTTTCACCCCTGCTATGCAGAGACAGGCCAGTCGCTGAAGTTTTTCTAGTCTTTTCTTGGCTGTTTCAAGTTCCACCCTTGGCCACCAGACTATACATCCGTGACAAAGTGTAGGTCTCACCACCGCCGTGAAAATCCACCAAATATCTTTATGAGAAAGACCCCATGCCTTGCCAAAAGCGTTTCTACACAGCCAGAAGATACCTATGCATTTGTTGAGTTTTTCCTCTAAGTGAGGTATCCATGTCATCTTATGATCAAAGATCACACCGAGGTACTTAACCGACGCTTTCAGAAGTAGTTCTGATCCGAACAGTACAAAGCTGCCCAGTTCTAAAGCGGCTTCGGTTTTTCTTCTGCTGAAGAAAACAATTTTGGTTTTGGTAGGGTTAACCATCAGCTTGTTCTCGAGGCACCACTCTTCAACTATTTTAATCGCTGTTCTCATCAAGTCGCCAGTAGTAGCGACGAAGTCCCCACAGATTAGGGTGGACACGTCATCGGAATAGCCTTGGGTGAAAATACCCGACTCATTGAGCTTGACCAATAGCGAATCGATTACCATACACCAAAGTATAGGGGAGAGAATACCACCTTGTGGGCAACCCCTAGTGACTCTGAGTTTGATGTTGGTACCGCAAATGGTAGCTTCAACAGTTCTGCCGCTGAGCATCTTCACAATCCACTTAACGGCTATATCATTGACCTCTCTCTCTGCCGCTGCTTTAGTAATAACCTCAAAGTCTGTATTGTCAAAAGCACCCTCTATATCCATGAAACAATCAAGCGCTACATTTTTATTTTTAAGCATGTGTTATCTTTTGGGTCATTTGGTGTAGCGCTGTGTCTGTTGATTTTCCAACTTGATAAGCATGTTGGTTAGCATGTAGGGGGAATTTCTTCAACACTTCGCCTCGGATGTAGAAGTCGAGGAGTCTTTCTAATGTCTTGACCAAAAATGACGTAAGGCTTATAGGACGGAAGTCTTTTGCTTTGCAATGGGATGTTTTGCCCGGCTTGGGAATGAAAGCGACTCTGACCTTTTCCCAAAACGTTGGGATATAGCCTAGGGCTATTGAGCTTTTAAAGATGCATCTGAGTCTGTCAATGAGCAAATCTATTCCTTCCTTAAGCAGAGCAGGGAAAACTTCGTCAAGTCCAGCAGATTTGAACGAGTAAAACTTGAAAATGGCCCCTTTAGTTTTTCCTCTTTTGGTAAGTTTCTCAGCAAACAACCAATCCTTACGAGAAGGTGGAGGGTGTGGGTTCAGTTTTACCTGTTGATCTACTGTCGGAACTTCGAGACTACCTGGAAAATGCGTTTGCAGCAAGTGCTCCGCTGTCTCTTTGCCATCTGACGTAAAAGAACCGTCCGGCCTAAGAAGTGACCCCACTTGGGCGTTAGTATCTTTAGCTAACAGTTTATGAATTCGAGCATACGCAGGAATCGAGTTGGCTTCCTCGAAGAATTTCCTTTTACTTTTTTCCTTCAGATCTTCTTGGGCCTGGTTGTATTGCTTTAAGAGCGCTCTGTACTTCTCCCTATTAGCTTCTTGTTGTTCATTTATCTTGCCAGCCCGGTTCCAGGCTTTCCTTAACTCTTTCCTTTTCCTATCAAGTTCATTGCTCCAGAAGGAGTTCATGTATAGGGGTGTAGGATTGAGTAGGGGGCAGGCGGCTTTGTAAGATTCAATAATCGCGGCTGTAATATCTACATTTGCACTCTCTAGACTCTCAATCGTTAGATATCTATCTACTCGCTGTATCTCTGCTAGCTTCCCTCCTAGGAGTCGTCTGTACTCGTCCCAGTTCGTCTTTTTGGGATTACGGTAAGGTTTCCTTTGCGGGAAGCTACCTCTAAGGTTGAATTTGATCAGCTTGTGATCCGAAAAGGTTTCCTCATTTGTAACCCTCCAAGACTCAACCAGTTGTGACAGTCCACTGGAAGCAAGTGTAACATCTAAACAATCCTCCCTGACCTTGTTTACAAACGTTGGTCTACCTCCTTTGTTTAGGACCACAAGATCTGTGGAGAGCAAATATTGAAAGAGCTCTTCACCCCTACGATTGATATTTGAACTTCCCCAAATCGTATGGTGGGGTACCAACCAATATGGGTATCCGCTCTTTTTCACAAAACTCCACTACCTTTGCCAGCGATGAACCTGGAGGAGGCTGGGAAGAGTCATATGGTAAGTAGGTTGAGACAGCTACAATGTCCCCGCCTTCCATTTGACTTCTACAAACCCTAACGGCCACCACGTCATTGTCTGTGAATTGGTTCAGAACCATTGCGTCAACATTCGGGGTTACATAAATGGCCGCTCTCGGTCTACTTCCCCCTCTGTTATAAAATAGACGGTTGTGAAGTTAACCAAAGCCATGAACTTTCCCGCTTCTAACCCAGGGCTCTTGGATGAAAGACACATCTGTGTGATCTTTCTTCAGATCGCAACAGAAATTGAAAGTGGCCTTTTTGCAGTGGTGCAGGTTGATCTGTGCAACTTTAAGGCCAGTACTACTTGGGTCCGACTGAGTTCCCTTAATTGCGTGATCACTCCTGCTAGTTCCAACATGCATTTTACAACTTAAAGCGAAATGAAAAACCGGGATATTATTGAATATACCTGTTGGTAGTAGTAAATATATGGCGGTTTTAACTTATCGTCCACAAAATACAGAAATAAGTCAAGAATGCCGCTGTATTACAATATTCCAACAAGTTTCAAGAGAACTGAAAGAAAACCGTTTGTATGTAAAGAGAGCGAACGCTTGCATGCACGCAGCGTTAATGTTTATTCAATCTATAAAATAAAAATAATGAAGAACCAATTTTGTATTACGAAACAAAAATGTCGGTCTTTATTTATAGGGAAAAGCTAAATGCATGCTCAAGGTTCGATCGACACACACGGAAGAGCCACAATGAGATGTTATCGTTCATTCAGAAACTTGTGATTTCGGTTATCAATCGTCGGTATAAAGAGAAAAAGGCCTGCGCGCTCAAATGTATCGAATCAAAACAGAGAAACGTAAACATTAATTCGATCTTTAGCCTTTATGACGCAAATGAATGGCCTTTATATCCTTCCTGAATAAACAAAAACTTGATGGTGCCGATTAAAAACAAACACTTTGTTTACTATACCGATCCACAAAAAGGCATCAACATTTTACGTTAAAATATCTTGCGCCCTTTTAAGGTACCGCTATTTCACAGAAACTCGACGTTGAGGTAACCGAAAAACAAACACTTGAAACGAAAATCTCTAATATTCACGAAATAACACTTACTCGCGAGACCTGATTGTAACATTAAAATTTGGCCGATGAAGATTTAGCCTCACTAAACTAAATTAGCCGTAAACAAAACAATCGGTAAACACAATTTTATGTCACAACTTCAGCAGCAGGTGAAAACACGTCTTTTCGCTTCAACAGACTCTCTCTCTCTGTGTGTGCTGGTTGCAACCTAAGTTGAGGAACGAATATACTATGTAGGCTACTTTGCAACGTGTCTATTTATCTGAAGTAGTGAATATCAACTTTATGTGAATCGGTTTTAGTCATAATATAAGTTCCTGGAACTTATTTCCAGCTTTATTATTTTAGATGAAAAAAAATCAGGTCGACCTGATTCCATCAGGTCAAAACCAGAACGGGTCATTTTTGACCTGGTCTTTTTTCGACCTGGTTTTTTCGGGTTGAACCTGAATCTAACCAGGTCGACCCGACCTGATAGTAATCCTTAGTGTGAGAAGAAAAAGCTTCACATTTTGATAATTTTGTATTGAATTTCATTGAAAATATTAACCGAAGTGAATAAAGCGTTACATATCTCACGCTTGGATTGCGCAGTTTGAGTCTGACTCCGAGTTAACGAAGCGCTAAACGGAGTATTTTTGAAGGGAAACCTGTAGGCTTACGATCGGGTTTTGGACTACTACATTACTTTGAAGAAATTGCTGCATCAGACGCTTCTTGTCCCCCTCGAAATCAGATTTTTCGTCGCTCGAATTAAAACAATTGCCATTTTAACTTTTTAAATTATTTATAAATATTACAAATTGTTTATAATATGAACAGAAACCATTATTAATCAGTTAATTTTAATTATTTCTTGCAACTTATTTCCTACAAAAAGATAATTCAAAATTAAATTCATAAAAATATTAATTAGCGTTTAAATGTTTGCATAAAGTGAGTGCATGTTGACAAAAAAAAAAAAAAAAGAAAATTATAATTCCTTAAAAAAATAATAAAATGATTCCAAGAATGGGGTCATGCAGAGTGATGCATCAAAACAAAAGATTTTTGAAAATTAATTTTGATTTTTTTTTAATTTTCTTTTAAAAATTGATTTCAATATTAAAGAATCAAAAATTATTATCAATTGACTATTTATTAATAATAATACTTATTAACGATATTTTTTCTCAATAAAAAAAATTTCAATATGAAGATTTAACTGCGCCTTTAACAAAGAAATATATAAAAAAAACTATTAAGAATGTTTGTCGCGATAGATTCCTAAGTTCGAAGATTTTATTTTATGTTTAATTACTTCAAGCAACAACAAAGAATTGGCGAAATGTATTTTCATTGCATTCGAAAAGCATCCAAATCGGAGGGAATGCCTGCTCAAAACTCGTAAGTACTATCCCATTAATTTCTATTTTACAAAATATATTTTTTTTTATTCCATTTCTCACCATCAAAAATTAAGTTAGAAATAAAAATAAAAAATTATAAAAATGTAAAATGGCACTAAGTGTTTGTATGTTTCTTTTTCTCATATTTCTATTTTTTTCGTGCAATTTTCGTTTTTTTTTATGTTTTTATAAAAATGTGTTAGTTATTTTGAGTTTCCCGACTTACCTGTTTCGTATATAAATGTAAATGTAAATGCATCGTTAGATAAATATTCGATATAAATGAGCGCGTTAAATTTTATTATAAAAAATCTATGGTTTCACTGCATAACATTGCTTTCTATTTTCTTTTCCATTTAACTAATTAAAAAAAAAAGTAATTTTCCTGTTTTTGTTTTTTATATTTTATAAAACTGTCACTGTTTTTTCTTTTACTTTTTAAATTCATTATGTGTACTGGTAACGATTCGAATATGAGTGTCAGTTAGAGGCGTCGATTGATTCATCCATTGATTCATCTTGAGCAGAACTGTCATCGTTTTTATTGTTGCGGGATGCTAAACGAGATGAACTGAGACTCATGCTACCAACTCCACGTCTAAATTTACAAAAGAAAATGCATTTTCGTTAGATATGTATACCTCTCTCACTACGTCGATTTGTGCAAATGATTTATGTTAACAGATGCATTATGTTAAGATGCTGGTTAATAGGAAGGTAAATCCTTGTTAGTTCAGAGTTACAAAATACATCACTTTATAAGGGGAAGTACAGTTTTTGATTCACTGCAGAAAATAATAAAAAAAAAATTTGATGTTAAGAACAAAATTGTGAAATTGTTGATGAAAAAGATGACATGATGTGAGTATACAATGACACTTCTAACAAAATCTTCAATGGCGAAGAGGTTCTTTTGGAGTTTGTTACATGTGTCGGATTGCTTCCATTCATAATGTACGCCGATTGGGTATTCAGATGCCAAAACAGAAAAAAATCAATATCCGTTCGTCGCAAGGTTCAAAATTTTAGTTTTGGTATGTTGTAGAGGAAGTTGAGGAGAACACTTTGGTCCTACCAAGAATAAATCACAACGAAAAAAAATCATTTCAAAATTTTTATCAGAAAATACTCAAAGGAAATGCTGAAAAAATTCTGAAGAAAGTAAGAAAATCCTTACAATTTATACAAAACCCTCGCATCGTGAGAAAAATCCGTGGAAATTCTTCAAAATTTAGAAAAACCAATAAAAAACATAACCAAAGACCCGTACGTATCAGAATAGATGTGACAAACAGAATAGATGTGGCAAAGTGACTCGAACGTACCTAAATATACAAATAAGCAAACAATCCAACACTTTCTCTTCTTTTATAACTGTAAGAATTTCAAAGATCTATATAAATTACCCAAGGTAATGTCAAAGGCCCTACCGAAGTACGTCTCAGACCATTCAAATCTAGAAAAGCTTATATCCAAGGACTACGTCGTTTTTCCCTCAAACCCAGAAACACGTGTTATCTAAAATTTTATTGTGTACAACTTTGTCCTTGGAAGCAACTTTCTACCTCTCATAGTTCTGGAGATCTGGGTCATCCTGCCCAATTATGGAAGTGGCCATATACCAGGATTGGGCCATATTTCCCCAAAACCGTGAAACACATGTTCGCTTAAATTTAATTCTTTATAACTTCGCCTTTGGAACCAACTTTCTAACTCTCATAGTTGTGGACATCTGGGTCATCCTGCCCAATTATGGAAGTGGCCATATACCAGGATTGTGTCACATTTCCCCAAAACCCTGAAACACGTGTTCGCTTAAATTTAATTCTCTACTCGTGGGTGGTGGATCTGTGAGTGGTGTAAAGTGGTAGATAGTTCAAGAACATTCTAGAAAGTGGTAGAAGTTCGGGAAAGCTCTAGAGAGTTCCAGAAAGTTCTCAAAGGTTCGGGAAAGTCATCGAAAGTTATAAAAAGTACCAGAACGGTTTCGAAAGTTCCATAAAGTTCTAGAAAGTTTTCAAAAGTTCTCGAAAGTTATAGAAAGTACTGGAAAGTTTTTGAAATTTCTGGAGGGTTCTAGAAGGCCTGATATGTGTAATAGTTCCCCTTCTTTGGCCCCTATTTCCGACCCCTAACCCTCTGGCATTTGTGCAAATCTAGAACTTAAGAGCTTTCGAATGACATGAGTTTGAGCTCTCTGGAAGGTCTAGGAGCCGGGATATGCGTGATAGGAACAGACGACAGACGGAAATACGAGCATATAAGCATTACCCAAATGTGGGCTACGCTAAAAACTTGGAGAAAATCAGCGAAGATTTTTAACAAATTTCGGTTACAAAAAACCAAATTGGCGACAAAATTAAACAAAAGAATTACCGAGAATATATTGTTCAATTTTGTCGCTAATTTGATTTTTTTCGGCGAAATTCATTGAAATCTTCGCTGATTTTCTCGTTTTTTTTCGTTATGACGACAGAGTAGGAGATATTTTATGCCACATGTGAAGTATCTTATACAACATTTAAGCATACGAAATATGGACGAATTATTATTCGGTCGAAAGACATCTTATCTGCTCTCTTTCCTTCTAGAAGTATAAAATGTTTCCATGTCGTATAAGATGGCTACACATTGTATAATATACTTATAATGATAATACTAATCTGCCTTAACAACTCATGTGGTGAACGGTTAGAGTCCAGATCATTCTGCCAACGTCACAAGGTAAAAAAAACTTAGAGAAAATTAGCGAATTTCGCCGAAAAAATCAAATTGGCGACAAAATAAACAAAACATATGCAGGGGACCCGTACGTATCTGAATAAATGTGGCAAACAGAGTAAATGTGGCAAAAGATTCGGACGTATCTAAGTAAATGTCGCCTTAACTCTTTAGTGTATGAAATTACGTCGACATTAAATTGGATTGGAAATTGCCGAAAAGGCAATATTGAAAAACCCGTCCGAAGAAACGGCGCAAAAAACATCTCTAATCCTTAAAAAAGCCCAAAAATAAAAAAAATGGAAAAAATTGCACTATGCCCGGTCTAGAGAACTTAGAAGATCCATATTTCCATGAACAAAAAAGTTCGCCTCTTTTTTCTCTGCAACACTGCACAAAAAACCTCATTATTAAAGAAATATTCACAAAAAAAACACCAAATATCGTGTAGGATCGCGCAGCGTGAGTTGGGCCCACACTGAGGAATCTACAATTCGAACCACTGAACAGATTCCACATCTTTCATTCAAAACCTTGAAGAGGAAATCGCAGAGAAAAAAGTGAAAAAGTTCCACCAACCATCGAAAAACCACGTTTTTCACCACTTTTTCGACCGTAACTTCGAACGTTTTCGACCGATTCTGCCCAAATTCAATCTTGTACTTATTTTCTGATTATCTTTCAGGAAAAAAAATTTTGAAAATCAGATAAGATTTACCCGATTTAAGTAGAAAATACACGTTGCGCCCTAGTAGAGACTCAGTTTTAAGGCCCTGGCTGAGCCCAACGGGTCTATAAAAATTCTCGGCAAATGTTTTGTTGAATTTTGTCGTTAATTTGACTTTTTTCATTACTGATACGCAAGCACATGAGAGAATCCAGCACATGAAAAGTGAACGAGACCCAAAGCTCTCTCTTTCGAGCTTTCTCATATCAACGACCCAAAGCTCTCTCTTGGGAGCTTCCTCATATTAAATAAAAAAACTGCCACTCGCTGGGATCGAACTCGGGTCCCCTCACGAATTTCGTCGAAAAAAGATTACTGATACGCCAGCACATGAGAGAACCCAGCACATGAAAAGTGAACGAAACCCAAAGCTCTCTCTTGGGAGCTTCGTCATAATATCAATACTGCCGCTCGCTGGGATCGCGCTCGCGTCCCTTCACGTATCAGTCCACGATAATTCTCGTGAGCTAAATAGTTCATAGATTATGCACAGCAATTACCGTACAGTATTTAACTACATGCTGGTTGTGCCGATTATTTTTTTATGCTATGAATATTAAGGTAGCCTCAGCCTCATGTCTCACTACACTCCTTCGAAAGCTTGTATAGGCCGAAAATTCCAGAAGCTGTATCTTGGGAAGGCAGCCTGATCCTGATGAAAACATTTTTTTCTGACAGTCTATCTATACAAGCTATCAAATGAGTGTAGTGAGACATGAGGATGAGGCTACCTTAATATTCATAGCATAAAAAAATAATCGGCACTCCCAGCATGTAGTTAAATAGTGTGCGGTAATTGCTGTGCATAATGTATGAACAATTTAGCTCACAAGAATTATCGTGGACTGATACGTGAGGAGACCCGAGTTCGACCCCAGCGAGCGGCAGTTTTGTTATTATAAGCAAGCTCCCAAGAGAGAGCTTTGGGTCTCGTTCACTTTTCATGTGCTGGGTTCTCTCATGCGCTGGAGTATCAGTAATTCTTTTTCGACGAAATTCGTCAAGAATCTTCGCTGATTTTCTCTAAGCTTTTTTTCCTTATGATGGACGCCAGCATTATTTACTAGTTTCACTGTTTTGTAGTTCTACTTATTGAGATCCTTTCATTACCGGAAAGTTTTTACTCTGGTAAGCTGTGCGACAAGCCCAGTGCTCTCTATGAGATGTATTATAAACGAAACTGGTAGGAGTAGAATATCGGCACCTCCGAACAATGCCTGCCACCGGTAAGCCGTACGATGGCGCTACACTCAACTACACTTGATTTGAACCGATTCTATCAGCTTTGTTTTGTTTACAAATCTAACAATCGGAACAAATCCGTCTGCGGTTGAGTTTCGAACCAACGCACTGACAACTCAATCGCATAGCAGTACCAGCAGACGTGTTAACCACTATGGTATCGGGTTGTATAATATGGTATAAAACTCTGTTTACTAGTATAACGATAGTAGTTCGTTTCATGGCTGTGCAGCATCTTTTAAAATGATATCGTGATGATCTATTGACACTGTTAGAGAATCTTGTGCACATTTTTTGTTTCTCTTTTATCTCTCTTCTCACGGATTCGCTTGCATTTTGCTCTTGTAAAGTTGGGTTTTTTGATGGAAAAAGCTGAAACGACTCTATGCGCTACTCAGTATTTTCATAGTATTGAGGTTCTAAGTAGAGAATATAAGTTTCGAGGTAAGCAACTTAGTAAAATCCGAAGACCAGCGCTGCCTTTTGTCGGGATTATAAGCTCAATAGATGCCAGAGTTATTGTATCCACATTTGCAGGAATCGATACTGAGACGAACTCCAAAATACCAGCGTTGAGTAATGTCGATAGACGCTCAAAAATAAAGTGTCCGCATCGGCTTAGCGATTAAAATTTGTTGAAAATATAGGAATCGCAAATTAATTCAATTTTTTCAAAGAACATCGTCATTTCTTCTGGATAATCAGAAATTTTTAAATTTTTTGATGTAAAATTTCATTTCTTCCGATTCGATTTGTGGACATTTTGTCTCCATTGGAAAATTAAAAATGTCTAAAACATGGAATTTTCATTAACAGAAACCATGAATTGTCAAGGGTGTAAGGCGACGAAGACTCATTATTTTAAGTTGAAACAAAAGAAAAATAGTAGAAAATGAAAACGTATGATGCGGTTAGTAAATATCATTCCGAAAGTATTTCTAGCGGACCAAATGATTATTTGAAAAAAAAAATGGAAAATTTCGAATTGGTGGAATATAGAACACGACAACACACACGCTTTTGTTTTACAAATGGATTCCAGTGACGACATACCTTTCGTTTCCATGAAAAAGTCACTGCGAAATTCAAGTCTTAAAAATACCTAATACAGTTTTTCTATGTACACAATTGAAGCTAAGATGGCTCCAAAGCCTTCTTTTCTACAGACAAAATCAGTTGTAACTGAATGAATAGAAAAATGAATGTGATAGCATGACAACAGACGAATAGAAAGTAATTTACCTGAGCTTGGTTTTCAGCGAATTAACTTCTCGGTTCAATGCTTCCTGGTTCTCCAGCATATCTTCGCATTCTCGTTGTGCCTTTCGTTTTTGTGTTTTCTCTTTCTGAATTTCTTCTTCGGCTTCATCAAGATTTCTCTTCAAAATCTTCATTCGGCTATTCAACTAAAATATGCCAGAGAAAAACAAATAAATTTCCTTTGAAAGAGTCCCTTGATTTCGTGTAATTACCTTCTCGATTTGTTCCTTGTACTGATCGGCGTGTCTCCTTTCATCTTCGATATTCATTGTGAGCTCCTTCACCTTTTTGTCCAATTTACGATTTGTCTTTTGTTGCAACAATCGTTCCTTGGTTTCATTTTCCAATTGCTCTTCCAAATTGGTGACTTTACCTTCCAAACTAGCGATGGTGGCCTTGATTTTAGTTCTCTGAGTTGTTTCGATCTCAGCCAATTTAGCTTTGAGTTCTTTATTCTGTCGTTCAAGTAATGCCCTTGCGTTCTCATGTTTCTGTGTATTTGCCTTTTCCGTCGACAATTCAGTAGTAATTTGCTCAATTTGCAGCTGGGCTTTACGACTACGATCCAGAAGCATTTCAGATGTCGATTGCTCCTCTTCTAATTCCTCTTCTAGCGCTGCGATACGCGCTTCCAAGCGTCTCTTTTCATCTACAACCAGTGAGGCCTTGCTGGACAGATTCTGAACTTCATCCAACAGTTCATCACGTTCAACTTCAGCAGAACGACGCACACGATCCGAACTAAGCAAATCTTCGTTCAACTGCATGACTTCAGCTTCAAGAGCTTTAACCTTACGTTCGGCTTCCTTGCTGGCGGCAGCAAGTTCTTCCTTGGCCGCTCTAGCATCTTCAGCATCACGCTGAGCGTCTTTCACTTGAGCTTGTAGTTTTTTAGCGTGTTTGAGAGCATCTTCCTTCACTTTGTTGTGCATTTCGAGTGTCGCTTCGATGTCCTTCAAATCGCCTTCCAATTTCTTCTTAGCAGCAACAGCAGCCGCTCTCTGTTTCCGTTCTTCTTCCAATTCCGCTTCCAAGTCCCTCAAAGCCTTTACCAATCCCCTACGTTTTTCTTCGGCCTGTTCTTCTTTCGCCTGAACATCGCGTTCGAATTGGGCACGCAATGCTTGCATATTGACCTCCAAACGCAATTTGGCATCTTCTGTGAGCTGCAAATCATCTTCAAGCTCTTCGTTTTGTGCTTTTAATTCCGCCAATTGACTTTCCAGTGTACGTTTTGCCTTTTCAAGTTCATGGACATTTTTATCGGCTGTACCTTGAGAGTTCGCTAAGTCATCCAACTCGTTTTGTAGAGCCTTTCGTTTCGACTCCAGGTCTTCAATCTTATCATAAGCTTCGTCAAGTTCACGAGTTAAAGACAAAACTTTCGTTTCTTTTTCACGAGCCTCACGTTCCGCGGTGTCACGGTCCTGCGAATTCTGTTCGCTAATCGCTTTTTCCTCAGCTAACACTTTATCGAAGTTCTTCTGTTTCTTTTCCAATTCGAGAACTTTAGTACGTTGTGCCTCCAATTCGATGGTGGCATCTTCAAGCTCCGATTGAATTTTCTTTTTGCTCTTATCCAAACGATCGTTTGCCGCTTGCAATTCTTGTATTTGACGTTGTAACGCTTCGATGTCTTTATAAGATTTTTTACGGGCCTCTTCCAGTTCCTTCACAGCGTCCTGGTCGTCTTCCGATTTCTTTTTGAGTTCTTGCATCGTTTGAGTAACTTCAGCCAATTTTCGCTCGTAATTCTTTTTATGCTCCTCATCTTCTTCCATTTGTTCTTGCAGCGCCTCCTTTTCGGATTCCAGCTGACGCAGTTTCGAACTTAGAGCTAACTTTTGTCGAGTTTCTTCTTCCAACAATTGCTGAGCTTCTGTTAATTGACTTTCCATGTTTATGGTTGACTTTATAGCAGCGCCAGCCTTGAGTTCAGCTTCTTCTAATTGAAGGGTCATGGCTTCGACTTCTTGCTGCAATTTGGTGTCACGTTCTTGTAACTCCGATCGGGCTCGCTCGATTTCCGCAAGTTTGACCTGAAGGAAAAATGTAATTAGCCGATTGAAGTGAACAATTACTCATCAGGAGGAAAAGCTACATTTGGCGCCTAGCAATAAAGGAACAAATAGAGTGAAAATTTACATTAAACAAATACCAAATGTCGTCCTTTATCGAACATGCACGAAGACATAGTGAAAACAAGGTCTTTCTCTGTCAATTGCAAATCATCGAAAAATATTTTGGCAATTCTTCTTTACCTGTAGTTCGGCGATTTGGGATTCGGCTTGTTTACGGCGACGATCGTTTTCTTGTCGGGATGAATTGACATTTCGTAGTTCGGTTGCAAGGTCAGCGTTTTCGGCTTCGAGGGTGGATTTAGCTTTTTCCAACGATGTACGTGCTTTCTTCAAGTTCTCCAACTGTTCGTTGATGGTGGACAACTCTTGTGAATGTTTGTGTCGCATTTCGGCCAAATGGGACTCGTGCGAACCAGCTTCTTCCTCTAAGTTCTTTTTCAGAGTAGCCAACTCTTGTTCTCGCTTCGAACGAAGTTCCTGTTGAGCTGTAAATTAAAAATTCAATATTTTTGTTGCAATTTGTTGGAACTGTTTGTGATCTTACCAGCTGTCGTGTCCAAAGAATCCAAGAGTTCGTTCTTGAGTGCTTCCAATTCTTCGCTGAGATCTCGGCGAACCTTTTCGGCCTTAGCTCGGGCATTCTTTTCTGCTTCCAAGTCTTCTTGGATTTCAGCTAACTGTGATTCTAGTTCTCGTTGAACCTTTTGGGCCTGGGCTTTAATGGCGGATTCCTCGTCTATTCGCAATAAAGTTTGCGTTAATTCGTCTTCTCTCTTCGACAATTGCTGTTGCAGCTCTTCAACTTGAATGCGACGTTCATTTATTTGCTCTCTCAAATCAGCTACTTCTGTTTCGATCTTTCGCTTGCTTCGATCAGATTCCTGCCTCTGCTGATGGTCTTTAAGTAATCGTTCTTCCAATTCGGCGATTGTAAGCTCGTGTTTCGCTTTGAGTTTGGACAAATGCTTAGCCTTCTCTTCCTCTTCGGCCAATGTTTGTGATAAATCATTTGCGCGTTCCTCCAACATCTTTTTCTCTTTGACCAATTTCTGATTTTGGTCATCGGTCAGAGCCAAATCTTCTTCGTATTTCTTGATCTTTGCATCTAATTGGACTTTTTCTAATTGTAACTTCTGCCTGGCAGCTTCTTCCTCCTCCAACTGCTCTTCCAAATCTTGAATGTTTAATTGAAGTTTCTTTTTCTCAGCATTCATGGATATCACTCGCTCCTCTTCCTCCTCGATACGAGCTTCCATGTCCTGCATCATCTCCTCAAGTTCTTGCTTTCTAGCGGCTAAACGTTGACGACTTTCCTCCGCTTCGGCGCACAGTTCGATTTCGGCTTGCAATTGTTCAGCTAAATGAGTCTTTTCTTCCATTGCCGACTGGAACTTCTTTTCATACTCTTGAGCATCCCTCGATAAAGAGTCCAATTTCTCTCGAACTTGTTTCAATTCGTCCTCTTTTTGCACTAATTTTTCCTCTTGCTTAGTAACTTCTAACAATGGTTTAACTTTGGTGTACAAACGCCACCATTGCCAGTTCCGCAGTTTCAAGTAGGCTGCGCAGTTCCTCTGAATAATTCGAATAGCATTTAGTTGCTGCAATCGTTTCTGGTAGTTGCGACGAGCCAAGAAACCACGAGAGAACGCTTGGAAGTTGACAATCAAATCGGTAATCTTGTAGTCACGTTCCTCTTCCAAATGTGCTAGTACACCAGCACGGAAGAAGATCTTCGATTGCCCCACACGGAAGAGATTCGCATCTAGTTCGAGCGCTTGAATCATTCGCTCACATGCTTTCTTGCCATCCATGAAGCCTTTCGGAATGACATTTGGTGTGAGAAGTTCGTACCTTTGTCGGAACTCCTGGAATGGGATTCGATTCGGGAAACCTTGACGGCAAATTCGAATACCCTCAAGCACACCATTGCAACGCAATTGGTCCAACACCAAAGGAGCATCAATTTTACCCGCTCGTTTCTCGTGATTGGGAATTATGCATCGAACGAAATTGGGATTCGTGTTGCGTAATGTGTCCATCAATTTAGCCAATTGTTCCTTGTACAAATGGGAAACAGTTCGGAACATACCCTTGCGTGTTCTAGCTCCGAATTGAGTGTCAGTTAGCTGCTGTGCCATACCAACAATTTCTGCATCCTTCCAAATGTTTACCACAAACGGATCTTGCGAAGTTTGCAGCAATGAAACAATGTTTTCATTCAGTGGATCCATGTTCTTCATCAACCATTTAGCGGCTGAATAATCGACCTTGCCAGCATAATGAACGATTGCAAAGTCGGCAATGCCTCGAAAGTCTGTCTTCATGAATTTCGGGTGCATGGAATGAGCGGACACCAACTTCTCAACGAATGTCTTGTCAGTTGCTTTGGGGAACCAACATTCTTCGTCCAACAATGCCATGATTCCACCGGGCTTATCAATCAAATCGATTGTTGGCTGCAAATCTAAACCAAAATCGATGAACTTCCATTCGATGCCCTCACGTTGGTATTCCTCCTGTTCCAAAATGAACATCGTGTGGTTGAACAACTGTTGCAATTTCTCGTTGGTGTAATTGATGCACAGCTGTTCGAATGAGTTTAATTCGAATATTTCGAAACCCGCCATATCGAGGATGCCAATGAATGATGCACCTTGTCTCTTCGTTCGGTCCAACGATCGATTGATCCTATTGACCAACCACTTGAACATCCGTTCGTAGCATGCTTTCGCGATTGCTTCAACAGCGAATTCAACTTGCTCCTTCGTTTGAGCCTTCGTGACAAAGTCGCGACCGACTTTGATTCGTGGTGTTAGGAATGCTCGTGTCATGTCCGTTACATTCAAACCCAACAGATGGGCAATCTTTTGCGCAACTGTATTGTCGGGCAATGTGGCCTGGTCAGAACTTCGCTCTTGTTTGAATTTCATGCAGCCGAACAATAAGACCGCGCTGACGATTCGGAATATGGAATTGAAATCGTCATTGGTCATGCCCATTATGTTCATACTTTTAACAGTCGCCTGATATTCAGCATAGTCATCTACTCCGGGCACTGGAAGACTTCCGTTCGATAGGAAATTGTATGATTTGATATCATCCAAAATGAATTTCTCTTTCTGTTCGGGTGTTGCACCGGCAAGTAATTGATAGAAAATATGGAATGTTCGTTCATCTTTTGCTTGACGAATGGCACGGGATTTTTCCAGAAGATATGTTTCGATATTAGCGCCAGATATATAGCCGGAAGCATCGAAATTTATTCGGATAAATTTACCCTGCGTAAAGAACGAATTTATTGAGAAATTTATCGACGTTTCGATTCATTCAACTTACAAATCTGGAAGAATTGTCGTTTTTCACAGTCTTCGCATTACCAAAAGCTTCTAGAATTGGATTCGCTTGAAGCAATTGTTGTTCTAATTCGCCCTGTAAATATTTTGAAAGAAAAGAAAATGTTTAATTGTTTGATGGAATGGAATAATGAGAATGTCGTGCTGAAAACAATGAAACAAATCATCTGCATGCTTTGAAAGACATGTAGTGGGTGAAAAGTAGGAAAATTTTTTACGCAATTAACGAGTAGATGTTTTTGAGCACATGAAACAGCTGGATAGAAGGTGCATTTGTCCCACTCCTTAGGTATATCTTAAATGTAAAGGTCTGTAAATATTTACGGGTATCTACGCAGCTACTTATCGGTTTCGGTTACACAGCATGCAATTTATTCGATGAATTTTGACTGACTTGAGGGTTATCCAACAATCTCACGTGACTGATTTTTTCTCGATGGAGTTTCTAAAGGTCGAAAATTAAAGCCTCTAGTAAAATCTTCCCGAGTTAATCTAAATTATTTCGGAATCTTTCAAGAGCACGTCACAAAAATGTGAGCTGTCAAATTTGCGATGTTTTTTTTAGAATAGAATCCTGCGTAAATCACAATTTATTCAAAATTGTAGCTCATGTACTGTTAGAAGATGACTCTTATACATATAATAGATGAATCAGAATTCAAAAAGTTTAAGTATGAAGGTACACATTTGCTCTGAAAAAACATCGCAAATGAATTTAGAATGCGATGATTTTTCAAAGCAGCTTTCGACCTTCATACTCAAACGTTTTGAATTCTGATTCATCTATTATTCGTGTAAGAGTCATCCTCTCACTGTACAATGTACATGAGATATAATTTTGAATAATTTGTTATTCACGCAGAATTCTATTCTAAAAAAACATCGCAAATTTGACAGTTCACATTTTTGCAACGTGCTCTTAAATTGAGGAAAAGTAGGATCAAGGAATTACCGTAAAAAGAAGGGGTTCAACTAAAAAACACGTCAAAAAACAACAAAGCACGCCGTGAGTGAAAAAAAAATGCTTATATTTTGCGATGTTTTTTAATGACTACGTTTTGCGATTACGAAAAACTATACAAAGTTGTGGCTAATGAAGTGTCTGAGGAAATAAATAGACCTAAGAAAATCAAAAAGTTTTCTAAAATAATGTTTAGATTGGCTTTGAAAGAACATCGCATACGGAATTGAAATGCGATGTTTTTCGATTTTCATTCATTGAAACTTATCCTTTTTTTGTATGATATTCCTAGCCACAACATTGAATAGTTTTTCGTGATCGCAAAAGGTCATAAACATAAAGATCATAAACATCGCAAGTTACAATCAACGAGCTCTTAGGGGCTGTTCACAAATGAAACTGTTGGGATCAAAAGCAAATTTTTTTTGTATGTGAAGACTTCGGGAGAAAAACAAGATAAAGCAATTGAAAGTGAACGTACTCTCATATATTATACATGGGAGCAGGTACACTTTCAAGTGCTTTATCTAGTTTTTTCCCGAAGTCTTCATATGTCAAAAAGACGTTTTAAACGTCAAACTAAAAATTTTTTGAAACAGTGAGATAATCTTTTATTTTTCCTCGATTCTATTTTGGCATCAGAATTAAGAAAAATAGAAGATTATCTGACTATTTCAAAAAAAAATTCGTTTGACGTTTAAAACGTCACTTTGACAGATGAAAAAGACCTACTTTTGATTCCAACAGACTCAAATGACGTACAGGCTTTAGGCGGGGTGGGGGTTTGGGGATTGCAGAATTCGTACGGTAGCGTACGGTGGGGGAGGGGTCAAACTCAAGTCGTACTTACAAAAGAAGCACAAAAGTACAAGGCACAATAGGCCCAAACGGTGGCCTCCGTGCGTGTTCGATGGTAACAAATCGAACGACTATTTTTTAATAAAAAAAATACAAAAAAGTGTTCACTTTTTCACGCATCAGGTTTGTGTGAAAGCTCAACTTGATAAAATTCTTTTTACAAGTTGAACTTTCACACAAACCTTACGCCATGCGAATCGCAACGCCTCGAATATAGTGAGCTCTTTTTATTGCTGCGATACTGTTTTGTCAATATTGACGAGGTAATGAATCTTCTTCAAGAGGCGTAGAACGACACATGACACAACAACTTCACTTTTTTTAAAGGGGGTCCTCAAATGCGTACGTAATTTTAAGGGGGTCTTTGGAATTGTACGGTTTCGTACGGAGGGGATGTAGCGGTCAAAAATCGTTAAAAAAATCCGTACGCTACTGCACAGAAATTTTCATTTCTTCTAATTTTGTAAATCGAAGAGATTATAAGGTCACAGGCAACCAAAATCGACGAAAAACGAAATGAGACGGCCGCCGCGCCGCTCCAAGAAACAAATAGTGACAGACGTCACACTGAAAACGAAGATCGAAGGTATTATGAGAACAAAAGGAAATCAAATTATGAAATCATTTTAAAAATCGTCTTTGCGTGAGGCACAAATTCTTTTGTTAAAATTCCGAAATGAATTATCCCCCACAATGTGAATTATCACATAAGGAATTATCGCTCAGGAATTACCACGCTAACAAATGAGAATTATCATCCGGGGAATTATCGCACAGGAATTTTTACCCAGTAAGTATGATTTGTTCCGGGTGATACCTCCTGTGCGATAATTCCCATTTTTTTTCGGTCTGGGCATAATTGCCTGAGGGAAAATATCCGTCACTAGGCGAGGTATTGTAACAAACCCGTATTACGAAACTCTCACATGTTCTCTTCAGGCTGGTCGCTGATACGAGTTCTCAATGCATGTCTAATATCACAGTAGTATCCACTCTAGGATGACCATTGTCTGGCATAATTGCCGCAAAATATTCCAATGAGATCGTTCAGTAATAGGACTCAATGACTCAATCTTTTGCTTTGATAATTTATTCTATGAGTTCATCTTTAATGCAGATCCGGAGTGTTATGTCATACATAACGCGAACACAAAACTGTAGCATAGCATTCCATTGAATGACGAAGTTTATCTACAACAAATTACAACACCAAGGACATCAATTGAACTAACAAGTAGGTTAAGGAACTGGTTTTGTTCCTTCAACTTAAACTGCTTGAAATCAATACTTCAAAGAATAAAACGACAAAAAAGCACCATAACAGTCGATACGTGATGTGTGTGCATTCAGTACATTTAAAAGGGAAAAATAAAATGCTGTGTGCTAAATTAAAAACAAAACAAAATATCAAACTACAACTTCAGATACCAACGAATATACGTTACCGCAAATGTAGTTGCGTTGCTCTGCTGCTATTTAATGGACGTATACACAATCAATGAACACGAAGTTTAAGTGAAAAGAAAAAGAATATGCAAATAAGATAAATGAGTTAATGATTGAACTGTTTGGAAAATGTGATGAAATTATGAAGTTTATTAAAATAATTTTCAACTGAAGGCGTTTCTTAATTTAGTGATTGCGATGAATGATTTTTCTGTTTGCAGTTATACTTACAATGATAAGTGCAGGATGTGGTCCCTGGAATTAAGAGAAAATAATTAAATAAAAGTTTATTTGTTTGGTGGTCAAAATCAAGAATGCATGCGCCGATAAAAATTGTTTCTTCCTTATTCAAATTCCAGGTACATTCATATCATTCCGTTTACACTTTCATTTCGACGTTCGTTTATAATTCTTTCATTATTTCGTAAGTTGAAATCGACCATTTGGCAAACTATGTGAATTGAAAAATTGCACTCAGGAATCCTTAGAGAAATTCAAATTTTTTCAGAGATAGAGGAGGATGACTTTTTCACCTTCATACAAAAATTACACTCGAAACGGCTCTACTAGTACGCTATAGTTCAACAATAGATATTTGAGTCTGTTAGCATATAGGTCTTTTCCATCTGTCAAAGTGACGTTTTAAACGTCAAACGAAAAGATTATCTCTTTTATTTATTCTCAGACAGGTGACAGATGGAAAAGACCTACTTTCGATCCCAACAAACGTATGAGTTGTTTGTGGGGTTTAATCCGTAGAGACTCGAAACTATCGTATGAATTTCATTGGTAATTTCAATAGTATAATAATATATAGACTGGGTTTACGTAACCATCAGCTGAAGCAAAAACGAAAATACGTAATTTGTGTATAGTATGCACATCGTACACTAACACATACACAATTCACGCTTATTTGTTCTACTGAAAATACGTAATGTACCTAAATTTTACGTAATCCACATAAGTTTTACGTAATCCACATAAATTTTACGTAATTAACCAACACTACAAAACATTTCGTATTTCCCTTTTGCTTCATTTTGTGTTAATTTTTTGTCAAAGACTGTCAGTCTACATTTATAGTATGTCATTGTCTACGTAATGTTACGTAGTAGGATCGTAACTGCGAATTACGGTAATACCTGCGTTGAAGGAGAAGTAAGCAAAGGCTGTCGACAAGGAGGGTTTCTTTCACCAATAATATGGAATATGGTGATTGATAGCCTGTTAACTAAGTTGAATGAAGCTGGATATAATACAGAAGGCTTTGCAGACGATGTGGTTGCTTTATTAATAGGTAAATTCGAAGAAACGCTGTGTTCGTTAATGAACTCAGCGTTAGCAGCGTTGACGCATGGTGCGCTGAGAACGGTCTTAAAGTGAATCCGCAGAAGACTAGCCTAGTTCTATTCACAAATAAGAATAAGTCAAGAAAATTAACTCTTCCTAAGTTTAGCGGAACAAGACTGGATTTGAAGGATCATGCGAAGTTTCCAGGCAACAAGAATTTTCTGGCAATGCAGAAGTGCATTCGGAAAAACTGGGGTCTGAAAGCGAACGTCATTCATTGGTTGTATGAAGCCATAATCAGGCCTATACTAAGTTACGGATGTCATGTGTGGCATCACAGAGTAAGAATCAAAGCAGTAAAGGACGAATTAGAGCACGTTCAAAGAATGTCTTTAATGGGAATTACAGGAGTGATGAAATCCACTCCAACGAGTGCTCTTGAGGTGTTGCTGTCAGTTCTTCCGATAAACTTGTTTATCGAGCGAGAAGCTGTAATGACATCAATTCGGTTGAGGAACAGCATTTGCTGGCAAGACTCGATTGCGAGTCACGCTAACACCTTGCTGGAGAAATCGAAGGAAATTCCAGATATATTGATGTACTCCACAATATCTCTTCGATAAGAACTTTCAAGTCATGATCCCAAGCAGAGAAGAGTGGGAAAATGGAACAAAAACTTTAGATCCGAATGACGTGAATCTATTCACGGACGGATCGAAGATAAACAATGGGACGGGCGCAGGAATTTTTTCCAGCAATGCCTTAGTACGGGAGACGTACTCGCTTGGTAAGTATGCATCGATAACCCAAGCTGAGACCTTCGGGATAATTAAGGCTTGTGTTGAGCTAAATGGAAGGAATATGACGCAAGGAACGTCAGCTTATGCACGGACAGCCAAGCATGTCTGAAGTCATTAAGCTCTAATTGCTTAACTCCTAAACTCTTGATAGAGTGCACACAAAGAGTGAACGAAGTGGCTAGATTGCACAATGCTAACTTAGTTTGGATACCTGGTCACAGAGGAATGGACGGGAATGAAGAAGCAGAAGCTCTAGCTCGAGAGGGTAGCACAACAGCTTTCTTCGGACCGAAGCCAGCCATTGGACTGCCATACAGGGTGCAGAGGACCATAATCTAGAAAGCATGATGAGCTATGGACAAATCTCCGAAGCTGTAGGCAGTCGAAGATTTTCTTAAATGGCACATCCAACAAGATTACCAAATATTTCCTAAAGTGCTCCAAATAGCACTGAAGAAGCTGATTGGAACCATTACCGGACACTGCAAGTTACGGAAACACATGCACAACATCAAATTAGAGAATTCAGCGATCTGCAGAAGATGTGAGGAAGAAGAGGAAACGCCCCATCCTTGGCGTATCAAAGACTAGAGAGATTTGGAGCTGCCTTTCCAAACCAAGAGCATTATGAAAACAAACATAAAAGAACTACACGAATTCTCCAAAAAATTTATTGACAATATGTATGAGGAGACCTTTTGAAGAATAAGTCACCTCAAACTTAGAAGTGCTTTAGTGATAGTAATGTAAATAAAAAATGTTTTGGTTGTAAAATGGGCCCACCCATGCGGCCTAATTATGCTTAAGTTTTATTATACAAATGTATTGTTAACTTAGAACCAATAAATGAATCTAATGTCATTGGTTAATTAAGTCAACAACGATTGTCTGAAGTAAGGAACTGCCTTTCTGCATTTTTTTTTTCTTTCGCTTATTTTGACTTGCTTTAGTACATGAATTATTGTTGTAACGATGACTGACTTTGCTAATGACATAAAAAAATGCAGAAAATATTTTGCCCATTTCCAAACAATTTGCAAATTTAAATTTAAAAACAAAATGTTTTTCTTTTTTTAGCAAATTCGGCCAAATATAGGATTACTTAATCGTCAGCAATGTACTAACATAAACATATGGTGAAAGAAATCATTAATATTAATAATAATAACAACAAAACATGGTCATGTTCACATTCAGATATCAGAGTTTTTATTTTATTGATTTTTTTTTTTCAGTTAATTTTCAATGTTTTTAATTCATTCCTTATAGGGAAAATAGAATGGTTTGAGCGAGAGTGGCTCACACAGATTCAGATTCACATGAACAACCTTTACCATATTGAGACAGTTGATTTTTTTTTGTGTACGTGTTGTTAACTGAGAACAACCGTTTTTGGTATGTGCAAGTTTTATTCGACCATTTTTGTTCTGTTAAAAAATGAAGCCAAGTTGTTTTTCGCGAATTCATTTTATGTAACAGTTCAAGTCTGGTTCTCTGAAGAAGTTTACGGATTGATTAATGAACTGTGGATTGGGAAAATTACCTAACATTAACATTTAAAAAACTCGAAATTGGATATATTTATTAGAGAGCTTTTGGTCTTGACGAGTCGTTTTTTTTAATGATAATGATGAATCAGTTGTCAGAAATGCGATATTACCTGACGGCTGTTTATGGCATTTTTACCCTACAGCGATTTCCAATGGTGGGTGACTCAAAAAAATTTTCGAATTTATATTCGCTTTGTGCACTATAGAGACGATTTAATAATTATATGCTTTGACTGATCTCAAAGCATCAAATTTCGAAGGTACGTGGGTGAGGTGCGGCGTGCATGGAAATAATGCGTGAACCTGCGAAACTCGTTACTGGGAAATTATTGGCGAAAAAATTTAGTTCACAGAGAAAAGTCATCAGAAATTTTAGGGAAGCCACGAAAAATTGGAAATTCTTATGCTGAACTTGGGAAATCTTACTGATGACCAAAAAAAAAATGTCATCACTTTGCTAAAAAAACTCAGAAAAAGTGTAATTTAGCAAGGAAGCAAGGATTGTTGGGGAGTGTGTAGGGAAATATGTATTGGGAATTGGTAAGTGAGCATTGGGAATCCCAACTAAGCTCTAAGGAAATCGCAAGCTGGTTTTTGGTTCCTGGAAAATTTTGACTCGGCTACTGGGAAAAAAAACATTATTTCCAGGCACGAGAAGCAGAGATGCTATCCCCAGAAAAGTATTGTATAAACAAGAGATTGCTGGTACGGTCTCAACCAAGTAATATCAACTGCTGGACATAGTATGACCCCCTTCAGAGACTTGATATGGCGGCTGGGTTTCCCAGATAGACTAAAATTGTGAGCAAATGTCATCATCAATTGACATTTCGTCACCATATAAAATGGAAAGAAAAATTTCTTCATATGACAGTTTGTTTTATCACATTTGTAGTCTATTTGGGGAATCTAGCCACCATATAATGTGAGGAAAAGCCCATCTTTCATTAAAGACTTTAAGTTAATTAAAAATTTTCTACGGGAAGAAAATACGAGAGCTGCACTGAAGCTTTCCTGCAATCGGGTACTAATAGTAGTGCCATCGTCCTGTCACTGACGTATTCGTAAAATTTGACATTTTCTGAGATTTTCTCTCAGACCATCGCTTTGAAAACGGGTCCTACCCCATTTTCATACAAAATGATATAAATATCTCAGAAAATGTCAAATTTTACGAATACGTCAGTGACAGGACGATGGTACTACTATTAGTACCCGATTGCAGGAAAGTTTCAGTGCAGCCCTCGTATTTTCTTCCCGTAGAAAATTCTTAATTGACTTGAAGTCTTTAATGAAAGGTGGGCTTTCCCTCACCCACGCTACCAAATGGGCCAGAGCAGAGCCTATTATTTGGGAACAAATTCCCAACATTCATTAAAATTTCCCAAAAATTCCCGAAATTTCCCAAAATTTCCAAATAATAATTTAAAAGTAAACTTTATGATGAAGGGCATCTCTTTCCAAACAAGTTGAAAATTCGAAATTTTGGATTGTCTACTCAGAAAAATTTTTATTTTTAAATTTCAATCTTCAGTAGGCTCCTTTATTTTGGCGCTAATTTGTATTTTCTGCGACGTGTGATGGTTGCGATGTGCACTAGGTCTACCCTCGTAAAGGCTCTCCTAGCGCTCAACAAGAAAGGGGTGAAAAAAATGTTTTTCGTATCGGATAATGCAACACAATGGCATTGTTTTCAACCGGTTATGAGCGTTGTGAGGGACTGAAATCAAAATTTCACAAAAAAGTATAAAAACAATTCCCAAATAATAGGCTCTGAGCAGAGACATGATATGGAGACTGGGTTCCCCAAATAGACTATAAACGTGTAATGAAACAAACTGTCACATGGAGAATTTTTTCTTTGCATTTTATATTGTGGCGAAATAAAATCGCCGAATTAAATCGTTCACTCACACAGATTCACAAATACAGTACCAATATAAAAAAAAGAATAAAAAATACCAATATGAAACTGAGAAAATGCGAAACAGCCGAATCAAAAATTTCAGTGAATCGACTTATTCGTCGATAAGTTAATGCTGGGACAGAAAAATTCGAAGAAAGAAAATTTGTGTTGGGATTGAGTCCCAGTAATATTACATCGGCTTTTCACCAGATCAGTTCAAAACTGATTTTCTTGTAAGTACTCTGCCGTCATAAAGAAAAAAAAACTTAGAGAAAATCAGCGAAGATTTTCAACGAATTTCGCCGAAAAAAATCAAATTAGCGACAAAATAAACAAAAGATTCTTGGCGATTGTTTTGTTTAATTTTGTCGCTAATTTGTTCTTTTCGGCGAAATTCGTTGAAAATCTTGGCTGATTTCTCTAAGTTTTTTTTCCCACCAGGATTGAACCCTGATATTTTTGGTGGAAAGCCAGTTCGTTACAACTGAGTTAGCCCATTCCGTTGGGACAAACTAACCCCGGACAAAATAACTCTCGTCAAAAAAACCCCTGGATGCAGTTATCGTTATAAATGCAGGGTGTGTGGGCTAGAGCCCTATAAACGTTAGGCCGCCGCAGGCAAACTGAAGCTCGCCGCAGGCGCGGGAGTGAGGGGTCAGAACACGATACAATGTCCTCTTAATGCAATAATGAATTTAACAGTTTAGCTATAAACCGGACAAAATAACCCCGAGGGAATTATTTTGTCCGTTGTTATTTTGTCCGAGGTTTATTTTGTCCTAGATCCATAGTGAACTAAAAAAGTGCTCCCAACTGCATTTACTAGTAGAACTACATAACACCAGAGATGAATGATCATGTCATGCATACTGGGAATACGTTCAATACACAAGAACAAAATTGAATGGAGGATCTAGGATTGACACGACAAGCAAAAACAAAAGAAGATTGATCAGGTGATGAAGAATCAAGTAAGGTTTTGGCTGATCAAGAATTATATGGAATACCGACTGACTTAATCTTTTAATCAACACAAAGCTCCCAAATTATGTTGATGGCCCATCATATAATTTATCAGAAAAGAAAATAATAAATGAACTTGACTACACGACCTTTTCGAGAGAGAAGAAAGGTGTGCTTGAAATTACGTTTGATAAATGATCGTCAATAATGTCGTAAGACTAGTGAGTGTACTTGATTCTTAAAGTTGTTCTTAACATCGATACACGTGAGAACAGAAAGTAGTCAAAGGTTTCTGTGGTTTTGAGATTGAATAAAGATTTGTTACATTTAATCTCTTAAATCATCTAAATCTCAATGATTTATGTCGCTTATAACATGTCATTTACGGACAAATAATCTTGCAAAACATAGTTACAGTAAACATATGGCACTACCATAAAAAAACATTTATGATTTATCACTAAAACTGGGTGTCACTTTAAATGTGAAATTCACCCAATTGCTGAATAAAATTCGTTTTGTTTCTCGATAAGACCAGGCAACTCAAGTTAGTCGATATTACCGAGTCCTAGAATGATGTCTATAAAATATACAGAACTACACATCGGTGTAGGTAAACATTGGGGACGTTTATGGTGAGTACCGAGGTGACACCCAGTTAACTAAGAGCTACTTTATGCATGCGACCATTTAGACGCACTGACTAATAAATCGTATGCAGTGAGCGCATAAGATAAACATAGACTCAAAGTGAATAACCGCATGCATAGCTAATTAATAACCATTTTTTCGCTACATAGCTACAGATTAACGACTTAGCACGCAATACATTTTGTCTTAATTAAACAACAACAGTCTTCAAGCGTCAGTGAATTTAACGCGTTACATTGGTGGACATTGTAATTATCGAATTAAATTCACCTCATATGAACCAATCAATTTGTTAAGGTTACAATTGTGCCTATAAATCACTTTTAAATTGACTAAAATAAAACAAAAGTGTCACCTATCGAGGTGATCCAATTGCTTTGCATTCATTTACTTATGTGAATTATTGAGATTTTTGTCACCAATTCCACCGTATTTAAACGCAACTTGTTTATTTACAACTTACTTTAGCGATCAATTTGGCGATGATCAATTTATTTTTAATAAATTGCTAATGCTTTCGTTCACTTGCCCATATATGGCAACTAATTTTAAACTTGACGATAAAACATATTAGGTACGTCTGTGCTGTATGTAAACATTAACACTTGAAGAATTCCAATTGTACATCTTGTGATGCGAAGAAATTGTCGTGATAATGAAGATGTCACGTACATACTGAGGGGATGTTCAAATGTTACATTACGAATTAAAAACACAATTGTTCATTGCATCGCATCATTCTGAACAATATTTTTATTACTTAGAAATGGTGTTTCTCCGATCAGTGGACTTCCCTACCATCTTCAAGTGTTTTCGTAATATGTGAACATCATCTGAGATGTTTCAAGAGTGTTGTTTTTATAAAAAACAAAGAGGTCGCATTCTTTTTAGTGTTTTTCATACATTTTTGAAGTAATTTTTTTCGTGTTCGATTATTATACACGACACTTGGTTGTAATTGAAACATTATGCGTCAATCAGAATTTCAGATTGACATTCGAATAAAAGTAAAATTTTGTTCGTCCTAGCAGATGTGAACACGATAACTCCAAAGACGATTTCCAAAAATTTTGCTCCTCTGAAAAATTGGTAGGGAATTTCCAAAGATATGGTGGTCACAAAGAAGGTTTTTTGAGAATCGTTTAGACTTATATTTCTTCGACGTTTTAGAAAGATGTGATCCTCAGAAAACCATTGCACGGTTTCTTTTACCTTACACGAGAAGAGAACAGTTTTGAGGCTTAGAGATGAGGAATTTAGGAGGTGGAGGAGTGTAGGAGGTTTGGAAGAGAATTAGGATCAGAATGAGGTGGGCGTTGGGATTACGATGAGGCGGGTACTAGACAGTGGGAGTTGGCAAAAAGTGCCATGTGAGAATTGGGATGGGTCTTACACAATTCCTTTACAAGGGTTTTTAAATGTGTTATAAAATATCGTATAGCACACGAGCTGTCATTTGAGATCTCGTATCTGGGAGGGAGGCCCTCGGCTCTTCAACCAATCTTAGATACGAGATCTCAAATTACAGCCCTTGTGTTATAATATACTATTAGTGAACAATGATACAATAAATGTTCTATAAAGATTTCTGCCGCCTGTAAATTAAATAACATTTCAGGCTTCATTGGGAATCGAACGGGTCTGTGTAGGTTCTGTTTTATGAGAAGTTATTGGAGACTGCTAACTCATCTGCTTCGCTTTTTCATAAATTTTTACATCCACGATTGCGTTATCGTCCTTCTATTTATAGCAAACTGAACGAAGCACTCAAGTGCTAATTATATTGGACGCGATGCGAATCGCATCGCGTAAGGTTTGTGTAAAAGCTCAACTTGATAAAAATAACTTTTTTTTTGACAAGTTGAGCTTTCACACAAACCTTATGCGATGCGATTCGCATCGCGTCCAATATAATGAGCCCTTTAGTACTGAAAACGGGAAGATTTTCAGTATTTAGGATGATTCTGTCTGAGGTTATGGAGTACGATTCCTCTTCACTTACACGGGATTTTACATTTCCATAAAGATTTACCTCGCTGAATACTTATAGCCAATGGTAAAGTGGAGTTTTCAACTTGTAAAATCTTACACTACCTTTAAGCTTCTTTCGAATTCCACACTTGCAATAAAAGCTCTCCAAAATTTTAACAAGTGATATTGTGGATACGGTCGAAAATGCAAAAAGTGCGAATATACGAGTATTAAACGCATTATAAAATGAGCGAACGTCAAAAATTGCTAGAAAAGGAAGAGAAGGTGGTTCTTTTCTCTCTTTACTTTGTTATTTCATTTCTCTTTGCAATTGTTTATCGCATAACTGACGAGGAGATATAGCCATAGCCTTGGAGGGTATGTGGTACTTCTGCGAAATTTTCAACAAGTTTTACATGCGACGGGGCCGAAAATGAGGGCATATTTGTAAGTTTTTTTGCCACCTTTGCATGTAAAGTTGTATGTGCACCTGTTTTAGACGATTGATTTTAGGCAATTTTGCGAGTTGTAGACCGTTTGGTCACACAAATAACTATTTCATGCTGCTTACTAGGGACGAAAAGGTTGCTTTTCGCCCTGTGGGTTTATATTTTTCTTTGAACCGCCGCAAAGAGGTAAGGAGTAGTTATATTATTAGTGCGATGCGTATAAATCGCTTGAGCTCAACTTCACCGAAATCAGAGATGGAAAACTACCGGTAATTTTTTTTCATCGGTAATATTACAGGTCTCCCGCGTTTTATACGGTGTGAATAACAAAGGAATTACAACAAAATTACGCGAATATTACGTAACATTAGGTAATGTTACCGAAGACTTAAATTACCAATATCACCGAGGTTTGGGTAATATTACGGTAACTTACAGTAATTTTGGTAATACTGCGGTAGTTTTCTGTTTTTTTTTCGCAACGTTGGTAGTTTGGTTATTGGCAAATAAAACAATTTTCAGTGCGAAAATCGACGTAGATGTTAAATGCGAGGGGGTTGCTACTTTTTGTGCGGCCCGATCCAACTGGACTTGGGTCGGACGGACCTGAAATTGAACTAGCCTTTCTGGGCCGGGCTTTCAAAATGATAGTTCGATAGTTTGAACAAAAAATCTCGGCCAGTCCAAAGGAAATAAATAAATAAATCATTTGTGTCGCGATTGTGACAAAAACACCAAAGATTTCTTCCACTAAAATTTAAAACTATTTTCTTCAAATCAGCACAAGCGCAAATTTTCTAAGTCTCAATACTCTCAATTGCAGAACATTTTTCCTCAAAGTTGACCTTTAAGGCTGTCACTTTAAGCAATTGAACAAATCAAATAGCCAAAAGTCTCATTCTCTTAGTTTCTCTTATTCATTATTTCGATTTTATTCCATCGTTCAAAGTGACAGCCTTTGTGCTTAAAAGCTGTAAAATCTACAGTAAAACACCCTTTTAGACCCGAACGAAGTACTGGTCTTATGTGTTTACCTCGACGTTTGTAACAATTCGAATCTTTCCGCCCGTCCGTCCGTCTGTCGCCAAGTTATCTCGACTAAGGCTTGAACGATTTTCAAAAACTTTTTTTTCTTGAAAGGTAATCGAAAAAGGAGGTCGAGTTCTGAGATGGGCACTTTTGGACCACCGAGCTAGGGCCGCTTTTTGGTTTTTTGTAAATAACTCGAGTAAATCTTACCGATTTCAATAAATGTTTCTTTGATCGACAGGTCTATGAAAGCCCAGCAATTAATGCAAGAAAAATTTTTGAGTTTGGGCCCTTGGACTTAGTTAGGGCGTTAAAAATGAGTCTTTGCAAGGGCTCTACGAGGTCTTTGTACATAACTCGAGTAAATCTCTTCAGATTTTCATAAATCTTTTTTTTTTCGATAGGTGCCAACAATTTATGCAAAAAAAATTTTTGAGGTCGGACTATTGGACTAAGGCAGGTCCAATAGATAGGGCCAAATGTCTTTTTACTATAAAAACCGAGTAAATTTCCTTCCGATTTTTTTTATTCTATTTCTATTTCAGAGGTAAGGCCTAACAGTACTCAAGAAAAAATTTTAGACCAAGGCCTGTAATTAGTGCCCTCTGCCGGACCTAAAGGTCGGCCCCAACACAAAAAAAAATTTTCTTACTATCTTGTAGAGATAATTGAGTGCAACATTTTTGTCCATGGAAATATGGGTCCGAGGCCTCTCCTTAAGGCCTTGGGTCGGTCCTAAAGGTAGGCCCCCTAGCCCAAAACAATTTTTTTTGCTATGTTGTTGAGAAAATAGAGTGGACCATTTTTGTCAATGGAAATATGGTTCCGAGGCCTCTCCTTAAGGCCTTAAGGTCGGTCTTTTTTTGCTATGTTGTAGAGAAAACTGTGTGGAACATTTTTGTCTAAGGAAATATAGGTCCGAGGATTCAGGCAGGCCTAAAACGAATTTTCTACAATTCTTCTTCGTACGGGTTTTTCAATATTGACATTTCGGCAAATTCTAATCGAGATGAATATGCATAATCAGTAATTTAATACAACGGGAATCCTTGCAACGGGATTCGTACGGATCCGCGGAGCTTATGTTTTTATTATTTATCATTCGCCTACATAATGGGCTCTTGGCCTGTGTATTTCGGGTACATTAAATAGCCTTTCAAAATGAGAGTTGGGCAGGGCCGCTCATTTCTACTACGCCACCTAGACTTCGATACGGTCACTACAATCTCATTTATGTTCTAAATCCACAATAATTTTGACGATATATTCAGTCGACTAGTAAAAGTGTAACAGGCGAATACGAAAACTGTTACTAACTTCATATCGAATGCTTTTCTTGCTCCGAACTTGTTTTACTAACAAACTTCTTTCATGTAGGCCTTCGATTCGCGTCAGATTTTAGTTGTTAAATATTTTGGTTGAACTGCCCGGTAATATTACGTAAGTTACGTGATATTACCGAGACTTTAAATTACCAATGTTACCGAGCTTAGGGTAATATTACGTAATATTACCGAACCGGGTAATATTCCAGCGTAATATTACCGTTCCATCTTTGACTGAAACAAAAATAATTTTGCTAAGTTGAGCTTCCACACAAACCATAACCGAATTATTCACATCTAACGCTAATATTACAACTACTTTAAAAGTTGATTATATTGAGCGTGATGCGAATCGCACCGTCTAAGGTTGTTGTGATATCTCAACTGCACCAAATTATTTTTATTTTTGTCAAGTTTTTTCTTTTTCAAGTTGAGCTTTCGCACAAACCCCAGGTGATGCGGTTCGCATCGCACCTAATACAATTACCGCTTTAAGGAGTAGTTTTATATTAGCATGCGATGCGAATAGATCGCATAAGGTTTGTTTGAAAGCTCAACTTAGCAAAATTATTTTTATTTCTGTCAAGTTGAACATTCAAACAAACCTTACGCGATTTATTCGCATCGCAAAACTACTGCTTTGCTTAAAAATCAATTCATCCAAAGATGAAGACATCCATTGGAAAGTTTGTCAATTGAAATGTTCACATCGTCCAATCGAAATTGAAATTATGGTATTGAAACATGACACGCGATATGATTTTTAATAATTCAATTAAATCAAATATGACCGAAAAAAAGTGATTCCACCTACATGTCCGCACATAAAAACGTTTCGTATTATTACTTCAACATTATTATGTTTCCGATGAAAACGTGTTGCCAGCACTTTAACGACATCCAATAAATGATTAATGTTTTATTGCATTTTATTCACCACGAGTTATTCTAATGATAAAAATCCGGTAGATGTGTGAAAATTTCACACATCCTACGAGAATCTGTTTCGTACGTTTTATTGAAAATTTATTTATTTTCAATTAATTAATTTACTGTGTTGAATAAATTAAGACAAAATGTATATTTCTACTTGTTCGCTCTACCATCGGAGTACCCTATACAGATATTTCTATCAAAACAACTGTTAAACTACCAAGCCAACAGCATGAATTTTGCAAGATTGCTTTAGATTGAAAATTGGATAAATTCGTACGTTGTGTAGGCAAGTCTAAATGTTTATTGAAAATTGTATGGAATTCTATGTTAATGAAAGCAATTGGATTGATCGATAACCATCTTTGATCTGAACATTTAATTGTACTCGCGTATATTCCGTGAATTATAAAAAAAGACTTTCAACAGAACAATCAATTTCAACCTACAAACATCGAGCATGTACGTAACAAGTTAAATATTTTCGTATACTTACAGCTGATCCCTTTGGTTTAGATGCAGCTACATAAGCCAAATACTGAATAACTTTTTTTGTGTTCTCTGTTTTACCAGCACCTGATTCTCCAGTACACAAAATGGATTGATCTTCACGGTCTACAACGAAAGGAACGAAATTGTGTGTTAGTTGTAAAAATAATTTGTTAAAGGTTACAGTTACGAGCAAATGTATTTTCAGTCCTACTTTCTACAGAATGAAATCGTTTTTGCGCTGTATTTATTAAGGCTGTGTTAACGAAGTAAAGATTAGTCACACATCAATTCAATCTCTGCACAGGGTTGTGGTCTTACATTTAAAACATTTCCATTTGCTTCCATCTGATAACATTTATTTCTTTGCTCACATGTTGCACATGATTTCCATACGTTTGCATCAAGAAGCAAGTCATTATTGACCATAAATGGATGTGTTTGAATTGAGGTCGTCAGAAATGTATTTTCATTAAATCCATGAAGAACGTAAAATATTTTCGTATGTAAAGTTGTTTTTAGCCCGAATGTAAGAATTTAGGAGCGATTCGATTGAAATTGCAACACGCGAAGTTTGACATGCGTAACTATGAAATAAATTAATTTGGACAATGCGATTTCTTAACTATGTGAAAATTAATGCTAACCACAGTACATCTAATCACAACAAAAACCTCTTTAAAGGTAAAATGTGACGCAGTCCGTAAGTCCAAAATAAATGATATTCTGACGCAATTTTTTTGGCACAACGTAATTTTGTTTTAAAAAAGGCGCTGTAATTTTTTCAGAAAATAAAACTTTGAACACAGGATTCCATTCAAAGAAATTTTTGCTGCAAAAACTTTTTCTCCGAAAAAATAATTCTCCAAAAAAAATTTTCTCTGAAAAAAATTTTTTTAAAAAAAAAAATTTCTCTGAAAAAACTTTTTCTGACAAAAAATTTCTCCAAAAAAACCTTTTCTCCGAAAATTTTTTCTCGGAAAAAAGTTTCTCCAAAAAAGGCTTTTCTCCGAAAAAAATTTTCTCCAAAAAAAATTTTCTACGAAAAAGACTTTTCTCCGAAAAAAAAATTTCTCTGAAAATTTTTTTTTGCACCAATCTCTATAACTTTACCGAAGAAACCAACTGTCTAGTTATTCTAATTCAAAAGATAGCAAAAAATCCAAGATGGCGTCACTTTGACAGCTGGCCGCCATTTTCTTAGGGTCACAAAAAAATTCTACTCGCTAATCTCGAAACCTTTCCCGAAGAAACCAACTGTCTAAGTATTCTAATTCAGAAGATACATTTTTGAGTCTTCACAAAATCCAAGATGGCGCCGCTTTCACAGCTGGCAAACATTTTCTTAAGATCCCAAAAAATTCTCCTGAGCAAACTCTACAACTTTCCCGAAAAAAACAACTCTCTAGCTATTGTCACTCCGGAGCTAAAATTCGAAAACTCCGAGAATTACCTGAAAAACCCTCAAAATTGACCACTTTTCCACATGCCACGGCTTTTCCAGAATTTTCCCAGAAAAACGGCCAATGCAATTTTTTTTTGGGCCGAGACTGACGTTCAGTGACAATTTCAGGAAGATCGGCCGACTAGTTCTCGAGATCGAAAATTATTAATAGATAGAAACCGACAGATCAAAAAAAAAGTTTTCATAATAATGAGAACAATAGAAAAATCGACGGCCCATAGAAAAATGTTATTTTTTTTTTAGATAAATTTTAGAAATGTTATTTTCATACCTCGATATCTCACCGATTTTGATGAGTCTAGGCTCGCTTGTGCCAAAGGTTTTTGTATGGGGTTTTTTGAGTTTGTGGACTTCTTTTTTGGGATGTGGGGACAGCGAAGTATTAGGACCACATCGCAAAATATTAGCTCTTAGAGTTGCGATATTTTGTCAGAGCTCGCAATAGAAAATTACTATAAAATTATAGCTCATCTACTTTGCGATAAACTGTACTCAGGAACAGTAGACGAATCAGAACTAAAAGTTTTTGAGTAAGAAAGTCTAAGCTTGCTCCGTAAAAAGATCCAAATTAATTCCAAACTAGTATTCGATGTTTTTTCAAAGCTACTTTAGACCTTCGTACTCATGTACCTTGATTCATTTATTATTTGTCTTCGATCAAACTACCTCTCCGGAGGCTGACCAGCTCATCATTAACATCGCAAAAATGTGAACTGTCAAATTTGCGATGTTTTTTTTTTAAACAGAATCCTGCGTAAATAACAGATTATTGAAAGTTATAGCTCATGTACTGTGAGAGGATGAATGTTACACGAATAACAGATGAATCAGAATTCTAAAAATTTGAGTATGAAGGTTGAAAGTTGCTCTGAAAAATCATCGCATTCCAAGCTCGTTTGCGATGTTATTTCAGAGCAAATTTGTGCGTTCATACTTAAACTATTTGAATTCTGATTCATCTATTATTTGGAACATAATGAAATGTTAATGCCTATATCGAGCCTGACTACGGAAAAAAGCGCGACATTTCCTTACTTACATTTCTCTCTCAAACGATTTCAAGTGAGTGAAGTCATGCGAGAGAGCAGTTGAGTTAAATCGACTTTCCACAGTTTTTGCAACAAACTGAAAACTAATCTAGGTCATATCTTGAGACAATCCTAGGCTTATCTCATTAAAAAAGTTTGTAAGATTCTGAAAAATAAAACGAGTTCTGGTTACCGTTTAACAATGGGGTCAGACCATCCCAAAATCCAATTATCTATCCATGTACGAAGAAGATATAATGTGAACAGTAAACATTAACAAAGTAATAAGTACCTCGTAAAACTAACTAAATTTATTATTTTCACTTAACAGAGGTATTGGTTATACTTAGTGTCTATCCATAATTTCATAAAATCAACATCCTAACAATGAGCTACATCACGTCACAGCTATATTTGGTTGGATAGACATTTAACTGACACATCAAATATTTATTGCTTCGGTTTAATGTTTTAATTGTTTTTAAATGTTTTCAACTGTAATTTAAATAACTAATCATGTCATAGTCAAGTAGAAGAAAAATTGGTTTCGTTTCGATTTGATGGAATCGGGATTTTCCTTATGAAAATAGTTATGCAACAATCACATTGCGTGGCCAATGAAATGAATAAAAAAACTTGCAGATATTTTAACTTAAAGCGAGAGATATGTTTTGCATGTTTACAATGTTTGTTTTATGACTTTATTTGCCGACACATTTGGAATGTATTAAATGTATCCTTTGTAGTAACGCACATATCGCATGACATAAACTCACATATTTAAAAAGGCCAATCGAATTTTGTAGGGTAAATACACCAGCTACGGGACTAACCTTTTTGTCTCTATGTAATGTGATTTACGTGGAATTAACAGTTACAGCTGCCGTTTTTCAACAGTAAATACTACCCCAGCCGACGTCAGCCACTTAGAAAATTTTGTTCTTTAGCCGTTTCGAAATTGAAATCAGTCTATAAAATCGGGTAATGGGTATCAATGCTGGTTGAAAAGATTCACGTCGACCAGCTCCCCTTGGAACCAATATATCCTCAGTCTACGAAAACATTTCTTGTGAATTTTTTGGCGTGTAAGACTTGCGTCACGGCTTCTTACTACCGTGGGGCCATGATACTATACTAGTGTACTAACAATAGACCGTGGTCATTTTTCAATAATTTTTTTCAATGAAAGTTCACTGAGAAAAAATGAGATTTGCTGAAGAGCGTACCGAAAAGTCTTCTTAAATTTTTTTATATCGTCAATTTGAGTTATTTGTTCTCAATCCCGAGTCTCCCTAATGACAGTTGGTCCTTTGTATTTCTATAGAATTTCATTATTATTAAGTTGGTAATCGTTAAAACTAGTACATTTTCTAGCTACATTTCTTCGAGCGCGAAAGTGTTCAAAAAACTTTCCTTATTTTTATTTGAAGTTTAAAAATACATATAAAAGAAAGAATTTCTAACCTGTTTTAACCTGTTCTGACGCTATTTTTTCAACGTTATCTATCCACCAAAAATAAACGAGGTAAAACGACCACGGTCTATAGGACGAATATAATATTAGACAGTGGTATCAAGTTGGCGGTAGATTTTTTTGAAAGGTATGTCGCAAAAATTCGAGCTGTCAAATTTGCGATGTTTTGTCGTAGTATCTTACGAGAACATCGAATTATTTGAAATTCTACCTTTTTGCAGTACAAGAATGGTATTCTAGCAAACATAACCTACCTTTGAATGGTTATAATCGTGAAATTTCTGTAAAGATTTTAGGCGTATTTAACTCCAATTACGTACTAAGCGTTTTAAAAAACTATGAAAGTTATGAGCGCGAGCGCTAAATATGAGCGGCACTCCCGTTTCCGCTCACTTCATTGAAAATTGAGCGGTGCTCATACCAACCTTGAAGCAAAATTAAGAACTATTGAGTAAAAAGTTCTAAATTTGCTCAGAAAAAACATCGCATTCCGAATTAGTATGCGATATTCTTTGAAACCAACTAAACCATGTTGAATTCTGATTCAATTATTTATTTGTCTGAATAGCATTTTACTACAGTGAATGCGCTATAATTTATGGTATTCTTATCATAGGATGCTTCTCTACCGAAACATCGCAACTTTAACGGCTCATATTTTTGCGACCTGCTCTTCAATTAAAGGAAATTCTAGAAAGTTTAAGGGAAAACCCTTTGAAACTATCAAAATCTCACGAATGAAGAAAAATGCTTTAGGGCGGGCGAATGCTTCGAAAAAAATAGGAATTGGGGAAAAATACTTTAAATGAATGAAAAGTTTGTAAAGGTTTTTTTAAAATTCTATGAAGGTCTTCAATATTTTGGGAGAAAATCAATAGAAGTCTCTTAAACTTCAAGAAAATGATGTGTTCATAAAGGTCTGAGAAAATACGCTACAAAAAACGAGAAGAATCGAGTGAAAATGCCTACTTTCACTGTTACAATTACGAAATTTCGGCGTCGGTGGTCTGGTCATCCAACCACATTGTTTGCACAATTAGACCAGCACAAAACATTTGCGACACAAAATATATTTTCCATTTGCAGATCATTGAACACCTGAGTTTTGTTCATAAATCTTTACGGAGTACAATGTAGCAAGTTAGAACCGTAACCGTATTTAAGATCACGTAGCGCAGACTTTCGATCATAAATCAACAATAACTATAATTAACAGTACAGAAGTCAAACAGAATTGAGTATTTAAAATATGAAACAAACAATTACGTCGCCTACAGTTATTGGAACATGTAAAATAAAAATGAAAATGTCATACATACCTTGCAGCATAGATCGATAGGCACTGTCTGTTATTGCGAATACATGTGGAGGAACTTCGTGTCGCTTTATACCCTTATACCGTTCCATGATTTTTTCGGTGTAAATAGGTAGCTTTTTGTATGGATTTACAACTACACAAAAAAGACCTGAGTATGTCTGGAAATGAGATGAAATAAAATTTTATCAAACGTGAATAAAGCAAAGATTTAATAAGGTAGACGTCTCCGGTCATAAACAGCGATTTTCTGGTTTTAGTCGTGCTTGTTGCACAAACCATAAAATCAAAGTCTACTTTCCGAATAAATTGAGAAAAATGTTTAATAATTTTTTTCACTTAATGTCGCTAAGGTGATAATTTGTCTTAATTATTTTATTTTTAAAACTCTACTTTGTCCACTTTCATTTTAAAATTTTGGCTTACGTAGGAAGAGACAATTTTCTTCATATCATGAAGAACATTATTTCATTAATTTAGAATTTTATTCTGGAGTAATCGTAGTCGTATTCACGTCAAAAAGTTTTTCGAAACCTTCTCGCATATCTGTTATATCGTTGGTTTCATGACAAGGTGACGCAACTGCAAAAAAGCGAATAGATTTTGTTGCAGTTGCGTCACTTTGTCATGAGACCGACGATATGTATTCTTTATGGGGTCGTGCACATATGACGTCACACTTGCTATAAAATCCAAAAAGTCGATAACTGCAAACTTATCAGAAATTTTGTTTATAGTATGCCGGCTACTCCCCTAAACACACCCCATAATTGGGGGTAGCCACAGTCCTATAAACAAATTTTGCTGTCCTGACTGAGTTATGACCCTTTTATGGATACTAATTTTTATAGCAAGTGTGACGTCATATGTGCACGACCCCTGTGGAACATTGAACTAAAGTCCAGAACATCAAAATTTGAATAAATCCCGTATGGGATGTCTCATAATCTCTGACGATTGATTCGAAACTTTGTGAGATTGCATACGTTACGCGCTATATCCATACAATCTTCAGATATTTTCACGGTGTTCGTGAACAAAGATTAGGACCATTGCTCTGAGCAAAAAATTGTTCTATGGCACGTTTGTAATAATAAATTTTTTTTAAAGTTAAATTAGGGATTTATTTCAGTACAATTCATGGTACATCATGGTACTTCGCAAAAAAACTTCAATTTTTATAGGAACCACTCAGCAACACTTTCTTCTCCTCACTTTCAGACTACTCTTCAAAAACATCGTTTTCGTCATAGTCGACTATGGGGTGGGGAAGTACCTAGCTGAAGACTGAGTAACTCTTTAGGTGCTATAACTGGGATCAGAAGTTATTTTATGGGTGCTCTTTCATTACTCCTAACTGTAAATTTACGTAGCAATGCGAAAGCGACTGATGCAAAATTATTCGAATTAGGCAACACCGAATTTCACTCATAAATCGAAAGCTATGAATGAAATTTGGTGTTACCGTATTAGAAAAATTTCGCATCTGTCACTTCCGCATTTCGGTATGTGTAGGCTCAGGAGCGCCGTGTTTTATGGCGTCCCAAACAGTATTTATTGCAGAACACATAACATGTAGAATTTTTTTTCTTCTGGGATGTCAGTGGGTTGAAGATGACGCACTACCATCTAAACCCGACGATGCTGCCGCATACAAGTACCCGTACAATTTTTTTGATTGGACTCAGTGCCATTCTACTACATTCCGCGGCGCACAGTTCTGTTCTGATATCACATATCAAACGTCAATAAGAATCGTTAATCTTTACATCATCTACCCGCTATGTGCATACGCTAATTGTGCAATGATTTTTTTTTTGAAACTCGATTATCGATTCCACTACCTCATACGGGTCTATCAATCCTCAACCATAAATAAAAAAGAAGTCGCTCCATTGACTTGTAAATATTATGAATCGTACAGTAGTATACGGCATGGTTACTCATTGAAATATTTCCCAATTTGGAAAATTTCCTATTTGATGCTTATTGAATCACATTTTCTTTCGAGTAGCCGAGTATCATTCCAAAATCAAATTTAAATAAATTCATTTCGACTTAGATATCTCTTTCACCTAACGTAACACAAATTCCTCAACCAAATAAAATTCTATTATATTTAATAAACCGAAAGAAAAGATGTTTATTAACAAAACAACAACAACATCCATACAACATTATGTGAACATAATTTCAAATTAATCACTTCGCGCATAAAATTAAAAGTTCACCGAAAAACCATTGACTTTGAATATATGGTGTTATTAAACGTTTTACATATTAGGGCATTAAAGAAAATGGATGGTAGAGAAGAAGAGTATCTAACGCCCAAGGCGAAATACAGGGTGTATCGTGAAGGTAGCATGGGATTAATCAATGAAGGAATAGCGTTCAACTTAAATTATTTCTTTAGATGCATTTCCTCCCAGCATACATGCATTGGGTCTCGTCAAAAAACAGGTAAGGTAACACCGTGACTCGGAATAAACTATAGATGGAAGAATGAGTGCAACATCTAACAGAAACTTTATAATAACGAAATGATAATAATGTTTCGGTGAATTCAATACGAGCGTTACTTCTATATTATAAAACCGAAATCTCGGTGCATCTCTTCACACCTTGGTAGACGTGGGGCACCTTAGGGTGTTCCACGAACAAAAGAAAAGCCACAGTTTGATCTCGTTGCCCTAAAAAATATTAGGAGTCCAAAACTCCCATAAAAATTTTTTGTGAATTTTTCGACTGAAAACTGGCTGAAAGAAAATTCAAAACTCATTTTTTCAAATTTGAAACGCTCGCATCGCCATCGACGATGTTATGTCAAAAAATATTTTCTATAGAAGGCCCATTCTATTAACTATCAAACGACACCTCTCCTGTTAAAGACCAACAAACGAATTTTATAGAACTATTTTTGCAGGAGCATGTCCTAATGAGTTCCTTTGTTTGATACACATCGGTGCACCTTGATACACCTCGGTGCACCTTGATACACCTCGGTGCACCTTGATACACCTCGGTACACCTTGATACACCTCGGTACACCTTGGTACACCTCGGTGCACCTTGGTAAACCTAGGTACACCTTGATGCACTACGGTGCACTTTGATACACAACGGCGCACCTTGATGCACTACGACGCACCTTGATGCACTACGCTGCACCTTGATACACTTCTGTGCACCTTGATACAATATGATGTAACTTGATGTTCTACGTATGTACACTGTACACTTCGGTGTAAGTACGCTGTTAAAGAAGTGAAGCACACTATGTAAATATGTTCTCCAGTCTTAAATTATTTTTGTAAAAAATTCTTAGCAGTTAGAATGTGTTTATTATCATGCCCGCAGCGATAGCGGAAGACGTGACGCTGTCCCCACACCCCAAAAAAGAAGTCCACAAACCCAAAAAACGCCATACAAAAACCTGTGGGATAAGTTTCCCCTCGTCCCTCTTCCCTTCCAAATTATTTGAAAAAAAAAACGTCGCAGCAGCTTTCCAATGAGCCCAGACTCATCAAAATCGGTTGGAAATTGGCTGAGGTATCGAGGTTTGAAAATGACGTTTTTGTATGGGATTTGATTTTTCTATTGTTCTCATCATTATGAAAACTTTTTTTCTGATCTGTCGGTTTCTATCTATCTATCTATCTATGTTTTATTAATAATTTTCGATCTAGAGAACCAGTCAGCCGATCTTCCTGAAATTTTCACTGAACGTCAGTCTCGGCCCAAAATGAATTTCTTAGGCCGCTTTTCCGGGAAAACTCTGGAAAGGTGTGGCATGTGGAAAAGTGGTTAATTTTGAGGGTTTTCAAGTAATGCTAGGAGTTTTCGAATTCTAGCTCCGTAGTGACAGTAGCTAGAGAGTTGGTTTCTTCGGGAAAGTTATAGAGTTTGGTCAGGAAACTTTTTTGGGATCTTAAGAAAATGGCTGCCAGCAGTCAAACCGGCGCCATCTTGAATTTTCCTAAGCAATATATTAGTTTTTTTTTAGTTTTCGAATTTTAGCTTTAGAATGACAATACTCAGAGAGTTGGTGTCTTTTACAAAGTTATAGAGTTTAATAAGGAGATTTTTTTGGGATTTTTAGAAATCTGCTAAGGATTTTCGTTAGGAATAAATCATGCTTCTTTGGGTTTTCGAATTTTAGCTCCGGAATGAGAATAATTAGAGAGTTGATTTCTTCTACAAAGTTCATGAGGTGAATTTTTTGGAATCTTCAGAAAGTGTCTGCCAGCTGTCATAGCGATGCCATCTTGGGTTTTCATAAGCAGTAAATTAGGCTTTTTTGGTTTTTGAATTTTAGCTTCGGAATGACAATAGTTAGAGAGTTGGTTTCTTCTCGAAAGTTATAGAGATTGGTGAGGAGACTTTTTGCCATCCTAAGAAAATGGCTGCCAGCCGTCAAAGTAACGCCATCTTGGATTTTTTGCTATTTTTTGAATTAGAATAGCTAGACGGTTGCTTTTTTCGGGAAAGTCATAGAGATTGTTGAGGATAATTTTTTGGGATCCTAAGAACATGGCTGCCAGCTGTCAAAGTGACGCCATTTTTGACTTTGGGCAATCTTCTGAACTAGAATTAGGAGACGGTTGGTTTCTTCGGAAAAGGAGATTGGTGAAAGGAATTTTTAGCCTGAAGCCTGAAAATTTTTTTTCTCCGTAAATTTTTTTCTACGAAAACTTTTTTTTACCGAAAATTTTTTTTCTCCGTAAATTTTTTTTCGACGAAAACTTTTTTTCACCGAAAATTTTTTCGTCGTAAATTTTTTTTTTCAAGGCAAATCAAGGCACCAGCCTGCTTCCCTGAGTTCTAGAACAAAGAATACCGAATCCGTATGACAGCTATAGGAAGGCAAAATTCTGGTGCCAAAATTCTTTTTACGCCAGACTCTCGACACCAACAAGGATATTGTTCCCAAAAAGTTTCAACTTGGCACCAGCCTGCTTCCTCGAGTTCTTAACCAAAGAGTGAAATCTTGAAAATATTTTTGATTTTTTTGAAATTTTGTTTCCAAACACTCAACACGTCTCCAGTCACACTGATATATTGTTTTTAATTTTCAGAAATTTGGTTCTCCTCAACTCATTTGTTCCCACGGGAGTCAGAAGATTTTTCGAACCTAAAAGGAAAACAGTTTGCCCTTTAATCTTTCCGATTAAAAACGAAAAAAAAGAAACGTCAAAATATTGAAAATTGTACAAATTAAAGCCTAAGCCGCAAAACGTTACAAAAAATACACTGTGCGGCGGACGGAAGGCTGGAGTACATTTTAAATTATGTCACGAGATGTTTGTTAATGTAAGACTTTTTCTCTGATGTCTGATGTCTATAAGACACTTTACGAACACTCGTTCTAGTTGTCAGACTACGTACAAGTATCCAGTATACTCAATTGAAGCATCTACTATAATTTGTCTGAAGCACCCTGTAACAATATTCCAAATAAAAAAAACTAACCAGCGTATCCTCACTCTGTTACATTACATTATATGTGTAAATAAACAAACATAATATGATAATGATGATGGTGGGCATTCAAAAACTCAGTGAGTGAATAGAATTAGTATTTGTCTTAATGAAAAAATTATTTATCTTTGTGTCTGAACGATCAGAAATCAGAATCCATACCAAAAATGTTTTTGTTTTTTTTTTTTTTCAACATTGTAAACTCTTCACCCACACACATTTAAAGACTTCGAATGTTGCTACGGATGTAATGTATGTGCCCCGGCAGCAAATAAACGGACCAACAAACCTGGGGTGAATAACCAAAAAAATAATATAATCGAGAACTTAAAAGAAGTCGTGCCAGAAATGAAATTCCACATAATAATAAATGTTTTTCTTCAAGTACTTTTTACAGATTTTTTTTATGATTATCTCTTCTGTTCGCATATCGTTATTTGTTTTGTTTATGTTTTTTTTTTTTCAGGCAGTTGGAATTTATTCGAATGTTACCATTTTTACGTATTGCAACAAGTTTCTTTTTTTCCAAAAGACACAATCAATTTTAACCTAATTGGTGTTTTAAGTTTATCAACACTTGGAACGAATGTATTTTTTAAAGTGAATTTTTTGCTTCTGTTTGCGATCATTTGTTTAATAAACATCTTGAAGCTCAATCAATTAGTAAAATGCTCCTATGACCTACAATAAAATAAGATTACATTCCTATTGACAAATGATATGCAAGCGAAATTGTTTAATTAGCTGACTCGGCAAAATGTTAGAATTCATTTTTTACAACAAATACATCTAAAATCCAACAATATTGCAGTTTATCGTAAAGATGTCGATTATTCGAAGCAAATAATAATAATGGGACCAATTACTGAGGGAACATTCTGAAAATAAAGATAATTTCATCAACAAATTAAACAGACACATTGGCAACCATAACTTTACGATTGAATCAAGTACAACGTTCTAAGTGATAAGCTTTTTAATAATAGACTTGTCGCACAATCTTTTCTGCTTTTTTATTTTGTTTCGAACTTTCAAAAACGTCGAAAACAGTGGTGCTACAAATGTTTTATTTCATTTCTAAATGCTTATAATTTTGAATTGCAAATGTGACTTTATTGACGTCACAGACAATTAAGTTGATATAATTTGAAGGTATAAAGCTAATTCCCAACCAATTTTTTATCTATCCAGGACATCAAACTGACAGACAATACACCAATATAAAAATAATTTTACCATTTTGGGATGGATATTTTCAGAGCATTTCCATGAATTAATCTGCAGGTCACACGTTAAACATCAAGCAAGTTAATAATTTTCACGTTTCGTGCATGTAAAAACCTAAAAACGCAGAAAATTTTGTCTATTCGACCTACATTCAAAAACCAGTGTGGATTTTCGTATTGGAACTTTTTAAATGAGAGCGAGTCCCAGTCAATTAAACTGACTGATGTAGGCAAAATCAGACTTTTTTACGAAATTTTGACATTTTCTACTAATGCCCGGTTAGTTGATTGGTATTTTGAAATGGTCAGTGCGGAATCAGTCAGTGCATGTCACAAATCTATAATTGATTACATAATTATAGAACACGACAATATAGAGGTAGTCTGTGACACGCGTGTTTTCAGGAGTGTGACATTCGGTTCGGACAACCAACTTTTGGATAAGAAGAAAGTGGGAAAGTTTCGCGTAGGCAAATTCAAGGACGAGGAATTTAGGCCTCGTTTACGGCAAAATTCACCGATGGATTTGAGGGCTTCCCACGGACTGTGGGGATATTTACGCTGAGGGAGCGAATTTCAAGAAAATTGTCTTGGGTGTAGCTGAGTAGTGTAGATATCGGGGGTGGAAATAAAAAGACGGTTGGTGGAAGGAAACGAAGAACCGGGCGTGGAAGAAGTTCAGGGATGAATTGGAAAGGGTAGGTCAGGCCCGCAAGGAAAACAGAAAAATCCGCTGAGGTAGATGAAATCAGGACAGAATTTATTAAGTACAGTGGATCAGGTGAGATCCAATTGTTTTCTTGGATTTTTGAATTAGTCATGAAGTCTTCTACAGTACCTGCTGACTGGAGCTTCGGTGTTATTGCTCCGAATTTTGAGAAGGGAAACGGTAAGTTTTGCAGTAACTACAGGGGGATATCACTCTTGAGCGTGGTTGGTAAGATGTACGTACGCGAGTGTACTCATTGACCGGGTTATGAACATAGTGGAAGGTGTATTGGATGAGATTTAGGGTGGTTTCAGACCTCTTATGGGGGTGTCAGAATCAGATTTTCCGCCTCACGCAGACTCTAGAAAAGTTTTATGAAAAGAACAGGGACTTATACCTATGCTTTATCGACTTGGATAAGGCGTTCGACCAAGAGCAAGAGCTCTTGGGGTTCTTAGCGGGTACGATGGGGTATGGGGATTTACTTCACGCCATTAAAAACATTTATTCAGGAAGTAGGGCTGCGGAAGGAATAGATGGCGAAATTAGCGAGTCTTTCTAGGTCAGACAGGGTTGTTGTATCTCCCCGCTTCTGTTCATAATTTTCATGGACAAAATCATCAAGCAGACCGCTTGAATGCCGCATGTGAAGAGTAGGGGATTAGGAAAACTGTAGAGAAAACTAAGGTTATGCATGTCGCCAAATCTCGGAAGGCTATAGCTTCCAGTTTAAATGGGGAAAAGCTGGAGCAGGTACCAGAAGATGGCAAGTTAGTTAGGGAATTTGATGAAAGGAGGAAAACGGGAAACGCGTTGGCTAGTCAGTTGAGGTCGCATGCGTTCAACAAAAAGGAATTGAGTAGCGAAAGAAAGTTAGCTATCCAAAGGTCAATTTTTAGGCGATGATTCTGTATTGAAGTGAGAATTGGGTGGACTGCTGATATCTCGTGCATGACCTCCAGGTTTCTGATATGAGGGCTAGTCGCCTGTGCTCGTTCAAAGGATGGGTGATAACAGACTACCTAATAGGGCCTTGAATGCACAGTGCGCTGGTATTAAGCCCAAGGGTAGAACAAGGAGAAGGTTTATAGATTCAATTAAGTCGGATTTAAAAGTTAGCGGACTTTCACAAAGCGAACAAACCATCTCCTTGGCGATAGAAGGGCGTGGAAGGCAATAGTTCACCATCCTAGAGTTGCGACTTAAAGAGCGATGCGGAAAGATACTAATGGTCTAAATAGTTCGAGGGGTTATCCACTTCATTTTTTGTGGTACACTTACGGAAATATATTTTTGCATCAAATAGAATTTTGTACTTCTGCGCAGGTTTTTAACACCGCAAAAACCTGCGCAGAAGTACAAAATTTTATTTGATGCAAAAATATATCTCCGTGAGTGTACATGCTGATAGAATTTCTGGAATTAAAATGGAAATTCTGGAATTATTGGAATTTTCGTGGAATTTTTGGAATTTCGAGGAAATTTTTGAAGTTTTCGGAGTTTCCGGAATTTCTGAACTCCAGAATTTCGATGGAATTCCTGTGGAAGTTTTGGAGTTTCTGTGGAATTTTTGGAATTTCTGTGGAATTTTTGGAATTTCTGTGGAATTTTTGGACTTTCTGTGGAACTTGTTGAATTTTTGGAATTTCTGGAATTTTCGGAACTTCTGAATATCGGAAATTTTGTGGAATTTTTGGAAGTTCGATGTAATTTTTCGAATTTCGGTGGAATTTTTGGAATTTTGATTGAATTTTTGGAATTTTTTTATGGAATTGGAATTTTTGGTACAAATATTTTGACCAATGGATAAATCCTCGATAAAGTTTGATGATGATAATGAAATACTGTATTTCGCTACGAATTTTCTGCCTATAGGTCAGAGGTAGGAGATTAGACGGCAGGAAAGGGGCTGGTTCTTTATAACAAAGGACCTCACACCAGGGCCTATTTTACAAAAAGTGCTTTCTTCAATTTTCTGCAACTTTCTGCCAATTTCTGAACTTTCTGCAATTTGTATAAAGTGAAGAAAGTTGGTGCTATTTTCACGATTTAGAGGTTTAGAACTCTAAAGTCCTGAAAAAGTAGGTTAAAACATTAAACCGTTGAAACAGAACAAACTTTCTTCACTTTCTACAAATTGCAGAAAGTTCAGTTTGCAGAAAATTGAAGAAAGTCAAGAAAATACTTTCTGTAAAATAGGCCCTGCCTCTCACCAAAAGGCACATCGCCTCGCACATCGCAACCCAACACAAACACAATTCACGCTGACTTGTTCTGCTAAAAATACGTAATCCACATAAATTTTACGTAAACTACAAACACTACTAAACATTTGGCATTTCATTCTTGCTTCACTTTGTGTTAAATTTTTGTCAAAGACTGGCAGTCTAATTTTTAGTATGTCATTGGTGTCAGGCGTATCGCATTAATAACCCCTTTCTTTGCGTGTCAGACGAACAAAGGTCTTGCAAAGACTTGCTATGCGACTGTAAAAATAAAACACAAAGTATAACTAAAAAAGTTAAAGAACTCAAATGCTGTATGAAAGACATGAGTCTATATCTTCACATTAATTTCTGCTCATGGGCAAAGTCATTAGCAAGAGTCAATATCCGGTAATTACATTCTTAATTTTAAAATTCCGAGGCAACAAATAATTCTGGTGACATATGCTGACACAGAACAATAACTTTAACCTAACGGACTGGCAGTAAGACACAACTTGAGAATAAGGTAACATAGAACGGAAAAATGGTGTATACAAAGAAATCGTTTCACAAAGTAACAAATCGACACTTTCAATCAGGTTTCTAAATGTGTCTCTGCATTATTTCAAATGCATTTTTTTCCTCGTCTGATTAATACGAACAAATATAAAAAAAAAGAAAAACAAATCTTTGACTTTGTATAAAGTCACGAAGAGGACTCATAAATGGATGCAAACACAATTCGAATCGATTCTATTATGTTGCATTTTGATTCAACTACAGTTTTATTCGTAAAATGTTTTGTCGGTTGTAACGAAACTATTTTTCAAATTATTTAAAAAAATTTTTTTTTTAATTTTGATGAATAATATCATCAAGAGCGTGGTTAGTGGAAAAATAATTTTATGTTGAAAAAAAAAGTAGATGAACCTACAAACAATGACTTTGTTTATTAATTATTTGCTTTATGTCTGGGAAAATGTAGCACTCACTCATGGAATACCGGTTTTAACGTAGTGAGGTTTTTTGATTTGAGCCGCACCCTCTTTAACGATATAAGTGCTGGCGATTGTGATACCGATATCTAATCTGAAAGCTCTGGAGATATATTCGGGTGTATATAACAAACATACATATTTCCGTTGGAGAAGTGTTTACCGTTGCTTCCCGACCGATTATTTTGAAATTAATCATGTGCAGTTACAGATAAAAAAATTATCACTTTAAATTAGAAAAAAAAGCCGTTCGCGGTGTAAATAATAAATTTTCGCTTGAAGAGTCTCAACGTTATCTTCGGATATTTATCAGAGGATGAGCAAATTAATCATCAATTTCGGTCGAATACCTATTTTAATTCGTGATATTACAATTACGCATCGTTATAATTAAATGTTTTATTTAGGTTACAAGCGAACATATTCTGTAATGTTAATTGGATTGTTGTGTCGTGTTTGTCATTTGAACAATAATTTCTCGACATTTTAATCCCTCCCCTTTTTCTACAGAGTCATTGAATTTTGAAGACCCCTGAATGTACATCAGAGTTTGACCTCTATAAATCACACACACGTGAATTAACGAACTTTTTACGGCGGGCAAAATTGGACTATAGACACTGGACTGGGAAGGATTGGAACTGTGATATCGGACCAGAGACAATTGAGAGCTAGATGACTGGATCGATTCGCGGAGAATTTTCAGTACATTTGTTGCATAGAATTATGGACCAATCATAATGTCTTCATATGGTCGAAAGTAAGTGGATGTCGGTTATGGTTCTAATAAACAATTGAAATGGGTATGGGACAGTAGCGAGAAGAGTGTACTCAAATTCTAATTGAGGAGCTTTCTGTAACAACACAGTGGTAATGACACACGCCTAGGTACTCTACCTATGCATGTTTCATTACCGATGACAAATCAGCTATGACCGAATTATGAGTTATTACCCGGTAAATTATCGGTGATTCCCCTCTGAATCATCGGTGATTCCGCTGTGAATCATCGATGATTCCCCTGTGAATCATTGGTGATTCCCCTGTGAATCATTGGTGATTCCCCTCTGAATCATCGGTGATTCCCCTGTCAATCCCCTATCTAAATCTCGGTGATTCCCCTGTGAATCAACAGTTATCCCTCTGTGAATCATCGGTGATTTCCATGTGAATCATCGGCGATTCCCATGTGAATCATCGGTGATTCCCATGTGAATCATTGGTGATTCCACTCTGAATCATCGGTGATTCCCCTCTGAATCATCGGTGATTCCCCTGTCAATCCCCTATCTAAATCTCGGTGATTCCCCTGTGAATCAACAGTGATCCCTCTGTGAATCATCGGTGATTTCCATGTGAATCATCGGCTATTCCCATGTGAATCATCGGTGATTCCCATGTGAATCATCGGTGATTTCCTTGTATTTCATCGGTGATTCCCTTGTAAATCATCCGTGATTCCACTGTGAATCATCCGTGATTCCACTGTGAATCATCCGTGATTCCACTGTGAATCATCGGTGATTCCTCTGTGAATCATCGGCGAATCATTGGTGGATCATCGGTGATTCCACGGTGAAGAGTGCACGACGGACGGACAGGAAGGTGAAAACATAAAGAAGCTATCGCTACTTAATAAACCACTGAAATGGGTAGAGGGTAAGTAGCGATAGAGTCAAGTCAAAGAAGTTGATTCCCCTGGTGCAGCTACATGCAGTGAGGTGCAGTACCTATCGCTACTTAATATTCGAAGTGGTGGGAAACGAAAGGGCTGCTCAGCTTGAAGACACGCTATGCATATGGCACGGTTGAGTTTTTCAGAAAGGTGATAATAGCATTGATTATTATTATACCCCATGAAAAAATGGACAATAAAAGGATCTTCCTGGCAGCTCGATCCGGGGTTCGAAACACCTGATCTAGAGGTTGGTTCCGGTTATTTCAGTTTGATGAGACTATAGAATCGACTCTTTTTAAGGTCACTTCTGGTTAGGAAAATTCAAATAGGGTGCAAGTTAACCAGAAAGAAAAAAGGGCAAAGCAATTACTGGACATAATAATCTAATATCACTATATGCATCCTTCAATTAGACGGCCAGACCAAGATGCCAAACCCAAATGCATTCTACTGATATTTTCCTTCTGAACCGAACTACTTGTGCTGCTGGCGTACAATTGATACATTAATATCTACAAAGTCAAACAATTAGCTACCAATTCCGATGCACAATGAAATTCCAAGTATTTTATGTCTTATCTCAAAAATGCATTCTCGAACATCAAAATGTAATTAAAACGCTGAACGTTCAGATAAGCAATAAATCTACAACTTATGTTTGTTAAGTATGCCTTTGTTTAGATGCATGGTAAAAAATGAATAGACACACGAAGTATAAATTAGAAAAAAAAGCAGCGCATTGTGACCTTGAATGACCGTCAATTGTTTTTTTTTATAAACAATGTTTGCAGCACGGTTTTCATGTAATTCATCTGATCAATATTCCATCTTTACTTGTTTGATCAGTTAAGGTACTTGAATCGAATTTCCATTCAACCTACTCATAACACAACATAACATAAAGCAAACTAGATAAATTGAATAGATTTGCAAATAAAATTGTAATGAAAGTGGCGTTTGTCATAAAATCGCAGCTCATAAAACTCTGTTTATGTAAATTAATTAGTTTGCTTGAATTAAGTAATCGGATGTTAGATTTGCATTTCACATGCAATAAATCGACGTTTTTTTAGTTGTTTATTCTCAGTCAACCGATTTATAATAGCGACCAACGCATTGTTGGCTTAGATTAATTTAGGTAATGACTATGTAGAGAGTTCACTGACAAATAGATTGAGTTGGTGGATTCAATTGTATAAAGTCAGTAGATGTAATCGTTGATGCTCGAAGAACTTAGCAATGTCGGCACGGAAAATGTTAAGAGTGACATCCACTCAACATAACCTCATATTTGATAAATTGCGCTGCAATGTCGCTAAGTACTCGATAGCTCGCCTAACACAGATATTCTGAACTAAGCTTCCTGTCAAACAGTAAAACTATCTCAAACCTCACGTCGCAAAAACGTGGGGTGCTAAGTTTGCGATGTTTTTTTTTAAAACAGAATCCTGCGAATTTTTCAAAATTATAGCTCATGTACTGTGAGAGGGTGACTCTTACACGAATAATAGATGAATCAGAATTCGAAAAGTTTAAGTATGAAGGTCGAAAGTAGCTCTGAAAAAACGTCGCATTCCAGGTTCGTTTACGATGTTATTTCAGAGCACATTTGTACCTTGTGTATCGTAGTTTGTGTAAGAGTACATGAGCTATAATTTTGAGTAATTTGTTTACGCAGGATTCTATATTCTAAAAAAACATCGCAAATTTGACAGTTCATATTTTTGCGACGTGGTGCGGCAATTCTCATGCACAAAGTCATATACTACTCTACAAAACACGCGTACTTATCTCACCACTAGCTAGAATGGGAAAACCTTCACCCTACGTCAAGAATAATTTAGTCGACATTTTCGGCTGTCAATGGCGTAACTAAATATATGTAAAGCTTTAGAAGAATGCAGTGAAAAATTTCGAAAAAGATAAAATGTTATCAGTTAAAGAGACCTTACACACAGACTGAGAATCATATTTTTCTTCGAGTTTTCGTGTGAAATTCGTTGACCTGAAGTGAGTCCGGTGTTAATAATCCTATAAAATCACGACTCTTAAATTTTCCCTAATGTGACTTATACTTCAAAGGACATCAAGAGTTCGATGAAGTGAACGATTTTCCAAAGAAAAATAGTTCGCATTATTTCCAAAAATGTTTACCACTTCCGAGCGTTCTTAGACGACACCTGTGCCTTTGCGCGGAGGAGGAGGAAACATACACTTTACCCAAAAAAGAGTCATTTGTATGAAAAATTTGAAACAAATATGTTGGAAGCATTTAATGTTCAACTGGTCATATGGTCTTTTATAATATGGACCCGACTCTAATGTTATATGAAATGAATATTACTGTAGTTTCAAGCGTTGAATAGAAGAGTTATGTTTGGTGTATTCGCGATTTTCACACTAAACAGATGACACTACTTTCTATGTAGAAAATCGGACATAAGTATGTTGAAATAGCGCTCACTACTCATTCATGTCGTCACTTTCTACGTGTAAAGTCGGACGTAAGTATGTTCGATTTTTTTCCGACACGTGTCGCACCCTTCGTTGCAAATCGCCAATACTCTGAAGAATATTATCAATTTTCCTACAGGTTATGGGCGTTTATCACGTTAAACAAATATTGTAAAGTGATTATCAAAGCTCAATATTTTTTCCGGTTCGTTTTTTTGGTTTAATTTCATTGTGCATTTTTCTGATATTTCGCACGTTCATCATGTCAATGGAGCTTTCTCAACGAATAATAAAATTAAAAGGACGTGAAAACTATGACACTTGGAAGATCGCCTGCAAATCATACCTTGTTATCAAAGAATTGTGGTCATGCATTGAACAAACACCAGCTGAGGACCATCCGAAAGAATTGGAAAGGGAATTAGTACAAATGACTTTGGACACATGTGAATTCGTTGAGAAGCATACGTCAACAAGATGGTCACCACATCGCTTAAAGTGATAAAAGCCAGCAACAGATGACGAATTGTTAGCTTCGCTAATGTTAGCTGGATTGCCGGATCAATACAAGTCATTGGTAATGGTCATCGAAAATTCCACTGTTAAGTTAACAACTGATGCCGTTAAGACTTTTTTGTTGCAAGAAACACGCCTTCGTATACATCCTCAAAGTAGTGGTGCATTTTCCGTGCGACAAAATCCAGGCGTATTCAAATTTCGCTGTCATAAATGTGGAGAACTGAGACACATGGCAAAGAATTGCAAGAAGGTTGAATCGCAATCCACAACGCAGAATGAAGAGAAATGCAAAGCGAATTATGTGAATAGTCTTTTTCGTACCGGATTATGAATAAGAATAGTGAATAAGTTGTTCTATGTCAAATTTATAGTTAAATTGAAAGTGAATTAGTTGTTCAATTGAGAAAAGGGTAAATTTTTTTATTCTTTAAGAATTTTGATTGCAAATTAGGCATTAAGGCCCATAACTTGTGTGGTAAAATATAGTCTACATTTAGGCGCTCAAATATTATATTTTCGCTGATATCCGTGGACAAAGATGCAGTTTCAAAAAAGTAAGCATTTCTCTTCCTAAATATGTTGCCTTTTAAAAGCAACTAAACTTATTTTTTGGGATTGAACCCTGTCTCAGAACGAGGAGTTTTTGCGCAAATTTTTACGATTTTTTCGCCGTTCTCAGAGTAGGTAGAATCCCAAAAAATAAGTTTAGTTGCTATTAAAAGGCAACATTTTTAGGAAGGGAAATGCTGACTTACTTTTTTGGAACTGCGTCTTTGTTCACTGATATCAGCGAAAATATAATATTTGAGCGCCTAAAGGTAGACTATATTTTAGCATACAAGTAATGGGCCTTAAGCCCGTAGATGTAATTTATCTTATATAAACCAAGTTAATCTATGTGAATCGTTATAATACTAATGATGTTAAATCGAAATTAATTAAGTAGAATTCCTCTAAGAAAAGTTTTCCATCTATTTCAATAAATCAAAAAAAAGAAAAAAAATTAAAATATCAAAAAGTAAATTCAAATTAAAATTGATTCAGTATGCAATAATTCGTCCAGTTAATTATAGGAAAATGAAGAAAAAGAAAAAAAGAAAAACATTTCAATAGTTTACCAGTCAAAGTGATAACTTTGTGATTCTGTAAAGCAATTCAGAAAATAGTCCTTTAATTGTCTCTTGAAAGCAGCGATACTATTTGCGCTCTGTAGGTTCATAGGAAGTTTGTTAAAAAATCGAAAGCCACGATTTGTGATCGAACGTTGCAAAAAAGAGAATGTGAAAATGAAGAATGAAGACGATTACTGTTCCTTGTAAAGTGTTCATGTACATTTGAGTTTAATTGAATTGACAAACTGTGCTTTATGAGACCTTCTTCTAACAAGAAAACTAGTACAGATGTCTGATATGCATTGAAATACTCACTGGGCAAAATAGAGGAGTTGAAGAGGAAGATTTTTAATAAAATTAGGGATTTTCTTTTGAGTGGGAAAGGATTTTCGACGTTTATCTGCCCCTCGTAGTCCCCCATAGATGGCGCTGTACTGGACATACAATACATTCGAAACATATGGCGGGACAAAGAACCCTGTGTGAGCGATGATGGGTATTCGACAAAATGTACAACATCATCATTACGGTTGTTGGACCTGTGACCTCAAAACAATAATGCACCGTACATATCAGCAGGTCAGTAACAATGAATTAGACGTAAGATTGTAGACTAGCGTTAAGAATATAATGTAGATATCAGATGTAACATGTAAAAACCATACGATTGATGATAAGACCCGTCTGAAACCCCCTACCTGAAAATGATCCTAACTACGCTACTGATTTTTCGAAAAGGAGAAATTTTCGCTGAACCATCGAACAATCAGATTCAATCATCACATTGATATTTATTGGATTTTAAATTTATTTTATTCGAATTTGTTTCCATTCATTGAATTTGAACAATTGTGAGGTTATGTAAAGTAAACGTTAACCATTAATACAAATTTGCAAAAAAAATCATTGACACTGTCAATAAACCATTTTTAAAGCCGTCTGAAGGTCAATTCGAACCCAACAATCCGCATCTTATGAAGTCTTTGTCAATATAAATTTATTTGGAAGTTGATGTAAATTTAATAAGAATGTCCCAATGCATTACCGCCGCCATATACATCCGAAAAAAAAAAATTTCGCTCGTCATCACCACAGCGCAGCAGTATGTCACTTGTGGATGACGAATGTTACTTTCCAATAATTTGTTTAAAACCAAAGCGAAACCGTAATCATAAAGTGTATTGCTCCCATACGTTACATATAGAGGTATCATTAGCATATAATAACAAAAACGAGCAAACAGATAAAAAGACGAAAAAAGAACATTTAATTACGCATACATTCCATGTACGGGCATTTATTATAAATTAATACAAGAAAGAAAATGTCATTCACATCATATATTGTACCTACAAATTCACAGCGTAGAGCATAGCAAGAAAATGACTCATGAAAGACTCGTACCTTTTAAACAGCAGAAATGATTGAACATCAAAACTTTATTGAAATATGATAGGTGAAGAATGTGTTATGGTTGTGAATGATGAATCAAAGGTCTACAATGACTACACCAAAGCTGTTAACATGCTTTTTTTATTATTTATTTACATTTTGATATATCATGTATCGCGGTTATTGGAAATTTTATGTTTCAGAGTTTCACGCTTTGTGTGAGTCGATACATTTTCTGCTAAATGCTAATCGAAAGTACGAATTTTCCACATTAAGATTCCAAATTTATAACCAAAATTTGAATAAATTGTCGCTTGAATTGGTAGATGATTCAATTCTCAAATTATTTCTATTTTCAGTTTTAACAAATCGCAAGGAAATAAAATAATGAGAAACTGTAGCAAACAAATATGAAACACCTAAGTACATAAAATACCAAACCGTTGACGGTGACTATACACAATAAAGACTTTACGAAACTTATGGTCTAATGTCTAAACAAATGTGAGTTTTTACTGAACAGAAAAGATAATGAAGATGTGTTTTTCTTGAGGTTTTCCATAAAAATATATCAGTTGAAAAAATTGACGTAAATTTACTCAAGTTTTTGTTACGTAATGGCATCGATCGTGGACCAGATCGTTTGAAAATGGGCTTAGAGTTTCAATTGTTGATTTAGAAAATGTTGAACCTTTTGAAAAGGTTATGGCGAATCGAAAACAGTAAGTTTACTTTGCCAACTGTACACATCTGCAGGCAAGTTTGCTGGGAAGGTGGTAGATTAGGAGGGTTTTTTTGGGATCGGATCGGGAATTCAGTTCTTCCAGTGTCTAGGTGGTCAGGCATGAAAAAAATGTTTTCTTCCCGCAAGCCGACAAAATTTCTCAATTATTTCCCACCGTACTGACACCGATTTTACGCCATGTTAACATAGATTTTCCGCTATATTTTCATTCATAAAAAAACAATTTTAGTTTTATAAACTTTACTGTAGCAATTGCTGTAAAATTGCGTTTCGGGTATTTGGTTCAGGAAAGATGTTTTCGAATATTAGAAAACAAAAGCAAAATCGTGAGCAGAGCGAGCGAAAAAATTTTTGTGGGTCTGATTTCAGCTGAGCGAATATATCTTAGAGAGAAAGTAAGTGGCGGCTCGTCGTGCAACTATTCGTAACAAGGTAATGACTCGTTTTCTTAGCAAGCATGAAATCTACTATTGTGGGTCTGATTTCAGCTGAGCGAATATATCTTAGAGAGAAAGTAAGAATCGCGAGCAGAGCGAGCGAAAAAATTTGTGTGGGTCTGATTTCAGCCGAGTGAATATTTCTTAGAAAGTGAAAATCACGAGCGGTGCGAGCGAAAAATTTTTTGTGGGTTTGATTTCAGCTCAATGAATATTACTTAGAGAGAACGCAAAAGTCGCGGATTAAAACAGAAATGAAAAATTTTGCTGTCTCAATCAACATTTTCTCGTTGTATATTAATTTCCCGTTCTGTTAACATTTTCGAATACTAGGCATTTTCATTTCCCATTTATTCCCGTTCTTAGTCATTTCTCGTTAAGTAGTTTCTTGCCGTTCCTAATAATTTCCTGGCAGCTACCCACTTACCGTTCTTAATAATTTCCAGCCGGCTGCCCACTTCCCGTTCCTAACAATTTCCTGCCGATAGTGAACTTCGCTTTCTTCATAATTTCTCGCCAGCTGCCCACTTCCCTTTTTTAATAAATTTTTCGCCGACTGTCCACTTATTGTTCTCAATAGTATCCCGCCGACCGTCAACTTACACTTCTCAATAATTTCCCGCCGACTGCCCATTATTTCCGTTTCATAGTCCTTTCTTATTATATCCCGTTCAATAGCCATTTCCCATTGTTTCTTGTTCACTAGTCATTTCCCATTGTTTTCCGTTCAATAGTCATTTCGCATAATCTCCAGTTCACTAGTCATTTCCCGTTCAAAGTCATTTCTCATTATTTCCCGTTTACTGGTGTTTTCCCCTTCATAGTCACTTTCCATTAACCCATTATTTCCCGTTTCTAGTCATTTCAAATTATTTCCCGTTCACTAGTTATTTCCCATTATGTTCCATTCACTACTCAATTCCCGTTCTGTAATTATAAACATTTTTTTCGCCTCCGGCGAAGAAGATCTGATTTCCCGCGAACGTCCGTCATTGGTTACGCTGTATTTCTAAATGGATAGCGGATCTGCAGCGCTACTTTGGTTGTAATATTGTGTAGTGAAAATACAGACGTGGCGTCAAATGTATGATGGTACTGTTGCGCTAAATGGATGGCGCTGCTATCACGCTAAATGAAAGGGAGTTAGAGATGTCAACTCTCAGAGATGTTTGGTGCTGAATGGCTAACGGATCTGAATGAACAGTTGACTTAGCTGCATTAAATCGTAGAAATGATAATAGGTGGCTCTTTTCATTTCTCTGACCCCAAATTAATACCGACGTTAAAAATAGATAGGCAAGATGTAATACAACCAATAATTTCATCGAGAATAGCCGATGGCTCGCATCGGGCAATAGTAAAAAATAGTTACCGACAAACTCTGTCGCCATCTCTTCATTTTCTACAGCTAATTACGGTTCGATATAAAGAGTGTCATCGACTGACAGTAGCGCCATCAATTAATGTCATTGTTAGATGTGGTTCAACAAGTAACTTATTCCATCGTCCAATACTTCGAACACTTTACGAAACTCGATTCTACCCACAAACGAATGCCACAAACAACAAACGGTATAACAAATTTGCCCGACTATTCGCTTGGAATGATTTTATAAAAGAAAACTAAAAACGAACTTCGATATTAAAGTAGTTTTGATATAGCGCCATGGTTTTATGATCCATTGTATTCAAATTAAGTTGTCTGAATGAATTTGAACGATTGTGTAATTGAACGTACTTATTTATGACCATTAATTGAGATTTTAGTGCTTGCGATCAATTCATTTCGACTGCGCAACTTCAATAAGAATAACAACAAAATGACACAAGGAAAAACGGTTTATGTGGATTCGGACCGATCTTTCTACTCGCATACGAAAAGTGTAAACAAGTTTAAGGAATGCACTTTCCCAAAGAAAAGTCGGAGATGGAAATGTAAAAATAACTGCAAATATTTACAAAGTGATTTTAAGCAAGAAGTACTTTTTGGTGAATTTGTATAATTTAAGAATGTAGGTATTTCGTCTAACACCTATTAAGCACGTGGCGCCTTCCGTTATTTACAATCGCGTTCGTCTAAACACAACATAAAAGTGTCATATTTGAAAATAGGTTTTCTTTATAAATCATTTCACTTACATTTTAATCGTAAGTAATAGATGATTTGAGTGGAGGAAACATTAAGGGCATTCCTTTATGATTCCAAGCTGATATACTTGAGTCTTACTTGACATGAATTGAATAGCGCACATTTCGCAGTACTTTGAATTGAAATTCAGTGTGCAGAGATCATTTATGGTCAGGTACTACAGATTTTTTTTATTGCGTACGCGCCATGATTTCCTCTAGAAATTAGTGTTCTAGATACATAATCTAGAAATTATTTGGCAGTGTCGCTAGCGGGGGTCGAAATAAAAGACGGGTTGGTGGAACGCCGATAATAAGGATGCTGTATTGGGGAAAAGGAAACTACCTTTGTTTGGTTACTGGGCAGGATGGAGGCGAAGTGGGAGGCTTATAAGGCTTATAGGCAACTGGTTATCTAGTCAGGGAAGCGAAGAACCAGGAGAGGAAGAAGTTTGGGGAGGAATTGGAAAAGACAGGTCAAGGCTGGGGTAAGAAATTTTGGTCGATGATTAAGGCCATAGGGCGTGGTTTTAGATGAAGAGTGTAGAGTGTACTTGTTGGACCGCGTTAGGAACATAGTGGAAGGTGTACTGGATGAGATTCAGGGTGGTTTCAGTCCTCCGAGGGGGTGTCAGGATGAGATTTTCTGCCTCAGGCAGACTATCGAAAAGCTTTATGAAAAGAGCAGCGACATATACTTATGCTTCATCGACTCGGAGAAGGCATTCAACCGTGTACCAAGGCAGAAGCTGTGCGGGGTTCTTAGCGAGTACCGTATCAATGGAAGTTTACTGCGTGCCATTAAGAGTATTTACTCAGGGAGCAGGGCCCCGGTAAGAATAGATGGCGAAAATAGCGAGTCTTTCGAGGTTAAAGAGGGCGTTCGTCAGGGTTGCTGTCTTTCCAAAATGATCAAGCGAGAAAACTTGCAAGGAAATGTCGAGGTAGGTGAGGTAACAATGAAAATTCTGGCCTTCGCGGGTGACTTGATTCTGTTAGCAGATAATACCAGGGATTTACAGGGTGGGATTGACTGCCTGAATGCTGCATGTGAGGAGTATGGGATGAAGATAAGTGTAAGTCATGTCAGCAGATGTCAGGAGGAGGTTGCTTGCAATTTAAATGGGGAGCTGGAGCAGGTTTCTGAATTCAAGTACTTAGGAAGGAACCATGTTTTCAGGAGATGGCAAGTTAGTTAGGGAATTTTAGGAAAGGAGAAAAATAGGAAACGCGGTGGCCAGTCAGTTGAGGGCGCACGTGTTAAACAAAAAGGAATTAGCGAAACAAAGTTAGCTATTCACAGGTCAATATTCCGGTCGAAGATTCTCTATGATAGTGAGAGTTGGGTTGACTGCGGATATCTCGTGCATGAACTCGAGGTTTCTGATATGAGGGTTCTTAGGAACAAAGCGATGGTTAATAGGAGGGAGCAGGAACGACGACATCAGGGAAAATTTAGGGATTTCGTCAGTGGAAGAGGTGGCAAGGGCCAGTCGTCTGCGCTGGTCCGGGCACGTTCAAAGGATGGGTAATAACAGGCTACCGAAAAGGATCTTGAATGCACAGGTCCCGGATGTTAGGCCAAGGGGTAGACCAAGGAGAAGGTTTATATATTCAATTAAATCAGATTTAGAAGTTAGTAGACTTTCTCTGGGCGAACAAACCATCTCCTTGGCAGGCGATAGAAGGGCATGGAGGACAATAGTTCACCATTCTGGGGTTGGTACCTCACACCGTAGGGTAATATTGGTCTATAAAGTTTGCAATAAATACTTATGCAATAAACCATTAAAATGGGTATAGGAAAATAGCAATAGAGTGAAGTCGAAGAAGTTAATTCTCTAGGTTTGATAGATGTGACAGTCTTCTGATCTTTGCAAGTAATACTCGACGTGAAGTTAGCCGCAGTTGCGACCGAAGCTAACTTCATTGCAAACAAAATCACCTGCAGCTAGGTGTAGTGTACAGACGCTCGGACGGACAGGAAGGGTGAAAACATAAAGTAGCTACCATTACTTAATAAAGCAGCGTAAGCATCACCACGCCTCGATGTTCCTCTCAAATGTAAATAAAATACTATTAACTGATCGTTTCTCATCGGTAATAATTTGATTACGTTTCTTATGTTATAATATACCATTGAAGTGTCTGAATTATTGGGTAAACCTACTCGTTCTAGTGTGCTGTGTGCTGCATTCCCGTTCACTTTTGCTAAAAATGCTGTTAGCAAAAAATACAAAGGAGGGTAACCGATTTTGTATGAAGTCTATGGGATATTTTACGTCTAAGATATTCCAAGCTGTCACCTCCGCCAATTTTTTTTTGGAGGAACCAAGACTATTGAGAAACATTGTGACAAAGTTTCAGAAAGGTGACAGCTTGGACTGACGAGCCGCTACACTTTTTGTGACTCGTGGCCCAAAATTTGACCATATCGTTTACCCTCCTTTCTCCACATTACAGTAGAACAATTTTTGTCTGATAGGCACATGTTTTACTGTACTGCACATGTCAAATAATTAATTTTTATCTCAAGGACCTCTTGTAGGGTATCGTTATAAACGTTTAACAAGTGCCTTTCAGATAAAAATATATTCCTCCACGTGTCAAGCATTAAGCTGCAGGATTTCTTCTTATTTAATTCAACCTGGGCCGTCGTCGGCTTATGTCAAAGTATATTAAATTTCATTACCATTTTTACTCTGCTTTCATCATGAAATTTTGACATAAGCCGACGTCGCACTTAAAACTCGGATTTATCGCTGATGCCAAACACCTATAATTTGTTGGACCATCCTATTGAGTACTAAAGCAACTAATCTAAAAATAAAAAAGTCTGCACACTAGTTGATTATTAATCGCACATAAAATAATAAACAAAAATTCAAAGACCGGCATTTCCGGTCATTTGAAACTTGAAAATTTGTATTTTACATCAAAACTGAAAAGAAGTCATCACACAATACTTGGTTCCGTTTAGATTAAAAAATTCAATTTAAATGTTTATTCATAATAGCAGATTGTTATGGTTGCATGTTTCTTATTTTCTTCTCTTTACTCATGATGAAAAGGTCTGCATTTAATTAATTTCAACGAAATGAATGACTAAAATCTGGAAAAAAGTATTTTTCATACAAAATTTGGACAACTCACCAACATCGTTGGTTTCTGAGGTTTATAACAGTAAAAGTTTTATTATTTTCTTTAAGATGATTGTTCTCGTCAAAATGAATGGAAAATGACGCAAATCAAAATCATTTCTGCGACCTTGTACTGAATAAATACACGAAAATCGACATCATGTATTGATTTACGCGATTTTGTAAAAGCATCGAATGAATAAACGTTTGTAATGGAATAAATAAACAAACAACAAAGTGAAGAAGAAAGAGAAAAAATGATTTTAGTGACATATTTGCAATTAAGTTGTTATGCTATGCTGTACAAATGGAAAAGAGTTGAGTATAGAAATTCGTCTACTCATCTGTGTAAATACTTCCATTTCTTTCAGCATTTAAATTGAAAATAACTCGCTCAGCTTATAAATATTTCTTCAAATAATGTTAAAAATATGTACAGCACAAAGGCACTGCAGCTATTCTCAGTTCATTGAAACAATAAATATTACTTACGTATATTAGACCTGAATAGTATCTGTCCTTTATGTTATGTAGAACAGATGCTTCATTCAAGCAGGTTAATTCTGCCATATCCTCCACTTTGTCGAATTTCGGTGGATTCATTTTTTGAATATCATCTCGAAATATCTTAACACGTTTTCCGGTTTCGGCTAATTCTACTTCGACTTCATCGCCATCACCGGTTTCTTTTTTAATGCTGGCTGCAACAAAGCCCTGTAATTGAAATTTAATTGATTAGCACAAAAAGAAATAAATTTTTCATTTAAATAGACGAACAATGATTGTAAGAGACTGTACTGGTTAAGAGCAATCAACATTGTTAATTTAAATTCAATGCAGCTCAATGATTCGAATGTGTTTGCCGCATGCCATTGCCGTTCACCATACAAGCGAAATTATTCTTATGGACATCAATTTTCCGCTCAATCAAAACATTACTGGGGTAATATTTCTTCATTCGATAGGCGAATATATAGAAAAGTGATAGGTCATAGATTTTGATTTTTCAAAGAACAAATAAACCGTTTTTACGCGTCACCTTTGATATTTTGATGATATACAATATTGATTAAGAGCTTCAGAATGTTTGTTTCTTTAATTTTCATTGTTTTGTTGCAGATAAAATTTATTGCTTTATGTCTATTATCAAAACGTCTAGAGCAACACGTATATGAGTTGTTTGAATTAGTTCGACTAAGTGCCGCAGGAAATTCATGACAGGGAATAGTAGTTTGTGAACCGATGTGGTGCATAACATGGAAAAAATTTGAATTTGAAGGGGACAGCAGGTCATAGTGTCCTCCGACCTGAGTCCGAAAATGGAAATGAACTGATATCAATCTACTTTTTCATTTCCAACTGTTACCTGATCTGGTCTCACCTGACCTCAGTTGAAATTGTCCAAATATTGCTCATAGAAATAACTGGTATAACTTGAAGCTAGTGGAGGAATGGAGCCGAAATAGCGGTCTTAGGGTAAACCCGGACAAGACGGACATAGTTCTCTTTAGTAGCAGAACGTTAGGTATGAACTTGTAAGGAGACTAAGGCTGTTTAATAAAGACATTGTTCCCTGAGCGAGGTTGAAATATCTGGGAGTCATTCTGGATTTGCAGGAACTCATTTGGACAAAACTGGGGCCTGCCGTCCAATGGCATATTATGGATGTATGAAGCGGTCATCAAGCCTATGCTGAGCCATGGCTGCGTGGTGCGGTGACCGAGCTCCAAATAAAGAAGGCGGTCAAAGAGCTGTACGAGATTCAAAGGCTAGTATGCTAGTATTACTGGAGCTATGAAATCGACAGCTACGGCGGCTATTAAGACGCTGATTAATTTACCACCGATCCACGTGGCATTCGCCTTCAATGCTTTTGCCACGGCGGATAGGTTGTCGCAGAACGGTCTGGACTCCGAACTTCATTTCGGGACATGGGAAAATCAAGAAGGTTATAACTGACGAGGTCTTTGAGATGCCCAGGGACCGAATGAAACAGGAGACAGACTTCGTGAGACACCTTTGAAGTCGCTGTACCCAGCAGGTTAGAATGGCTGGAAGGCTGGCCAAGTTGCCTATCAGGTGAAGGAACCGAAAACTTCACTGACGGTTCTAAAACTGCATCTAAGTGAAGAAGAAGAGAACCACCATGATAACCATGTCAAACTTTTACCACGTGAAGCCTGCAAGACTTGCCCAATACAATCAACCTTTTCAACGTATCATGTATCGTCTACAGAACGAGACACATGACGCTAAGTTCCTAACACTCAGCGGCTACGCGTTCCATGTGCAAATATATCCTTATTATCATGGAGACAAGGTAGAGTAAACTATCTCGTGCGTTTAGAGCGACCTGTGGTAAGAAATTCGAGAAGATAGGAAGGTACACCACTGCTAAGAAGTCTATATAGGAAAGTCACTGCCCTCTTTTTGAAGTGTTCCATCAACCCAGACCCAAGTAACTTATTCGCGAAACTTGCAATGTCTTCATATTTTCTCTTCTCATAAACGTAACGCAGTACCGAGTTGAAGGATTTTTCCAGCAGCTTAACTGCGGAAGCATCGAGACTATAGTAGAAAATCTCTCAGCAATACTCGAAATGGGGCATCAACAACACTCATTTTCGCAAGCAGGTATCGAGTTTTGGGCGGGGTATTTTGTGAGCGTCCATAATTTATGAAGAATTTCTTCCACGTGATAGATCCAAGTTAAGTGACTATTCAGCACAAGCCCTAAGCCTTTAACCTTCTGAGAATACCCGATAGGTCATCAAAAGCGACCTCAGGGCAATGTACGTAAGATCCATCCTCATCTAGAACTGTAACTGAAGCTGAATTCCATCACTCACAAATGAGGGGGTCAACTTGAAATTGTTGCTGTAGCCAATCACCATAACCTGAATTTTTTCAGCATTCAAAGATAACCAATTTTCTACTGACCTAATAGCCTTTAAGTCTGCCTCAATTTGCTCCACACAAGTCTTCACGTCAGATGTTTTAAATATTTTGTATTGCTGTACATCATCAGCATATAGATGTGAGGACATAAATTTAAGAATGTCAGGGAGATCATTAATGTATAGCGAAAAAAGCATCGGACCCAATATGGAACCTTGGGGTACACCATTCTCAATCTTTTTCTGCTAACGAATCGTTAGATAGTCCATATAAAACCAAGCGAAGTTCAGAGACTTTAAAACTAAAAGGTAAATTCGGGAAAATCCTTTAAACTATAAAAATAAAAGGGAAATTTGGGAGAATCTTTAAGTTCAAGGTCCAAATAAAAGGAGGAATTCCGTTATGATTTGAATTACTTTATTTGTAGAAAACTTGGAATATTATTAGAAAATATTCCAACTCTGGAGAAAATTCTTTGAAACTCTCAATAATAAGGAAACGTAACAATTCAGGAAAATATTCAAAATTATTAAAAATTCTTCTTTGAAAAATTTGGAGACTATAGCCGAGAGAACAGCTGATTTTATGTCGAAGTTCAAAGTTTTTAGGGTGAGGACCCTTTGGCCGATTCCAAATGGCAGCCCGGTGCCAAAAAAAAAAAAATCCTTTGGGGGTCGTACACATATTACGTCATACTTTTTTCTCGATTTTTTTACTCCCCCCCTCCCCCATGTCACGTTGCATCACGTTTGACTTACACCCCTAAAATATGACGTCATAATTTCGATTCCCCCTCCTACCTGGAAATGAATGTCCAGAAGCCGTTCGGCGAGGGTCATTTTAGTAATTTTGGGTTTCTTGTAAATAACTCGATCAAAATAACTCAGTAATTTAATAGAACGGGAATCCTTGCAACCAGAATCTATTGAACTGGTTTCGGACGGGTCCGCGAAGTTTATGTTTTTAATGTCTAATAAAAATTGTTCCTTTTTATTGGAACAAAGAGCAAATAGAGCAATAGACGTAATATGTGCACGAGCCCTTGACAATGTTGGATAATGAGGAGTACATAAATATGCACTTGGTTTCGACTCGGCACCAGGCAGTGTACTTGAAAATTATTAGTAGCCTTATAGAAGGCAGCCTGGTGCCAAAAGTCAGTTATAGTCATTTACATCACAAGGCCTACTCGATTTCGCGTGATGTATTTAGTTTTTCATGCTTGCTAAGAGAACCGAAAGTACTTTGAGCATGAAAAAGTCATTGTAACAGCAGTAAAGAATGTTACACGTCTTATAAATTTCAATTTGGCGCCAGACTGTTCCTGTCCTCTATGTTCACAGTATAATATATTTTGATTATGCAGCCTGGTGCCGCGTTGAAATTATTGAGATGTTTCATGTTCGTAACTGCGGCTTCGATAACATTAACAGATTTTTGGCACCAGGCTGCGTTCTTTATGGTTACTTAAACATCTCAAGTAGGCAGCCTGGTGCCGAATTGGAATCGAGTGAATAGTAATGTACTCGTTTTCCACTCCAGCATTGTCATAGATACTTTTTTAGCACCAGGCTACCTAGACAAAGGACCGGTCTAGTGCCGGAACTCCTTATTTCATCGTCGCTTCTTAAAACAATTTCATGTATTAAAATTGCAACAAACAGATACCTTATTTAAGAGACACCACCTCAACATATTGAATTGAAAAGAGAACTGAATTACAAATCAGATGAACTTTTGTCAGGTGTTTTTGTGTTGTAGAAATTGAAAATTCGTTAAAAGAAACGAATCATTTGTATCTTATCCTATCAGAGAACACTTTTTTACTTTGCATGAAAAACATTTGCAGAATGTTTTTTGAGAAAAGATTTTCTGTGTGTTTGTTTCATGAAAAACTTATTCTTTATTTTTTTAAACATTGTGAGCAATTGATTTGACTGTACTTTTTATCTATGAGTAAATCAGCGACACGATTCTATGTGAGTTGCTTTAACTTACGACAGCTATTCTTACATTGTTGTTTGTATTCTTGTACATTTCGTCGTTATATTTAAAAAAAAATAGAAATAACATGTGACCACAACAGACAAGGCTTACGTAATCATTCACCATCAGTTGTCCACATTTGCAACGATTAAAAGAAGAGTTAAAATGAAAATATCGTTCTTCGATGTATCTCACAATGTTTATGTGCAAATCGCATATGTGGAACAAATTATGATCGAATTTGCAGCGTTTTAAAAAGTCGTATTTCAATTCCAATTTCAATACAAAAGTTATCGTTTTCCTAGGCAATGCTTATCAGATAATTTGTCAAGGTTGTAAATTGCGATATGCAAAAAATACATACTTGCACGGTAAATGAACCGAAAAAATATAAAAAAAACATTCGTAAAATGAATTGAAATTATATTTTCCATTTAATGGCCTCTTTATCGAATAATCGAATAATATAAGCAAAGAATTCCACAGAAATTTGATGATGTCATTTAACAGTTTTATTAAGTAATTTCTTCTTGAATTTTTCTTTCATATTTCAAAAACTATTTCCATATAAACGGACTGAGGATTCAGATACAAATAACCAGAAGAAAAAAAAATGGACAAAAACCTGCAGTAGAAGCGTATTGAATGTATAATTAAAGCAAGAATTAAACAAACTACGGCCTTGACTCCACCTCGGACCAGAAAAAAAAATTCTAACTCGTTTTCATTCATTCTTTTTGTCTGTCTTTATGATTTTTTACAGATACAATAAAATTTCAAATTCAAATATTTTCACCTTTTCAACGTTCTTTTTTTCGCCGTGTCAGGCGGGATGAAACGATCTCATTACATATTTCTTGTTGGCTTGAAAGAGCAAATAGATTATAATTGAAATAATCAATAGAGAGGAGGATTATTTGAGAGATTAAATTGATGTTAAGTTATGATGGAAGCATGACAGTTAAATATCAATCAGTAATAGATTAAAAAAATAGTTGTATGTTGATCCGTATTCAGCTATTCTGAATAATGATGACACCACCGACTGTCGGGACTAGTTTCACGTTGAAATCGTATTCAGCTATAGAGTGAGGATTCAGTTGTGTGTCGAATCCGATTCAGCTACGAAAAAAATGGATGGCGCCACCGACAGGGGTACCTTAGTTTTGCATTGATCCGTATTCAGCTATGAAAATAAGCAGAGGACGCAACCGACAGACGGCTATTATTATTATCTGATGAAAAGTGATGCAGCCTACACTCTACTATCAAATTCATGACATTTCGTAAAAGGAAAATTAGTTTACACATCACTTTTCACAAAGAAATTTTATTTTACGAAACGTCATGGAAATAATAGATAGCACCACCGAATGTGGATGGAATCGACCTATGGATCAAGCGCCTTGTTTTATGTTAGTTCTGTGTTGAGATGTTAATTCATCTATGAGAAAACATAGATGTCACCTCTTGAGGTCCGGGGACAAGACTCCGACAAGACACGGTCTATAGATTGTGTCATTAGTTTTATGTTTGTCCGTATTCAGCTATGAGAAAAACATAGATGTCACCACTTGAGGTTCGGGGAGAAGACAGGGTCTATTAAAGAAAAATGTGAATAAAAGTTATTCAATTGGTATATTGAGCCGAAGCCGCATAGAAAGTTGATTTTAATCCATCGACGATCATAAGCAGGTAATAAGTCTTGGAGATCTGGTCGAAGGTGTTCTACTGAATGAAGGGCATCCTGATGATGGGTACTGAATGAAGAGGTAAAGTGCCTGCACGAAAAAAAAAATAATTTTCGAGTAAGGCTTGCTTTATGGAGAAGCTGTGTGCCTTATAAAATTGCTACAAACTATATTATTACGATCGCAGTTATATTATAGAGAACACAGCTTTTTTATAAAGCACACAGCCTCACTCGAAAATTCTTTTTTTTTCGGATCGTATTAGACCTTCCAAAAAAAATATTTTTGTCCAATAAAAATAATAAATGTCCAATAAAAAAATAAATATTATCAAATAAATTTTGCTTAAAATATCATTATTTATTTTACGTTATTATTTTTTAAAAGGAAAATGTATTTTACTATTGGACATTTATTATTTTTATTGAGCAAAAGTCATTTTATTATTGGACAAAAATCATTTTTTTATTGGAAGATAAATTATATTCCTCTTTTTCGTGTGAAGGTGAGTAATGTTTGAAGAAAAAGAGCAACTCTAGTGGGGAACCACCTGAAGAGGGTGACCGCCTAAAGAATCTCCCTCTGAAGAGAGGGACCGTCAGAAGAGAGTAACCGCCAGAAAAGAAAGACCACCTGAAAAGAGGGCTCCTGGATGCAGAGGAGTGCATGAAGAAAAGGAACGATTGAAGGGAGTGGCCTAATTCGAGAGCTTAGGTGTTGAAAAGGACTATCACTTAGATCCATCACATGATCATTGAGAGAGAATTTCATGTTTTGTTAATTTCAATAAAGTTGTCACATATCTAAGCATCTGAAACGTTGCTGTAATCCACACAAAAATTTAGAAATGATGTTCAAATTCAATTACGCGTTTAATGCTCGGTGATTCATTAAAAAGATCAAAAATATGTGCACGCATAATTAATCAACACGACAAGAATAGTACGAATACTTTTAATCTGATGATAAATTTTATTTATAAATTTACAAACTGTACAAAGTGTAAATAGAAAATTATTTTTGAATTAAATTATTGTCTTGATTTGCTTCAATGGTATAACAGATAAGCGTAACGAGGAAAATGTGATCTATTTGAATAATTTTAAAGTGTCTTAATGATTAATGTGAGAATGAAATAATTTGTGATTTACAAATTGAAAATATAATATTCATTTCAATCAAAAGAAATGTCTTTCTATGTTAAATGAATGTTTTCGTTCCACACAGAAGTCCCACAAATTTCGAAATTGTCCCAAATCCGGACAGGTCGAGAAAGTAATTATTTTTTGTGCATATTTTAAGGAATTTTCAGATAGGGAAGCTGCTGATTGAAAAGTGGCATCTATAGTGTGTTTTAATGAAAACAAATCAGTGAGAGAGTGTCTGGACAACTACTGCCGGGCATGGAAATCATGCGTGAACCTGCGAACCTTGTTACTGGGAATTTTTTGGGAAAAAAATTTGGTCCGCATTAAAAGTTGAAACGAAAATTGGGGAAGTCATCAGATATTTTAGAGAAATCATGAGAAATTGGAAAAT
>CM055404.1:14883951-14941311 GCA_029228625.1 Pseudolycoriella hygida
CGGACCGAACCCGACCCGATTAAAATTTTCGAAACCCGAAACCCATTAACCCGAAAAAAACAATTCGGGTTCGGGTTCGGGTCGGGTTTTTCGAAGTTTCGGGCAACCCGCTCATCTCTAGTTGAAGCCAAGATTTGAATCAATAAGTGTGACCCTGACTCTTCACATTCGGATGCAACCATCAACCGTTGGTTTGTTGAATTTCGCCGTGGTCGTATGACCACCAATGGCGCACAACGTCCAGGATACCCAAAAAAGTGCATAAAATCGTGTTGGCAGATCGAAAAGAGAAGTTGAAGATATCCGAAGGGAGTGTTTTCACTATTTTACATGAACATTTGGGTATGCACAAACTGTTCGCAAAATGGATACCGCGTACGCTCACAGCGGACCAGCGACAACAATGAGTCGACGATTCGGAGGCATGCTTGACTGTTTATCGCCGAAATAAAGTTGATTTCTTTACTCGATACGTGAATATGGACGAAATATGGATCCATCACTATACTGGACCCAGTGAAAGGAGACCACAACGGGCGCAGACGCAAAAGTCCGCCGGCAAGGTTATGGACTCAGTGTTCTGAGATGCACGCGGAATCTTGTTCATTGACTATCTGGCGAAGGGTCATAAGATAAACAGCGACTACTACATATCATTGCTGGAGCGTTTGAAGCAAGAAATCGTGAGCAAACGACCATCAATGTAGAAGAAGTAAATCTTGTTTCACCAAGACAACGCCCCGTGCCACAAGTCTATATGGCGAAGTTACACGAATTACGCTTCGAATTGCTTCTATTACCTCAATCATCTCCTTCTATTATCTCAAAAGGATGCTCTCGGGAAAAAGATATGGCTCGAGTGAGGAAGTGATAGCCGAAACAGATGCGTATTTTGCAGGGTTGCCGAAAGAGTATTATAAAACGGGTATCGTGAAACTTGGGGAACGTTGTATGTTGAATAATAAACAAACATTTCCGTAAAAAAATCGGTTTCCTATGTTAGGCTCGGAACTTATTGAGTGATCTAGTATAGTGAAGGCTGGTTGAGATAGAAGCGAAGATTAGTAATTTTGGATAATGAAATTGATTGTGTTATCTTTCTCCTTTCACTCTTCACCTGTCTTCGTCTTGCTACTACAGATAAGGAAGCGTTCATAAATGACGTCTGCATTTTTTTGGCTTTTTCAGACACACCCCACCCCCATGTCTGTTTTCCAATACCCCCCCCCCCCCCTTTATATTTTCGCCCTTCAGATTGACATTTTTGACTGCTATTAAATTAAAAACTTGATACGTCCCTCGGCAAAGCACTTTCGGTCTATTGCCCTTGTGACGTAAATAACTATTTCCAATATTTCGGCATTTGATTACAGATTTCGAAAAGGGCATGGGACAACTTTGATGTGCTCGAAAGTGAGCTTACATCATGAAAACGATGAAACTCTCAAATTGAGCGACATCACAAAATATGACGTCTGTTTTCGTCAGACACCCCCCTCCCCCCTGTCTCTTTTCGTCTGTTTTTAATGACCCCCCCTCCCCTCAAACGCAGACGTAATTTATGAACACTCCCTAAGCAAAGAATAATCAATCCTACAAGGTAATTGCACTGAGCCAGCATCTTCGACTGTTGTAGGCAATGTCAAAATTTTGTAACTGATTTGGTCGAGCAATCTAAAAACTGGTCTTTCAGTTGGAACTTCATGTCTACAATGAAGTCATTAATCAAGTAACGAGAGTTTAAGGAGCCGCAAGGAAATTAAACCTCATGTAGTTTTTCAACTAAATAGCTGCGGCAACGCGTAACTCTTTCCTAACAATTTTACTGTTAGATGTGAATTTGTTATGTATGACCCTAAAACTCTAAAGTTCATATTCCTAAAATCTATAAAACTCGATTTATCAATGATTCATGAATGACAATACTAAGTTAACAACTGTAATTTATGAACACACCCCGCGATTATCGTTGAGTAAATCAAGCGCAACTTTCGGAATAGATAGAATAACATTCTAAGATTATAACCAATCTGAAAGCTGCCATTTAAAAATAATTTTATTTGAAACTGAACCACTTGCGTGAACACAAACAAAACCAAATTCCTTTTTAATGTACGGAATAGAATTTGTTGTTCACACGCAAAATAAATGGCAAACTTCTTTAAAAGCTACAAATAAAAGCCACCTGCTAATATTTAAATTCTATTCGGTAATCAAATTTGGAATAAAAACAGGTGCGAAAACGTCTACTTATCAATCGTTCTACTCACTCTTATGGACGTATAAATCTACATTTTATGAAACTGGTTCAGATTTGGGAAAACAAATAGTTCGACGCTGCAAAAAATAAGTTTTGCTATTTTATGCGCCTATTGGATTTGTATTTTTTTTTTTTTGTTTGCTTGTTCATGTGTTGCGTAACTTTTTGGGAATTCATCCATGTACCCATCTACAACACTTTATACCATACCTCTAAGAAGGGACTATCATCATCCGCTTCCACTAAATACTATACGTAATATGTGAACAGCCCCCAGTATTTGCAATTCGAATGTTCCCTCGCATCGACACACAGCGTCCTTACTTCGAACCAAAATTAAAAACCAAAGTCTTTCCGAAAACGAGTTACTTTAGTAGATAAGTTTTTCGGTTGGCAAAATATGCCCATAAAACATTTTTAATGGTTCGTTCACAAGACTGGTCGTGCATACGAAATTATAAAAAAAATCACCATTTACGTCTCTCAGCAATTTTTTTTTGCGTGATTTGATTAGGAATTATAAAAAAATGCTTCACTTGCTGAAGAAAATCGTTTTATAAATTCTAACGCAGTGTGGGATTGACGTAGGATATCAAAAGTATAAAATCAACTAAGAAATATTGTGCGGTTTGAAAAATTAAAAATAACTGAAAGATGTCAACATTAAGTTTAAAATGATATTTGAAATTGTAATCGATAGCAAACAATTTTTTGTTCGTTCTAAATGCCATTTATCTTTGTGATATAAGAGATTTTAATGGAAAATGTAATGCAAAATTCAATATCGTTGCAATTTATTAAATGTGCACGACTTTTTAATGAAAAGACATTGAGGTTTCTAGAAGTATTTATCTGCAATAATATGTCGTTTAGGAATTGAGATGAAACTTGATTTCGACAAAGACATAATCTATCGACGACACATTCACGTTACCATTTTGTCAACTCAAATTTAATGTCCGTTGTGTCGTCGTCCTACTTCTGTAGGTATAAACAACACACTCGCTGGAGGAAAACAAAGCCGCAAGAAGGTTTTGACTTAACAAAGACAGAAGGTTTCTGATGGGGGTACACAATCGGTCAAAGTATTTGTTGTAGCAATATTGAACGAGATAAAAAATAATAAACGACGGATATTATACAGTACTGATAAGAAATAATAAAGTAGCGAGAGCTGTGTTTGCCAGTACCGATAAAAATATTCAAAGGTACCGATAACATTTTACCGTTAAAAAGTAATGGCTGATTCCATCGGTACCGTCACCTGGGTACACAATTTCATCTCTTTCACTCTTTCAATATGATTAATATTAACATGAGATAAAACACATTCGTCACCAGGTGACATGATTGCGACAATGTATGGGTTACCAATGGAATTATCCTAATAAATTACAGATAAATTTGTGATTTTAACGGTAATTTATTATTTTCCATCGGTAATTTTTTTTTATTGTTAACTTTTTATTTACTTTTCGTATATAGTTCATTCCAGCGTTTCCTTGACTTTATTCCTCATATATTTTAAAAATTATGTGGGCGCCCAAGAAAAATGCAAAAGACAAATTTTGTTGAGTTCGTCCCTTACAAAAACATTGTGGAACATGAAAACTTCGTAGCTTGCATAGTTTATGACATACAGTGTGTGTGTAACGCTGGAATGTTTCATATTCTTATTTCCTGTCGATAATTCATTATTTTATCTATAAGATGTCATTTTCTATCAGTGATTTATTACTTTTTATCGGTAAAAATTTCTTTGTACCGTTGAGTATGTTTATCGGTACTGGCAAACATGGCTATCAGTCTATTATTTTTTATCGGTACTATACCGTACTACTATATCGGTACTACGGATATTATCGGTCGTTTAATATTTTTTATCGGTAAAATTGCATAAAAATATTGGTTGTTTAATGGTATCCGTATCCATATGGAACTAGTTTTTAATGAAGAGGTTTGTCACACCGATTACAGCCTTTAAATGCATAGCTAGGAAAGAAAGCACAATCTCCTCGGGCTATAAACTTTACATCAGTCAAAAAATTGTTTACTGCCTAGTTTTTCAATATTTTTTGGACCCGTACGAAGTACAAAGGTCCTATACATTTACTACAAACAATTTTAATGTAACATGGAGTAAATCGAGGTGGGAGTTGGGGAGATGCATCTATTATCGTCTAGAGATGGCGAATAAGCAATAAAGAAATGTCCGTCTGTCCGTCCGTCTCCACTTTTGTTTCCAAAAGGCTCAACCGATCCCTGAAAGGTACATGCCTCCCATGATTCAAGTTCGAAGATGAGCAAAATCGGTCAAGTAGTTCCGGAGATATGGTCGAAGACGTGAAGGTCGGACATGAAATTTTCGAGGGTCGATGAAACTTTTTCGCAAATACCTCAGCAAGTATAGCATAGAAATTCCTCATTTTGGTGTCAAATTAAAGCATTTGATGTCACAAAACTGTGACAAAATTTTTGTGGGAATCGGGTCAGGATTCTGGGCACTGGGACCAATGGAATGGTCGAAATTGAGTTTCTATATTTACTTAACTATGCGATATGGAGATTTACTGGCAAAGGCAAAGTTGTAGAGAATTAAATTTAAGCGAACACGTGTTTCAGGATTTTGGGGAAATATGGCTCAATTCTGGTATATGGCCACTTCCATAATTGAGCGGGATGACCCGAATCTCCAGAACTAAGAGCGTTAAAAAGTTGGTTACAAAGGCGAAGTTGCAGAGAATTAAATTAGAGCGGGTGTTCTCAGGGTTTTGGGTAAAAATGACACAATCTTGGGATATGACCACTTCTAGAATTGGGAGGGATGACCCATACCTCTAGAACTGTAAGAGGTAGAAGGTTGCTTCCAAAGGCAAAGTTGTACAGAACAAAATTTTAGAGAACACGTGTTTCAGGGTGTTAGGGGAAAATGGCTCAATCCTTGGATATAACCATTTCTAGATTTGAATGGTCTGAGACGTACTTCGGTAAGGCCTTTGACATTACCTTGGGTAATTTCTATGGATCTGTGAAATTCTTACAGTTACAAACGAACAGAAAATGTTGGATTGTTTGCTTATTTGTATATACGTTCGAGTCTCTTTGCCACATCTATTCTGATACGTACGGGTCTTTGTTTATATTTTTTTCTAGTTTTCTTCGACTTGGAGTGCGCACTCGCTCAATTGTAAAAGTAATTCGTAGTTTCCGACATTAGGCTAACAAGTTTCATTCGACGCACGTCAGTAACCCAAAGGGCGTTTCACATCAAGTGTGTAAACGTTCCATTTCGTGTGTCGTGCCTGCCAGCTTCGGAAACTAAGATTATTTTTACGTGTTTTTTATATATGAATCACAGAATGCTGAAAGTGTGCACACGTCGATCTAAAAATTATTGCACGAAAGGTGGTAAAAAAGGAATGCATTTTCCCCCAAATCTGTAATGATTTCGTTTTATTTCAAATCACCCGCTGTTCCATGTAGATTGCATCTTGTTTCTATTGAGATTCTTTAGATTTACCAATAAAATGAACCGATAACTACACCTGGTTTTGTCAGTTCATGAACAAGAAATTCAACGACGGAATGAATGTCATCTGCTTTTAAAAATATAAATAACATTTCGCTGATATAAAAGCAAAACATGAAAACAATGACTGAGGTGTGAGGTATACATTACGTGATACCATTTCTTTAGATATGCTCGAAGTCATAATTCTAGTAATTACACAATTTTGCGTCATAAAGCCATAAAGACTGACAAGTTTGTGTTTTGTACATTCGTTAAATCTAAATGAAAAGAAAATGTTTTTTTAAAAAAATTATCTACCACGGCGTTCGTATTCATAGTATATACCATAGCGAACTGAGCGAATACATAAATTGAAGCCTCACCTTTACTTGTGTACTTTTCCGTTGTACATTCAAATTTACATTACGAATTATTGATAAGAAGTTGTTGCTATCAATAAATTACGTTAACAAACTGAAAGAAAATTGCGTTTAGTTTCAAGTTAGTAACACAAGTTGTTTAAAACGAACTTTACATTAAAGTATCGATTCTTCACACTCTTAGAGAATAGAAGATACCGACCCAAATAAAACCCTAGAAGAATGTAAAACCGAACTCCAAAGTTTTGCAAACTGTGAAGTATACGACAGTAATCTCCTTATGTTTACTGTAAATATATTCTTTATACAGATTTTGCGAAATTATATTTCAAGGCGAGTTTTGGGGTGTGGTGTATTTTAAGTGAAACATTTCCCTTGAGTTTTCTTGATTAATAAGGCGGATATTTTAAATTGATTGCCCAAACTTGAACAGACTTCTCTCAAAACATTTTAATTAATTTCACAATTAATTCGTCTAGTCAAAATCCTGGAATAGGTGCCCGCTGACACGTGTGTCAATTAGCATTTTACATTATTTTTTGTGGTTTCGTCAACAATTTTTCTGTTACGAGGGTTGCACTCTAAGTAATGAGCCTCGGGCAATACCAATTCGAATTTCGAAAAAATGACATACCCCACTTTAAAGTTTGACATTTTTTATGGTAAGTGTCAGTGGAACGTTTTGACATCTCGCCCTTTCTTGTATTGTTTACAGTCATCAGAAAGTTGCTTGTCAGTGAAGAAATGGAATTAACTCGTAAAAGTTTTCGTGCCATAATTTTTCATAACTTTCGTCGAGGTTTATCTCGTCTCTTGCACGAACACTTGGCCGTAAAAAAAATTTGTTCTAGCTGTATACCACATAATTTGACTATCACTCAATAAAAAATACAAACGAGGTGCTTCAAATTTGGTGTACGTCATATATACAGGTGGCGAATCGTGGATCTACGCATATGAACCAGAAACGAAACAACAATCTACTGTTTGGGTGTTCGAAGATGAGTAATTCGTTCTCGCAGCACTTCGAAGAAAATGGTCGCCTGTTTCTTCGGTAATCGTGGTCATGTGGCAGCTGTGGCACGTGAGGATCGTAGGACCGTCAATTCTATTTGGTACACTACGATTTGTTTGCCTGAAGTGTTCGACGAAATAAGGAAAAAGAACTCAAAACGATCGATTATCCTGCACCACGACAATGCGAGCTCTCATACGTCGGCCCAAACAACGGCATTTTTAGCCACTCAAAATGTTCGATGGGTCATCCGCCGTATAGTCCCAAAATGGCACCTAATGATTTCTTTTTGTTCCAGCCCCTGAAGAAAAAACTTCGTGGAATGCGATTTACAACGTCTGAAGAGGCTTTTAAAATGCATGTTTCTGAGGTGTCCGAAATTCAGCGGAAAAAATGCTACGACGACTGATTCAAACGAATAAAAAAGTGTATTGATCTTCATGGCGAATATTTTGAAAAACAATAAAGTCGATTTCAAAATTGAAATGTTTTGTTTTCTAACTTAGGCTCATTACTTAGAAAGCAACCCTCGTAAATTGTGCCGCATTGCGTCTGTAACGGGATAGATTTCATGGCTCGTCAAACTCAGCCTTCACCTCCCTGTACCTGTGCCCCCGCAGGGGTGGACTGGACACCAATAGGTAATTGTAGTTCCTGATTGAACAGGTGAGTGTGCAACACCGTGAGCTCTTGAGCTGTTTAACAGTAGCTGCGAAAGCGGGAGGGGAAACCAACCCTCTTTCTCTTTACCCTAGAAGGAATGAGAAAATCCAGAAGAATGATGATAGTATCTCGATCCTAACGGTAGAAACACAGTGAAATTCGCATGAGGTAGATTCGGCACTGCGCTGATCATTCTCGCGCTAATTGCGCGTGCGATTAAAGCTACCTTAGGTTACGTATCTGTAACTGTTTTTCTGACCCTCCATCTGTGTGGGGGCTGCCACAACTCGACTTGTTAATAACCACAGCCTGCTGCTTTGTGCATCTCTGGTGAAATAAAGGTTATAAATATTGCGTTCGGTTTTATTTCGTCCACGACAGAAAATAACAAAAAAGATTTAAAATTTGTCGTGAACTTGTCATAACGGCTTAACAGCAGGACTCATGCTTTCAGTGCAGTAACCGTTTCCCATCTGTTTTTATTAGGTAGCGATAGAATAATAATAATAGCGTATGGTATTGTTCCGCCGGGAGGACACTTTTTAAGTGACAGATTCGGCTACCATTGCTGCTATAGCTAGTGAAAGTACTTCTACATGGTATTGTAATGACCTAGCACTAGGGACGCTTAACGTGAATTCCGAACCACGCCCTCTAAGTATTTTTACACTCTGAAGGATTTTTGAATGATGCGCCTTAGTACCTATAGCAGTGCTTAGCCCAATAAAGCGCAGTAGGAGTAAAATACCGGCAGCTCCCAACAATGTATTGACCGGTAAGCCGTGTGACAGCTCACACACACTACACCAGATTTGAACCGATTCAACCAGCTGTGTATTTGTGTACACGTCTGACAACCGATTTTTTTCTGTAGCTATAGACCAACCTTAGGACAGACCTGGGGCACTAAGGAGAGGCCTCGGACAAATATTCCATACAGAAAAATGTTTACCTCAATTTTCTCTGCAACGTAACGAAAAACAATTTTTTTTGTCTACGGCCTACCTTAGGACCGACCTAGGGCCATGAGGAAATGCCTGGGGCACATACTTCTATGGACAAAAATGTTTCGTTCAATTTTCTCTACAACACAGCAAAAACTTCTTTTTGGTCAAGGGCCGACCTTAAGACAGACGCAGGTCGCTAAATAGAGGCCTCGGACACATACTTAAATAGACAAAATGTTTCCCTTAATTTGCTCTGCAGCATCGAAAATACAAGTTTTTTTGGTTAGGGCCGACCTGAGGCTCACTAAGCACAGACTTCGGGCTTAAATTTGTTTTCGAATATAATTCGATACTCGGTTACGTCTCAAATAGAAAAAGAATCAACAAAATCGCCCAGGATTTACCCGGTTTATGTAAACGAACACGTTACGCCCTAGAAGAAATTCAGCTTTATGGTCCTGGCTTCTGGCCAAGGGCTTCTAATCAAAAAATTTTCTTCCATAAAATGTGAGACATTCCTTGACCCTTCGATTAAAATTTTTTTTGAAAATCGGCAGAGATTTACTCCAGTTATGTACAAAAAACATGTGATGCCCCAGCACAGACTCGTTTTTAGTGCCCTAGCTATGTCGAAGGGCTTATCTCAAGAAGTTTCTTCTACAAATTTTTGGGCTTTCATAGACCTGTCGATTAAAAATATCATTTTGAAAATCTGGAAAGATTTACTCGAATTATGTATAAAGGACACAACCCTTAAGTTTTTGAAAATCGGTTGAGTTTTACTCACGACAAGTGTTGACGGACGGATGGACGTTATTTTTATTGCTGACTCGTCATCTAAAGACCATGGTCGATGCTCCCATCGGAAATCGACTGGTTACAAACGTCGTGGTAAACGTCGAATATTGACCTAATCATCTCACAACTGCTCTGAGATAAAATGAAGAGATATTTTAGTGCAATACAACCAGACAGCATGATAAGACTAAATAACTCACAATAGAAATGAACTTGTTGTAAGATAAGTACACACTATCTGTGAAGAGCTGTTTATTTCCCTTACAGTCGTGATGTACTAAAAAATTAAAGATCGTTATTCCGTCTTTACTGACTGTTCGTGTCCTTAACAAAATCGCAAAAACATAAACGTTTCTTAACATTCTTTGCTATTCTACGCCTTGGTGATAAATTCGTTATTTTATTGCCAGTTGGGCTAGGCAGAAATATAATTCCAAATTTCAATCTCAAACCCATTTTCGACAGGTGGTAAAAACAACTAAACAAATGAACCGAAATGTTAGACAAAAATACGATAAAATGAACATTTCTTGTCATAAAATCGAGAACAAGAAAAATAAAGAATACAGAAAACGCTCTCGAAACTGTTTAGTTTAATGAACGAAGTTGTTGAAGAAAACCGGCAAACAGAGCAATAACATGTCTCGATGAAATTAAACTATTCGCGATACTTCTACATAAGAAACGTTCCAGTGTGTTTAAAATAACTCGAAAAAAAATATATATTTCTCTGATAAAACCCACCCAGACCAGACGAAAAGAATAAGCGAATATAAGAAAAAGAATTACAACTTCTCAAGTCATAACAAAGCCAAAAGGCACTGCAAGTAAAAATGATCGTGGCATGGACATTTTATTGAGAAAAAAAAATGTTATTCCATTGCGATGTTACAGCCTTTTAAAGCTTTTAACTTCTTGTCATTTCGAAGAAATCTTACCTGTGATTCGTGTGGAACCCATACGAGACGCTTTTGTGTCCATTCAGCTTGTGTTGCTGGATCATTAAATTGATTTTTTTCGACGGTCAAATATTTCAATTCCGGATCATTACGATCCACGGTTGTTGTTTCGTCACCCATATTGACAGCGTGGTTCGGCAATTTCACAAATAATTTGATATCGAATTATCCAAAAAAAAAAATTGTTTCAAATATTTCGGCGAAGTAAATCCCCTTCGATTATCACGACGATTCGGTGTGAGACTTTAAATTTTTTTTTGTTTTACCAATCGGCTGGCACAGGACCAACACTTCGAAAGAAACAATTTTTCAAATAAAGAAATTTCAATGAAACCGAATCAACAGAAAAAGATTTAAAAAAAACGCGTATACAACACGTACAACACACATACAAGATTAAAGTGATGTCACTGCCAAACTCCGGGTAGTTTTTAGCCGAAAAATACAAGTAAATACACAATTTTGGATTGAATCACTTTTGAAATTCGTAACACTAGTTGCTAAATTGTGTAATTACATTTAAATCCTGGTGAAAAAGATGGAGATTACCGCATTAAACAAATTTAACTTTTTTTGTTAAAAACTCGCGACAGCTTTTTAGTAGTGACTTTATTCTTGCCACTCTACACTTCGACTAAATTGTCGCATCGATGTTTGAACGTCTTTTTCGTTGAATTTAACTGCCACATTTTCGTTCAATGGATTTGTGGTTTTAATCGAGTTGTGTATGTACTAGACGATGAAAAGCTGAATATGTGCTGCAGGTGCTGCAGGCGTAGCAGATGCGACTACGAGGGTGTCACTTACTGAAAATTTACATCGCATTTACACCGATTTATTGGTGTTTTTGACTTTCGTACTTTAAAATCGATTTTTAATTTTCAGCTTGTTAGGAATCGTCAAATTTACGTTACATGGCAGAATCGAGTTGCAGGTCGATTGTTCCTTTTTCGGCATTAATGAATTATTGTTGAACATTGGATGAATAAACCATTGAAATGATATACATAAGTAGCGGTAGATTAATTTTCTTGACAAAATAATTTATCCGCTTTATTGTCCATTAATCCCTAGTATTCACTGTTACTGACACTTTAATAGAACTTTTTTTTTTTTTATTAATCGTTCATTTTTCAATACAATAAGATCTTAAAAAAGACAAAACAATATTAATGCGGACTCAGGATAAACAATATAAACTAAACACTTTTTCATTGTGCGGGGGTAGTGATAGGTAAGGAACTGTAGGTCGCAATGGGTGGTAGGAAAAAGGGGATCAGCAAAAAATAACAAAAAGCAATGTACTAGGATGATAATATTAACAACTAAAAACTAAAACTCAGATTTAATATTTTGAAACTAGGAGATGTCCTTGTTATATACTAGAGCAAGGGGGTTAAAGTAACCGACATGATACAGAAGGAACTTATCGTTAACCATCATTTCGTTCCGATTTCTAAGATGGTAGATAAAAGCAGACGGCCAATATCTGTGTTTTATGTCAAATGGTTCAACCAAGCTTCTGATGAATTCGTTCTCTGAGTCATGACACCGATCAAAAACTTTTGCATTTAGCAATGAACAATGAAGGTCGAACCTCACAATTCCGGATTCACTGTACAAAGTTCGATTTGATACGTGCTTAAAGCTACCCCTACTCCTATAAAACCGCCCGGCTCTCCGTATCACCTTACGCTCAGCGACTCTGATTTTTTCGACTTGAGCCGAAGTGATGTTCTTTGGATTTAGCCAGATACATGAAGCATATTGCATAATAGGTCTTATATAACACTTATAAATAAAAAATTTAAATGAACTTGCAATAAAACGAGAAAAAAGGATCTTGCCAATAGAGTTTACGGCCTTATTAATCTTAGCAATCACATTTTTAACGTGCAAGTTAAACTTAAAATTTTTACTAAAAGTAATTCCAAGATACTTCATAGTGGTACGGGCGATCAGTTTGGAACCATTGACCCTAACATCTTGCTTCAAGTTAAGCTTCCTGATAAGGGATTTGCGACAGCAATCCGATCCGGTGAAATTGATAAGCTCTGTTTTGTTAAAATTCAATCGCAATTTCCAGTCAGCGTAAAAGCTCATCAGCTTTGCTAAGTAACCATTGAAAACTCTGTTACAAAAAGAGACATTGTTGTGGACAAGATAAAGAATGATATCATCAGCGAACTGAAGCAACCTGATAAAGCGACTGGTGGGTATATCGGCAAGAAAAACATTGAACAGCTTTGGACCTAGAACTGAACCTTGTGGAACACCGGCTACGAGTGGTCTGATCGAGGACAACCTCTTTTGGCCGACAACAAATGTGCGATCGCTCAAAAAATTTTTGACTATTTTAGTGATGTGCGGATTAATACCGAATTTTATCATTTTGCACAATAGGCCGTCATGCCAAACTGTATCAAAAGCACTTTCTACATCGAGCGTGACAGCAGTAGTGACATGACCTCGATTTAAGGCATTCCCAACATCAGATGCAAAACGAATAAGCGGATGAACAGTAGACCTTTTACTAGAGAAGCCAAATTGGAAATCTGGTAAGAATTTTTCCATCTGTTTAGAAAGCCTGGCTTCAACAACTTTTTCGTAGAGCTTGGCTACGGTATTCAATTGACTAATGGGTCGCCAGTTATTAATAAAATTGGAATCACGTCCAGTCTTAGGGATTGGAGTTATTTTCGCATTTCTCCAGCACTTGGGAAAATATCCAGAAGATAGAAGTTGATTAAAGAAAATCGTGAGGAAAAGAATAATCGGAGAAGAGAATTGTTTGAAAAGGAAAATAGGCATCCCATCCAGGCCAGAGCTCTTCTTACTGATCCTGGAACATATTATTTTTTGAATCTCCTCAGCACAGGTGAATATGCCTCTATGGTGAGGAGAAAGTAAGCTATCGGCTTCAAAAAGTTCGTCAGAATTCGAAATACTGTTTGAGAAACCTCTTGGAAGGGGAACATTAGGTATCTGATCAATAAGTTTCACCGCGTCAACAACCATATTATCACATCGAGACGGATGACAGAACGTTAATTCATGTTGCGCCTGGAAACGGTTGGCAAAAGCATCTGGAATCCTCGACGGATCATTAATTACGGTGACGTCATCGGTGTCAATAATTGATTCAAGCGAGTCAATAGACGAACCCTTGGGCTTGACGGCTTTAACAACCTCATATACCCTTCTATTATGAGAAGTATTCGCGATGATGTTAGCATAAAAGTTACGAAAGTCGTTCTGAATTGAAGATAGGTACATGGAACGAAGCATGGATTGATGCTTCCTGGAGGAAGACAAAAGGTCGGTAAATCGATTCGCTGCCACTGCTTTAATAGCTTTGCGGAAATTTTTACGCATAGCGATGGTGGTAGATGACAAGAGTATACGATTGGACTGCAAGGACACGGTTGGTACAAATTTTTTGACTGCGCTGGAAAAAATGTCACCTAGCGTCACGGCGGCGGCCTCTAGGTCGTCATCTAACAGTTGAATATCATCAGGCACTCTAACGCTGGAGAGCTTAGTTTCAATAAAATTGTTCATGTTCGCAACGTGAGTGTAGTTAAAGCGGGAAATTTTAAGAATTCGTGATTTACGGCCTGCCTGCCGAAATGAGATGTTCAAAGTGACGTAATTGTGATCAGAGAACGAAAAGTCCTGAGTGACGAAGGGTATTTTATCAAGAAAATAATTGGAAATGATAAAGAAATCTAGATAGCTACCGGAGTCATTGGTGTAGTAGGTAGGAAATTGGGTGGTAAACAACGAAAACTCAGTTTGGGATAGTATAGCGTCATTCAGTGAGATACCAGCAGAATTAGTACTTTTATTCCCCACATTGGGAAGGCGACAGTTGAAATCCCCCCGATTATTGTGGGAATAGAACTGTATAGGAACTGTATAGAACTGTATTAGGATGTTGGCATATGTTCTGATGGAAAAATCATATAGATATCATATGAATATTGAAAAATGTGTTTCGATATCATTTTTTAAGAAAGGAAGACCATTACGATTCGCTTACGGTGTGGATGGGTCGATTTTGAAGAGGGTAGCAGAAGTGCGTGATTTGGGAGTTACCATCACGGAGGGTCTCTCATTCAATCGACATATCGACTTGATTGTGGCTAAGGCCTACTCGATGCTCGGCTTCTTGAAGACTCTCAAGAGTGTCTATTTCGCGCTAGTCAGATCGCATCTCGAGTATGCGTCAGTCGTGTGGGCACCGTAATATCAGAATCAGAGTGATAAGATAGAATCGATTCAGAAGAAGTTCGTCAGTTACGCGTTATGGAGATCCGTTCGTAGAGACGAGAACTTTCGCCTGCCATCGTACGTTAGCAAACTTGGCAGCAATGTTTGTTTTTGATATTTTCAGTGGCCGTATCGACTCACCTTGCTTGCGTTCGAAATTGAGAGCGAATTGTCCGATTAGAATTTTGCGCAACGTTCACTTTCCGGTACTTGAAGGTCATGGACTATTCGAGCCGATCAATCACATATCGAGAGTTTTCAATATGTTCTCTCATTTTTTTACCAATTCAGTGGCTCGATGCGCTTTTCGCTCAGCAGTCAGCAGTCAAATCGATGGAATTGACAAGTGTAACGCTGAAAAAGCACGGATTCATTTTATCCATCACTTGACAACTTGAGCTAACTAAAATCTGTTTTTTTTTCTTCTCCTTTTCTTTTAACATTTTCATCTCGACTTTGGCCAATCGCACGGCTTTTGTCATTATGGCCATGACGTTACTACACTCACCGGACGCTGCTGGACTGCGAAAACAATTCAGTGATGACGAGCCAAATTTTGTTTGACGCTCCGACGGGTCGACTGGGCTGAAAACATACCTCCGGAACCTGCCGAAATCTTTGACAAAAATTTGTATTGACATTGTCTTGATAAAGCCAGTAAGCAGACAGCTGTTGGCTGACAACAACAATAAATAAATAAAAATTAATCTTTGAATTATAACACTCTTTCATAACTCTTTGTGATCATAGCTCGAGGGAATTAAAACTCTCAGTTATACCTTTTGTAATCATAACTCCCGGGACTTACGACTCTTGGTCATAACTCCCAGGAATTAAAACTGTCATGACTCTTTGTGATCATAACTCCATGGAATTACAAATCTTGGCCACAACTCTTCGTGATCATAACTCCCGATAATTATAGCTCAACGTCATAACTCTTTGTGGTCATAACTACCAGGAATTAAAACGTGCACAGACAATAACGACAGCCAAAGCACTCACATAAAGTAGCTACCGCTATGAGAAATCTTCGATGAGAAATTCGATGACAAATCTTCGATGACAAATCTTCGATGACAAATCATCGATGATGAATCACCAATGACAAATCGCCGATGACAAATCACCGATGAAGGTGCACAGACAGATAGACAGACAGCCAGAGCATTCACATAAAGTAGCTACCGCTACTTAATAAGTGGAAACCCTCGTGCAGATTCTGGAAAATCATCCAGTCAAATTGGATCCTGAAATTGGCATAAATATGTTTAAGCCCATACGTGTCTCGGCGGCCCTTTTTTTAGCCCACAAAACGAAAAACTCAGAAAGTCCCGGGTCCAAATTTAACTGGTTACGAACGTCGTAGTAAACGCATAAGACAAGCAGCGGGTCTAAAAATCACGATTGGAAGTCGTTTACGTCTTCAGGTTTTGCTTCTAAATTAAATTGAAGATTTGTGCTATGTAAATAAAGAGGAGAGGAGAACACTTCATTGTTGCTTTTTCTACTGTTGCGAAATGCCAATTTTCTGCCAGCGTCTCCTCGACACATTTTGCTGAATGTCGCATATAAGGCAGTCCGAAAATTGACATTTGAAGCAGTCTAACTTACTTGAATATTCTGACATTTGGAGCGGATTATCTTTAGTTCATGATATCGACGTTACGAGTATAAGAGATGTCGCGCTTTTCGTTAAAAACGGCCTTTCGCTCGTGTTCCAGACATTGGCGATTCAAAGTCATGATTTCTCAATGTCAAAAAGTTTACAACGTTTTCAACACTAGTCTTAGGGAGGTGTAGGATTGCGAGATATAAGAAAATGAGATGTTGGGAAAGCAATTTTCATATGACATTTTGACAAAATAGATGAAATTCATTTCTTTCTAAGAGTATCTAAATTTTCATCGATTTCAACGTTTTCAGACTCCTCGTTGAAAAAGTCCAGATAATAGGATGACCTTCAAAAAACCACGTTTTTGACCACTTTTTCGACCGTAATTTCGAAAGTTTTCGACCGATCGGAAGCATCGGTCGTCTTTAGATGACGAATCAGCAGAGGCGCCGACTTCTATTTTGGCTGTTGGCAGCGAGTTAAAAAATAATTGAAACGAACAAACGTGAGAACGTTGAAAGTAAACGAACATCGCAGCTGAAAGTTTCTCGCTCAGACTCGCAAGAATAAACAAATCGGAACCAGGGCCGGGGCTCAAGACCTCAACAAGAATCATGTGTTCTAAACGACGCGAGCGGAGCGAGCGAAAAATTTTTCGTTTGTAGCCTATGAGAAATGTTAAGAAACTGATATTCACTTCAATTTTTGTTTCTCCTATTATGTAGATTATTTATCAAATAGTTCATTTCACTTTTTTTTAAGTTATGTTGGAAGACACCGCAGGCAACTTTTTAAGATTGTTAAACTATGAAAATAATTAAAATTGAAACATTTTCTTAGCTAATGCCTTGAAAAAACTAATGTTTTGTAACGCAGCAGGAGAAAATTTTGAGGTAAAAGGCTGTTCGAATGCAAGATCTTTTACAAAATAACAAAAAAGCTGGTGTTGGACTTGAAAAGTAAAAGACACAAGTTTAAAGTCAGTACAATTTTCTGAGTGTCAGCTAGGGCCCTGATTGAAACCTTTTTGAATTGTTTTTTTGAGACTTCAAACAATTGGATTGTAAGGAAAGAATTGAAGTTAAAAAAAAATCCCAAACGTACAGTCACAGATTCTCAAATTTAGGATCAGAATGAAAGCGTGGAGTGTCACAGGCGATTTTTTTGGACTGTTATTAAGGGAAATATAATATATAAAAAATATTAAATACTTCGTCATGATTCCGTTGGCAGCGGCGCACCCAACGAAATCGTTTTTTGGCAGCAATCGCTGCCATAAAATAAAATGTCCGTCCGTGCGTAAACACGATAACTCGAGTATAACTTAACCGATTTTTACAAAATAGTCTTGTATAGTCCTTAGTGTGGGTCCAACAACGAAATTTGGTTGTTTTTCGTGAATATTTCTTTAATGATGAGTTTTTTTTGTTCACTGTTGCAGAGAAAAGAGTAGCGAACATTTCTGTTCATGGGAGTATGGGTCAGAGGTCTCTTCTAAGTGCTCTTGGTCGATTCGAAGATCGGACCTATTCCAAAAAAAATTTTTTTATATTTTTTTTTTTCGAACTATGGGCTTTTTTATGGATATGGTTTTTCGCCGTTGCTTCGGACTGGTTTTTCCATATTGCCTTTTCGGCAATTTCCAATCAAAAATGCAGTTAAAGGCAACATTTACTTAGATACGTTCGAGTCTTTTTGCACATTTATTCTGTTTGTCATATCTGACATATCTTATAAAACCAAGGGGGTATTTTCAAATTATTCAAACGGGAAGAATCAACCCTCTTACTAAAGAAATATAAACTCAATTATTTAGAATATCTTGAATTGCGTGGCTCTTAGTTAAAATATTTTCATTACTAAGAAGTGCAAGAACGTTTTATGCACTTGGACCTTACTCAAAACATCTGTCTTGTCCAGTTTTTTATTACAACAATCAGACTTATACAAATCACCGATATGATTATGGGCATGTTAGAAACGACTTCTTTAATTTTTCTGACTCAATATTCGCACGTAAGTCCAGCGCTCTCATTGACTTCCTACTTAGAAAATACTTAAATTAATTTCAGTGTATTTTTGTGGCTTTTAAAAAAGTTTTTAGCAAAATTTGCTAAGAAATATTTGTTGACCACACGACAGTGTTGCCGAAAAACTGAACGTGAACGTAATTTTCATATAACATTGACGTTTAGTCTTTCGGCGACACTATCGTGTGTTTAATAAATATTTCTTAGTCAATTTTGCTAAAAAATTTTTTAGATGCCACAAAAATACCAAATACAAAAATTGAAATTGATTTCAGTACTTTCTAAGTTGAAAGAGAGTGTTGTTTCATAACTTTCTAGTATAATTTGTTTGAAAGATACTAATGGAAAAATGATGATCTTTATTATGCTAACAATTTTTTTTAACCAAAAAAATACACTAAGAAACACAAATCTACAAGTCTCAATGTTGAGAATACAGGAACAAACACATCACTTCCTAATCGAATTCTCAAAAAGTAGTCTTGCCCCTTGCCTCCCCCCCCCCACTCGAAAGTCAAACTCGGCGCCTCTGACTCGTACTACATATGGACAATATAGTGCGAGGTTGGAGAAAAGTCCCAGGGCGGCAGTTGGATTTAAAATTTTTTATCATTCTCGACTAAATATGGAAAAACAAGAGAATTTAAGGGAAATCGAATTTTAAAAATCACTCATCAAATGATTCATTGATTCGTTCTCAAGTACACCACATTGAAAAGTATGCTTTGGACTGAATGTCAAAATATTTTATTTTGAAATAAATTTTTTTTCATTCGACAAATCGCGAATTAAAAATGGAGTGAAAGTCTAAAAAAGTTATTCTCATCCATTTGTTGTGTGTGTTACAACATTTTTCAATCATTCCCGCTTACATATGAGACCATGAGTGAAAATCAAAACAAATATTTGAATGACTTTCATTCATGTTTCCATGGTGATTTCATTCACTGTGACACAGGACATTTATTTTCGTTATTCACAATAACCTCGACTAATAAATCCATAATAGTCGAGTAAGTCCGATGTTACTCTGTTTTCTAAATTTTCATTGGCCATATTTAGTCGAGAATGATAAAAATAAATAAATTCATTGTTTTGGTGTTTTCACAAACATTCAGTTATGAAAAACATTTCTCTGAGTGCATTTTAAAGAAAATTTGACAGCTGTTACTTTGGCAATGTTTCGTGTAAATACGGGGATATTGCATTTTTTGGAACATATTTCTTCAAGTGCTGTGCTGTGGCACCTTGTTGCAAACTTCAATAATGTGATCTACTCCATCTATTCTGGAACCTTTTGGAATAATCTGCAATGTGTAATCTAGTACTGAACTTTAACGAATAAATATTGCATTTTGTGAATTTATTCGAGTATTTAGTGTCAAAGAACATTGGTACTCGTAATCTGTGTTATAAAAATACAATATTTTTCCACAAAAAATTAGTTTAGTTAAATTAGTTACTCAAGTATTTGCCATGATAAAAGCGATTCTAGTGTTCAACAACCATGGGAAACCTAGATTGTCGAAATTCTACGAATACTTTGTAAGTTGCCCTTACAAACATATTGTAAGAAAATCAACAAAATCTTAACTTCATTATTCCAATAGAATGAGGATATGCAACAACAAATAATTAAAGAAACATTCCAATTAGTGTCGAAGAGAGATGACAATGTTTGTAATTTTCTAGAGGGTGGTAGGTAAGTGAGAATGTAGCATCTTCCTGTGCGACAGAAGAGTTGAATAAATAAATTGTTCACTTTCACCAGTTTAATTGGAGGATCGGATTATAAATTGATTTATCGACATTATGCCACATTGTACTTCGTGTTCTGTGTGGACTCGAGTGAAAGTGAATTGGGCATTCTAGACTTGATACAAGTGTTTGTAGAAACACTTGACAAGTGCTTCGAAAATGTTTGCGAATTGGATTTGATATTTCATGCTGATGCAGTTCATCATATTTTGTCGGAGTTGGTTATGGGTGGCATGGTGTTGCAAACGAATATGTCGGAGATATTAGCCCGAATAGAAGAACAGAATCGATTGGTCAAGCAGGAGGTAAAATCTACTGATGTAGTGCAATGCCACATAAACTTAAATATTTCGTTCAAGGCTGGCTTATCTGCTGCACCGGCGCGAGCAGTAAGTGCTGTTAAAAGCATGAACATACCACAACAAATTAAAGATATGAAACTTCCTGATCTTCCACAAGCTATTAAGGTATTTAGATTATAGAATTAAGATAAATAATTCTTACACTTTTCTTGCTTCCATTGTCGGTGGTAGAGTCGGGCTTATTAATTGAAAAGTTTACTAAAAAGTCAATGATTAATGGAATGATTTCTTTGTGAAAGAATGTTTCGTTAGTATTACACACTGCTAAACACCTAGAATCCTTTTCCTACCACTACGAGATCCACAAATGCAAAAAATTGAATTTCTTTTATTTACTTGTTCCGCTCGAACCAATTTTTTATACTTTGAATTCTAAAAATTATTTTCTGCTTCTTAGCACGTATTTTCAATTTGAATAATGACGTCACCGTCACACCCACTTAGAAAAACACGATATAATATGACGTCATTTGATATCAAACACCTTTAAAGTTACTTTATTTACTTTTCATTCAAAACATGTTTAATCTTCCCAGCAATTTGTGTCGTCTTCCACAAAAGTTACTATGAAATTTAGGGTCGTTAGAAAACAAGTTTTTTCACCAGTTACATTCCTAGCGTCATCATCGACTACATTTTCTACACTCCCATGCAGTAGCGCCATCTATCAGCTGAATATTTGTCCATTATGATTCCTAATGAATCGTCCACCTCAAATTCTTGATTTACCACTTAACTGGAATTTTTCCCTGTATTTTTTGAGTGAAAACCTACCCTCGGACCAGTTATGAGAACTAAACTAATTTTGATGTGAGACTGTCAAAGTTTTGAATGGAAATTTTGACATTGCCTATGAATGACCAGTTAATTCAACAGGTTTTTTTGCACGTGAGCTAGCCAGGTCAATAAATTCCAACTTTCAAAGCGAAATTGGAAAAAAATATGTCGCCTGTTTCACAGACACAACCAAAATGCTTTGACAACTCAATGTGAGCTTGCGAACTAGAAATCTTTTAAATTGATCATTGGACTTGTTTGACTGGATTTTAAATGTAGCTCATGGTAAATCTACTTTTAGGGCTTTGTATCTCAAACATATACCTATGATCAGGTTAAGCTGAGCCTGTTCTTCAGCTTACCACAGTGTACGTTGTCAGGTACAATCTAAGTGAATCTGACCCCGAAATTCGTCACTTGAGGCTCGGGTAAATCTAAAAACTTTGGAGGAAACTTGTCAAGTTAAGAGCGTGTCAGATATTTTAACAGTTCTATGTTTTGCGTTGTTTTTTCATTGCATATTTCTAAGGCAGTGATCATCAATTTTAAATTCCGAAACATCTACTGTTTGCATAACACATACCTTTATAGATTATCTGAATCAGAATATAAATAATTATTGAGTCTTAGTGTCAAAATTTGATCTGAAAAAACATCGCAAAGTACTCGGCTGCATAATACAATGCGATGTTTTTTCAGATCAAATTTTGACACTTAGACTCAATATTCATATATTCTGATTCATAGAATCTATAAAGGGATGTGTTAAAATTAATGGTCATTGCCTTAGAAATATGCAATTAAAAAACATCGCAAAATATAGAACTGTCAAAATATCTGACACGCTCTTAAGAGCACGTGGCAAACATGTGAACTGTCAAATTTGCGATGTTTTTTAGAACAGAATCCTGCGTAAATAAAAAATTATAGCTCATGAAAGTAATAGTTTATGTACTGTGAGAGGATTACTCTAACACGAATAATAGAATCAGAATTCAAACATTTTGAGTATGAAAGTCGAAAGCTACTCTGAAAAATCATCGCATCCCAAGTTTGTTTCAGGATTCTGTTCTAAAAAAAACATCGGAAATTTGACACTTCACATTCTTACGACGTCCTCTTGCAAAAATGTGAAGTTTTAAATTTGCGATGTTTTTTTTTAGTACAGAATCTTGCATAAATAACAAATTATTCAAAATTATTGTGGTCGCAGTTGAAAATTGGAGTTTTGAGATAATTACTTTAGCGATTGAGAATTGCGCCAGCTCTCAGTTCTCTCAATTTGATCTCAGTAGATACCTGTCAAAAAATGTATCGAGAAATAAAATTGAGAAATTATTCTCATTATTTGTCAAACAATTCACGTCGCAATAAAATTGAGAGAGTGTTGAGAGAAATTATTTTCATTATCGGCCAAACAATGTACGGCGCAATAAAATTGAGAGAGTGCTGAGAGAATACGAAAATGTTAACATGTTAACATGAGAAGTTGAAGTTGGAAGGCTAAACTTCCATCTACGTTTTCAATGACAAGCTATGATGGCCAATTGTCAAGATTTTTTTTCGGAATCCGTCACAATCAAAACTTTGGTTGATATCAATTTGGGAATTTGGCCTTTAGCGCGTCCCTAGGTAAGACAAGAATTATGAATCTATTTTTTCATGAAAATGAAAGAGCCTGCCATTTTTATACCATTCGCCATTGAAATTGAAAGCTCCTGAAGCTCTTTCTATTGTCTTATGTAAACGGTATGGTAATGTAGTTTATAGCCAAATTGTTTAACTAACCCCATACTGACCACAATATAGCTCATGTATAACTCTTAGATAAGTAATAGATGAATCGGTATTCAAAAAGTTTAAATATGAAGGTCCAAAGTTGCTCTGAAAAAACATCGCATTCCAAGTTCGTTTGCGACTTGCAACTTTTTGTAATTCTAATTCGTGTATATGAGCTACAATTTTGAATGATTTGTTATTTAGCAGGACTCTGTTCTAGAAAAACATCGCAAATGTGACAGCTCACATTCTGGCGAGGTGGTCTTAAACTGAGCCCAACAATCGCAAAAAGAAATTCCTTCCTGAACCTGAATATGACTTGATTTAGTTCAGGCTTTCTCAGCTCGGGTTCTAGTCAGATCAAACTCACCCTGTAGCGAGCATCTTTTTGGTCGCCATTTCATTTTTAGGTAAAAAATATTCCTTTTAGTTTGCTTGTCCTCGTCATACCTGGCTCTACCCTTCGCCGCTACCGCATTGTACATTATTACCATTTCATTGATTTATACTACATTCACAGAACACAAACATGATATCAAAACTTAAGTATTTGGAACACTTCTAAAAGAATTGCATTTTCACCCAGTCAACCATCGTATGAAAGATTTTCCGATTTTAACAAAAAACAATTTTCATGTTGAATTCCAGCAACTTAACATTTTTCGCACTTATTACGGTGGTGATCACGAATCCAAAGAATGACGTTATTTCCATTTGTCTTTCCTATTCAACGTGCCAAATATATGAATTAATATCGAGAAGACTTAGCGCATTATTTTTTTACTTATATTTTACAAACAAATTATTTTGCACTTATCGCAATTTTTATTTTTTATAATAAAATGTCTACCACCAGGTAACCGTTACCTTCAACAAACGTTTGAAGAAAATGCGTTTATTCAAATCGTTAATAAATTCGTTTGCAGGATCTGAAATTCTGACCAGCCTCACCAACAATCGATTCTTCATTTACCCAGTCGCATTGTTCGTCGTCCAATTTTCTACCCCTTACCCCAACAGATTACACACAGTCATACCAAAGCAGCTATTCTGCAGATCCAAGTTGCAGGCCCAAGCAAAAATTTAAGAGCAAACACAACCACTCATCGTCTCGTCCAATACATAAAAAAGATCATTTGTTGGACCATCCGATGAACAACAACAAATGGTTAGAAAACCGTTTCCATCAGTCATCGTTAACAACGTCGTATGTAAAATTGTTGAGCAAAGTTAGCACATTCGACGCATTCGATTTCAAAGAAATGGATGGCACTAATACGCCTGGATTGGAATCGCGATCGCAACAATATAGAGACCTGGACTGCAGATACCAACAATAATAAAAAATGAATATTTTGTGAAATGTGTTACATTGAATTTATTCCCAAATGAAATACAAATATTGAAAATGAAGATGTCTTTTAATCATCCCTTGTTCGTCTTTCTGTTTATATCAACACTTTAAGTAATATCTAAGATTTGAATAGGAGCCAACGATGCGACAAAATGTTTACACGAGCAATCTGAAGGGAAAACACCCGTACGATATTCCATGAAGCCTACATCCGTCACAAGGAATGAAGATGAAAGTGATGAAATTTCGCTAAGTTAGTGATTACGTGATCAAACTACAATTGCCAAATATATTACTTGCTCATAGTTATTTTCAGCTGGTTGAACCATCTGTTGAAGTCATACATAGCAGCATAGAAAAATTGTAATTGCAAGTCAACAAATTCACTGCCTGCCTTCCTTCCTAATCAAATCGACCACCTATTGTTTAGCGGAAGACACCTCACTGATGTAGTTGACGTCAAAACTAGGTAATCCAACCGGTTTTTTAAAAACCGGTAAAAACCGGTAATACCGAAAACCGGTTTTTTGAAAACCGGTAAAAACTGGTAATACCGAAAACCGGTTTTTTCAAAACCGGTAAAAACCGGTAATACCGAAAACCGGTTTTTAAATTTTCATCAGGCCCATCAGGCTTTGTCAGGCAATTAAATAAGGAGACGCTTAACTAAGAATTTAAAACAAGTTAGGAGAAGGAAAAATAAAAACCAAAAAAAGCGCTGTTTTACTTCTTGATTTCAACATTATAAGTTGAAGTTTTCGGGTAAACTTCCTCAAAGTTTTCAAAGGCCAATTTTCCAGATTTGATATAGAAATTGGTAAGTGGCCATCAGGACATCCAAAAATTATCTGATTTTCGAACGAATTTTTTTCATGCAAGTGTAAGAATCCGATATCTTTGAACATGTTCCAATGAAATAAATAGCTTCGAGCTTTTAATTTTCTTTGTTCTATGGTGTGAATGTAACGGAAGTGGTGTGGTGAGAAGATTTTTGGCCTTCTTTAACAGATCTTATAATGTTCTCGAACATAAGAAGCCTTAAATACAGGCTTTTAGAGCAAAACTTCAGCTTAGGAAGGATTAAACGATTATTATCCCAAATTTTGCATCTAGTATAGTTGATAGGGTGGGTCGACTTATGGTCAATTTCAACAATTCTCTCATGTTCCTACAACCGAAAACATTTGTGTTGTAAAATGACCCGAAATCGATCCACCCTAATAGTTAATCAACAAATTCTGCAATTAAACCACAAATTCTGCTATAACGTGAAATGCTGAAGGCTAAATGTTGCCGCTAATTTGAAAATGTAATTTTTAGCCGAAGCATATTCTTTGAATTGAACAACTCGATAGCGTAGTGGTTAACACGTCTGCTTGCTACTACGAGATTGAGTTGCCAGTGCGTTGGTTCGAAACTCAACCGCAGACGGATTTGTACCGATTGTTAGATTTGTAAACAAAACAAAACTGATTGAATCGTTCAAGTCGAGTGAAGTTGAGTGTAGTGCCATCGTACCGCTTACCGGAAAAAGCATTGTTGGGAGAACCGGTATTCTACTCCTACTAGTTTCGCTCCTATTTATATCTCATAGATGGCACTGCGTTTGTCGCACAGCTTACCACTGGCACAGTAAAACTTTCCGGTAATGAAAGGATCTCAAAAAGTAGAACCACAAATAGCGAAACTAGTAAATAGTGATCTAGCCTCTAACCCTTCATGGGTTGTAAGGCAGATTATTATTATTATTATTATTATTATTCTTTGAATGTGTGCGTATTTTCCCCAGAATAAAATAATTTTTTAGTTACTTCTACCTTTGAACCTCAATCCTTGTATAGAGCAGTCTAGTATACTGGCCTGCTAGAAGCATGAAAAACATAATACACCACTCGCAAAGAGCATGACTTTATCAGGGTAACTGGAAATGGAAACCGATCAAACGACATCCAAATCTTCTTTGTTGAGATAATATGAGATAATGAGACACGAAAAGTGACCCTTAAGGGGTTGGGTCCGAGTGTGTCATTTAACGTGTACGATGAAGGTAATACCAACGTGATGTTGAATGGGAGAGAACTTTTTTTTTTTTATTCCAGATAAATCAGCATTGATGCCTGCTTACATTACTTTTAAACCAAAGAGGAGAAATGAAGACCAAAACAAAATACCTTAACTCAAAGTCTTTAAATTCAATATAGGCAACAGGTTTTAACCGGTTATTTTTTTGTAAAAAAATCGGCATTACCGAAAACCGGTTTTCAAAAAAAGGACGGAAAGTGGATTCCCTAGTCAAAACATGTTGGAGAGCAAATGTCCACTCTGATCACTATCTTGTGGTGTCAACACTGCGATCACGCCCGCTTTCATAATAGCCAACGAGAGAAACTGTGAGGCGTTTTGCAGTGGACAATCTAAGAGATCCACAAATAGCGGCGACATATGCTGAAAACATTAGCACAAAGATTCAACAACTTCAACAAGCTCAACCAGATGATACTCCTCTCGACTGGCAATCGGTGAGTGAAGTAATCAAACAAGAAGCGACCAACACCTTAGAATATCAGAGCCCTAATTACTTCAATACCTGGTTTGATGCTGAGTGTGCTGTTGTTAGAGAACGTAAAAATGCTACGCGATTAAGAAAGGAAACTGCAAGAACGAGAGAACAGAAAGTGACTGCAGATGCGAGATACAAAGAACTGAGGAAGGAGGAAAAACTTTTGCGACGGCGTAAGAAGTGAGAGAGCTCGAAGATAGGACGCTACTTCAGTTAGCCGTGCAAATCATAAAAACCTTGAGATGAAAGAGAGAAAAGATTTCGTATGAAAAAATCCATACAAAATCTTTTCTCTCTTTCATCGCAAGGTTTTTATGATTTGCTCGGCAGTTATGTAGCGCAAATGAGTAACGAAAGTTCTATAAACGTATAAACATAAACAATCAAAGGAAAGGAGTCAACCCCAGTAAACGGAACGTTGCTTACTGCAAAACATGATGTCTTGGAGCGATTCAAAGAACATTTTAATACATTGTTGAACAGGGATGATGATGTGACTGATGATAGCAATGTTTTCTTTCGTGACGACGAACGAATATGGAACGCGGAAGAATTGCCTAACGATTGGCTAGAGGGCGCCATTTTACCTCTACACAAGAAAGGTGATAAAACCGAATGCGAAAACTACCGTGGAATTGCCGTGCTGAACGGCTTACAAAGTTTTTGCTCGAGTACTATTCGAAAGACAAAATCCACTGACTGAGTGTCATTGGGGATTATCAAGGCGGATTTAGACGAGATCGCTCAACAACTGACCAAATATTCACCCTTTGTGTGATTCTGTAAAAGAGCAGAGAGTTTCAAGTTCGGACGTACCATCTTTTCATCGACGTCAAACAAGCTTACGACAGGACCAAGCGTATGGAATTGTATGCGGCGATGAAGGAGCTTGTGAAGTCTTGTGAAAGCGGCATTGGATGGCACCAGATGTCGTGTCAAGGTGCAAAACGACATGTCAGATGTGTTTGCTGTTAGAGAAGGACTGAAGCAGGAAGACGCTCCATCTTGCTTACTCTTTAACTTGGCTTTGGAAATCGCAATGAGACGTGCTGGTATCCAAACTAACAAAACGTTGGTGAATGGAACAGTTCAAGTTCTGGGCTTTGCAGATGACTTGGATCTCGCCAGTCGTACACATGCAGCAGCAATTGACATTTTCACAAATCTGAAAATCCAAGCTGAGAGAATGGGTTTGATGATAAATTAATCTAAAACCAAGTACATGAAGACCGAGCCGAATCCGGCAGCTAATTAACGGGGAGACAAAATACGTATGGAAGAGTTCAATCTTGGAGCGCTGATACGGTCAGATGCAGACTGGAGAGCCGAATATAAATCGATGGCGGCGGCTAGCCGAAAAAACTGAATACAGGCGGCTGATAATTCGGCTGAACTGTATTGAAAAACTAGGCGGCGAGTGTAATTAGCAGCCGAATAAAATGTACTAGCCGTCAATTCAGCCGGCGAAGCTATTGAGCAGCGGCTAACGACGTGGTCAATTTTGTGTTTTTTCTAATCCTCGGCGGCAGTGGCGGCTGCACTTTTAGCCATCAGCCGCCGTTTTTTGGCGGCTAAAAATCGGCGGCTCTACGGTCTGGTCAGATGGTGACAACACACCTTAAATTCGCAGACGTATCATGGCGGAAAGTAGATGCTATTTTCATCTTACGATTAAAGTTAATATCGAAGAAAACGAAGTGCCATATTTACAAAACACTTATCCGTTCAGTATTGATCTACGGATGCGAATCTTGGACGATGAAGAAAATTGGTGAACAGTTGCTCCTAACGTTCGACCGCAAGGTACTTCGCACCATATTTGGTGTGACGCGCGAGGGTGAGAGGTGACGACGAAGATACAACTTTGAATTGGACATTGAAAACTCCGATTTTTAGTCTCTGCTAGTGTAATTACAATACATAAAAATACAATTTTCTTAAAATAAATAATATTTTTGGCTTAAAAATTAGATCACGATATGAAACTAAACAAGGAAAATACCTTTCTGCTGTACAATTTTCAATTAAAATCTAAGTTTTATTGTAAATTAAAATAAGTTTTGGTGTGTGTTCAGCACGGTATGGTAACACAATTTTACTTTGTAAAGCTAATCTTTGGCACAGCCAAAAATCTCATTTTGTGAAAGCAAAAAAAATGTCTATTTCTCGACGTTTAGTTGAATTGATTCGCACTTAGTGGCTGATAAGTGCGACTCACTTCAACATATCGGAAGCAACTAAAATTAATTTGATTTGTCTTTGTTGTATTGTTGTTGCTTTATCACTATCGGTTGGCTCGCATATGCTTTTTGATGGAACATTCTATGGACAGCTGAATTTTAAGAAGGATGAACTTTTTGCAGCAAAGTATTAAATGTAATAAAGTGAAACGTAAACCCACGCCCACTTATCAGATAACACGAATTGTCAAACGAAAAAATAAGCACAATGATAAGCGCATGAGGAAACTTTAAAAAAAATCGTGATATTTTAACGTAAGCGCAGAAAAATTATTACGTTGGGAGGGCCCGGCATTTGTGACGCATTTTTTTAATCAAATGTGAAAATATTTCAAAAGATTTGATGTTATCGTTGTATTGCTGCCGAATTAGTGACAATTTCTTGTAGAAAATTTTGAATTTAGATGAAATGTTTTTGAAAGCAAATTGGATCTGAAAATAAAATTTGTTGGTGTCTTCAAAATTTGCAGAGATTTTTTTGCGTTCCGAATCTGAAGTGTCACCCAAATCGATATCAGTTATTTTGGAAGAAGGGACGAGGACGTGCGTCACATTTTCCTTTTAAAAAAGCGTTTGTTGTGATATGTTGATATGTGAAAGTATGAAAATTGTTTTTGACGAATTATATACAGAATTTTTTTCGAGCAGCGACCGCCGCCTAGCCGAAGGACTATTTCCAAAAATGGTCCTTCAACTTAACCTACAGCATACCAAAAGTTTTTTTTTGAGCCGACGCCTATTTTCCGCCAGGAGGAAGTGTGAAAATGATAATGAAAATGATAAGTTTGGGACAAGAATTTACCGAGTGAGCGTTTATCGGCGATTTGTCTTTCGCTCACTGTACGGATATATCAATGCGAATTTGGGCCATTCCACGAAAACTCCGTTCCTACGCTCGAAATGCTCAGTAGTTACGTAAAGATATTCATAGAAAATGGTGCACTAGAAGGATTGATCCTTCAACTAGAGTAGTTATTTTTCTATTACTATCATTTTGTAACTACTGAGAATTTCATGCGTAGGAACGAAATGGTCCGTGGAATTGCCCATTTATGGTTGGAAATGTTGGGAGCACTGGATTATCTAATATGAAATACAGGTGCTGATTTATTTCTGAAGAGACCGTTGCGTTGGAGGTCCCCGTGGGAATGGAATAATGCGTTCTGTCGTCGTGTGGAAGCCAGCATGCAGGATTTTAAATCAATCGAATTCACACATGGACGTAATGAAATGAATACATGCCGGTAGGCAGGAGGGACAAATAAGGCGTATGTTGTGTGTAGTAGGGAGGTGCAAATATGAAGTAGTGCATGGGGGTTCAGGTTGGAGAACTAGGATAGACACAGCGTTCACCGCCATCAGATTTGACAAGTCGAATTTTTCGAAGTTTTAAAATTGTCTTACTGGTTCTGGGACCTAGCCCCAAGCTTGAGCTGTAAAGTCTGAGTCTGAACTACCGCCTATTTTCAGCTATTTAGGCGGGCACCCCGATACACTACACACCCAACCCAACAACTTTCCTTTTGACACCAAACCTTGTCTCATACAAAAGGTGCTAAATATGGCGCCTTCTAAGAGCCCTTGCGCAGAAACGAGGTCGGTACCCCCTCTCTTTTTTTATATCTCATATGGCGTAGAATGCCCAGCCGAAAGTCCTTGCAAAATTTCAAGAAAAGTTATCGAGTCGTTTTCGAGCGGGAGCCAAAAAAGTCGTTTTCATACAAATGGCCCTGGAACTAGCTAACGTAGGATGTTTTCATTAACTTTGGCTTCTATGAAAATGCGCTTTTTGTATGGGAAATGATCATTTTCTAAAGGTCATATCTCCGGTTCCACTGAACCCATTTCAATGAGTGAAAGAACATTTCACCTTAGAATTTTCCGTCGAATCCGGGAAAAATATTTTCCGGGGGATACGTTGCAAAAGGGGGGAAGTCAAAACTTAGCTGTTATATGGTTCCACTGTCTACGAACAAAAATTTAGTTAAGGAAAAAGGAAAAGTAATCGCGACACCGTCTATTCCTCGCAATTAATGTTTTGCGACGAAGTATGCCATAAGAAAACAAAATTTAAGTAATAAAAATTAAATCTATAAAGAAATTGCGACAAGAACTACTCGGCGAAGTATCCAAAAAAAGACGACAGAAATTTTTCGTTCTATTGTGAATTATCACAAAACACTCACTTTTTTTGTTGCCAATCGACCACATTTTTTAACTGAAAAGTTGTCGCCCATTGGCAACATTTTTTTTTAACAAAAAAAGTTGACGCTAGCCGACGGCAAAAAATCTGTTGCAAAAAAATAGTCAACCGCTGGCTACAACTGGCTATAAAATTTTTAAACGGATATGTTGTCGCTCATTGACCTTCACCCGATCGGCCGCCCGCTTTTTCTGCCACACTCAACATTTTTTCACATTTCCATTTCCAAAAATCACCCCGTTTTTTGAACATCTTATCTACATGTTTACAAAGGGTCATTCGCCTAAAAAATTTCGCCTTGTGGTGACACAGATCGTGGTTCACCCCAAAACATCATTATTTGTTCAATCTAGTTACCGGGAAACCGGGTATCAAAGCAATGTATTTTCACGAATAAAATCAGATTTGTTAAAACCTTTAAGGAGGAAACATCTCTCTTTTAATATGAAGAAATTAGTTTCTCCATATAAATGGTGACCCCGACGTGATCTGTAGCGCTAGTAGCATTATTTATTAAGTATCTAACAAATTCTAAGTAAGACGACGTTATAGCACTTAAGATTTTATTTCCCCATCCACGTTTAAGTCTTATCAGAAAGGAACATGGGCAAAAAACCTCTCGCTTTTGCCACAGAAATCAATGTTTCGGACCGGTCCAGAGCATCGCCCGATGGACCGTTTGGTAGCCAGTCCGGCCCTGTGGCTGGTAATATTTTAACGTGGATTCTTTGTGTAAATGATCGTAGATGATGCATAATCTCCCCTGCTAGGCTCAAATTTTGAGTACTTTGAATATCTATGTCAATCAGAATGGAAGGTTAACACAGATGTACTGTGTTGTGTATGCAGTAATGATATGATATGAATGGTAGATTGTGGGATAGTCGAAAGCTTCACCGCAATTGTCGCTGTCGGCGTTCGGGTATTGACGTTAATTTGGCGAAAAACTTTACGACATTTAACGAAGTTTGTAGCAAATTTCGCGACGTCTGTAGCCATAGAGTGAGGATTCAGTTGTGTGTCGAATCCTATTCAGCTACGAAAAAAATGGGTGGCGCCACCGACAGGACTACTTTAGTTTTATATTGATATGTATTCAGCTATGAAAATAAGCTGATGACGTCACCAACAAGCAGCTACTATTGCCTGATGAAAATTGATGCAAACTACGCTCTGTTTTATCGTGAAGGTGTGCATTTAGCGCCCTCACATAACAAAGAGAGACAAGTTTTTTTTAGGTTAATTACAACCTATTACCGACTGAAAATAAATTACCGGCAATCCTATCTCTGTTGTGACAGTGAATAACTTCAATTCAATGGATACATTTGCGTCAGTGTCGGAAAGAAGTAACTACTATAATATTCGGTGATTAGTTTAATTCAAAAGAAAACGTCTGAAGACGAGTCAAACAAAATTCGCAACAAATAGCACGACATCACATCACCCAAGTTCTAATATTCAACTGTTGCCGCTGGGACCTCCTTAATTGTCCAACAAAGGCAAAGAAACGCACACAACAATATGCACACGAGAACTTCAACCAAAAATAATTAAAAATCAACTTCTAATTTACAATCGATTGCAAAATGTGTAAAGCAAATTTTTATCATGAAAATGGTAAACATTATTGATGTGCCTCAACACACGTCCGTCGATTAAATGTCGAGCATACTGGATGGCCTCAACCCGATCTCTGGCCAATCCTACTTCAATCAAGTAATCTACAAAACGATTTCCATAAAAAACTTTTTTGTAAATTTTGATCCGCCATCGTTTGTCTTCAGTTATTGCCTTTCGGCAAGCGTCCAAATGATAATTTGTGAATTGATCACAAATATGTTTCGTCTCTATACTGATACTGTTCCAGTCAGGTAACAATAAAATATTTGCGCCGTACCAAATCTTATGCCAGTACTTCGCTATTGGATTCCACAATTCACCCGAATCGGTAATGAAGCATGCTAATACAATCAAACTTTGTCCGAAATTTAGGAAAGCGTCCAAAAACGACAACTCCACATAAATACCGGACATTCCTTCCATTACCAAAGTCCATATCGATAGCGCCAAACTGACAAACATTGAGCACAACAACAAAATCAATAGAACGGTGTGTCTCATCGTTTGATATTCGTCTACATTTTCTGGAAATTCCAAAGGTTCCAATCCTTTGATCGTATCGGTTTGATACTTTTTTACCAAAGTCTGGCAATTTTCGCGAGACGTGCCGTCGCAGTTGAATTGCGAACTGCACAGACCACTAGAGCCCGCCCGTGCTCGGTCATTACACTTTTGTGCCATCAAATCTTCAATGTCTACTACGGTTGTTGCGGTCGATTTTCTCGTACAGCAATCTTCAGTCTTGGAACAGTTGGATTCCTCGTCATCGCTGGTCGATGAGAGCCGTACACGATTGTTTATCGTAAAGTTTAAATCGCTCACATTCGCACGGCTGTTTGATTGAATTAGATTTGACGTTGATTCAGAGAAAGCCGTACCTGAAATAAGGAAATCATTATAAGGTGATAACTTAAGCCTATTTAGAGAACGAGGGCGTTAGAGGACATTCAAATAGTGCGCACGCTTTTTTGAGGGAAGGGGTTTGAGAATAGAATGCGTTCCATGCAATTTGAATTTTTGCGTGGAAGGGGAGAGGGGTCTAAAGTCCGTTCTCTTTAGTGTTGGCACTATTTGAATGGCCTCTTACGCTATCAACAATCGTAGTGGACAAATAAAATTCTCCGGAGATGTGCGCGAAGCCAAGACCGTACCCTATTCCGAGGAAATTACTGAGCAACCCAAAAAAAGAAACCGAAAACCCAACCCGGGCTAATGACATAAACAGAGAACCCAACGCTTTATTAAATAGCGATAGCTACTTTATGTTTGCACTCTTCCTGTCCGTCCATCCGTCTGTACACTGCACCTCACTGCACCAAAGTAATCAAATTCTATGACTTCACTCTATCGCTACTTTCCTATACCCATTTCAATGCTGTTGACATCCCCTTACGTCACTTACTTGATTCCGTTTCCAGGCTAACTTCTTTGGACAGACTGAGATATTTCTCGAATCGCTTTTTGTATCTCTGATGCAACACCAAGCAGCCGCTAGTGACTGAAATTTGTTTTATTTTATAATTTACCGTTCGGAACAAAATAATCGCATGAAAATTTACCGATGAAACACATCACTAGAAGGAAAATCGAGACAGCTGCTTGAGCGTTTCCATATTGAAAGTTGGGATTTCGTTTTTCGTTTGTCGAAATGTTGTTTTGGTCGAGAAGTAGTAGAGTGACCACAAGGACAATTGGCACTCCCCATGCTATGCTTATCTGAAAATGGAGGAAAATTAGAGGAAAATGACCACCAAGGGATTACTTTTAGTTGCACTTACAAACACTGGCCACAATTTTAAAACGAAGCACAAGCTGCGGCATTGAAGGAACAACAATGAAATTGCTAAAAGAGCTGCCCATAGTCGACAACTATAATTTCCAATAGCAAATAGTGAAAATTGAAGGTACATTTGCCACCCTGTGTTACAGAAAAATGTTACATTTGAAGCGGATGACTTCATTCAATTTACCTGGTTGGCTACCCAACGTTGACCACAAAATAACTCCAACGCATCCCAATAATTGCGAGAGGACCAAGCAACATGTGATCCGATGTGGAATGCGTTTGAATCTCTTCGATACTCCGAATAACAACAGTATCCAAAAACATGCAATGATGCCCACTATACTGATGTCGAACGCAAAGTGATCCAACTCGTTCAAATAGTCAGCTGGATTTAGATTGGTCAACGAAATCATTTTGGCTGATATGAACAGCAATGGGCCACTTATAAATGTGCATGCCACCATGCTTGATGCGATCAAATCAACGTCCGTTTTGTATTGGGTTGCTATCACAAATACTCCTGGAAATTTTCAATCAAATTTAGTGTTCTGTTGACTTAATCGATGAAGTTCCAGGGGTTGAATAGCGATTTAGCAACTATTCATCCCACTGAACAAGTGATGCCGAAAAGTCTCGTGATATCACAATTTCTAGACCCGTAAAAAGAACTTCGCGCTTTGAAGAGGGTCCATTGCGTTTACCACGACGTTTGTAACCAGTCTAATTTCGACCCGAGAGTAGAGGGAGCATCGATCATGGTCCTTAGATGATGAATCAGCAATAAGAAAATGTCCGTCGGTCTGTTTGTTAACAGGATAACTCGCATAAAGATAAAACTCAAAAGATTTTCAAAAACTTTTTTTACCCTGAAAGGTAATCGAAAAATCTTTTATGGGATTGAATCGGGTCGAGCTAGGGCCGTCCGTTTAAGTGGTTTTTGGTCTTTTGTACATAGCTTCATGATTTTCATGATTTTTTTTTGTTTGAAAGGTCTGGGCATGGCCGAATCTTTTTTGGTTTTGAGCCCTTGGACTTAGCTAGGGCTGTAAAAACGGCCCTACGTGTTTTTCGCACATAACTCGAGTAAATCTCTTCCGATTTTCAAAAATTTTTCTCACATTTTATGGAAGAAAATTTTCTGATTAGAAGCCTTTGGACTCAGCTAGGACCCTAAAACTGAGTTTCTACTAGGGCCCAACGAGTTTGTTTACATGAATCGGGTAAATCCTATCTGATTTTGTTGATTCTCTTTCTATTTGAGAGGTAACTGAGTACCGAATTATATTCAAAAACAAATTTGGGCCCGGTGCCTGTGCTTAAGGCTCAAGTGAGCCTAAGGTCGGCCCTTGACAAAAATTTTTTTTTGCTGCGTTGTACAGCAAGTTGAGGGAAACATTTTTGTCTCTGGAAGTTTGTGTTCATTTCCTTGTGGCCCTAGGTCGGTCCTAGGCAAAAAAAATGATTTCTTGCTATGTTACAAAGAAAGGAGAGAAAAATATTTGTTAAGAACTCTGGCTGTGAACATTTGCAACTCATTTTTTGAGTGTAGAGCGTGCGTGGCCAAAAAGGCAACCTTTACACACTAAGGCAAATAAAAGATACAAAAATTATTATATTTTTGTCTATAGAAGTATTTGTACGAAGTCTCTCCTTATGCCCTAGGTCGGTCCTACCCAGGGCCTAATATTTGGGAATTAATTCCCTAAAATTCGCAAATTTTATTAGGACCAGGGCCTAATATTTGAGAAAAAATTCCCAAATTTTTTGGGACATTTTTAGAATTTTTTGGACATTTTTGGGAAATAATTCTCAAATATTAGGCCCTGGTCCTACCCCAAAAAATGTTTTTTGCTATGTTGTAGAAAAAATGAAGGGAAACATTTTTGCCCACAGAAGTATGTGTCCGAGGCCTCTCCTGAGGGTCCTAGATCAGTACTAAGGTCGGCCCTAACCCAAAAATAGCTTTATTCTCGACATGGATGAGGTCATCCAATGGAGAGGTTTTGATTCCGTTTCTTCGGACGGGTTTTTCAATATTGCCCTTTCGGCAATCTCCAATCAAATTTAATGTGGAAGTAATTGCAGAACTTTAGGCAGTATTTACTTTTATACGTAGCAACGGCTATTCTGATTCGTACCATTCCCTTCATATGTTTGTTTAAACAAACACGCGCGGGGCGACCCATAAAGACTTTTTAAAAAACCCCACGAAATACTTTTGGCCCCCGGAAGCAAAGCCCATCCGTCTAAAGAATGTGGTAGCGTTGATCACACCCAATGCACACATTTTATACAATTCGAAGGCCTTACCTGGTGCTGCAGGAATTGTGCCGTACAAAAATCCAAATGTACTCAGATCCGTTGTGTCAGACATATTCGCTCCTGCTTTCATAATGTTTACGGTTTGACGATTAACAAGCGGAAGAACAAGCCTGAGATAATAATGAACTAGTTGACAATTTCGCCTAGACGTTTTTCCAACAAAACTTACAATTTGACTAAGATGAGGACGCCAGGAGTTAAGAATCCAGCTCCTTGTAACTCTCTGGCCTTACCAAGCATTCGAAGTCCCAACAAAAACAACGCCGTTGCAGAAAAGGAATTTCCGAAAACCCTTAAAACTCCCGATACAATAGTTGGAAGTCCTTCTGGGAAAGCGAATCCACCAATGACACCTAACACGGTCATTAGTAAAATTGGGTTGAAGAATATCGATCGCATGGTTTTCACGATGAGGATGTATTTGTTTTTAGAGGGTGTTTGTTCAGTTGGCTGATCCATGACTTGAGGACAACCAATTGATGGTCGACGTTCCTAAGGTAAATTTAATCGAATCAAACTACTCTCAAGGTACCTACGGGAGTCAGTGCTTACCGTTGATTCTGTTAGTGCGTTCGGGTTTTGGTTCTTTATGTTTGAAATTTCCATGAGCACATAACCAATGGGATTCAAAATTGCCAATGAAATTGGCGCCATCCTTCATTCGATGTAAACGAAAATTATTAAAGCCTTTCACTTCAAAGATTTCAACTTAACTTACAAATATAAATAGGAAGCGTATTCCGGATGTACTTTCTGATAAAGTGCAACAACTATCGGATAACCAATTGCAAAGTCATTGCTTTGTGTACAAAATGTTGCCAGTATACCAGCTCGTCCATAATTTAAAGGTTTAGTGACCAGCAATGAGATTATGCAAACGGCGAAAAAAACGATTGCTTTTGCAATCAACATGGCAGCTAAGAACTTCCAGTTCACTTTTTGCCAATTCAATTCGACTAGAGATAGAAATATTAGACATGGTAGGGCAAATGTTCCGACGAAGGTGTTCAGTCCTTTGGTTTCGGCATTTGAAATTATTTTGAGTCTACCGGCCAAATATCTGAAAAATAAACATAAAATTGAATAAAATAAAAGGATTTAAAAACATAACTCGTACGCATCAAAATAGATGTGACAAACAGAATAGATGTCGTAAAAAGACTCGAAAGTATCTTAACGTAGAAATGAGAAAATAACCCAAAGTTCTGTGCCCTTTTATAACTATAAGGTAATGTCAAAGGCCCTACCGAAGTACTCTGAGACCATTGATTTTGATGGTCCAAACGTACTCCCCTGTACCATACCAAAAAGAGGACAAACGAAGCTTCTTCAAGAAATTCTGAAACTATTTTCTCTAAAATGTAATTTTCAACAACTTTGCCTTAAGAAGCAAACTTCAAACTGTCATAGTTCTAGAGATATGCGTCCTCCGCCACAATTCTAGAAGTGGCCATATCCCAGGATTGAGCCATTTTTCCTTAAAACCCTAAAACACGTTTTCTCTAGAATTTTTTCTTTACAACTTTCCCTGTGGAAGGAACTTTCTAACTCTCATAGTTCAAGAGATATGGGTTATCCCTCGCAATTCTACAAGTTGCGTTATCCCGGGAGTTGATAGTTTTTCTTAAATTTTATTCTCTACAACTTTGCCTCTGGAAAGAACTTTCTAACTCTCATAGTTCAAGAGATATAGGTCATCCCTCCCAATTCTAGAAGCTGCGCTATCCCGGGAGTTGATAATTTTTCGCTAAAATCCTGAAACATGTGCTTTCTAAAATCTTATTCTCTACAACTTTGCCTTTGGAAGCAACTTCTACCTCTCATAGTTTAAGAGATGTTTGTCATCCATCCCAAATCTAGAAGTGGTAATATTCCAGGATTGGGTCATTTTTCCTTAAAATCCTGAAACACGTGTCCACGTGTGAAATCTACACTACACGATAGTTGGTGGTTTTTCATGAATATTCCTCTAATGACGAGGTTTTCTGTGCATTGTTTTAGGGAAAAAAGAGTAAAACTTATTTGTCCATGAAAGTATAGGTCTGAGGCCTCTCCTTAGGGCCTTAGGTCGACCCAAGCCCCAAAAAGTTGTTTTTGCTATGTTATGAGGTAAATAGACAATGTCAAACATTTTTTTCTTCGTTTTTTTTTCACTCGTTAGCAGACGAAAAAAAAGATAACTTTGGCGAAAAAATTTGAAATTGAAAATATTTTGCATTTTACACAAATTCAAACATATATAGTCTGAAGTTGGCAATGAACGTTATCACAAAATTTTGCTTAAGAATCACAAATTCTGCAATAAAATCACAAATTTTACTATAAAATCATATATATTGCGATTAGAGGTGTGCGCCGCCGAGTTCAGCTTGTGGCTCTCAGCCGGCCGCCGCCGCCGATTAAAAAAATGTTAGCAGCCGCCGAGTGTTTTTGTCGGCTTGAAGAAATAAACAAATTTCGGGGAGATTTCTCAAATTTGTCGTCGAGTCGTTGATTTTTAGTTACTTATTTCGTCGGGAATACTAATGTCTTTAACATGCAGTCTGTGTCTTTGACGAACAATTCATTTAGAGATTCCAGACAATCGATAGAAAAATAGAGTACCGCATAAGAACAGATAGTTAATAGTTTTCATAATGTAGCACTCCATGGCCAATACAATTTTGAGTTGGCAAAATCTGCCACCTGATGGCGAATTTTACTCAGACTTCATAGAGTTGCTACTTGGAATTTAATTTGCGCGATATTCCCCCCTGCGCTGGGAATTTCGCACAGGTGCCACCCTTCCCTGCGTAGAGAGAATTGTCCACATTCGAAATTTTGGACACCTTTTCAACCATACCTCCGGAACTACTTGAGTGAATCTACTCATCCTATTAATTAAACCATAGGATGCGTGCACATTTCAGGGAAAAAAACATTGGCCGAATCGGTGCAGCGGTTTAGAAAAAAAAGTGGGAAGTATAAGCGGAACACCGGACAAACGGACATTTCTTTTACTGATTCATCATCACTAGACAGTAAAAAAGTATCCCCTAACTCCCACCTCGATCAACCCTCGATCTACGAACTGTAGTTCGTACGCGTCCAAAAAACATTTTTCATTCACTAAATATTTAAATAAAATATGAGTTTGAGTTGAAAATTGAAAAAAAAAAAAATTGTTAGATTAAGCGATAGATTCTCCTCTGAAAAGTAAAGTTGGGGGTGTTTCGGAGCGAAATTCAGTGGAATTTTCGGTGTGCTTAACCACCGGAGTTCGGGCTAGGTTTAAGAGCGTGTTAGATATTTTGACAGTTCTATATTTTGCGATGTTTTTTCATTGGATATTTGTAAGGGAATGATCATTACTTTTAAATTCCAAAACATCTACTGTTTGCATAACACATGGCTTTATAAATGCTATGAATCAGAATATATAATTATTGAGTCTAAGTGTCAAAATTTGATCCGAAAAAACATCGCATCGTATTACGCAGTCGAGTATTTTGCGATGTTTTTTTAGATCAAATTTTGACACTAAGATATTCTGATATATTCTGACGCGTACGTAGTTGGAACGGGATCTAAAAGCTAAACCATGCAGTTTCGTTAGCAGCCTACAACATATGCAGGAGTTGTAAACAATACATTTATCTAGACTTTGTTTTTGGAACGTAAGTCTGGAAACTGCACGGTTTAGTCTGTTGGCCCCGTTCCAACTCATCGTACAAACGTTCTTCCGCGGAATTGCCCATATATTGAAATTTAACTAGTTACAAAAAATTGAATGAAACGTTACGTATAGCTCCAGCATGCATTTAAAGGAGCTGCAAATTCTTATGAAAATAGAAACACATCGAAGTTTAGTCAAGAAAATTGACCAAGTCGCAATGACAATGTAGGAAAAAATTTTGTGATACGTCTGCTTGGAAGTGCCTTTTTTCGGGCAAATTATAGAAAAAATTGCTATAGAAGAAAATACTGATATTTAAGAACCTTTTCTACTTAACTATAATACAGCGTGATGTATCATGTGTAGGTCGTTTGTCATAAATTTACACCAATAATTCAGTTCAATTAAAAAATAACCCAAACAACGTGTTAGTATGAAAGATCGTTTTGAGATTGCAAAAACTCAATGAAACAAGTCGCCGATTTGATTGGAAATTACCGTATTTCACACAACAACATTTCTATGAATTCATTGAATCATGCTCGAGTCAAGGTAAATAATAGATCTCATGTAATGGAGAAGTTCGATTACAAAATTTCACTCATTTTCATAGTCTATGTTAAAGGTATACGTCACTAATTGTTGTGTACTAATAGTTTGATGTCATTTATCGTTTTACGTTTTATTTTTGGTTTTATTGACTTGAAGATATTTGAAGGGCTTCAGTGAAATCGAAATCTTTTGTAATTTTATTTACACGAAATCATATTTTTAATTGACACAATTAGTGTAATAACAGCTAATATTCTGATCGGTTGTGCAAATGAACTCGGAGGACTTTAACCGAGTAGTTATTTTGGGCGCTGTGCGAATCGTATCGCTTAAGGATGAACTTAATTTTATTTTTCTCAAGTTGAGTTTCCACATACGACATATAGGGTAAAGGCACTGGATGGGAACCCTGTGTTAGTTATGAGCCTTACTTTTGTTCACTTTCGAGGAAAATGGAAAAGACAATGGGTGCTCGTAACTAAAGCATTTTGTAAACAGGCTCGTAACCGGTGCTTTTACCCTATTGCTAATCCCCATAATAGAATCATGTTTAAGTCCATTTAAGTCTTGGTATTGGCATTGGCACAAAAAAAATATTAAGATAAACAAATTTAATGAATCAGAGCTTGTGTACCAAGAAATTTCATATTCGGTAGTGTTGCCATACGCCCTCTTTTTAGAGGACATGTCGGTCTAATTACTCTTTTTCACAAAAATTTTAAGAACATGACTTTTTTCATAAAATGTCCTCTATGGAACGTTTGCATTTTCGCAAATAATTTTTAAAAGATGCAAAACATTCTTCTGAGTAAAAAATTGTTCTACAGTATGCCTCGAAAATGCACCGATTTTTTTTATAGGCTTTAGCAAACGTCAAGTTGTGCAGCCGCCTGCATAAATTTGTAAATTTCTGACTTTTGAGTTGTCCGAAATATTTTTTTATTGCAATTGTCTAGGGATTTACATTTCTTGCCAAAAACTATCTCAAACATAAGTAAATTTATTGTGGCCTCAACCAAATTTTTGGCGGCTTTCAAGTGTTAGTCAAGTGCTGGTCGTCCTTGGTCAACAAAATATTTTTAATGCATAGCGAGCGGTATTGTTGTGTTACATTGACGGTTCATCGCCAATGTATACATAAAATAAATGCCACGAAATTGCACGAAACTGTGTAAACTGCACGAAACCACTTATAAGCTGCACGAAACCATGTAAATCTAGTTACTGTGTAAGGTATGAAACGCTCTCATCGTACTAAACGAAAAACATGGCCGCTTTGTTGTTGTCAAAGCGAACGTGTGGAAAATATGTGAAATTTTTTGGTGTGTTTTCAACAAACCGCTCGCTTATGCATTAATAGTTATTAACTGCATTGGCTATGTAATTCAGTTGTAACACATCTGCGAAAGTTTGCGATATCCGAGCCAAAGGCGAGGTGTCGTAATCGCAGATGTGTTACAACTGCATATCATAGCCAATTCAGTTCAAAATTTTAATGCATAAGCGAGCGGTTTGTTGAAAACACACCAAAAAATTTCACATATTTTCCACACGTTCGCTTTGACAACAACAAAAATTGTTCAGTGACCACTCGAAATTTTCTTAAGGACTCAAGCAACAACTGAATATAAATATTAGTTTTGAAAAACAGCGATTAATCGAAAGCGATAAAATCGAAAGGTACCCCCGACTATGACTTTTTCGACAAAAAATTTAAAAAAACTTGACCAAATTATTGTCTTGTGAATATAAATGGAAATTTGTTCAAATGGCTCAACATTATATATTCTATTTACCGCCAAGTATTTCGTGACTCACATCGAGTACATTATCAATGACTGAGATATTAATTATTTGGATTACATAAAGAGCTAGTTACGATTCTTGACTATCATACAATCAAATGTTTTCTATCTTTCAAAGGTAATTTATTAATTTAGCACAATGTTTTCCGAGGGGTGGCGCACTTCATTTATTCCATTTATTCTTTTATTCCATTTATTCCCAAAATTTTTTTTGTTGTTTTTGCGAAATATCTGAACCAACACATCACAAGTTAGACAAATAAGTTCAAAGAAAGGTTTGCACAAATTATAAAGCATTTGAACCATCTTGAGATTAAATTTTATTTTTTTTTTGGAATAAATGGAATAAATTTATTTATTCCATTTATTCCAATTTTCAACAAAAATTCTTTTAAGTTTTCAAAAGTGGTTTTTGACACATTAGTATGGTTTGTTGAGTGCGTTGCCATCAAAATCAAGTCTGTTTGAGGTTTTGACGAATTTGAAAAAATCATTTATTCCAATATTTATTCCATTTATTCCATTTATTCCCATTTATTCCATTTATTCCATAAACCGCAGAAGTGCGCCACCCCTCGATGTTTTCCTTTGTTTTCAGAACTTCTTGTTCCAACGCCCGCCCGATGCCCGAAGTTTTTTTCAAATACCTAGAAAAATGATGCCAACCCGCACCTTGAACGGTCGGACATCGGGTGGGCGACCGCTCACCTCTACATTAGACTCTCATTGAGCATAAGTCGATGTCAAATGTGTTATGCTGCTAAGGAATCTTTTGTTGCTCAGTATTCTTCTCAAAATTTTTTAAAAAGAAAGACCGCCGTTTTCAAAGTGACGCCTTCACCTATTTGAAATCGCTCATTCGTAACACAACTCAATTGATATGGTAACAAAAATATTAATTTAATGTTCATATTCATCATAACATACGGAAAGGAATCACATGTTTGTAAACCCATAATAACCATGTGATTGTCAACAGTTATTTGCAGAAAATTAGAGACAGTCAAAGTATTAACTATATGCAATTAGCGGACGTCATAAGAAAACTTGTGTTTAGAAGTAGAAGTTTCGAAGCATGCGATATCATTCTACGTTTTTCTATATTTGAAGTATTCTTTCCAACGTGATTTTTGCAGCTGCAAGGCTAGAACCTAGAGTCGATAAGGAATTTCGAGATTTAACTTGTTTTTGTTTTGTATGTAAATGTCAAAGCCATGAATGTTGTAGACATCAACACTTTGCTAGGGTTTTATTGAGTTGTTTACCCAAGACCTAAATACCATGTGTGTAAACAAAATTGAAATTAGGAAAATGTAGTTTAGCGACAAAATCTATTTGTAAATAATGTTTATGATACTAGATTACAGTACTGAGCACATTAATTATGTGAAACGAGGCAAACTAATCAGTTTGAACTGATTGAACTTTTTATTTCGATTCTATGTTGTATGATTCTGAGCCGAAAATCAATACTTTGAATTAGTATCTGAAGTCTCACGATTCTACATTCATCATCTTTTAATTTTACTACTTTAATGATTTCAAATACTAGGTTTCAAAGATTAAAGCTTGTGAAGAAGGCTCAAATTCTGGATGTACAGCAACTGAAGAAACTGTGATTTTGTAGAAAGTATAAGTAGAGATTTGGGAGATGTTCACACGAAAAACTCTACTTTAGATGAATTGAACGGCAAAATTATCTATCTAGTAAGAGGCTTTATGGAAAGAAAATGCAAATACGTTAAAGTGAAGGAATCAAAACTCAGCAACGAAACTTCTGATCTCATAGCGGACAGGGTGAGAAGGAAGAAGAGACACAACAGAATATCGAACCATTAACAAAAAAATGAAATCAGACCTGAGAAATTATAACGTTCGGATGGCTCAAAGTGTAATCGAAGATAATTGCAATATGAAAGTTCTTCGATCCAAGTTAGCAAATAGCAAAAAACAGATCTTCAAATTACGAATCAAAACGGGAACAATTCAACCAGATCGTAGAGATCTATTAAATATCGCGAGAGAGTTTTACAAAGATTTGTTCACATCAATTCATCCGAAAGAACCGACAGAAGAAGTGTCTCAAGATGGACCGGTGATAATGAATGTTGGGTCCAAAGAGATACCTGATATAACCGTGGACGAAACAAAGGCTTCGTTTGTGAAAATGAAAAACAAAAAATCGCCAGGCGAAGATTGCATACCAATTGAAGTAAAGAAGGTGGTGATACTTTATTAAATATGATAACAGCTTTGTTCAATAAGTGTCTAGAACTGGAACGAGTACCGAAATCATGGGAAAATGCAATTATGACCTTACTACATAAAAAAGGAGATTAGAGAATTACCGGATTAGTTTATTATCACAATTATACAAGCTCTTCATCATTGCGAACTGAAACACGAAGAAGTTAGACTTCTAACAAGCAGGACTCCGATCTGGTTTTAGCATAAAAGATCACTTACAAGTCATGAGAAGTCTGATAGAAAAGTGTAACGAGTATAGAATTGGCATTGTGTTGATCTTCATAGATTTTGAAAAAGCAAATTACTCGGTGGAAACGTGGTCAATATTGGAATCATTGGATGAATGCAGAATTGACTCGAGGTATTCAAATATGATTCGATAACGTCACGTCATGTGTTAAGCTTCATGAAAACACATACAACTTCAAGATTGGCCGAGGGGTAAGGCCAGGCGACATCAAAGTTATCTACATCAGTTCTAGAAAGCATCTTCAAAAAACTAGACTGGAGCAATATGGGAATTCACATAAATGGGAAATTCTTGAGCCATCTCCGTTTCGCAGACTGCATGAAGAATCCAGTAAAGTTGCTCTGAAGATGAACCTGTCAAAAACACAAATCATGACTAACATTGAAGATGACAAGAGTAATCAAAATTGGTGATCAAGTCGTAGAACGAGGTGAGAGTTATATATACCTTGGACATAAATTGCAACTGGGTATAAATAATCAAACAGCGGAAGTGAAACGAAGGATCGGACTTGGTTGGGCAGCTTCTGTAAAACTAAAATCGATATTCAAAAGCAAAATGAGCTACAGCCTTAACCGTAAATTGTTCGATTCGTGTGTACTCCCAGTTTTTACATATGGAGCCGAAACTCTCACTTTAACGAAATCATCGGAAAACAAGCTGAAAGTTGCGCAAAGAGCAATGGAAAGGAGCATGTTGGGAGATCTCTCTCAGAGACAAAATGACGAACGAAGATGGAACAAGAGCATTATGTCATGGAGACCACCAACAACGAGACCGATGGGCAGACCATCAGAACGTTAGACGAACAGAATTAAAAGATCGGCAGGAACGAATTGGCAGCAAAAGGCAATGGATCGTACGAATTGGAAGGAGTGTTAGGGGAGGCCTACATCCAGCAGTGGATACAAATGGGCTGAAAAAGAATGATTTCAAACGTTTCGCATGTTTAGTAGGTTAGTTACTTTCCTGTTACTATCATTTTGTAACTACTGAGAATTTCATGAGTGGGAACGATAAAGTCCGTGGAATTGCCCTTTTATTGTTTCTTTCGCTCTGAAAACTAGCAAGTTTTAGCGGCCGCTACTACCTAATAGCGACCGCCAATTCTCGCTACTTTGAAAAACGGCTCGCAAGTAGCGTTAGCGTCGCAAGAAATTTCCGTTAACGAACCCCACCTTGGTGACATTATACTTGAATGTCTCACAGGGCAAAAGCAACAAATAGAGACCTATTGACTAGACGCATCATTCAATGGAGAGCAAAATTAAAAAAAAATCTCAATGAGTTGAAAGTCTCAATTAAAAAAAATTTAAAATCGCCAACCGTAGAACCTCAGCTTCTTTGTTTAATTTATATATCAGTTTGTTGATACAACATAATAAAATGTATACATCTGAACATCAACGTATATGTACAAATTTATTATTGGCTCCACGCGTAGCACAGATTTGCGAGTATTTTTTCTCAAATTTGATAACACGGAAAACCTGTTATCGTATGCAACAAGTCTGTTGAGATTTAAAACGTCATATATTTAGATAAATATTTAGTTTTTTTGATCGATAAAATATGTTAATATTAACGACAGAAACATATTGGATTTTCTCCCTAACTGCTATTTTGCTTTATAGTTCTAGACGGTTTCACATGAATCGATCACTAAAAATGAACTCAAGTGTCACTGTACTGAGTGAAAAATGTCAATGAATTGTTGAATTGGGTCTGTAGGGTCTGAAATGCAATGAATACGACAGAAAACTTTTGGAAAAGATCCGATTTTCAATCCCACAAAATGTAGAAATGAAGCTTTATGTTCAAAACAATTTAAAAACCTCCGTAACGGGCTACAGTTCAATAACAAAGTAAAGGTAGACTTTTATTGACTAAATTAAATTTTTTAGAGTCAAAATAAACAGACAACGACATTCGGCTATTTTTATTTCTGAACAAAATCACAATTTTTTATTATCTTCCCACAAATATGATATATTTTGTAAACAAATCGTTGAACTTCCTTCTTCAAAAAGAGCGTGACATGCAGCAAAAAATGTTGTTTAACGATTTCTGGGCCAAGGTTAAAATTTAAGTTTCAATTTTGCAGAAAATTGACATTGATATATTAAAAGTAAGTGTATCGATTAATGTCACAATAATTTATAAATTTACTTTTGATTGCAATAGGCAGACCTCAGTTTCAGTAAGTCAAATTTTATTTTTACATTTATTCTTTAAGGTAACGGATGGGTATTCAGTTCACTAAGTGAATGTTTTTGATCGTTACTTCTAACTTTATAGACTCCTAGAGTACGTACTTTATGGATGGCCCCTTATCCATAAAGTATGTACTCAAACAATGACTATATTTATACCCACCTCCCCCTCGTACGCAGAAATGTTGAAATATATGGAACGTAAGCAGGAAGTACGTTCTTTATGGATGGCCACTAAGTGTCTTTCGGTGTGATTTCTTGATGTCGTAGTCGCTACCTGATGTATAATTCTTCACGCCCTCCGTACCCGTAAGAGTGTAACTAACCCCTTAACTTTTAGAATCTAAATCCACGATAATTGAATCTACAAGCCTTTTTCTTTCCCAACAACCGGTACATCTGTATTCAAGGTCCCCTTTGCCAGTCTGTTATTCTTTGAACGTACCCAAACCAGTGCAGACGGCTAAGCGCTTGCCTCGTCTTCCATCGACAAAACTTCAAAAGTTGTCCCTTATAAGATTATTCCGTCGACCTACCCTACATTCCTAAGAACCTTCATGTCAGAAACGTCAAGTAATGAACCAGATAACCGCGGTCTATCCAACTCTAACCACCATATACAATCGTTGGCCTAAATTGTTAGTCTATGAATCGTAAACAAAAATGAAAGAGACCGTTTTACATACAGTGATGGCAGTCAATTCATTCTTCATCATTGAATTGCTCTCAATCAATGAAATACCTTAAAAAATTAGAGACTTTTTCAAATCCATACTCATAATGCGACGTTGGCTTGCGTCAAAATTTTAAAATTTCCTCATGAAATATAATAGCGACGAAAAAAGTGCACTTCGTCATGAAATTGTATATACTTTGACACAAGCCGACGTCGCACTAAACGCGTGGAGATACTTTCGCGGAACAAAGACTGTGGTCACATGATACAAAAATGTTGAAAAATATCAATATCGTATTGTGGATGAATGTGGCTTCATTATTCAGTAGATTACACTTGTTATTTGCATATTTTTGTTGTTTTTGTAAACAAAATTCTCAAACAATGCAAAATATTAACAGACTTTTACGACCGATTTTCTAAATAAACATTTGAATGTGTGACGACAATGAAAATGTATGAAATTTTTGTTACTAGCTTTTACGACGTGACGTTATTTCTATGTACTATTGGGACCATAATTATCTAATAAAATAATCTACTTTTTTGGTATCAAAAAATCAATTTTTTATTTTGTTACGGCAATAAAACGACTTAATCTATTTATTCACTGACAAATTTTTTTTGTGTGCTGTATGAGAATGCAGCGGGTCAGAAATGTGGATCTTTTAACAGTTGTAGGAGTGTAATGTACACATTATGGTTGAGTTTGACGCAAACTTTAAAGAAAATAATCGAAAATAATAAATTGCAAGAGAAATCGGTTACAAGTTTACTGGAACTGTTGTATGAAACAACGGTTGTGTGGCAAGGTCATGCTCCAGTAACCAAGTCCGAGAAGGCAGACTGGTGTCAAAAAATGCGATATGCACAATTTGATTCTAGTAGCCGGTACATCACGGCGCAATGCTTTTCATTTCAAGCTGCCCTATATGTGACCTTGAACCATGAGAAAGAAGGCAGCCTGGTGTCAAAAATTGAAGCATATCACCGTAATGAAAATGACGAATGCTATAGGCCATTCTCAAGGAAAAGTACGACATCTTTTATCATCGTAACGTTGATAAGATGAGCTAAAGAAGGTCTGCTCTACATGTCAAAATTCTCAAATAAGTTAGTCTGCTTCAAATGTCAAGTGTATGGAACGTATTACCATCTTTTTTCGTTAAGAATTGTCTATACAAAGCACTAAATTTCAGCTTGACACCAGGCTACTGCTGCCATCTACATTCAAACGCACATAGCTCAAGAACGCAGCCTGGTGTCAAGATGAAAATTGCGTTCGCTGATGTCGTCATAGTGATATCACTTCAACTTTTTACACCAGACTGCCTTCTTATTGATCATGAATCATGACAAAGCACGCAGCCTGGGGTAAAATTGACAATTATTTTACCATAAAGCACTCGCAATTGGCTCTAACATTTAAAACATAACCAAAGACCCGTACGTCTCAGAATAGATGTGACAAACAGAATAGATGTGGCAAATAGAATAAATCTTGTAAAAAGATTCGAACGTATCTTAATACAGTAATAAGCAAACAATCCAACGTTTTGTGTTCTTTTATAACTATAAGAATTTCAAAGATCCATAGAAATTACCCAAGGTAATGTCAAAGGCCCTACCGAAGTACATCACAGACCATTCAAATCTAGAAATGGTTATATCCAAAGATTGGGCCATTTTCCCCTAAGACCCTGAAACACGTGTTCTCTAAAATTTTGTTCTATACAACTTTGCCTTTGGAAGCAACCTTCTACCTCTTATAGTTCTAGAGATATGGGTCATCCCTCCCAATTCTAGAAGTGGTCATATCCCAGGATTGTGGTATTTTTACCCAAAACCCTGAGACAAGTGTTCGCTAAAATGTTTTGCTCTACAGCTTCGCCTTTGGAAGCAGATTTGTACCTCTTATATTTCTAGAGATATGGGTCATCCCTTCCCATTCTAAAAGTGGTCATATCCCAGGATTGTGACATATTTACCCAAAACCCTGAGACACGTGTTCTCTAAAATTTTATTTTCTACAACTTTGCCTGTGGAAGCAACTTTCTAACTCTTATAGTTTTAGAGATATGGATCATCCCTCCCAATTCTAGAAGTGGTAATATCCCAGGATTGTGGCATTTTTACCTAAAACCCTGAGACACGCGTTCGCTAAAATTTAATTCTCTACAACTTTGCTTTTGGAAGCAACTTTCTACCTCTTATAGTTCTAGAGATTCTCCCAATTCTAGAAGTGGTCATATCCCAGGATTGTGGTCTTTTCACCCAAAATCCTGAGACACGTGTTCTCTAAAATTTTATTTTCTACAACTTTGCCTTTGACAGTGAATTGCATAGTTAAGGAAATAAACACGAAAAACTGTTTTCGTATAAGGCCAAAAAACTCAATTTCGTCGATTCCATTGGTCTCGGTGCCCCGACCCCTGACCCGATTCTCCAGAACCACCTGATCGATTTTGCTCATCTTCGAACTTGAATCATGGGAGGCATATACCTTTCAGGGAAAATCAGTTTAGACTGATCGGTTGAGCCGTTTGGAAAAAAAAGTGGAGACGGACGGACGGACATTTTTTTTATTGTTGATTCGTCATATTTAGACGATAATAAATGCATCCCTCCAACAACCACCTCGATCTACCTCGATGTTACATTAAAAATGTTTGTAGTAAACGTATAGGACCTTCGTACTTCGTACGGGTCCAAAAACACTCTTCCACTTGTTGCATGCACCAGAGGAAGGATAAAACTAGTGCATGAAAGAACTATAATTGCTGAATGTTCAGTAGATTTTCAGAAAAACTATAACAAAGTACGCGATCAATCATGTGAATATATCTGGATGAAGAGCCTCTCGTTACTTCACTGCGATACAACCACGTGACACATCATACATCATATCTGTTGCGTAATAATACAATTATCATGCAAAGGCATGCACTTTGCAACACACAGTTGTTTAAACCATGTGGTTTGAATATCCACGCGTTACCTTAAGTAAATTAATTGTAGAACGGTATGAACTAAATTACGCTTCCTTTGTTGAGATATAAGTGAACAAATGTATAGAATTAAAACCTGATGAATTAAAGGCTATAAAAAGTTATCAAAAACGAGTCAACAAATTAGTCAGTGAAAAAATACAACTTAAAGGTCAAGACAACACTTTAGGAACAAACATAGCTAATACTATACAAAATTCTCTACAAATCCTTTTATCGTAAGATAATTGCCGATTTTAATGCCTGAATCTAAATGTGTTGCAAATGCAAAACTGATAAGACGATTCATTTCAATCAAGAAATTTGCCGTCGTCACAGATGATCATCTTTGAATGTTTATTTTTAGCAAATGCTTTGAATTTTGTGTCTGAACGAGTCTAAAGATATTTGAAAAAAAACTCACCATTTACAATTTTATTAAATACCAGCCTTCATATCCGTAATTGAGAACATAATATGCACACCACAAACACAATATGTTTGTTGCAATAATATTTGGTTCAAGCATAAATAGTTAGGGGACCAGACACAATGTAATTGAAACACCTAATGCATTGATTTACGATTTAATAACCGTCAAACATAGACGAAAAATAGTTTCTTCGAAGGTAATACCGAAATCACCCGCCAATCTTGTCGAGCTTTTTACTATAGAAATAGTACATTACATTGGACACTGGAAAGTAATTCATGAAATGAGGACACAACTTTGTGATAGGAGCCAAACTCACGAGAGCAGTTGCATAACTCGCCTTCGGCTCGGATATGCAAACTCTACACTAATCAAATAATCAAAACAACAGTTTCCAAAGGTTGTTGCTCATAATAAACGAGTGAGTTTGCGAGTTCACAGAACTGTATAATATTTTATTACATGCCAATGCAAAAGTTGAATTTTACATAAAAATGTACCGAAAATGTGCCATCATGTAATGGCGCAGGGGGCATATTGACATGTAATGATCAACTTTCGCATGGGGCAGTTAGTAAACATTCTTTTTTCATCAGAAATATTTTTGAATTGATCGCTCTTCATATTTTGTCTTTGTTCCGCAAAGGTCAACGTGCGTTTCTTAATCAAAGTTATTGTTCTAAGCACGCGCATGTGAAACACACATTTAATTTTCATATAGATGTTCAAGTTCCAGTAAAATGTTCGAAAAACAGTGAAATTGATAAGATTTATTTAATTCACTAAAAGAACTTATCAGATCTTTCGTATTACAATCAATTAACTCCCCCTGATCCTTTCCCGCCAAAATTATGTTGATGAAAAGAACGTCCAAATCAACATTAGAGATTAGTAAACTCGACTGGATTAAAACTTACCCACAAATTATGATACCAAAGCATTGTACCAGAGCTGGGTATAAGTCATTCATTGAAATGTTTTGTCCATCATCATCGCCATCAGCATTTGCCGCTTGCACAATTAAGGAACTATTCATTTTTGTACTAAGTATTTCTTTAACACGTTAAATTTTAAAATGACAAAATAAATAACACAAAATTTTTCAATTATCACTCCGATCTCATTGCGCAAATCGACTGTAACAATTTTTTCACTGTCGTCATTTCAGGTAAGTAGATTCATATTGTTTAAAGTCTCGGCGTCTCTGGAAAATGTGAAATACAAATGGATTACAACGTCAATTTGAAAATGCTATGGAAGATTTTAGATTATAATTTACTGCAGGTACTGCACAATAAGAATTGTTATCGCGTATTAGCCGTATGAGTCATCACATAAAAACGTTAAATTGTGAATACGCGGCTACGTGTTCACTCCACGAATCAACAAATGCGACTAAATGAATGCAAAATCTTTACAAAATTCAACTGGAACGAATTTCAAAATAAATGAAAAGAAAAGTCGCGTAATGTTTCGTTGAACAATTCATTCATATACCGACTTCCAGGTGGTTTTTTATTGTAAAATATTATTTATTACATTGATTTTATCCGAGAATTTGAATTTTTTTTTTTGTTGACTTCAAATTCGCTGAGTGATAAGGAAATAACCGAGCTGATTGATTGGACTATTTGCTGATGAGGGAACCATTATTTTTTTACATGTTAAGGGCAATAATGGACACTCAAAAAAATGGAATTGGGAATGTACAATGCACATTTTATATGTTGTGTGTACATTATACATTATAGATGTAAATCAAGTACGTCTTAGACGTAAAACAGTCGTAAAAATGTTCTGGAGTGTTATCTTTACGACCGTTTTACGTCTAAGACGTACTTCATTTACATCTGTAATGTATAATGTACACACAACATGTAAAATGTACATTGTACTTGTTAAATAAACGATTCACTTGTACAATGTACGTCCAGCAAAGCCAATGGTTTAAGCGACATAAGTTCCATGTAACATAGAGAACACTCGGATCCCATTAAGTACACACAGCGATTTTTATCACGTTACCATCTTTTCCCACTAAATCGAATATTGACAACAACTTTCTAAAAGATTGTAAGGCTGAATCTCATGGGCGTTTCTACAGTACATTTTATCCAACTACACCGTGGAACTACCCATGTACATACGTTATGAACAAGTGATACGTACAATGTACAACAGCAATCTTTTTACAAATACAATGTACACATCCATTGTATAATGAACAACTAGTATGTAGCCTTTTATAGCATACAAGCTCGGAAGAAAAATTTACCCCAGTCCCATACAAGTGCACTCCACTTTTTATAATCCCCCCCATTTCACCCCTGTAAGAAAAATTTCGCCTGAGGCGCTTTACAATGATTCTTAATATTCAGTAGTTGCGTCATATTTACTTTTATTTCGGGATGCCTGACACCTATAGCGATCCCAAAAAGTCACACGATTTTTATGGGAGAATTCTTTATTAAAATACAATATTCTATTGTCACAAACTCAATTTCGTGTTTTTTTAAATTTATTTCAAAGCGAAAAAAATTATCTTTCCAACAAGACCCGATTTCTGTAACCAAAAATGGCTCGCCTATTATTTCTCACTCAGCGAAAACTTTTCGCTCGCTGCGCCCGCAATTCTTATACTCAAAGTACTGCAATTTGAAAACAACCTCGACTGCGGTAGCTTGACACTATTTTTAGTTTGTTTACCTCTGTTGGAAAATTAATTGCTTCCAGCATAGTTTGTTTTATTCAAAAAAAACTTTTCTCGCTCGCTACGCCCGCATTTCATTTTTCTAGCATGAACAAAAATCATAGAGAAATTCTCATCAACGTGACTGACCATATACCATATTTTACTACTTCAACTTTATCAGTTTTTCACAACACGAACAAAATAGGCATGAGCATGAAAAACTGGCCCCCCTCATTCAGAATTTGGGGCTCATTCCATACGAAAATTGGGCCCCCATGCCGAAAATCCCCGCCCACTGTACAATGTGTAACTGATGCACGTGATGTACAATGTACTACGGATTTTTTTACAAATGACACGTACAATGTACAAAGCTATTGTATATCGAATAAGTGATATGTACATTGTACAAATGTATACTCTTCTTCTCCTCTTCCCCCTTCGGTTACCACCATAAAAGTCTTGTGGCTTTACTAATAGAACGTTTAAGTCATCTGATATTATTAGCCAATGTGTCGAACACTTGTTTTCAGAGCAATATCCTACACTAGCCTGTCTTCTTTGTATTAACCATGTAGAGTCAACTTAACGTTATTTTTAAAAGAGATAAGAGAGTATTAAGCTTGTGGCAATGCTTTGTCACCAAATGAACTTGGTAAAAAACCCGACCCGAATCAGAACTCTTACCTGGAATGCGGCTTTGGGGATCTGATTTATCGTACAAATTGGTTGTTGAATTTTATCAGCCGAAAATATAATGAAATATACGCATGCGAACTCACATCCATCAAACAGTTACGAATTCTTTTCCTCACATAAATGTATCATACGGTACTAAAGTATTTGACCTCAAGACCAACTTTGTGCTTTGAAAAACAATATGCAATTACCTCAAACTAAATTACCTTTTCGGCACATTGAAAATAATTTTTTAGGTACGAAATGTCCTGACCATGAGCTCTGAGAATTGTCACTTAAACAATTCTCTAATGAAATGACCATGAAAAGTCACAACCTTTCGTCTACTGAACATTGTACATGTACACTAAAAACGGAACTGTTTCCCGTGGTCCACCTTTGACTGCTATCTTACAAGCCTTTTCCGCGCTCTTGTAGAGAAAACGTCTCAGAACGAGTCCTTTTTCTCTCATGGAAAAAATTAAATGTTATAAATTTTGTGAACTATACCGTTCGTCTGAATGGTCCACGTCTCCAACAAATAATCTTTGATTCTTTCTCACTCTCCAAGCAAAAAAGCAGAATTGTTCTAAAAGGAGAGGAAAGAATCAAGAAGTAGGAGAGTCCGCCACTTCGTATACATATGCATAAATGTCATAGAACTCTTACCCTCTTATCCTTTCATTCTCGTCGCATCTTTTCAGATAAGTAAAGAAAAATTCAAATGTAAAATCTTGAAATGAAAAACGAATTCATATAACATTGACTCAAACTATAATTGCTACTCAACAGATGAATTAATCAAAACAATTGATACAAATGTATTTAGAAATGTCAAAGGAACTTTTTTTTGCGAAGTTGGCTCGAGTTTACATATTCGAAAGTCCTAAGAAAACACTTCTAATTTTTTACACTCACTACACAAATTGTTTTTAATTTTAAATTAATTATTACCAAGTCATTTCGGTGGAATTTCTGCAATTGATTCAATTTTTAAAAACGCTTCACAACTTTTTGCACGTACGTGACTTTCGTGTTTGACTATCGCTGCGTTTACAATGCCACGGCTGCCAAGTGTCAAAGTTGTGTGAGTATATGTGGATTTCTTCATCTAGTCCATCAAAGACCACACGTCGAATAGGGTGAAGACAACGAAATATTTCTTCTCAGTTGTTCGTGAGTAATAATAAAATTATAAGACTGATACAAGAGCTGATAGAGTAATTTCGTCAGTCGATTCGCAGCTCTCAACCGATAAATAATGTACGCCAATTAATCTATTTTTATTTAGTTTTAATTTTATGAAAAATATACAGCGCTTTGTTTAAAACAAAATTACTTTGTGTTAAAAAAAAATTGCGTCACAAATGCCGGACCCAACGACGAAATAATTTTTCTGTACTTTGAGTTTTTGAGCTGCAAAAAATTGGCTTTTATTTCGTATTGCTTGGGGTAAATATAAATTTTTGAGTGTAAAAACTGAAAGTGTTGAAAAGTGGTGGGTCCGGCATTTGTGACTCAATTTTTTTAACACAACGTAATTTTGTTTTAAACAAAGCGCTCTAATTTTTTTCAGAAAATAAAACTTTGAACACAAGATTCCATTCAAACAAACTTTTGCGTATTATCAGCGATAGCGTCACCTCAAGCGATATCATTAATTTTGGAGACGGACGTACGGACTTCGTCACACTTTACCTTTTAAGTGGTTTTTGTAAGCGATAGCAGCCGTTTTGGAAGTTTGCAGTTGTTAAAACTAAATTTCACGAAAAAATTTTTATGATTTTTGAAAAAATATTTCTTCGAAAAAAATTTACTTCGAAAAAAATTTACTTCGAAAAAAATTTACTTCGAAAAAAAAATTTTCAGAAAAGAAAATGTATCTATCTAGAACGATAATACCTCAAGGGCAACTTTACTTATCTTGGATATATCTGATCTCGATAGATAAAATAGCA
>CM055404.1:14947310-14981979 GCA_029228625.1 Pseudolycoriella hygida
TTTCCCGAATTTTATTTCTTCGTATTCCACTCCACCGTATTCCACTTCCCCCGTATTCCACTTCCCCCGTATTCCACTTCCCCCATATTCAACGTTCACCGTATTCCACTTACCCCGTATTCAACGTTCCCCGTAGTCAACTTTCCCCGTACTCCAAGTTCCCCGTATTCAACGTTCACCGTATGCAACGTTCACCGTATGCGACGTTCACCGTATGCAACGTTCACCGTATGCAACGTTCACTGTATGCAACGTTTACCGTATGCAACATTTACCGTATGCAACGTTTACCGTATGCAACGTTCACCGTATGCAACGTTCACTGTATGCAACGTTCACCGTATGCAACATTCACCGTATGCAACGTTCACCGTATTCCAAGTTCCCCGTCTTCCACTTATTCCACTTCCCCCCGATTCAACGTTCCCCGTATTTCAAGTTCCCCGTATTCACGTTCACTGCTAGGGTATTCTCTCGGCACGTCCCCGACCAAATCTCTAAGAACAATCTTGACTGACTTTTAGCCGATTTTCAATTATGCCCCGTTTTTTACCCATAACTCCCTTATTTGAGAACAATATCCCACCCCGGAACATGTTTTCTCGACGTTTTGCACCATACCCGACAACATATCAAAAATTATTTTTTCATGTGACACCTCACTGGCCTCATTCCAGCAACTACCGGCCGATATATTGGTTAATAAGTGCTCCAGCTCTGGATAAAATCGCCAAATAATGACCCATAGCTCGGTAGTATGAAACTTTTTCACCCAACATTGTTCAGCAAATTTGTTGCCCCAAGCCTCCACTATCGATTGGCACTCAAAAATTATTTCTACTTTGTCCAGCTTTGTTCTACTTTGTTCTACTCATCAACATCAACAACTTTCCCGAAGAAACCAAAGGCGTAACTATTCTCATTCAGAAAATACCAAAAATCCAAGATGGCGTCACTTTGACAGGTGGCAGCCATTTTCTTAGGATTCATAAAGGTTCTACTCATCAATATCAACAACTTTCCCGAAGAAACCAACTGCCTAAAAACACAAAAAAAAATTTTTAAATTATATCAAGAAAAAATTTCAATTGAAATCTAGGTAGCATAATGGTTTTTTTGCTATCAAAGGAAATGCAAAACCGTATTTTAATTCAGTCTCTTTAGACTCTTCAAGCAGGTCGGACCTATGTTGGTTCACGCTGCAAATTTGTGACCGACAAACCGACAGACAGACAGACAAACAGACAAACTTTTGAATTTTATAATTATAAATGTGCATTTTTTTTTCATTTTCTTCTATCTATATGCAACAATTTGATAATTTGATAATTAATATATAATAATATAATATATATAATTAATTATAAGAAAAATTTTTTTCTTATACCGACCGGTTTCGACCGCTGTGCTAATATAATCAAGGTTCTAATTCAACCTATTCGACCGGTTTCGTTCGTTATGCGAACATCATCAAGGTAGAATTAGAACCTCCCAAGTAACAATTTAAAAATCAATAACTTCTTGGTTAAAATATCGTCATTATAACGTTGCCAGGACCGTTATTTAAAGCTCATTGTCCAGTTCTAAAGAGACCTAAGTTATATAACCGTCAACAGACCGTTATTTCATCAACAAGTTTCCTTTGAAAAACTTTTTTGTTAAATAGCCGTTATTTTACGGTTAAATAACTTAGGTCTTTTTATAATTGGGCAACGCCGGTTAAATAACGGTCCTGGCGGACGAAACCGGTCGGTTTAAGACAAGAAAAATATTGATACAATTTTCAATAAACATAAGCGTAAAAAGTATTACGTGGGGAGAAAATAGTGAATTCCAACAAGAGCGAAAGGTTGCGGCTAGAGCGGAGCGAGGGTCGTAATTCGCTCGAGTTGGATTTGAATTTTCTCTCCAAATGTAACGCAATATTTTTTGTGCTTGCTCTTGAGAAAATGAGTGCTTCCACGAAAAAATGTTCATTCAATGTAACGTTGGAGTGGTGAGAAAATAACTAATTTGTCACCTGCGGTGAGAAAGTAGATACTTTTTTACCGGCAAGAATATGTAACTTTCTCTCCGCTTTTGCGGGGACAAAACAGGAGCAAGCATAAAAAATATTTTTAATCGTTGTCCTACCGAAAACTTGTCATTACATGCATATGAGCACCCCACGGAAATTATTCATTACATGTATGTTAGGGCCCCCACCGGAAACTTCTCATTACATGTATATCTGCATAAAATGACGAGTTTTCGGATGGGACACCGATTAAAACAGTATACAGTGGGGTTGCTTAGTAAGTCGTCCATTCTGGATCATTTCGTGACACACGCAAACTCATTCGTATATTTTTAAGCAACTCGCTTTAAAAACTGTTTTTTGACTCGTGCAATTGTATACCTTGCCTTCGGCTCGGTACACAAACTCTACGCTCGTCAAAAAACAGTTTTCAAAGCTTTTCGCTTAAAAACACCCTCTTGAGTTTGGCTCATTTCACAAAATTGATCCCTCATGTAATGACTTACTTCCGCACCCCCACTGTAATCTACTATTTAGTTCAACTGAAGCTTCCCACACGTGATTAACTTAAGTGATTAAAGGCTTTCAGAGCGAAATAGGCGAAACATAAGTCCTGGTTTCCGCTCAAAAAAAAGGTACTCCGTTTAGCGTTCCGTTAAAAATTTTAATTTAATAAGATTTATTTTGTATAGGAAGTAATTAAATGTGAAAAGAAATATTTGGTACAGGCGGGGAATTGAACCACCGCACAAGCACGTCGTAGCATTCCGGGCGAGTGCTTTATCCCTTGAGCTATCTGTACCTATTCAATTCACATTCAATTTTTGTTTATTAACCGTTGTCATTTTTTCTATGATCTCTGAACCGTGTATAGTTGTATGCTATAGTCGACGCATGTATTCCCAATCATGTCATAGATACATTGACCCGCTGTGCTAGCATTCATGACATGCTAGCACAACCGAGATTTGATCGAATTCTTCATTCGTGCATGGCTTGTGTGCAGCAATTTTTCAATGACATCTTAGCTGTAAGGCTGACTTGTTTGAATGTGAATTGAATAGGTACAGATAGCTCAAGGGATAGAGCACTCGCACGGAAATAGAGGTGAGCGGGTTCCCCGAAATTCGAAAAAAAAGCCCGCCCGAACCCGAACCCGAACTACTTTTCACGGGTTTGGGTTTCGGGCTTTCGGGTTTAGCAAATCCCGGTCGGTCGGGCTTCAGGTTTTAATTTCGGATCGGGTTCGGGTCGGGTCGGGCCGTGCCGCCAGCGTTTTCCGGGCGGTCGGGCTTCGGATTTTAATTTCGGATCGGGTTCGGTCCGGGCCGGGCTTTCAGAAAAAGTCGTCCCGCACACCTCTACACGGAATGCGATGACGTGCTAATGCGGTGGTTCAATTCCCCGCCTGTACCAAATTTTTCTTTTCACATTTAATTACTTCCTATACAAAATAAATCTTATTAGAATAAATGGACGTTCAAACAAGTCAGCCTTACAGCTAAGAAGTTCGAACAAAGTCATTGAGAAATTTTAATTGGTTGAAAGAATCACGTGACGAACTTCATCGAATTAAATTTCTTAACGGAGCGCTAAACGGAGTTCTTTATTTTTGAGTGGAAGCCAAGACTAATTTTTTAGAAAAAGTGAACAAGATGAAAAGTCTGAGGGTGATGGGAATCTGTATGTATTTTCGAAGAGCAAAGTACGTACTTAGAGATGGATGCAGGGCAACATACCACACATTTTTATAATTACTTTGCTAGTCAGTTAAGGACAAAAATTGGATTCTGAAGGGATTAGAGAGAACACTACGCTCTCGAAGCAACCTTGTATGTACACAAAAAAAGGTTTAGCTCTTGTGGGTAATCTGATGAACCCAGTATTACCTGCCACAGCAGTCGTTTTTCATGAAAGAAGCACAAAAATATGTAGTTTTGCATTGCCTGGAGAAAAATTACCTGACGCCTTTTATGGCTCCTAAGAATTTCGCGCCCATACGGCAATGTGGAACTTTGCGCCAGCGTCATTCACAATATGACATTTCGTATGAGGAAAATGTTCTATTGTGAATCACGCTGGCGTGAACTTCCCCGTTACCCCTTTTATGTTAGTACATAAATTTGTAGTGGCTCGACCCCTACTTCATTACAAACACATACATACACAAACATTCAATCACTCATAGCTCACATCATTTAAAATTCATTCCATTAGCAACGCTCGGTCAGACAACACGTACAATAAAATAACATCACAAAAGTAAAACAATGAAGTTTCAATTATAGATAGAATAATTTATTATACATTATTCTACATTGGTGACCGCCGACTTTGAGCAGATTAATCCGCAACCAACAGTTAAACCATAATAGCAAGAACATTTAACAAATAAATTAAAGTGCATTCAAGTTAAAAATCGAAAATTTCAACATTTTCAAACAAGTTCAACGTAACATAAAAGAAAGTGCCGTTAGTCCAAACCACCTGGAAATGGGCATTAAAATCAATTTAATATAAACATAAAACGTTAATAATTCAATCAACGCACATAACCAAATCAAATTTAGCTGAAATAAAATAAACGAAATTGAATAAATTAATTAACATGTGCATCATAAACATTTCATCAAAACCACATGGAAATGGCGTCATAAAGGGCATCCATTGTTCAGTACCGTCATTCATATTCGTCACACATCTTCTTGCATTAATGTATCAACATTTGTGGAGTCATAAAGAAATTCAGTCGATCGAGAAACATCGTTTTAATTTTAATTTGTTAATGGAATCAACAAATAATCAAAAACGTATATTCATGGACATCCTACGACCACCTGAAGTAATAATTTCTACGCTGGAAGTTAAAGGGGTACAAAAATTGGGAGACCTGAAATACGTAAACATTCATCATAAGCATCACAGGGCCAACGAGGTTCAAATTTATCAATCGTCAACGCGACGCGATGCAAGTCATAGCAGCCGAAGTGGCGCAAGTTCCAGTAATTTGGAAACGACCAACGTGGTCCAGAAAATCAAGCCAACGTGGCATAATGACCAAAACGGTCCAAACAATCAATTATATCGTCAACAAGACACAACATGTAGTTACCAACATGGTACTGAAAGCCGACATGGCACAAAAATTCGTCAACAAGACACAACATTTAGTTACCGACAAGGTACTGAAAGCCGACATGGCACAAAAATTCGTCAACACGACGCAACCACGCATACAGAAATCCCCTATCTTCCAATCAGTCCACCGAAAATATGTTTCAACTTGGCATAACGGACTCAATGGGATTTAGGACAATCATTTAAAAGATCAAAAGCGACGCCCGATCGCCTGCGATCATCAATCAAAAACGTAAACATTTATTTAACAAAAATAGAGACCGGACTTTAATCTGCCGAAGGTACAGCAGCCATAGTAAAATATTACTTCTATGGGTGCAATTGTACCAAAACGAGAATTTTCTCAATTTTTTACCTCGAGTCGAGTGTTTATTTATTTATTTTTTTTAGAGCAAGTGAATCAATTATAATCAATTTTTTAGTAAGATTTTTTTTCAAATTTAAAAAAAAAAAAAAAAAGGGGGAGCTATTGTAGTGGCTCGACCCCTACTTCATTGCAAACACATACATACACAAACATTCAATCATCATAGCTCACATCATTTAACATTCATTCCATTAGCAACGCTCGGTCAGACAACACGTACAAATAAAATAACACCACAGGAGTTTCAATTATCGATAGAATAATCTTTTCTATATTATTCTACAAATTTACCCTTTGGAAAGTACAGCTTCACTTTCACTAATCGATATACACCTACTTTATAAACGGATGGATGTAAAGCTCAAAAGAAAATCCAGAGTAAGGCCCATAACTTGTATGCTAAAATATAGTCTACCTTTAGGCGCTCAAATATTATATTTTCGCTGATATCAGTGGACAAAGACGCAGTTTCAAAAAAGTAAGTTAGCATTTCCCTTCCTAAAAATGTTGCCTTTTAATAGCAACTAAACTTATTTTTTGGGATCCTACCTACTCTGAGAACGACGAAAAAATCGTAAAAATTTGCACAAGAACTCGTCGTTCTGAGACAAGGTTCAATCCCAAAAAATAAGTTTAGTTGCTTTTAAAAGGCAACATATTTAGGAAGGCAAATGCTGACTTACTTTTTTGAAACTGCATCTTTGTCCACGAATATCAGCGAAAATATAATATTTGAGCGCCTAAATGTAGACTATATTTTAGCACACAAGTTATGGGCCGTAAGGTCGTTACGATGTTACATCAAAAACTCTTTTTTATCATTCTCGACTAAATATGGCCCATGTAAATTTATTAGTAAACCACGTATGTGAAACTCTGTAGGTTACGAATTAATTTTGGAAATATTTTTATACTGCATTTAGAACGCACAAATTTTAAAGAGGTCCGGAAATAGACGAAATTTTGATGCGTTTTGAAAAGTGCATCGTAAATGGAATTAAAAAAACTCATAGTATCAACCAAATCGGCGAAAAGTGCATTAAAAAGTATTTATGTTTCTATTGTGAATGCACACACTCAACTATTATGGATTTATTAGTCGAGGTTATTGTGAATAACGAAAATAAATGTCCTGTGTCACCGTGAATGGAATCACCATGGAAACATGAATGAAAGTCATTCAAATGTTTGTTTTTATTATCACTCATGGTCTTACATTTAATAGGAAATAGTTGCAAAATGTTGTCTGTGCACAATAAATGTATGAGAATTACTTTTTTTTAAAGTCTCTCTCCATTTTTAATGCACAATTCGTTTACTTAATCAATGATTTATTTGGGAAGTGATTTTTCGAACTTTTTTTGCTTAAATTGCTTTGTTTTTCCATATTTCGTCGAGAATGATAAAAAATTTTAAATCCATCTTGTACTACATATGGCCAATATATGCCGCCCTGGGACTTTTCTCCAACCTCGTACTATATTGTCCATATGTAGTAAGAGTTGCATTAATAACTATTCTTTTGGTAGTTGATAAGAATTCGAAACATTTCACTTTGTGGAAAATGAACTATAACCTCAAGATATCCTATCTTTTATGAGGAGAGTTTTTATCACACTAACCTGTGAGCTATTGGATCCATATCGATTAAGAATCTATTTGGCGATGCAAATGTGAGATAATAAACGAACGCTGCAAGCAACACAACAAGAATCGTTGACTTATTCATCCTTTAAAATCACGACAAGATTTAGAAGCAAGAGCCGTTGCTAAACTGAATGTTGAAAATTCAAAAAGTATGCACAGATGCCCCCATGTTTCTGAAATCGGTGAAAAATTGACCCGATCAACATAATGATTTACTGTCGGGGTATGAAGCGTCTGACTACTTGTTTATTGTACTGCGCAGTTACAAGCATACCATTACCATTCCAATAATATTTTCTTTGTTACCATATGATGAAGTACACAGATGTCAATATTTTGTATGCAAATGGCAAAAGAATTGGAACTTCGCGCCAGCGTCATTCGCAATGATGCCATTTCGTATAAGAAAAATGTTCTATTGTGAATCGCACTGGCGCGAACTTCCCCGTTACCATGCAAATTCCTAAAAGTAACCGAAAATTCCTGAAAATCAATTTCAGTCATGACAACTGGATGGTAGGAAAAGTACTTTATGCGCAGACGGACGGAAAAACTTCAGATTTCTTCACAGAATTTAGATCCATAAATAAATCATTTAGGTTCACTATTACCGTTATTATTTGCCTACTTATTCCCACCTGTCAAATATTGACGTACACGACACTTGCTTAAGTTTTAGTAATACACATCCAGCTACAGTAAAACCTCGATTAACCGTCACTAGATTTAACGTCATCTTCTGTTATCCGACTCATCCCAAATAAAATAAAATCTCTTTTTTATCCTATTGAAATTCGATCATTGCACGAGTCACTTGTAAATTTGTATCGTATAATGTTTTACTTTATAGGCGAGAGTGTTTTGTTGAAAAAATCACGTGACGAATTCTTTCAAAAATTCTTAACGGAGCGCTAAAAGGAGTACTTTTTTTGAATTCAAACGATTGAAACCAAGACTAGTACTAAAAGTGGCGCCGTAGTCTACGTGAAACAATATCAAACTATATGTATTTCTAATCCCCTGACGGTAATGAATTCCGAATCGATTCGCAAATAGAATTTAGTTCGTTGCATTATTTCTCACATGTCAATTATTTTCCTACATTATTTACTTACTTAACCGGCACTACAACCCATTAAGGGTCTTGGCCTTCTCCAACCGGGCCTTTCCGCAGCTAACGACTCCCAGCTGGATACTCCCACAGTTTTTAAGTCGGCAAGAGCTGCGTCATACCATCTGGATTTTGGACGCCCTGCCCTCTCTTGCCCTCCGGTCTGGTTTTAAGGATTTTTTTCGGAATACGATGATCTTCCATTCGTTGTACATGACCGAGTTACTATTTCCCACCTGTCAATTATTTCCCTATATGTATATTAGAAAACATGACATAAGATTCTCCGTTCGAGCGTATATTACACACTATGAGCGAGCGAGTGCGAGTAAATTGTGAATAATATACACGAGAATGGTTTTTCGAAATTATCGCAGTGAATCGATACATTTTTTTATGGTAATAGCGATTATAAGTCGAACAATAACAAAGACTTGGTATGAAACGTGACATTTTTTAAATCTCTTTTTTTTCATTTGATTGGATTTATCGATCTGCACCACAAATCTACAAGAAAAACACAAATACATGGCCAATCGGATTTCTTTTGGCGAAGCAGTCGGAATTGCTTTCGAAACGCGTCAAAAAGTACAAGAAAAGGCGTCCGATTGGAAGGAAATCTGATTTTTTATTTGTACAGTATTGAAACCGTAAAGTGACCTTGAAGTACTTTTCGACGAGTACGCGAACTTTCATTCGTCCGATAACACTTGAAAGATCTAGTCTAGACGCGTTGTTGTTGAAAACAAAAATCTAATTGACGCACAATAATGGCACTCACTACAAAGTGCAAACATTTTTGAAAAGAAAATCAAGTGGATACGAGCCAGTAAAGGCAGCAATTTTTTTTAAGTGACGACATTGCCAAATTTCTTTAGTGTGCTTCAGACATTGAATGGCTTGACGGTTGCGTGTAAAATTTTGATTTTTTTTTTGTTTTTGCTTCAAGTGGCCTCTATTTTTGGTATTTTCGGTGCATTACGAACCCATGAATACACACGAATTACTCTGGACCTTGTAAAAAAGCATGGTGATTTGCTTTTAGTTGGTATATATGGGAAACAAAAACTAAAAAGCCACGGTCATTTATCATAAGCAGAACATTCGTGAGTTTTGTGGAACACTATCAGTCTTTACGCCCAGAATTGACGGCCCACAAATGCTTCTTCATACTTTACAGTGCTAGTAAATGTTCGACTTATGTCATTATGAACGCTCCATAAATGACGTCTGCATTTTTTTAGCTTTTTTAGACACTCCCCCACCCCCATGTCTGTTTTCGTCTGTTTTCCAATCAGTCACTCCGTTTACGAATGAACAATGAAAAGTGGTCATTGTTTAATCGTAAACGGAGAGCTAAACGGAGTGACTGTGCAACAGGCATAACTATTTTTCAAATATCATTTTCATGCTTCATAGCAGGGCAGAAAGTAGAAAATTTCAATTACTTTCGTCCTTCAGATTGGCATTTTTGACTGCTATTAAGCATGAAAAACTTGATACATCACTCGGCAAAGCACTTTCGGTCTATTGTCCTTGTGACGTAAATAACTATTTCGAATATTTCGGCATTTGATGGCCGATTTCGAAACAAGGTCAACACATCAACAAACATACATCTAAAACTTCGCATTCAATGTCACAGATAGCACATTATCTCAACCCACATCTGTATGCAATAGGAGCATACAGGAACGCATCAGTTATTACTCACAACCAACTCAAAATTCATAACTGCTTCCGTCGGTTATGACACACAAAAATCGCCAAAAACTAACACGTTGTGTGCACTTCATACCGAGCATGTATACGATAAAGTACTTTACGTCGAGTTACATACAAAGTTTTATGCAACAGAGACATCTAAATTATGCTTTATGACACTCAGTTGCACAATAGTAATTTGTGATAAAAGTTACGTATGAAGGTAGTTTAACGCACTAGATGTGAGATTGCTGATACGAGCCGAAGGCGAGTTCGGCAACACATCGTGTGCGTTAAACTACCAGCATACGTAACGTGTATCAAACAAAGTTTTTTGCAATTCACAAACGAGATTTTCTTTTAATATAAAAATTCAAAAAAAAACCTTCATCGCACTAGTGCGTAAAAAACCGTCATCGCACTAGTGCGGCAAAATGACTTCATGCGACATCGAAATGACGCACGAAAAAGCGAGTTTTTGTCGGTGAATTGCAAAAAGTACTATTTCCTTGAAAATGCTACAATATCCAGTGTTTGTTGCGATAAAAGGTCGCCTATTTGTTTCTAAATTTCACAGAAAATGAGATTGTTTCATTAAATATACCAATTTGGGGTATATTACAAACACTTTACGCTTCAAACGAGACTAAGATAATAAAGACAGAGATGATAAGAAAGTTCATGATAAGCGATTTATTCGTCTTAACACATTACTTGAAGGTTTTCATTTGTATGAGTGTTAGTGTTTAAGAAATGTGCCATGGAATGACCCTTTATAAGTTGGTAACTCTAAAAACAGATTTGTGAAAATCGAAGAAGACAACTGAAAAAAAACTCTATCTCTGAGTGCATTATATTGACATTGACAGTGGAGGAAAATTGTGGAAAATGGCTGAACTCAGAGGTAAAATGTTTATTTCAAAATAGTTTTGTTTGTGTAATAGTTTCAATGCACTTAAACATGTTGAAATGAGACAATAATTTTTTTTTCAATTTGGTGATAGTTTGTTGTTAGACCAAAGAGATAAGGTTGATTTGCTTAAAGTGATGAATGTAGTGACCGTCTCTTTTGTTGTCGTACTTTCGATTATTTGATTTAATTAGATAAACGAGACACGATTTCAAGGAAAACTTAAAACCAAAGTGTATCACACTTTTCAAAGAAAATTGCAGTGAGATTCGATTGAATCTACAAAAAATTCGTTTTTTTTCGAATTTCGTAAACTTTAGTGAATTTCTCACTGAAATACGCAGAAACTGAAGACAAAACATTCTTCTGTGACTCGTACAGCGCCGATTTGATCAAAAACGGGAGATTTGATGGAGACATTGCGTCGGAAAATGCATCTTCCATTCTATCGCCGATGATGTTCTCCAGACATACGTCGATGGACTCAATAACCACCATTAGTTCAGCTTCATTGACAGTTCAAAGTGATTACAGCTGTTACATTAGTAGCAATGTATCACCATCCGACATCCCTGATTCACCAAGTGATGTGATGCCTGAATTTTCAAGATCGTCGTATTTTGATCATCGACAAACTATGGAATGTGAACGCTGTGTGGAAGACGATGAACAGAAGTTACTCGAAAATTGTTTACGATTGGGAATGAACGCAATGCTTCATCCTAACTACCAACATGAGTCGGTGACCACTTCACAAGAAGATACAAGCAACGACTTTGTTGACAACGAAAATGACCTGCTAGACGAATGTTGGCGGAATGGAGTTAAAACTTTTATCAGAAATCAGAGAATATGATGCCTTGAGATCAAGTTGAAAAATCGTGATAAATGATCTAAGATTCCAAATATTTGTATCAATTTCATCGATCCAGACATTCATTTTTCTAGCAAAGAAAAAAAAATTCTTTACAAAATTAAAGTGCATCACCAATCCAGGCGAAATGCTACAACAAAAGATAACACAATAGATTCAATTTCGAAAATTTGCCGTTTTTAGACCCGCATAAAGAAGGAAGTTCTTCGAAAAAGGGTCTATTGCGTTTGCCATGACCTTCGTAACCAGTCGAATTTTGACCCGTTAATTGGTTACTTTTTCGATTCGACTCTAAATATTATCTTCTGATAAAATCGCCCGAAATATTTTAAAAATTGCAAGATCAAAGAAACATTGACCGAATTGAAATTATCAACGCTGCAGATGCAAACAGCATAACAAAATTTTGACCAGTACTTCCAAATGTTAACATAACAACGGATCTACTAAATCAAAGAGTTTCTCTTTGAATAATCGAACAAACGAGGTGTATATAAGGCCGCATAGTCGAGATGATTACTCAGTACTCACTCAATATGTGACCACGCTGATATACACATGGTCTTGCGACAAAGGTGTACTGAAGAGCCAAACTTTTTGTCGTGGATTGTTAAAATATAGAATGGATAGAAACATGTCTGCTATAAAAGCGACGAATAAAGTCGCCCGAAATATTTTAAAAATTGCAAGATCAAAGAAACATTGATCGAATTGAAAAAAATTTTTGTTCGTGCGTCAGTCCGTTTGTCACCGCGATTGCTCGAGTAAAACTCAACCGATTTTCAAAAACCTTTTTTTCCCTGAAAGGCAATCGAAATATATTTTATGGGATTGAATCTGCGCACTATCGGCAAGGACTAAAATAAGAAACATCGTGCAAGCCATTTGGCTCCGCACTCACCTCAAGTGGCTCCGCATTGGTCCATTTTTGGCTCCAGACAAAATTTTAATATTTTTGATCGAAACCGTAAAATCGGCTCAATAGTTTTTTCTTCAAAAAATTTTGCTTGAGGTGCATCTTACTTTAAGGCTAGGGCGGGGGAGGTGCCTGAAAGAAATCACAAAAATAATTTCGGGACCGAACATTCCAATTTTCATTGCACTTACTGCAACACACGGAAAAATCCTTATTTTAGTCACTGGCTCATCGGCCGCGGAGCAAGTGCCGTTTTTTGATTTTAAGCTTGTGGACTCAGCCAGGGCCCTAAAACTGAGTCTTTTCTAGCGCCCATCGTGTTTTTTCGACATAAAACGAGTAAATCTTATCCGATTTCCAGATTCTTTTTTTTTTCTATGAAATATAATCGAAAAGTTGACAGCAGGATTGAATTTGGCCATAATTGGTCGAAAACTTTTGAAATTACGGTCGAAAAAGTGGTCAAAGATATGCTTTCTTGAAGTTTGATGGAACTTTTTCACTTATATCTCTGCGAAATTAGAACGGAGATCGCTCTTCAAGGTTTCGAATAAAAGATGTGGACATTAAAGAATCACGAAAATTAAATTAGTGAAAGTATGTTGGGTGATTCGGGCTGTAGAGTCCTTACTGAGGGCCCAACTCATGCTAAGAACCCTACACTATATTTGGTGGTTTTTCGTGGATATTTCTTTAATGAGGAGGTTGCTTCTTGCGCGGTGTTGTGGAGAAAAATGAGGCGAAATTTTTTGTTTATGGAAGTATGGATCAGAGGCCTCTCCTAAGTGCTCAAGGTCGATTCTAAAATCGACCTAGAGGTGGGCGCCGGGGTTCTTCGGCTGGGTGTTCATGACAGTCTCTAGCGTTAGGGCTACATTCTAGACGTGTCAAATGAACAGCAAAAATGTAGAGGAGAGTTGCATCTAATCGGCTTTCAAAGACAATTTTCCTTGTAAATGTCACTGGAATACACTATTTGGGTTGCGCCGACTTTAAGTCGACATTCGGAGCAACTCAAATAATGCGTTCCAGTGACGTTTACAAGTAAAATTGTCTTTATGAGCCGATTAGATACAACTCTCCTCTTCGTTTTTGCTGAACATTCGACTAGTCTAGAATGTAGCTCTAAGTGTAGAGACTGTCATGAACACGAACACCCAGCCGACGAAACCCCGGCGCACAGCCCAGTAGATTTTTTTTTAAAATTTGTTTTGGTTTTTTTTCAAAATTTTTTTAACATTTTTTTTATAAATTTCGGGCTTTTTTAAAGATTTGAAGGTTTTTTGCGCCGTTGCTTCGGACGAGTTTTTCAGTATTTCGGTAATTTCCAATCCACAATTTAATGTGGACGTATTTTCAGGCAAAAGTTAAGGCAATATTTCCTTAAATACGTTCGAGTCTTTTTAAAACATCCATTCTGCTTGCCACATCTGTTCTCATGCGTACGGGTCCATTGCATATGTTTCAATTTTGACCATCCACGTCATTAGTGCGTGTATGGTGATTTTCTTGAAACGATGCATAAGCTGTCAAATTGATGATATTATTTGCTTGACAGCTTGAGCATGGTGTCATGAAAACCTCTATAGTTTGACAGAAGCCGTTGACGCACTAAAGGCGTGGATTGTGAAAGTGAAGAAATTTGCAACGAGGGTAAAGCTTGCAGCCGCAGCATGAAGGACGAAAGCTGCAACTTACTCAAGTTGAAACTTTCTCCACGAGGTCAACGGGACCCTAAAAACCTGTATGGAAATTATGTGGGACCCCACGCTGAGGCAATTTTTTGTGGGAAAATTTAGCTACTGGAAAAGGTGACAGGGACGTTACCACAGGTTACCCTTGACCTGGAAGGTCAAAATTAAATTTTGAATTTCCACCAAGACTTTGGATTCGCTTGTCCCTCTTCATCCAAAATACCGTTTCATCTACCCCTTGAAAAGAAAAGTATAGCTCTTCTCTACATGGAGATGTTAAATTCAAATTCTTTCTCAAAAAGTTAGAATTTTCACAACCCTGGTAACTGAAGTGTACTCACACCGCCGTATGCCATGAGAATCGACGCGCAGCTCTTCAGAAAAGAATTCGGAATAGAAGAAGTAAATTTTATCTTGTTATTTGCTTGCTTAGATAATAAATGCACTTCCACGATACGAATTTGTTTATTCATTGCGTGCAAATTAAATGATTTTATGGAACATTTAAATTACCTCAATACCGATTTTATCGTCTTACTCGCTAGTCCTTCATTCTTATACGACTTATTTTGATCGTAAAACTAATATTTTCTCTATTACTTCATGCTTTCATTAACGCAATGGACAGCGTAAGTAAACTTTGTTTTAATTATTTTTGTTCCAAAAATTGAATTTATTTATACGAAATACGCGTGCAGTCTAGTAACTCTGGCATTTGCTGGTTCTATTGGAATGACTTTCATCATTTTGGCGTGCGCACTACCACAATACCAGTAAGTTTAACATTTCACACTTTCAACCACATCGTTTAAAACAAATCTATTCCTTCAGATTATGGTGGCCATTCTTTGTCGTCCTGTTTTACATTTTCTCAATATTCCCGACATTGCTAGCAAAGCGATCGATGAACAACACCTTGTCGGGATCAAGTCCTTGCTTGGAATTGTCAATTTTTCTAACTATGGGATTTGTTATCAGTAGCTTTGCTTTGCCTATTGTTTTAGCAAGGGCTGGTGTGGTAAGTATAACAAGACTGACACTTCATTTACACAATCTTAATCTAAAAAAAATTTCTTTTAGATAATGTGGGGTGCATGTTATCTGACGATCTGTGGAAATGTGGTGGTTTATGGAACAATTGTCGGTTACTTCTTACTTTTCGATAGCGAGGATAATGTGTACGGAGGGATGGCATAGCTAATATAATGTATTTTTTTTGATCCCAAGAACTTTTAGCGTACTTTTTATCAATTTTTCTTTCGAGTGAGAATAGAAAAAGACTTTCTAACATACAAGCCAATGATTTTTACTCTTGAGAAAATTACTGGTCCACAGTTTTGTTTATTTCCATCAGATCGTTGTATCTCCCAATTGAATTGTTGAATTTCCCAAAATGTAAACTATTCTCCGTTAGAGCTCCGCGCCGAGCCATGATGATCGCTCCGATATATTTTGCGTCGGTCACCGATATGTCGAATCTTTTCGCTTCGGCCGCCCATGTCTCATCTACTTACTTACTTAACCGGCACTACAACCCATTAAGGGTCTTGGCCTTCTGCAACATGCTCCTCCAACCGGACCTATCCGCAGCTGACGTCTCCCAGTTTTTAAGTCGCCAAAAGCTGCGTCATACCATCTGGATTTTGGACGCCCTGCACCTATCTTGCCTCTTGCCCATATCTCATCACAGATCTCGATTAAACGGCAGGGAAAACTGCTATCTTTGTATTCATAAATCTAGTACTGTCCCCTCAAAAAACCGAATTCATTCGAATATCTCGTGCACAATAGAACTTACAAGCACATTTTTCATGTAAAATTTTTGTGTGAATGGTGAAAATCTGATTGTTCGATCATGCCCGCAGCGGTCTCAACACCCCAAAAAAGAAGTCCACAAACTCAAAAACTGCCATACAAAAACCTTTGGGACAAGGAGCCATATATACGCGAGCTTTTAAGATTTTCCCCTCGCCCCCCTCCCCATCTAAATTATTTTCAGCTTTCCAACGAGCCCAGACTAATCAAAATCGGTTGGAAATTGGCTGAGAATTTTAAAATGACATTTTTCTATGGGCCATGGATTTTTCTATTGTTGTCATTATTATGAAAACCTTTTTTCTGATCTGTCGGTTTCTATCTATCTATGTTTTATCTATTAACAATTTTCGATCTCGAGAACCAGTCAGCTGATCTTCCTGAAATTTTCACTGAACGTCAGTCTCGGCCCCAAACGAAAAATTTCATAGGCCGCTTTTCCGGGAAAATTCTGGAAAAGCCGTGGCATGTGGAAAAGTGGTCGGTGGTGCTATCTTCTGAATTAGAATAGCCAAGGAGTTGGTTTCTTCGGGAAAGTTGTCGAGATTGGCGAGTAGAATTTTTTTGTGACCCTAAAAAAATGGCGGCCAGCTGTCAAAATGACGCCATCTTGGATTTTTTGCTATTTTTTGAATTAAAATAGATAGACAGTTGGTTTCTTCGGGGACGTTATAGAGATTGGTGCGAAAAAAAAATTTCGGAGAAAAATCTTTTTTTGGAGAAATTTTTTTTTTGAGAAAATTGTTCTTTCGGAGAAAAACTTTTTTGGAGAAAATGTTTTGAGATAAAAATTTTATGAGAAAAATTTTTTTTTAGATGACAATTTTTTGCGAGAATTAATTTTTTGGATGAAAAATTTTTCGACGAAAATTTTTTTGTACAAAATTGTGCTTTCGTAGAAATTGTTTATTAGAAAATTTTCTTTCGGAGAAAGAAAAATTTTTTGGAGGAAAATTTTTCGAGAGAAAATTTTTTTTTGAGCTAAAACTATTTTTGGAGAAAAATTTTTGCAGAAATTTTTTTTTGTAGGAAAAACTGTTTTTTTCGGGGTATAAAATTTGGGCGAAAATCTCTTCGGAGAAACTTTTCAAAAAAAACTTTTTCAGAGAAGCTTTTTTTTTGGGAGAATTTAATTTTTTTGGATAAAAAATTTTTGGAGAAACATTTTTCGAGAGAAATTTTTCTTGATTAGAAGGACAAATGTTTTCGAGAAAAATTTTGTGAGAAAATTGTTCTCTCGAGGAAAAAATCTCTTTTGGAGAGCGAACATTTTTTGAGAGAAAAATTGATCGTGTTTTTTTGTGGAAAGACAGGTAAAATCTGGTTTGGTGAAGAATAAAATTTTTGGAGATAGACAGAAACAAGTGATAGAGTTTCGGTTATTTATTGAATAAAACTCCGCTTTTTTGAACGCTAGGTGAGAGAAAATTGTTTTTGAAGAAAAAGTTTTTTGGGGAAAATTTTTTTCAGAGAAAACTTTTTTGTCAGAGGAAAAATTTTTTGGGAGAAAATTTTCGCGAAATTTAGTTTTAATAACTGCAAACTTCCAAAACGGCTGATATCGTATACAAAAACCTCTTAAAAAGTAAAGTGTGACGCAGTCCGTAAGTCCGCTTCAAAATTAATGATATCGCTTGAGGTGACGCTATCGCTGATAATATGCAAAAGTTCGTTTAGATGAAATCTTGTGTTCAAAGTTTAATTTTCTGAAGAAATTATTACATTTTGTTTAAAACAAAATCCTTGACACGAGAAAATATTACACAAAGAAACATTTTCCAGCATTCTCATATTAATAAGGTTAATAAAAATGCAATAAGGAAGCGCATTTACTGTTTCACCAAATCCAAACAACACAACCGTCTGACTTATTCTAGTACTTTTTCAACTTTAAAATTTTCCTTGTAGGCATAGAATCAGCCATATATATTAGGTGTCAAAAGTCATATAAAAATGACAACAAAATTGTATTAAATCGCCTTTTTACCTCTTTCTCCAGTCATTGTCACCTTACGCCATTTATCTAGGCGGTGGTTCTTTGTAAGTCAAAGAGCAGAAAGAATGTATGTAGAGTTGAGGTTATGATTTAGTACATTTTTGAGTAGTCATATTTTGACGTCTAGTATATAGAAATTTGTTAAAGCTGAACTGGGATGACTAGGGTTCTTGACGTTTCAAAAAGTCAAACTTTTTCTTATATTTTCCTATAACTTTCTGTTAGCACAAATTAATTTTATCCAAACTTTATAACTTAAGTCAAAAATGTTTCAACAGTACTAGATTTATAAACACAGCGGTAGCAGTTTTCCCTTCTGTCGCGGCGGTCGCGGCGTACAGCTCTATTCTGAGCCATAAATTCGAGAACCAATTCGGCTATAAAGAAGTTTTTGGCGGCTGAACTATCTCGATTTTGCTTCATACACAAATAAAAATCTTTAAGTTATGAACATAAGATCTTAGACGATAAAAACGATTAAACTTTTAAGAATGTGAATGTCTCCACAGTTGTGACTATATTTCTTTAAAAATAAACTTACATTTTCATTACAAAATATTTATTCAGATATTCGTCTAAATGCCTCCCAAGTAATCGCTTTCACTATCCATCATTGCGAAGAAAGCAAACAATGTCGCGTATACAATAACATTTCCTGTTATTGTTAAATAACTAGCTCCCCAAAGTATCTGTGTGGAAGTGAACGTGGAATTTGTTGTGAAATTTAAAAAAAAGAAAATATTTTGAACTTACAGCTCCACTGCGTGCCATAACGATAGGTAAGTAGAAACTGCTAAGCACCAGGCCGACGGTTATGAATATTGAAAAGTCAATTCGGGATCGTGCTTCAGAACGTTTCGCCACATACGTTGGAAATATGGACGCAAAGTAAAAGGCGAAAACGAAAAATGGCCACCAAATGCTGAAAGTAATTTTTGAAATTTAAAGCATGTCGAGTGTTTAGTATTCCGCAGTAGGTATAGACATTTATCTTCTAAAGAACTTCCCCACCTAAAAGGTTCTTAACTACTTTAAGTAATTGAAGGGTCTTTCGGCTAAACACAGTTTTTAGGTTGACAGGACCGGATGAGATGTTACGATACTCTCAAGAGAAAAGGGGGAGTGTGGACTTAACTTGAGAATAACGAAAGTCTTCCCTGTCACAATTGATTCGATTGCTCAAGTCCAGATTGTGTATCAGCACTTTAATACTGATCAGATCATGTGCTCAATCGCTCAGTGTTCCGCTCCACCAAATTTTTAATCTATCCTTGAGTAAACGATCATTTCCTAGTCGATGGAAGTCTTCCTACCTCACACCAATTCACAAGAGTGGCTCTAGGAACGACGTTGAAAACTACAGAGGGGTTGCGATTTTGCCTACTATTGGCAAAGTCTTTGAGATGCTGATTTGTAAGCGGTTGAGCGACCAACTCCGCGGAAAGATGTCATGCAAGCAACACGGTTTTCTAAAAGGTCGTTCGACGTCGACGAACCTGATGGAATTCGTTAGCTACACATTGAATGTAATTGAAGATAAATCTCAAGTTGACACAATCTACACCGACATACGAAAGGCCTTTGATCAAGTCCGTCACGGCTGCTTATTGCAGAAGTTGCGTGAGCTTGGTTTCCAGTCATGTTTTCTGGAATGGATTGGATCCTATCTTAGTGACAGGGAACAGTATGTAAAGATACTGGACTATAGATCTGAGTCGTTCCAAGTAACATCCGGTCTTCCTCAAGGAAGTCACCTTGGACCCCTGCTCTTCATTCTGTATTTCAATGATGTATCGCAGGTTTTCAAAAAAGCGAAGTGCAGCCTTTTTGCGGATGACTTGAAGCTTTTCCATGAAATCAAAAATCTAGCTGATGCTGCAGACCTGCAGGCAGATATTGATGCATTCTCGGAGTGGTGTATTAGAAACCACATGTCAGTTAACGTCAGCAAATGCAAATCAATGTCTTTTTATCGATATCGGGTTAGAGCACCGATCCTTTTCAATTACTCGATCGATGGTACATTCCTTGCGAGGGTTGAAGAAACTCTAGACCTCGGAGTTCTGATGGATCCGCAACTTACTCTTAAAACCCACATTAGCAACAAGATAGCGAAGGCATATTCGATGTTGGGCTTTCTCAAGAGGATTTGCGCCGATTTCGACAATCTCAAATGTTTGACTAGCATTTTCAATGCGCATGTAAGATCCCATCTTGAGTACGCTGCGGTGGTTTGGAGCCCTTCATCCCAATCCCATAGTGACTGTATTGAGTCAATCCAAAAAAAATTTGTTATATTCGCTTTGAGGCGAATGGTGAGACGGAATGAGGACTACCGTCTTCCACCCTACGATGATAGGCGTAAGGTTCTAGGCTTAGAACGACTTTCTACTCGGCGAAAGCAGAGTCGAATATTCTTTCTTTACGATGTCCTCAATCGCAGAATAGACGCTCCAATACTTTCTACAATGTTTGAATCGCACCGCCACGTTCCGGTGCACTCTTACAATCTTCGCCATCGTAATAAACCTACCATAGAACCGACTACGGCTTTCATGAGCCTGTTGCCTCCATTTGCAGGGAGTTCGATAATATTGTTCATGTCTATGACAACAGTAACTCTCGCTCAAATTTCCGTTTCAGGATAAGATCCATGGCATAAATTATGACGATTAGTGGCTCTGCAATGACAATACTAAATGGTACATGCAAAGGGTGGCACCAATTCCGACGGGTCGACTGGGTTGCTGTCATTTTCGCGTTGCATGACCACTCTCAAGTGATATATTGCGTATATTGTTTTTTGTTTGTTTTTGTCAGCATAGTTTATGATTTTGTGTAAAAAAGAAATTGTAAGCCGATTGATAAATAAATGTTTCATAATAATAAATAATAATCTCGCTGTGTCGAAACTACAGAGACGATAGCGACAAATGGTGTATCAAATACAGCGACAAAAGGATTTCCCACTTTGAGGACTTCCTCTAAAAGCAGTAGGTTTTCTAAACTTTCAAGACCTTTCTCCCATATTAAAGGATTTTCATCAAATGTGAAGGATTTTCGCATAATTTCTCTTCAATTTAAAGGATTTCTACAAGAATTCACTAAAATATTTCGAAGTTTTTTTTTTCAAATAAATCCATTTTCTTTACTGGAGTGAAGTGATGGTGAAAAATTAAGAAAAATCTTCCGCCGCTAATAACGAGAATTTAAGGATTTTGTCAGTAAATTCACACCCGTCGCCGATGTGATTTTTCGCAGTTTCATGTAGGATTTAAATCCTGTGTGCGGGTTCAATCTATACACACCGATTGATCTGAAGGATTATTTGGGATTTTGTTGAATTTCGCAAAGGATTTTTGTTCTGAGTCTATAAAATGAACTCACATTAGCCGCGATAGCATTTTCATATTGCATTAAGTCACTACGAAATTAAAGAAACAACAAAACGCGAAGGAATTTATTTACTTACTTGAATTGTGGAAGTGCACAAGCCAAAATGACACATGTTATGCCAATGGATCCACCAAATGCAAGACAAACGATTCTATAGATTAAAAGACAATTATTGCAACAAAACACGATGGAAATATTTGCAAATTCCTTTACCCTTCATAATAACAAAACGTTGATGATGAAAATGAGTCAGCGCGCACCGAAGAAAGGAACCGAGAAAGAAAGCATTTTGGGTTTTAAAGCAATGTTTTGGGATATTTGATGGACACAAATATTTCGAAAATGTCCACTTGTAAAAAAGTGGATTTGGCAGCAAAATGTTTTTCAATTTCTTTATTATTCTTACCTTTTAGCTCAACCATTGCGATGCTGTATGTTGTGTGTTATGTTTATGATATTTTGGTTTTGAGAGGTTGGTGATACTGAGTGTACAGTGTTGCAATTTTCATTCAGACATCTGTCAAAGGAGGCGTTTGGAGAGAATGATCACATGGGTAATATTCACCACGTATGCCAAATTATTTGAATTTTTGGGCGGGTCGATAATAAATAATGAAGAATTGAATTGAAATGAAAGATTTGAAGAAAAGCTGGATGTCCTTTATGTGCGTATTTGACAATAATTTAACCAACTCAAAATATTAAAGATTCACTTTCCACAATCTTGAAATCTGTGCAGAGGTGTGAAGTGGTGAATTTCTCTATTGTCTTCCTTTTGTTAAATTTGACGTTACACAGTTGTGCTGCACTGTGTCGAACGAAGTATTTTACTAGCAGAGGTGTGAAATGGTGAATTTATCTATTGTCTTCCTTTTGTTAAATTTGACGTTTCACAGTTGTGCTGCAATGTGGCGAAGTATTTTACTATATCGTTTAAAATACATAAAGAGCACGTCGCAAAAATGTGAGCTGTCCGATTTGCGATGTTTTTTCGAACAGAATTCTGCGTAAATAACAAATTATTCAAAGTTCTTGCATCTTATACAAATAATAGATGAATCAGAATTCATCAGAAATGGGTAATTCAGGAAAAAAAATTGTTTTGAAATCGGTTGACGCGCGACCGACTCACACGGTTTATGGTGTGACCATGTATTTCACTTCAAAAATTTAATAGTGAACAAAAACGGAAATAAAAGCAAAAATTATCACTGAAAACGTTTGTTATGCCCTATTATAATGTTTTTTCGAATCAAATTCGTCAACCCTGTAGCTATCAGCGTTCAGGTTCCCGCTATGATCGCTATGATTTGAGCGTTCTTTGGTCAAATATTTTGTTGATGCTGTCGAAAGTTGAACTTCACCTAAAGAAAGCTTTATTTTGCAAGAAATGGTGACAGCTGTCAAGGTGACACATGTAAAGGTGACATTTGTCAAAGTGACACTCTGACATTTGTTTTGTCAAGAAAATTACTCTAAACAATTTCAATAGTTTTAAGGTAGCGGTAGCTACTTTATGGGAATGGTCTGGCTATCTTTCTGTGCACGTTTTTTGACAGTTTCATAAAGCTTTGAGACGGTGCGCGCGAGAGCGATTATAAGCGGAAAAGCTGTGATGTCATTTAAAAGAATTATTACCTCGCTAATTGTTAGCCTGCAACGCCTTATGAACCTGCGCCGTTCGTTCTGAATCTCGTCACAAAGCCCGTTCCACATCCCGTTTCAAATCCCGTTCTGCATACCGTCGAAGTGCCCGTCGAAAGTCCATCGCAGATACTTCTCAAAGCATAAAAATTGTACACATTTAGAACAGCCCGACATTTTCACAAATGCTGGTGACTTCAACTTGCAAAACTCTGAGACTGCACAGAAACTGATAGTTTATCTCTCATACCTTCCCATACACTTTTAAAACCATAAAAATTGACTACTTGTCCAACTGCCCGACATTTTTATCAATACTGGTGACTTCTACTAACAAATCTCTGAGACTTTGTCAAAGAAACTGATCGTTTTTCTCTCATACCTTCCCAGATACTTCTAAAACCATAAAAATTGACCACTTTTAATATCTTGATCATTTGTCATTATTTGTTAGTTTTTGCTTTCTTGTTTTGAATTTTGTTCATTTTTTTAAATGCTCCAAGATTTCAATTGTTCGAGTATAGAACTGTGCATACAATGCATCGATTTGGGTGGAAAATCATAGAAAATTATAGAAAATCACGAATTCTATTAAAACTTTGCTTCACTCTATCGGCAATATCCCTCGTGCTGGACCGAATTTTCCAGATGTTACTCACGGGACATGAGGCTATCGGTTTGGCTGTGAATCGGTAACAAACAGACATATACATACAAAAATGGGAAATTATTTTATATGGGTAGATAGCTGAATTCATCATTTATTTTAGCGTCCCGCCAAAAAATTCAAATAATGTGGTATACGTGGTGAGTTTTTGTAGAAAGAGCAATGATATTTCGCTCTCTGGAGAAAATCTCCTACATCGTGGGCTGGTTTGAAAAAGTCAAAACAAAATCAACGAGTATCGCCTGTCATACGTTAAAGATAATGAAATAAAGTTTAAAAAATAATTAAGTCGATTTATTGGAAATGTACGCCATAAGTTCCCAACGTCGTTACTGGACGTTTGGCAGTGAAAAAGAAATAGACGAACTGCGAAAACAACAGAATCAAAATTTTATTCTGAAAGCTCCGCGTCCGTCGCGCGGTGAGGAAGTGGATGTGAATAAATGGATCGTAAAACAATTTCAATTCACTTGACAGTCATTTTTCTTGCAGGAAAACAATTTATCACAATTTTATCTAACGCCATGTGAAGAGAAAGTTTTACTCAAAAGTTATGAGCTTCATTTGCGAGATTTTTGTAGACGTTTCGAACCACCGATGCCGAAATGTATTGTGGGCACAGCTTTCCATTACTTCAAACGGTTTTATTTAAACAATTCCACCATGGACTATCACCCTAAGGAAATATTGTGAGTAATCCAAATATCCTCTACATCTAGAGGATTGTCATTTATGGACAGGTCACAAGAAGTTCAATTAATAGTTTTTTACGCACCTGTTGTGGGACGGTCAGTTTTACGCTATTTCAGCGAAACAGCGTCAAAGCATACGTCCCAGGCAGGTACGCCTATCCGAGAAAAATTATGAAATTCCCTCAGTTTCCCTCCGTTTGCATATAAAACTTTTAACCCAAATATTACATTCATCTCTTAGAGCCACTTGCGTGTACTTGTCATGTAAAACGGAAGAATTCAATGTGTCAATTTCGCAATTCGTCAGCAATATTAAAGGCGACAAAAACAAAGCTATGGATATAATTTTGTCAAACGAATTGTTGTTGATGCAACAGTTGAATTATTATCTCACCGTTCATAATCCATTCCGTCCAATCGAAGGATTTCTCATTGATATAAAAACAAGATGTTCGTTAGCGAATCCGGAACGACTAAGGGCTGGCATCGACGATTTCATAGATAAAACGTTTTTAACAGATGCTTGTCTGCTGTATGCTCCATCGCAGGTACGTTGACTGAGTCGCTGTAATTTGAGGAAAATTCGAGCGACGATTTTCTTTTCAGTTGGCCTTAGCAGCAGTTTTACATTCCGCTAGCAAAGAACAGGAGAATTTAGATAGCTATGTGACAGAGTGTTTGTTCCAAAATGCCACAGATAAGCTTCCTGTTCTTATTGAAGCAGTTCGAAGTAAAAATAGTCGCAAAAAAAGCTGGACAGGCCACTAACCCAATGTTTGTTTTCCTTTAGAAATTAGGTCAATGGTGAAAGCGATCGAACAACCGGACAAATCATTCGTGCGATCGCTGGAAAAGAAATTGGACTTGTGCCGCAACCAAGAAAACAATCCAAATAGCTTGGCGTTAGTTACGAGTTCCTTTTTTTTACACGAATTATTCTCATTTTTCGCGGTTGTTTCAGATACAAACAAAAAATGCAAAAGATGTTGGAGGACGAAGATGATATTGAATTAGGCGTAAATACGTCGTATCACTTGAACACTTCCGAAACTTCTGATGGAATACATGATGCATCGATGTTGAGTGTTGAATAAATGGATAAATAAAGTTACTTTTACATGTGCAAACTCAAATGTCTTTTTTGGGAATCGAATACAAAACAAGTCACTCTCTCAAAAATTACGGATTGACAGATTTGCAAATGAAATGGTAAGTTTTCTTACATTTAGTTTTTATGGTATCGTCGTTAGCCAATAGTGAAATTCCCGCTAGCTATGGGATCCGTACTTCTATCGGAAATGGCTTCACCGAATCAAGTATATAATGTATTCAAATCACCTCTTTCTTCCCTGAGCCATAGCCCCTAGAACCCAATTCTTATATCTCAGAACTGGAAATTCCCCAAAAATGTCAGCATTTTTGAGGATTCAAGAATTTTGCACGACAGAACAGAAGTTTTTAAAAGCTCAAAGTTTTTGGACCCGTAAGAAGATAAGAAGTTCTTCGAAAAGTGGTCTTTTGCGTTTACCGGATCGGGACCCGTCTGTCTGTCTACACGAAACCTTAGCCGATTTTAAAATGTAAACATTGCGAAAATAAACACCTTGACCTGGTCTGAAAGGTAGTCGAAAAATCTTTTATAGGATTCAATCTGGGCAATTTCGGGACAAGGGCCGCTTAAATGGGTTTAGGTCTTTTGTACGTACCTCGAGTAAATCCTTTCCGATTTTCTGTTTAGCAACAATGAAGTTGGCACACAATCTTCGATCTCAGTTGAATGCTTGGTTCGCCCGTTCGCCGACGACGGAACAATTGGTGACAACTTAGAAACCATTTTGGATCAGTTCTAGATTTTTCAAATGAAGCCGGCTTAACTCTAAATTCTTCCAAATTCGAGATTTACTTCATCAACACTCCATCAGAGGTAAAGGCTGAAACGCTGGAAAAATTAAATCGTCTCTTGCCAGGCATCGCAGTACTCGATGACGCGTCATTCCAATTGCTCGGTTCTCCGATCACCTTCGATGATATTCCAGGAGCATTGGCTTAGGGGTTAAACAACGTAAAAACACTGTGCAAGCGACTGACTCTACTAGACGTTCACCCCGCATTACGCCCTCTTTGTAGCTCTACGTTTCCAACATTTGTTGCGATGCTGCTCAACATTCACGCCAACTGGCCGAGATTGACATCTTTTACCGAATTACTTGTGAAGCAATCACCAACAATGAACTGAGCGACATAGCTTGGACCCAAACATCATTGCCTATCGCATGGGCCGGACTTGGCATTCGAAAAGTAGTGGACTTGGTACATCCAGCCTACTTGGCATCAGTCTATCAATTACAGACCTTGTCAAATTGTATTCTTGCGAAATTCAGTTTGAGTGTTTTGAACGACCGATTTAACGATACACCCGAATGGATTCCAGTACAGACGAGCGATTCCATGAGATTCGTTGAGTGTGAACCACATCTTCAACGAGCTACTGTCGACCAGCAATACCAATGATCGAGCCAGACTTCTTGCGTTATCAGCAAAACCATCTTCAAAGTGGCTGCAAGCGGTACCGTCTCATCAATTGGGTCTCCTTCTGGACAACGACACTGCGAGAGTAGCTGTAGCGTTACGTTTGGGATACAATGTTTCTGAACCCCACGTTTGTGGTAACATGGTCACATCATTGGGTCACTATCGGCTGTCGTGCAACAAAATGACAAGCAAATATGCCAGACACGCCGAAATCAACAAGATTATGTCAATGGCCTTTGCATCGGCTGAATTCCCTAAACAAAATAGAACAACTAGGTTTATCACGCCGTGTGGATAAACGACCAGACGGTCTAACTAGCTATCCTTGGAGAAACGGAAGATCGTTGATTTGGGATGTTACAGTAGTTAACACTTTGGCGGCTACATACATCGACCAAACATCCAACAAAAGTGGTGCGGCAGCTGATCGGGCAGAACGGGCGAAACCCAACTATTACATTGATTTAAAGCGTCAATACCACGTCACACCAGTCGCTTTCGAATCGTTGGGACCAGTTTGTCCAAAAACGGAATTGTTTTTTGCGACACTTGGGAAACTGATGAAACGCAAGACGGGTGAGCCACGAAGCCTTGAATTTCTGCTTCAGCGAATTTCTGTCGCGATTCAGAGGGGCAATGCAATCAGTATCCGCAATAGCGACAGTAACTTTTTTATGTGATATCCTAATTCTTCTCTGTGATTTTTATGTATCTTTGAAAGTTATTTTTGTTTTGCTGTATATTGACTGTGATGTATTTTGTTTCTAATGTATTTTGATTGCAAGTTAATAAAATTGAGGGAAAAAAATGTTTAATCGAAAGGTCTAGGAATGCCCTACAATTCATCGAAGAACATTTTTTGATTGTAAGTTCTTGGACTCACCCCAGGCCATAATACTGAATCTCTACTAGGGCCTAACGTGTTTTTTCCACACACATAAGTCGGGTAAATCTTAACTGATTTTAGCAAATCTTTTCTTTCTTGAAAGATAATCGAAAAATTTGGGAATTTGGTCAAAAATGCGGTTTTTTAAAGGTTGGCGAAACATTTTAAAATTAGAACGGAAATCGCTCTTGAATTTTGGATGAAAGATGTGGACGTCAGAAAATCACGAAAATGAAATTAGTGAAAATCGCTTGAGTGGTTCGGGCTGTAAGGTCCTCAGTGTGGGCCCAACTCACACTACGCGACTCTAGACGATGTTTAGTGGCTTTTTGTGAATACTCCTTTACTGATGAGGGTTTGCGCGCAGTGTTGTAGGGAAAAAAAGTTAAATCTTTTGTACATGTAGGGTGTAGCTCCGATGCCTCTCCTAAGAGCCATAGGCCGGTCCTAAGATCGGTCCCACCTCGAAAGCTTTCATACGCAAAAATTTGACTTCCTGTACAAAAATACTCGATAAATCCAATAAAGTCAAATTTTTGGGGTGTGAAAGCTGAAAGAACAGAACAACTATAACACGGGGGGCCCGGCATTTGTGACGCATTAATGAAATGTGAAAATTTTTCAAAAGAATTTTTTGCGTTTCGGACCTTCAAGCGTCACCCCAAATTGATATCAGTTGTTTTGGAAGGAGGAACAAGGACTTGCGTCACATTTCCCTTTTAAAAGGGTTTTTGTTGTGATATCAGTTGTTTTGGAAGAAGAAATGCTTCAGCTGAACATCGAGAATAACATAAAGAACCTGATTGACTTTGAAAAGTGCTAGAGAAATCCACAAGAATCCCATAAACCTAGGAAGCTTCATTGGATGACCTCACTCATGTCGAGAATAACCGAAAAAAATCAAAAAACCTGATGGAAGTTGAAAAGTGCTAGAGAAATCCGCAAGAATCCACAAGAATCCCATAAACCTAGGAAGCTCCATTAGATGACCTCACTCATGTCGAGAATAACCGAAAAATATCAAAAAACCTGATGGAAGTTGAATACCTCACTCACCCATACCGTGAATACACTCACACAGGGGCCGGTACCCCCTTTTTTTAAAATCTCAAATCTCGTAGAATCACCATCCGAAGCTCCCTGCAAAATTTGAAGAAAAGTTATCGATCCGTTTTCGAACGCGAGCCAAAAAACACGTTTTTCATACAAGTGCCAATGGAAATTTCTAACTAACTAACCCACTAACGTAGGATATTTGCATGATCTCAGGTCCCTTGTATACTGTAAAAATTGCACTGAAAATCCAATTTTCTTAAGATCATAACTCCGGATCCACTTGACCGTTTTTTTTTTACCAAAAGGTCAATTTCAATCAGAATTTTGCGTAGAATCCGACAATCCTAATCTAAAGGGGAAAAAGTCGAAACTTAGCTGTATATATGGTTCCGCAGTCTACGAAAAAAAATTTCTGATTTTTTTCATCGTAGGGGGACTTGCGTCACGGGCGCAATGCTACCGCGCGCCCATGATTAGTCCTTAGCAGTATACAATATACTCTTTGTGTTATCCGATATTTTGATACATGCAGGTCTGTTTGTCAGAAACACCATCACATCAACGAAATAATTTTATCATTTTCATTTATCCTGGAAAAAATACGGTATATGCAGCAGTTAGAAGGGGTTTCTGAAAGGTTCTTTGTATTTTTGTAACAGCTCCTCCAACAAACCAGGTACAAAACCTCTTTAACCTTTTCGTTCCGCCTCAACCGAACTGATACGGGCTCAAAAGACCGTTTTTCTCTAAATTTTACTCAAGTTTCAACTAAAATTTAATGCGTTCGTTCTAAACAAACTAAAATTGTGCAGATAAAATTCCATACCTAATGCACTAGAGAAAAAAAATGGTCCCAACAATTTTCATGTTCGAAATTCTAAAAAGTGTTGGAAGAAATGCCGTCATACATTTCGGTAAATCTTGGAAGGAGATGGCTTGCGGCTGGACGGGGTTTCTGAATTTAAATATCTGAGAGCAATTTTCTCAGCAGATGGCAGGTTGGTTAGTAGGGTGGTTTTTTTATATGAAAAATTTTCGTTTGTCGAAATGCTCCATTTAAAGTAGCCACAAAATATTGCATGGCTGAGAAAAGCTTAAGTTATTTTTTTCAGAATTTTTGGGCGTGTTTTTCCGTTCCGGAAAATTCGGCAAAGTTTGCATGGAAAATTTTCAAAAATTTTTTGTCCATACAAAATTTTTTTTTTCATACAAACTTTGATGATTTTTCCGGACCGGAAAAACACGTCCAAAAATTCTCAAAAAAATAACTGAAGCTTTTCTCATCCATACAATATTTTGTGGCTACTTTAAATAAAACTTTTTGACATCCTGCGAAAAAAACCACCCTATTGGTTAGAGAAAGGGAATTTGAGAAGAGAAGAAAAATGGGTGATTTGGTGGCCAGTTAGTTATATGTGTTCATCAAGAAAGAATTCCGCTAAAAGAATTGTGCCGCTAAAGTTGGGTGTTCGTAAGTCATCTTTAGCCTGAAAAAATTTGACTTTGTCCGAAAAATTTCGACGTTGCATGTTGAATGTGCCATGGAACGAATTCGTTGATTTGGTCGGGTTGTATTTTGACAAAATGTACCAACGGAGTTTTGACGTCGGGGTCACCAACTATATGGGAAACTGATCAAAACAAATTCATGTTACCAGTTTGAATCCATATATTTGAATGAATCATTGAATACAAAATGCACTGTATTTATAGCGAATGCATTGGCAACTCGATTTAATTTAATTTAATTTGATTCCACATAAAAACTTGATTCATGTGTACCACAAGTCAACGAATTTGTATTGCAGTAAGAGTTGTTTTGGGGGTCCTTATGAGCATAGCAAAGGTCAATCGTAAGGAGCAATAAGATAAACATGTTCATAACGATGGCATTTGGGAAAAATCGGATGGAAGAGGCGGTAATACTGGTTTGGGCATATTGAAAGCATGAGTTATAAACAGGCTGAATTTAAACTTGTAAAAATTGGGAACATTCGAAAAATGTTTAATGAAATTTTTCGCTGGATTCGAGTCGAAATCAAAACAAGGAAATGAGAGAAATCACTTACCTAGTGAATTGTTGTCTTATTTAGGAAACAGCAAAATTCTAGGCGAGTGTCTTGGCAGTTTTCGTCGTTGTTCGTTGTAGTCATTTGATTTTTGGTGCCATAAAGATTTTATGCTAATTGGACAATAAATCTCTATTAATGTTTAATCAAAAACGTTCAAGATGTTTAATTACAGTCATCAAATAAACGTTTTGATTAAAGCGATAATAAACTTGAATTTATTAGCAATTATAGGATTTTTATCAGATATCCATTAATCACAAACACAAGAAATTATACTTTTAAATATTTGCTTAGACCATCAAAACACTTAGTAAAATTTAATTATTATTAAAAATTGTATTTTCTAATGTTTTTGATTTTTTTTTACAACTTTCCTAACAAATTAACAACGTAACATCCATTATTTTCAAACGTTTTCATAAATACATTGTCTTTCACACCAGCTATCATTTTAATTTATTTAATGTTTACTTATGTATTGCTCGTAGCTGGCTACAATTTGCTTTTTATTTTGAGATTTTCTTGTTTTTTTTCGTAACTGCTTTACCGAATCGTTGATGATCATTAAATTAAATTAAATTAACATTTTTTATTTACAGTGTTAAGTAATATGGTGAAATTATTTCCGACTATTCTTATTACATCTATACAACTTATATTTTTGTTGTTGTTGTTATTTTTTAAACCGTTTTTTCTAGTTAAATAATTGAAGCGTTAAAAAAGTCTTGGTGTGGTGTTTTAATTTGCATGATTTGCATCCAAACGAAGTAAATATTTCGTTCGCCCATCGATTACTTTGTACTTATAGTAAGCAGTCACCCCACTATTTCAACTGAACAATGTTCAGTGAACATAAAGAATGATAAAAAGTAAGATAAAGTAGAACTATCCGAGCCCCAACATTGGAACGTCAGTTTACGCCTTGGAATTAAACTCTGCCACCCTTTCGTATTCGCTTGTGGTATTCCTGTGGACTCGCTAGGCAGGCACGGCCTACACTGCAAGACCAACTCTGAAAAATATTTCCGACATGCAGAACTCAATCGTATCCTGAACAGAAGTTTAGCTTCAATCAACATGAGTTCCTAGCTAGAGCCCCCCGGTTTATTCCGAGACGACGGTAAAAAACGCCCAGACGGCATCACCTACACCGCATCGAACATGACTGGCAGAATTAAGCAACCGGGTATGGCTTCGGTAAAGGCTGCAATTCGGAAGCACAACAAATACTCCAAAATTGAACAAAGCTATCTTTTCGTCGCATTTGCAGTGTAATCGTTAGGCACCTGGTCGAAAGAAGCAGTAGAGTTATTGTACAAGATCGGCTCTAACTGGTGAACCGAAGTCTAGATAGTATCTGTTCCAAAGGGTATCACTGGCCATTCAGCAGGGAAATGCTATGTGTGTGATTTCCAATATACCGAAGAGTGCTCCGATGGAGGAAATCTATTTCGTTCAGTAAACCGTGAATTTTAATACTTTTAAATTTTTCCATAACGATCACATCTATTTTTTAGATAAATGTAGAAATATTAGCATTGGATTTGAAATAAAAATTTTGTTGTTCACGGGTGAGACCCGAACTGCGGCTGCCCGGCAAGTTGAAGGTTGTGAAGGTTGTGAGTAAAAAATTAGTAAATAATTCGTCGCGGAATATAGCGTTCAATTAAATGATCAAGTACAAGTCAAAATGGCCGCCGCGTCGGACGTGTTTGATTTTGCTCCGTGTAAGTTTTGATTATTTTTACTGTTTTTCCGTTTAAAGCCGGGTTTTTCGTTTGAATAATTTAATTTTTACTAGTTGTTTGTGTGCTAAGTGCCGGATCACTCAAATCTTTACGCGGTTTTTATTGTTTATTTTTCCTTTTCGTGTTTCCAAAGCAACGCGATTCGAATGCAACGTGACAGTTATTTTTCTTCACTTTCTCCATTGCTCATTTTATAGCTTTGGATTGTTTTCTGTGCGGTGTGCGCGTTCTAATTTGAATTTTGGCGTCTTTGAATTTCAATTACATTTCCATTTTAATTTCCGAATGGCGTCAAAATAACATAACCTCAATGTTGTGGTATTTTTCGAATCATCGTTTTGCTAAACAATCTAAACAATACGGTTTACTTTATTTGTCGTTCTCGGCATAATGCTTCGGGTAAAATGTTTATGATCATAATTTCGGTTGATGATTTCGCTATATGCATAGCAATTCGGTTTGGTAAAAATATAAACAAACTAACACATTGCATTCCGAACAGCCGTTCTTGGTGCCCATTAAAACTTGTACTTCCGGTGCGGTTCGGCTTACCAGGCCGTCCCACTGTATTCATTCTCGGTAAAAACGATTTCACACAGCCTCGGACGAGTGTTGGTCACGGGGTACGACCAACGCGGGACATGACAGGTACCCCATCGTTGACGATCAGGCAATGTAAAATGGTTGATGGTTTGTTTATTGGAAGTCTAAACGTTAATGGGGGTTTTCGGGATCGCAGGGAGGAATTGGTGGATCTGGCTAAGAACTACGGTATAGACATATTGGCGCTGAGTGACGTTAGGAGGAAAGGACAGACTGAAGAATACGTGGGCGCCTATAAGGTGTTTTTGTCCGGGGTTCAGTCTGGTAGGGCAAATTGTGGGGTTGGAATCGCAATCAGGAAGGAATTGATCAAATTTGTCCTAAATGTTCGTTTCGTAAATGAAAGGCTGATGTGGGTCTCTGTAAAGTTAGCGGGGGGAATTTATCGCTTGGTTAGCGTATATAGCCCTTGCAATGGCAGTGATGCTACTGACTTGGACACCTTTTACGAACAATTGGGGGACGTGGTTAGCAAGAAGGGAAATGAATCCTTGATTTTGCTGGGGGATTTTAATGCAAGAATAGTTAACTTTAAAAACAACTCAGGTTATGGGAGTGTAGTGGGTAGATTTGGGGAAGGAACTCTGAATTCAAATGGTAAACGGTTGTTAGATTTTTGTGATTTCAATGGGTTAGCAATAACCAACTCTTTCTATAGGCACAAGTGGATCCATCGGTATACGTACGTCAATGAGGGTTTGGGTCACAAATCCATTATTGATTACATGGTTATAGAGCAGGACAGGAGGCAAGTAGTCAGGGACACACGTGTTTTCAGGGGTTTCACTTTCGGTTCTGACCACTACTTTTTGGGTACACATCTGTCGGTTGGCAAACGCAAATTTCGTGTGGGCAAATTTAGGGAAGAGGCAGTTAGGTCTCGTTTTATGGCAAGATTCGCCGAAGGATTTGAGGGGCTTCCAGCTGACTGCGGGGACATTGAGGCTGAGTGGGCGAATTTTAAGAAATTTGTCTTGGATCTGGCTGAGGAATGTCTGGGCAGTGTCGCTAGCGGGGGTCGAAACAAAAAGACGGGTTGGTGGAACGCCGGTATCAGGGGGGCTGTATTGGAGAAAAGGAAACTATACTTGGTTTGGTTACAGGACAGGACGGTGGCGAAGTGGGAGGCTTATAAGGCTTGTAGGCAACTGGTTACGGATCTAGTCAGGGAAGCGAAGGACCGG
>CM055404.1:14982479-15022810 GCA_029228625.1 Pseudolycoriella hygida
GACCTCACTCATGTCGAGAATAACCGAAAAATATCAAAAAACCTGATGGAAGTTGAAAAGTGCTAGAGAAATCCACAAGAATCCCATAAACCTAGGAAGCTCCATTGGATGACCTCACTCATGTCGAGAATAACCGGAAAATATCAAAAAACCTGATGGAAGTTGAATACCTCACTCACCCATACCGTGAATACACTCACACACAAACACAAAAAAAAATTATATGGGATTTGTATGGGAGCTTCCAGGAGCCCTAGCGCCCAAACGAGGCCGGTACCCCCCTTTTTTTAAAATCTCAAATCTCGTAGAATCACCATCCGAAGCTCCCTGCAAAATTTGAAGAAAAGTTATCGATCCGTTTTCGAACGTGAGCCAAAAAACACGTTTTTCATACAAGTGCCAATGGAAATTTCTAACTAACTAACTAACGTAGGATATTTGCATTATCTCAGGTCCCTTGTATACTGTAAAAATTGCACTGAAAATCCAATTTTCTTAAGATCATAACTCCGGATCCACTGAACCGATTTTAATGGGTGAAAGGTCGATTACGTAGAATCCGATAAACTAGGTCTCAGGGGGGTACGACGCAAGGGAAAAAAGTCGAAACTTAGCTGTATATATGGTTCCGCAGTCTACGAAAAAAAAATTTCTGATTTTTTTCATCCTAGGGGGACTTGCGTCACGGGCGCAATGCTACCGCGCGCCCATGATTTCTATAAATCGTTAAAATTGTAATCGAGTTACATTTCACCGGAAACCGAAAATCAGCTTCGGCGATTTCCATTCGAGCCAAATGGTAACCAGGTTCGCAGGTTCGTTCATTACTTCTATGCTATGGTTATGTACATACAAAAGAAATAAAACTATTTAGGTGGCGCCAAGTTCTGTAGCCCTTGGCCCTAAATTGCCCATTTTCAATTGAATACCTTTCAGAAGACGAGTTATCTTGTTTACGGGCGGACGGAGCGGACGGGCTACTAAGCTTCGAATTAGATTGGTCAGAAACGTCGTAACAAACGCATAAGGTCTCATTTTTCGTACGGGTTCAATAATGATCTCCTTAGCAACTCAGTATGAATCGATTAAAATTTTAGTTTATCGGGAAGGTAAATAATAAGATGCAAAATTGTGCTGATTCATTCTGAGCGGCTGTATACATAAAGACTATTTTCGTCTGGAAAATTTTAGTAAACTGTTGACGTTGGTACTTAACTGTTCAATTGAAACAATGAAGTTTTGCATTATTTTCGCTATTTTGGCTGTGTTGGCTGCTCAGGTTCTTTTTCCAAATATTTATAGCAATAACTTGTACTTGAGACTCAATTTTAGAACTCAGTGACCGCAGTACTTTGTCCATTTTACATACTCAATTGTCCAGCTGGTCAAACTCTAATCTGGGACTACACGGATAATTGTTGTGGAACTCAGTCATGCATTCAGACAACACCCCCTGCTAAACGAGGAATCTGTCCGCTATACATCCTATCATGTCCAGCTGGTACAACTCACATCTATGATTACAAGACAAACAAATGTGGAGATCAGTCATGCATTCAAAACGAACCAGATGCAAGTTGTTATGATTAATAAAGTCACTTGAAATATCGCAAATTTTAAACTCGATTCAAATATGAATCAACAAAACCACTTAAAGAGAAATATGTGACACAGTAGGTCAACCGGCAGTACAACCCTTTAAGATTCTTGACCTTCTTAAACATGCTTATTGAACCAGGCCTATCCGCAGTTAAAGTCTCTCAGCTGTACACTCCCATAGTTTTTAAGTCGGCTAGAGCTTCATCGTACCATCTGGATTTTAGACGCCCTGCGCCTTTGGAAGTTTTAGTTGAGTTAATTTAAAAAGGTTCTAAAAAATGGGAAGTTGGAAAGTGGAAAGAAGTCTAGAGAAATCGACACCAATTAAAAATTCTAGAAAGCGACATAAACGTCGTACGTTACGTCCGTCGTACGAATCTGGACAGGAGATGTAAATGCGATGCAAATATTTAAAATTATCTAAAACTCTCTCTCTCTCTCATTGATGACGCATGCCAGCCGTACTCAAAAAGTCAACAGAATTGAAATTATTATTTGTTTCGAATTGATTTCGAGTTGATGTCAAAACATGACATGATTTATTAACTTCTGAATCCCAAGAACATGTAGAATGGGGCAACTTATTTAAATCAAATTACAATTGCCGAGAATCCGCCTATTATGTAAAGAAATAGCACATTTGCTAAAGAGTTTATCTGACAAAAACAACATTCCGACGACTAACACGTTAAAACAAATGATGCTCAATACCCGCAACGAATGGCAATAAACGAGGGGTAACAAAGTAATATTCATCCGAACAATCTTTCATTGCTTCGTTACTCAATTCGGTTATGCAAACACAAAATTGCCTTTTTTCTAATAAAATCTTATCAAATTATTGAAAAACTTGCCCTCTTTTAAATCCTCCCAATCTACCTCCCAATCATCCTCCTAATTCCACTTCCAATTCTCACCACTCCACGTACACTTTCATAATTGAATAAAATTTTGCAATAATCTTAACCACGTACGTGTGTATATACTTCTGTATGCGAAAAAAGACGCGAAATTAAAGAAATTTGAAAAATTTGATGCGTTTTCAAAAGTGCATCGTAAATGGAGTTAAAAAACTCAAAGTGTCAACCCACCACGCAAAAAGTGCATTTAAATAGGAGTTATGTTACTATTGTGAACTGTCCATGCCGAGGTTACGTCATTATTGCAAAATTTTATTCAATTAACGAATCAACGACAACACTCACGTCAACACTCAGATGACTCTGAAAAAAACTACGATTGTGAACATAAAAAAGATAATGAACGATGTCTGAAAAAGACGAAAAGTGTCATCAAAACTCGGTTGCCGAACTAGTTGGCTAAGTCGAACTGTTTTAATGTAGAAAATCAGAAAATTAGATATTAAGAAATGATATCTAATATAAGAACTACAAAGATTGTTACCATACGCTAAAGAAATAAATAAATAAAGTCAAAGCCACCAACTATCGTGTACCGTTGAAAGTTCCGATCAATCAAAATGTGAAAGAGCAATTCCTCTGCTTCCTTTGTCCAGACATGCGAAAACATTTCGCCGACCCTCCAAACTTGTTGGTCACTTCATCGAGCGTATTTTGGGAAGTTCTTGGCCAATTTTATTCTGATTGGAACTTGAAATCACTTTTTCGACTATCTAGTAGGGGAAATAAGAGTTTTGAATATCTCAACGAATTACTCGAGTTTATGAGCAGACAGGTAACAGACGGATAACATTTTTTTAGAGATTTCACCTATTGAAGAGGGTTGCATTTGTTAACAGACTTTTTAAGCGACGCTAACGCTAACGATTTGATAAAAAGTTAGTATCGCTAATGTAACTCGCAAAAAAGTATGTTGAATTTGTGTTACCTGTTTTATTTGTTATTTGTGTAACCTGTTGGACGATCGATTGTAGACAATTTCGTGGGTTGTGCCTAAAAATAATCGTCCAAAACAGGTACTCATACAACTTCACAAAGAGGCGAAATCAAAAAAACCCTTCCGAAAGCACAAAACTGACCCCCAAATAGACAAAAATGTTCACCTCAATTTTCTCTACAACATAGCAAAAAACAATTTTTTGGGTTAGGGCCGGCCTGAGTACAGACCTAGGGTCCTAAGTAGAGGCCTCGGACACACACTTCCATAGACAAAAATGTTGCCCTCAATTTGCTCTGCAACATAGAAAAAAATTTTTTTGGTTGGGGCCGACCGATCTTAGGACCGACCTGAGGACCACTTGAGTCATAAGCAGAGGCACCGGCTCCGAAGGAAAGGGGTCTGGGGTAAATACTCTGGAACCCAGAATGGAAGAGAATTTCTATCTAGGAAAGTACGCCAGTGTGTTTCAGGCGGAAACGTTTGCAGCGATGAAAGGACTACGGTGCTCTTTCCAACCGGAATTGGAGAATGAAAGAATCACTGTACTTTCTGATAGCGAAGCGATTATTAAGGCGATAATGTCGCCTGTCACAACTTCCAAACTTATGAAAGAGTTCAAGGAGACCCTGAACAAACTAGGTTTGAGAAATCAGATAATGGTCGCTTGGGTACTTGGGCACTCTGGAATAGAAGGTAGTGAAAAGGCAGATGAGCTGGCGAAGCTGGGCTCTAAATCTGTTAGCCACGGACCAGAACCGCTCATTCCCATACCGCAGTCGCTGTGTGACAAGGTGGTAAAGGATTGGACATGGTCAGAGGCAAACAAGCATTGGCAAGCTTATAAAGGAGGTCTACATACAGAGAGATTCTTCCCAGTGGCCGATCGTGGTTGGGCGAAGGAACTGTTGCACATGGACCGGGATCGAATAAGAAGAGTTGTGGGAGCGATCACGGGACACTGTGGACTAAACAGTCACTTGGCCAAAATGAGTATCATCAACGACCCTAACTGCACCTGCGGCCTTGGTGAGGAAACGGGACACCACATTATTTGTGAATGTCCGAACTTTTCTCTACTAAGACATAGGATTCTTGGTGGTCATGTGACCAGATAATTCGGAAAAAGAATCAAAAAATCAGTTAGGCTTTACCCGATTTATGTAAGCAAACACGTTGAGCCCTAGTAGAAACTCAGTTTTAGGGTCCTGACTGAGTCCAAGGGTTTCTAATCAAAAAAATTTCTTTCATGAAATGTGAGACATTCCTAGACCTTTTGATTAAAAAAAATTGAAAATCGGCAGAGACTTTCTTTAGTTATGTACAAAATACACGTAGGGCCCTAGCAGAAACTCGTTTTTAGTGCCCTAGCTAAGTCCAAGGACTCAAATCCAAAAATGTTTCTTCCATAAATTGCGGGCATTCCCAGATCTTTCAAACAAAAAAAAATTGAAGAAAGTTCGAAAAAAAATTGCACTAGGGCCGATCTTTGAACCGACCTAGAGCACTTAGGAGAGGCACTTCCATGAACAAAAATGTTCGCATCTTTTTTCCCTGCAACACTCAGAGCCTATTTTTGGGAATATAATTGGTCAAAAATAGACCTTGGCAGCTGCACAAAAAACCTCATAATTAAAGAAATATTCACGAAAAATCACCAAATATCGTGTGTGTCGCGTAGCGGGAGTTGGCACTACAGCTCGAAGTACTCAAAAGATTTTCACTAATTAATTTTCGTGATTTTCTGATGTCCTATCTTTTATTTAAAACCTTCAAGAGCGATTTCCGTTCTCATTTCACTAACCTTCAAAAAACCACGTTTTTGATCAATTTTTCGATCGTAATTTCCGGTTCCGACCGATTTTTTCAATTATCTTTCAGGAAAAAAAAGATTTTGAAAATCGGATAAGATTTACATGGAATAATCAAAATCAAAAAGTGTTCTTCCATAAAGTGTTGGGCATGCCTAGACCTTTCGAACAAAAAAAATTTATGAAAATCGGAAAAGATTTACGCGAGTTATGTACAGAGGAAAAAGAGGAAGAACCACTTAAACGGCCCCAACTCGGCGGGTTTTGAGCTGACAGCGCACCTCGCAGCGCACAGATTCAATCCTTTTAAAAAATTTGCAATTACCTTTCAGGGAAAAAAAGTTTTTGAAAATTGGTCAAGTTATCCCGGTGACGGACGGACGTACATTTTTTTATCGCTGATTCGTCATCTTAGGACCATAATCGAAACTCCCCCCTCTTACTCCCGTTACAAACGTCGTGGTAAATGCGAAAAACCCCTCTTTGAAGAACTTCGTTCTTCGTACGGGCCTAAAAATTTGTTTTCCTCATAAGGGGCGTGGATATAAATATTTGCCTGTGGTAAACAGGCAATTTGGTTAGGAGACGTCGCAGTCGTCGATAAAGAAGAGAGGAACAGACGACGTAAGAGCACATTACAAAAATATGAACTGTCAAATTTGCGATGTTTTTTTAAAATAAAGTCCTGTGTAAATAAGAAATTATTCAAAATTATAACTCGTGTACTGTGGGAGGAGGGGCAGTTAGAGGAATGTTAGATGAATGAGAATTTAAAAAGTCTGTGTATGAAGAACGAAAGCTGCTTTGCAAAATCATCGCATTCCAGGTTCGTTTGCGATATTATTTCAGATCAAATTTGTACCTAAGACTTTTTGAATTCTGATTCATCTATTATTTGTGTAAGTCATTCTCTCACATACATGAGCTAAAATCTTGAATAATTTGTTACGCAGTTTCTGTTCTGACAAAACATCGCAAATTTGACAGTCCACATTTTTGCGACGTTCTCTAAAGGCTTTATACAATCTATTGCGATTTTTTGCTCATTTTAAATCGAAAAATTAAACACAAATTTACAATATTTCTTATGTCCCATCATATCGAACCAATTATGGTCTCTCAATTTTAATTAAAAATTGTCGATGTGAAAACAATTCAAAATACATTGCTATCAGCCGAAAAATTTCAAATTAGGGACGATACTAGCAACAAATAAACGTTGGAGCTTTGATATAGTCATTCAAACGGTTTTTCAAATGTATGAACATAAGAGGCCATATGCTTCGTATGGGTCTATAAAATATACACAAGTTTGAAAGACACGCAAGACAAAACGAGATAGTTTTTTTAGCAAGTGACTCGCCCACGTTGTAAACAAAAAATATTCACACGTGTTTCACCTGCTCATTGCGCAATAACCGTACCATAAAGAACATTTTCAACATCTAAGCGAAAAGAAAAACACTTTCAACAACCATGCGCATATGAAAACATTAAGGATCCTCTATAATCATCGGGGGAAAAAAGAAACATCGGCTACATAACATTTTTGTATCACCGACACATCCATTGGAAAAGTCGGAAAAAGTTTTTCATTTCAGTCGAATACTTCAAATCGAAACTATAAGTGCTGCGAATGCGAATATATTTGCGGATTTAGTTTTCTTCCTGTGTGTGAAAGAAGAAATAAAATAAAGAAATTGTTGGAACTTTTCTTTCATAAAGTTTTTTTTTTTTTTTTGAAATATTCGTGTAGTGAAAATAATGTGAAAATGAATAGAAATGAACGAATTTCTGTGATATATCGTACTTGTTGTGTGTTGATGTAGGACGTTTTAAATGTTATTAATTGGAATAGCTGGTGTGAGATTTAAGTGTCCGAAATGAAAATGCAGAATATCTCAATGAAATATCCAACAACGTCTTATCGCGCTCAATTTTTATCGACTAAGTGTTCTATGATAATTGGGCGAATATTCTCTTCGATTATATTATACACATACATCTGCGTCGCAATGCAGATATTTTCTTAAAATTGAAAAATGAATGAGTTTTTGTTCTTTCAACATTACTTTTAATCTAATTGCGTTAGACGATTTACGTTTAGAAACATTTCCACTTTGTTTGTTTTCATCAAATTTATGAATAAAACTAGAAATATTTCCTGTAGAAACCTTGATGTGATTCCTATTTATTGTTTGACGTAGATGTATAGTGAAAGGTGTCTGTCGAATGAAAATTGATTTTTCGATGGTGCATTTTCTTCACGAAAATTTACAGTAGAAAATCTATCTCTGTTACATTATGTAGGTCATGAACTTTGGTCATAATATTGGTAAATACGAAAGTTGATAATAACAAGTTGTAAGACCATTGAATTGTAAATTTTTTTGCCGATGCGAAAAATATTTCAAAGATTTGAATATACTTTTCGAAATAAATTAACATTTTATTAGTCAGTCGACAAGATCACGCTAGACACATTGGCACGGTACGTTCACGCAAAAACTTAATCAAGCAAATGAAAACTTTTAGCTTCACATCATAATTGTGTTAAATCTGTGATATAAAACACATTTGAGACTTTTTTTTTATTATAAAATTTGTGTGCCAAGAGTATTTGTTTGTTGAAACAAAGGTGAACATGGTTGGCACAATAGGTAATTGAGTTGCTGTTTTCAAGACCCAGAATGTTGTGCGAAGCTTTGTCAAGTCTTTGCGGTAACTGAACTGTAATGAAAACATTTTTTCGTCGGGAAAATTTCGTTTTATATAAGAGGCGCCACTTAAAAAAAAATGAGTGATAATGAAAACGCCGGCACCTCGGTCGGTACAGATGGTGTACTCCATTTAGTGACTTCAAATTAATTTTCTGAAAATTTGTTAGATCTGCGGTGATTTTTTTGGGATTTATTGAGATTTATCAAGATTTATTGAGATTTAATAAGATTTATTGAGATTTATTAAGATTTATTGGGATGTATTGATTTCATCATCCTCTGTACACTATAAAAAGGGAAAATATTAAACCGATCATCCGAAAAACTATTTTGATAGTCTATTTTTTTCTATTACTATTTTAAGTTTGATAAATAGATTGATAGATTTGATTAGATTTTGATAATCCGGCACAGAGATATCCCAGAAATAAAAAAGTGATAGTCCAGAAATTGAAAATAGTCCAGAAATAAACATTAGCTTCACGGACCCGTACGAATCCCGTTGCAAGGATTCCCGTTGCACTCATTCCCGTTGTATTAATAAATTCAGGATTATGTATATTCATCTCTATTGGAAATTGCCGAAATGGCAATATTGAAAAGCCCGTACGAAGAAGCACTGTAGAAAACTCGTTGTAGGTCTGTCTCGGACCCATATTTGGAAACCTCTGACCCATATTTGCATGCACAAAAATATTCTACTCAATTTTCTCTACAACAGATCAAAAAACGTTTTGCGCTAGGGCCGACCTTTAGGACCGACCTAGGGCCTTAAGAAGAGGCCTTGGACCCATATTTCCATGGACAAAAATATTGCACTCAATCTCTACAACATAGCAAAAAAAATTTTTTTGGCCGACCTTTAGGCCCGACAAAGAACCCTAATTACAGGCCTCGGCCTCAAATTTTTTCTTGAGGACTGTTAGGTCTTCTATTACCTCTGAAAAAGAATCAAAAAAATCGGAAGGAATTTACTAGGTTTCTATAGTAAAAAGACATTTGGCCCTATCCATTGGGTCTGCCTTAGTCCAATGGCCCGACCTCAAAAACATTTTTTGGCATAAATTGTTGGGCTTTTCGAATAAAAAAAGATTTATGAAAATCTGAAGAGATTTACTCGAGTTAAGTATGAAAACCTCGCAGAGCCCTTGCAAAGACTCATTTTTAGAGCCCTAACTAACTTCAAGGGCACAAACTCAAAAAAATGTCTTGCATTAATTGTTCGGCTTTCATAGACCTATCGAATAACAAAAGATTTATGAAAATCTAAAGAGATTTGCTCGAGTTATGTACAAACAATTCGTAGAGCCCTTGCAGAGACTCAGTTTTACAGCCCTAACTAAGCCCAAGGACCCAAACTAAAAAAAATTTTCTTCCATAAATTGTTGGGCTTTCATATACCTGTCGATCAGTAAAATATTCATTGCAATCGGATAAGGTTTACTCGAGTTATGTACGAAAGACCAAATCCACTTAAGCGGGCCTTGGTCCAAAAGTGCTAGACGGACAGACGAACAACGTTTTTTTTTTGCATATTTCTTCTATTTATACCCAAAACGAAAAACCCACCAACTCCCGGGTCGAAATTCGACGTGTTACAAACGTCGTGGTAAACGCGTAAGACCAGTACTTAGTACGGGTCTAAAAAACTGATAGTCCAGAAAATACATTTCAAAAAATTAATTTAGAAACCACAATCATCCAATCTTTACAATGTTATTGAAAAATGAGCTGTTTGATGGACTGGAAGCTGCTACGTGGCTAATGAAACTAGGGAATTTGCACTTTATTGAAGCTCCACAAAAACTAGGTGGCTAAAGAAACTAGGAAATTTTTCCTTTAACGAAACGTCACAAATACTAGGAGGCTAACAAAGCTATTAATGAAACTCCACAAAAACAAGGTGGCTAATGAAGCAAAGGAACATTTCCTTTTACGAAATGTCACAAAATCTAGGTGGCTAACGAAGCTGAAGAATTTGCGCTTTAATGAAACTCTACAAAAACTAGGTGGCTAACGAAGATGGGGAACTTTTCTTTTTACGAAACATCACGAAAACTGGATGGCTAACGAAGCTGGGAAACCTTTCCTTTTACGAAACATCACAAAAACTAGGTGGCTAACGAAGTTAGAGACTTTTTCTTTTAACGATATGTCACAAAACCTAGTGCTAGCGAAGCTAAGGAATTTTTCTTTTTGCGAAATGTCACACAAAGTATGTGACTAATGAAACTAGAAAATTTCGTACATACCTTGACTATTTGCACACTATATAAAAGATACTATTTGCATCAATGTGGAGCCGGGTGCAAATATTCTTTAATAAAATATTAACCTGGGTAGATAATTAACGGCTACTTGCACCCAGTTGCAAATAGCATCTACGAAAATAAAACGTGAAAGGATTTTATTTATTATTCATCACACGCACGTATAACTTTTCTTATACAAAAGGGGTTATACAAAAGGCCCCATACCCTTAAACAGAAAAGGGCATTATTCGACAATGAGGGCTCTAGGACCGATTCTCCCCAGTCAAAATATCCTCGGACGATATATCCCCGGACAAAATGTCCCTAGTCAAAATATCCCACAAAAAACGGACAAAATATCCCCAGATGTAATGTCTACTCAGAAATGGTGAATATAGGTAGGTAATATTAATTAGATATTATATCGAAAGCCTTGCAGGCGGCCTTACGTTAATGGGGCGCTGCCCCAAGCCCCGGTAGGGGTTCCGCCCCTTAGACCCCGCAAGAGAAGATATTTCCCCCTTGACCCCCTTTTCGGGGCTGCCGCCCCTCGACCCCGCTTTTTTGTTTTTTGTTGTTTATTTCAGGCCTGCGGCGCTAAGTATGCTCCACATTGATTATTCTTAATTTTTGAGTGTGGATATTTTGTCTGAGGTGATATTTTGTTCGGGAAATATTTTGTCCTTTTTTTTAATGGAAAAATTGTGATTATTATGTTCGGTTATTTTGTCTGGGGATATTTTGGTTGGGGATATTTTTTTTTTTGACATTGGGTCCTAGCCCCGACAATGAGTGAGGAAGGGTCAAAAATTATAGTTTAGACTCACCTTTAGTTAGCCTTGACTCGATTAGATTTGATTTGCACCAGTGACCAGTGACCACCCCTTTCCTATTTTAGGATTATCATTTTTCGGGACATCACTTGCGGGTGGTAGAAATTCAATTTCTGGGATACGCTTAAACGCTTTTATTTTGTTACATAATTGATTCTGTCTGACAAACCTAAATTTTAGGTCCCACAAGTTATATTTTGTATAGTAAAATTTCGAATTTTAACGCGCGGTTCGTAATTTTTGTATGCAGAATATAACTTGTGGGACCTGAAAATTGGATTTGTCTGAAGGAATGAAATTGTGTAACAAAATAAAAGCTTTTAATTGTATCAAAATAATTTTTTCGGAATATCAATTTTCTTTTTTTGTACTATCAAAGTGGCAGATTATCAAAAATCTTTTTACAGATGATCGGTTTAATCATATGCCCTATATAAACTCCTAATTCCTTCATATAAAACGAAATATTTTCGACAGAAAGACAAAGCATTAAAAAAGTGAGATTAAGAGCACACTTTTCCGAAAGACTATCAGTAAAACACTCAGAGAAGTTCGTCGCAAGTATTTAACGCGAAGCGATCGGGTCAAATATTTTGCACTTCTATAAATACAGTTTGCCCGTCAGCATCTACCCATTTGAAAATGGTATCGTCATATTAATGTTTTCTTCTATTTGAACGTGTGAAAAACTTTAAATATTTTTTAAAAAAGTACCACATGTAGAGTAAACTATTACATATATAGCTGACTACCACATGTATACCTGACTACCACATGTATAGCTGACTACCACATGTATAGCTGACTACCACATGTATAGCTGCCTACCACATGTATAGTTAACTATAGCTGACTATTCCATGTATACCTCACATGTAGCCATCGCACTGTCAAATTTTATGAAAAAATTCAAAATGTGTCTGGACTAAAGGCTCAATAGGAGCATTATTCGCATATTATGAGCGCGAATAGCTTAATTCGATTTTTTATCACCTTTAGTGTGTTTTCTTCAATCGGTCTAACAGCTCTAAGGTAAAAATTGAAATGAAGCAACCGTCCAATGTAACAACCGAAACTGCATTACTAGAACACTTTTATAGTTTAATTATTATGATGTTCGTGTTAGCATTTAACTAGGAACAACAAATAGCATATAAATAGTGGAAGCCAATTTATATACTTTTTAATTGCGTGCATGACGCAAAAACTAGCGTCGATTAGTGTAAATGTAAATTTCTTTTTGACATTAGATCAAAGCATTAGTTTACTTTCGTTATGTTCCATTAAAATTGTAAAGGCCAAACTCATTCATTTCTATTTAAGTAATCCGACCATTCAGAATCGATTCGCAACTTATACGGTGAATAGAAAAAAATGAATTATTCGAACAGTTAAGAAAAAGTTAAAATGAATCTGGAGTAGAATTTCCACATAATCAGTGTAGATCAACGCCATCTTAAGGACAACCAGGTGCTTCAAGCGACCAAATTTTGGTCAGTATGAAAAGAAGAGATATGTTGACTGCTAATGGGATTATCATTTCCTTAGGTAATGTATTATGATCTCGTTAACTTATTAACGTTAATTTACATATTGATATTCACATTCTTATTGAAATTTTTATTTTCCCTTCTGCGTATATAACATTCCGAACTTTGATTCGAGAGTGGGAGGAATAATTCTCAACATATCCCAAAAAATTTTTCGAATTTCTTCGGAGTTATGAGGCAAGGCTGCGAGGGGCACTACAGAAGTTTTTAGACTGAGGCACTTCTGATGTATTTAGATGAAAATCTTTATGTCAGTCGAAAAGTTTGACATTTGTTAGGAAGTTTGAGCCAATCCCTTCGAAAACACTTGTCTGTTGGAAAGAGAACACCTTTGTTTTCTTGAATTTCCAAAAATTTTATGTCTGAATTTCTGAGATGACCAAGTCCAAGTATTGGGGCAAAATTTTCGATGCTCTCTCAGACTACGTTAGGAGCGCCTGCAACTTCTACGTTGGAATTCAGTAGTCATCAGGGGAGACCTACCAAATAACTCACTGCCTTGCTTCGTCGAACTATACAGTTTCACTAACTCGAAAATGTCATTTTGTATGGGAATCCTATGGTTGCCCTATTTACAAGTCTGTCGTGGCGTTACGAACAGATCGTCTCAAACTTCCTGAAAAATTTCAAACTTTTCGACTGCCTCAGGTGTGCCTGAGGTGCCTCAGTCTAAAAACTTTCTTAGTGGCCCTCGTAGCTGATTTTGTCAAAAAATGGCTCGGTGTTTAAGGTATCTCAGACTACTCGTCAACACACGTTAAGTGAAGATTTTTCATGAATGTTTCGTCGAGAATCCTATTCAATTAGTTTGTCTCAGATGATCTGCTGAGGATTACAACCGAAATGTATACAGAGTTAGTAGAACAACAATTTTATACTTAGGGACCATTCAAATAAAGCGCACGCTTTTTTGGGGGGAGGGGGGGCTAGAGAAAAGCGTGCGCTCCATACATTTTGAATTTTTTTTCATATGTTTTTGTGTGCAAGGGGGGAGAGCGGTCCAAAATCCGTCTCTTTTAGCGTGCACACTATTTGAATGGCCACTTACGTTAAACAGATGTCTTGACATGACAGTACAAAAAGTCTAGCGGCTCTGTTACGCTACCGAAAGCCTGAGAATGATTTCACTTCTTACTTGAAAACAGAAAACGAAAATCGAAAAAATTACTTTCACGTTCAGAGGATGGGTAATAGCAGGCTACCAAAGAGGATTTTGAATGCACAGGTCACAGGTTTACGCCCTAGGGGTAGGCCAAGGAGAAGGTTTATATATTCAATCAAATCAGATTTAGAAGTTAGGGGGCTTTCACTGAGTGAACAAACCATCTCCTTGGCAGGGGATAGGAGGGTATGGAGGAGGGTGGTCCAAAATCACCCGGTTGAGGCGTAAAGACCCCACACCGAAAGGACTTCAAAGCCGTCTACAGGCTGCAAATATTTTCCTGGATATTGTAGATCGATTTCCTTCTTACCTTCGTGTCGAACTTTTACTTTAGAGCAATAGCAATAGTCAATACATTAGACCCTCAAGTTTCAATCAACACTAGAAGTGTGCGGTTCGACCTTTTTTTCCAAACGGAACCCGAAGCGAGCCCGAACCACAATAGAAATTCAAACCCGACCCGAGCCGAGCCCGATCTGAAATGAAAATTTCCAATTTGACCCGAGCCGAACTCGATCTTTTTTTAAAAAAGATTTCATTTGAAATGATTTTTAAGTTCGAGTCTTGTCAAGTTTTTTTAGTTGAAGTCCTGAAACCCGACCCGATCCGAAAAAACAAAATTCAAAATCCGACCCGACCGGACAAAAAAGTAAGTTTAAAAACCCGATCCGACCCGACAAATTGATTCGGGTTCGATTCGGCCTTTTAGTCGACATTCGGGCGGCCCGCTGACCTCTAATCAACTCTAAAATTATCTCAATAAGTTCAAAATTCAAAAAGTCACAAGCCTTTGTCATAAATTAATTTTAGTTGAAGTTCCTTCCATTCAAAACATTCAGAAAGTGTCAGTCAAGATGTTTTCTGGTAAATAATGACTGAACATCTATTTCGTCTGAGACTCAAAACAAACGCACTCGCACAATGTAATTATGTAAGTTTTATAATTTAAGAACTGTCTGTGTAATATTACAACCTCTCAAGACAATGTAACAGCTGTATATTTATGAAAACTACGTCATTGATGATCAGCATTGGTTCTATGTTTAGCACGACCGTTTTGTTAAAATAGAAAACTGCAAATAAATTATATGTTTTCACTTTTAAGTTAGTTTATCGTCACTTGGAATTATTATTTTATTTTATTTATTTTTATTAGTGACATTGATGTCCGCTGAATTCAGTTTGGCGTATCGATGTTTTCCACGTAAGTTTTCTTCGATATTTATTTTTAAAATTCATTTTTTGTTTTGAATTTTGTTTGGCTTTAATGTTTACCTGAGTTTTGTTTTGATTGTAACAGAATAAGTAACGTAACTAATCCATAACACTCCCCTTGGGAGCGCCTCTAAGCAATTTCTAACATCTTGTGATCTCTATCTTAGTCAGTATCTTTTGAAACATTTTGGCATCACCAGGCCAAGCGAGGACCGGAGTTGAACAGGGGTAATCGATAGAAGGTCCCAATAGAATCGACTTGTAGAATCCACTATGCAGGTAGTATGTGAATGTTCTCTCTCTGAGCATCCCAGAGTCACAAAGGCAAAGACAGTGAACCAAATTTATAAAGGCAGGTCGTCATAAAAGATTTTTACCACCATACTGACTTTTGTATTCCCTGCTCTAGAATATAAATGATGTCATAGCTGAAAATGCGAATTATTGACTTGAACAACCTATCACTTCTACCGATTTCATAAGACTAAGGGGCCATCTACATATTACTTACGCAAGAAAATGTGATTTTTCGACCCCCCTAGGCATTTTTTGGACCACATGCTTAACGTGAAGGCTGCGGCTATTCGGACGCGCTTCCGAATAGCTAGTAGGACGCACGTCAGAATAGCCAAATTCGGAAGCAGCGTCCGAATAGCCAGCTCCATTAGTATTGACTAATTGGACGCACACACAAATAGCCAGTTCCACTAGTATCGACTAATCGGACGCACGTCCGAATAGCCAGCCCCATGAGCGTAGACTATTCGGACTAACTGCCACCAAACCCCACGCATGAAACGACTTGTAACCGTGCAGCAGGCGGCCTTACGTGCACAAGGCTCTGCCCCAAACCCTTTTAGGGGATATTTTCTCCTCGTCATCGCTTTTTTTGTTTGCCTTAAATGTTCACTGCCTGCGGCACTGCTTTTCCTTTACCAAATCGGATAAGGTTCCCTCACGGTAATACGTTATCCAGATTTTATCCGTTTTTTTTTTTGTCCAGATTTCGTTTCTTGTGTAAGGGTTTCTTAGCAATCTCTAGCAATCTCTAAGACAAAAGATCCTGACAGCACAAAATCCAGAAGGATGGGACGATATCCGACGATATGCATAAAATCCAGACGGCACAACGTCTAACGTTTATGGTTGTATGATCCTTATACACCTCCTCTTGATCCCTTCGCGGGGCTGTCTTCAACCTCTCTTTTCCTGTTTGCTGAAATGTTCACTACCTGCACGCACTTACCTTGATGCATTATCCGGGTTTTGTCCTGATTTCGGATTTTTTTTTCCAGATTTTGTGCGACAATTTCCACAAATAAAACTTTTAACCTTTACAAGATGTGGCAAGTATAAAATCAAAGAGATGTATAGAAAATCGCGTCCGAATAGTTGATACTAGTGCAGCTGGCTATCCGAATGCGCGTCCGAATAGTTGATACTAATGGAGCTGGCTATTCGGACGCGGCGTTCGAATAGTTCATACTAGTGGAGCTGACTATTCGGACTCGGCGTCCGAATAGTCACTCCGTAACGTGAATTCCGAATTTATATCTCCGTCTAAAGTTAGATTCAGATATTTGTACACAGAATTCATTGAATATGGGTGACGTCATATTTGCCATTCTTCTATGTTGTACGATTTGTTGCGGCACCAAATTATGAAGAATTATGAGGAACTTTACTTTCATGCTAAACATTGAAGAAAAATCCTATACAGAATTTCTCCCCACCACGATTGAGCACTGATATTCTTGGTAGAAAGCCAGTTCGTTACCACTGAGTACTGAGCTAACCCGTTACCCCAGTAATCAAATTACAATTATTATTATCCCTAGTTGGCTAAAAATATTAGTTTGTGTGTTTGAAGTCCCAAAACCCCTTCCTAAAATTCGTATACAATCGTACGATTTTCCAAAACCCTCTCCTCCCGCCTCGTGCGTACGTAATATGTGGATGGCCCTTTAATGATGAAGAAGAATCAGTCGGTATTATAAAAAACCAGCGCACGTGACTTTCAACAGGAAAAATATTTATCAAATTTTGAGCACGTTCAGCTCTTTACAACTTACAATGGGTTTTTCGATCGCAAGTGTCCCAGAATTTCATGGTTGATAGTGTGATAACCCTCGCTGTTAGAACCCTCCTACTCCTACCCCGTATTCTGCCATCATATTTCTAGCAACGCTTACTCTGTCCCTATAGGAGTGGCGTTATATGTGAAAAGCTCCTTACCGTCCTTACCCTATGCAACATGTAAGCTGAGCCTTAGTTTTGAACACAATGGTTCGACCAGTTGCTTTCTGTTAAATGTCTATCAGGTTTTCATTAAAATATTTAGTTGGTTTAGCTGGTTGGTGAAAGAAAATTGTTCAAATAAACACGATCAGAGGCTAATTGTACGATAGAAAATTAAATATACAGAAAACGCAATAAAAAAACAATTAAATCAAATATTTAATGATTATCGATGTTTTGTTTGGCGGAGCGGTAGTAACTATTGGATTTTTATTACTTTATGAGCCTTTTTATCGATGCGGAGTAATTGAGCGGATGTGATTTTATGGACTTTGAAAAGTACTGAAGTGTATCAACTTTGGAAAATGTTTTTACTAGCAAATTTTTTACGATTCTAAATAATTTCCGCAATTCTTTTGTACTAAAATGACTAACAAACTAATTTTAGAATTTTTTCAGCATTTCTTGGAGTAATCTGGTTTTGGATACCTCAAGTGGCTGCTGAATGTCAGAGTAAGATAACGTAGAATCATATTTTTATTCTCTGCTCAACCGCGTTATAATAAAAATAAATTATTTATAAATATCACAGTCTTCTTTCGCCTTGGACAAGAGAATTTCATTATCAAAAACATTAAAATTTTAACATTCGGCGAAAAACTACGCCGATGCCGATATGAAAACACTGAATCGTGAATTATCGGCATAACTCTAAACAATTATTTCAAAACAGAAATTCAAGGCTTTTCCACAGCTTATGAAAATTAGAATTGTATGAAAGTATAAACAATAGCCCCTCCATGGGTTAGTATTTTATTCCTAAACTAACTGGCGTTTTTATTTCAAATGAAATATTCAGTTGCTGTTAATTACGAACATGGAATCATTTGATGATCCAAAACACTGGAATTATAGTTAATTATCAAAAGACCCCAACTGGATGCTAATAAATTGTTTAGGAAGTGAAAATACTTCAAGTAGAAATTTCATTTCCAATTTTGCAACAAAGCGCCCATACAGCCAATTCGTGTCTGGATATCAATGGGGAAAATAAATCTGAAAATAATTTTACAATAGGGGCTAACCTCATGCCTTGGTTTGGTTCGGTTTTATTGGAGAGTTTGAAAGAACTCTAGATAGCATAATTACAATCCAAATGCTTAATAGCTGAATTGGTTGCAAACTTGGGCTATGCGGCTTCTTCCAAAAACACCTAGGCCATTCTTTGTTGGGCCCATTGTGCTACAACAAATTAGCTAAATTATGGTCCAATTGGTTTTCGGGAGTTTTAAAAAATCTCCCAAGTGCTTTGTTCTAAGATTCACAGCGCTGGACATATGAACGCAAAATGTGTCGCTGTCTCTGGCTCTAAGCCACAGCCTCTACAGACTGGGCAATTTACGATCCCTATCTTGTTAAGGTGATAGTTCAGGCCCCGTCTACATGCGAAGCTTGACTCGGCCCAGACTGAGAAGGAACTTCGTGTTCTTTCTATTACAGCCCCCCCAATAATTCCCTCGATTTTCTGCAACTTGTCGAAGCCTCTCGCCTATTCTGATGTTTTTTTTTTCGTCCTAAAAAAACCCGCGCATCTTCCGACAGCCGGTTCGGCTACAATTATTTCAGCACTACTTCCACTCCTGACTAGTTCGTCGACTTTTCCGTTCCCCCTATTCCAGAATGTCCCGGTACCCAGGCAAGCTTAACGTCATTTTTGCTTGATAGGGTCTCTAGAATTGAGAAACATTGGAGAACTAACCCAGACGAAAACTTGACCGACGACAGCGATCCTATCGACGATTCACTGTCCGTACAAATCAAAACTTTCTTGTGTTTAATCCCAGCTCGGATCATTTCTTTGGCGCCTTCACATGACTTCAGATTGGAAACTTCGGTATTGAGCAAGCCAGTTCTCTTCTCATGCTTTGCCAACCAAAGTCAGGTACTCTTTTCGTGGACTTTTCGTGAAGTTTATGCAGCACTCACCCTGAATGTGATAATCTCTTCCACGATAGTCAAATCCCGAGAAAGGTTACCTGCTTCAAGAAACAAACTGTAGTTGAACGGTAAAGTGGAGAGAATGATACAGCATACGGTGAATTGTGTTGAATGAAGTTGTTCATTCAGAGCTCTCTGTGACAGTCACTAATGCAGTCGTGCTTCGGGAATATCTACATGTAGGGGGAGGTCAGAAAATACTTAGAGGCAGGAAATTTTTTTTCCTCACTTTTTTCACCTTTCCAGGATTGCTATCTTAGGATAGCAGTGAGTATTCTTCTTAGAATAAAAAGAATATTTTCTTCCTGAATTTTAAACATATCTGAACAAAGCATAGAGGCTTACCCCTAATGTTTGAGTTATCATGTGATCTAATTATACAATTTTTTTGGTATATAATAACATAATAATGAAGATAAGAGGTCGATAGGGTCGATTTAAATACTTTGATGCAAAATGCTATGAGCTGTGTCTGAATATTAGCTAATTTTATACGGGCGAAAGAATTTTTGTTTACTCTAGGTGTGCTAACCGTGTTGAAAGTGGATTGAATTTGGTATTAGTAAACGCTTGGGTGACCATGTGACTGTGACCACATGTGTTTGAACCTGGTTTTTACCTAAATTATCGTGGACTTATTTTTAGCTACGAAGTCAGTAGAATAAAGCCGCTTTACGTAATGAATTATTAAAACCATGAAGTCACTAGTCACGTGTAGTAGGCATTCGTCAATTTATTTATTCCACTAGTTTATGTGTGGCTTCACTTCAAATCAGTTACGTGTAAAAGAGGATCTTGGGATACAACTCATTTCGTATTACTTTTACTATGAACGTGTAAGCTCTTATTTGAATTATTTTGTCATTGACATGATACTCAGACATTAACACATCCAGAACAGTTGCGTTATGGAGATATCAACATTTCGGCATCTAGTGCCAATCTTCAGTAAAGTCATGCACCTTGATATGCTGATGGTCGTGATCGACAAAGTGCTGAAGTATTGATTGGACTAGCAAACTGTAACGGAAACGGTTACAGCTGCCATCTGTTGAAGTTTTTATGAAACATTTCTTACTCTAACCCTGAGTTATTGTCTCCAAAGTTAAATCAAGGGCTTATTACGATCACCAAAGCCTATGCGATCTTATAGTGGCAGATGCCAACATATTGTGAGGTTTTAGTTCGATTTAAACTGTTGCACACACGAAAAATTCGTTCCTACGCTCGAAATGCTCAGTAGTTACGTAAAGATATTCATAGAAAATGGTACACTAGAAGGATTGATCCTTCAACTAGAGGTTAGTCATTTTTCTATGATTATCATTTTGTAACTACTGAGCATTTCATTCGTAGGAACGAAATGGTCCGTGGAATTGCCCACATATAGATTTACCTGTTCTATCTAATGATAGTTAATCGTGTAGTTACGTGTTAAAGAGAATGTAAATAAAACTCCTATTCACTTACACTCACCTAAACGCTTACACTTAGATCGCTTTCGCATGTCCCACGCATCTTAAAGCTTAATGTGCTACCCACTCCAATAAAGAAAAGAAATGCCTTAACATGGGTATAAGTAAAGATACCAACAATATCCGCGCACGGTTCCAATCTCATAATAATTTTTTTATTATTTAAGAGACCAGACTGGTAACCCATTTTTTTTATTTGTCTTTGACACATAAATAATTTTTTCCAGCTCGATCAATCTATTGCTATGAATGTGACTCATGGACAGATGCGCGTTGCAAAGATCCATTTAATTACACAGCTTTACCGAGAGATCAGCCGCCGTTAATGACTTGTAACGGATGTTGTGTAAAAATGGTTCGCCACTCCAAATCACGTATGTAAATCTAGGAAATAAGTTTTTCACACATTCGTTTTTCTCTAAAAAGAAATCGTCTGCGACTCATGTTAAGTGCCTTTAATGGAAACAGTTGTTCCTTTTAGCTGCTAGATAATCTAAATGTTGAGTAAACAAAGGATCTTGAGAAAATTCATCTTGTTTTAGTGAATAGATGGTAGATGTTATCCTCCTCCTTGGGCCTGGGTACGCACAGTAATATTGAAGATGGTATTTGCTTGAGATGTTGTTCAAGGAAAATACTATTTGTTCCCAGGAGCGAGGAGTCACTTCGTATATTGAAGAGTTTTGATGCAAGTATTTTATAACTTTCAACAACCCTGAGAAATCCGTTTTAAAATGTTCCTCTGGTTGAACGTTTTTCTTAGACGTTTCTTAGGGCCACCCATGAAATATATTTGGGGTCAGAAATTAGCAAAATCAAACAGGAAGAGGTGAGAGAAAAAAAGAGACTAACTTTAAAAATAGATCTGTAATGGAAGTGTAACCCAAAAAACTAACGGATCATAAATTATCGATGATAAGTCACCGATGACAAATCATCGATGACAAACTATCGATGAATAATCTTCGATGACAAATTATCGACGACAAATTATCGATGACAAATCACCGATGACAAATCACCGATGACAAATCATCGATGACCAATCATCGATGACAAATCATCGATAACAAATCATCGATGACAAATCATCGATGACAAATCATCGATAACAAATCATCGATGACAAATCATAGATGACAAATTATTGATGATAAGTCACCGATTACAAATCATCGATGAAAAATCATCGATGACAAATTATCGACGACAAATCTTCGATGACAAACTATCGATGGAAAATCATTGATGACAAATTATCGATGACAAATCATCAATGACAAATCATCGATGACAAATTATCGATGAAAAATCTTCGATGACAAATTGTCGATGAAAAATTATCGATGACAAATTATCGATGAAAAATCTTCGATGACAAATTATCGAGGAAAATCATTGATGACAAATTATCAAGACAAATCATCAATGACAAATCTTCGATGAAAAATTATCGATGAAAAATCATCGATGACGAATTATCATTGACAAATCATCCATGAAAAATCATCGATGACAAATTGAAGATGAAAAATCATCGATGACAAATCATCGATTATAAATTATCGATGACAAAATTATATATGACAAAAAATCGATGGCAAATTATCGATAAAAATCATCGATGATAAATCATCGATAACAATTTTGTCAAATTGATTCTTACAAATTAGATCCTATTTTCGGAATGACATCAGGGAAGTTTTACGAAGTTTGCCGAAAAAATTTCCAAAGAATAGGATCGCATCCCGGGGAACGGCCCCATATAGAAAATTGCTAAGATTGCAGTGTGACCTTTCTGTTTTCACCTTTTTTGCGACTACTGATCCATTACTTAGTAGTCTAGAAAATCTAACTCATAAAATTTATCATTTCAGCGTACGAGGTAGTGCGTAGAATGTGTACATCTCAGTTGCAAATAAACTTATTTATGGTTGATCATGTGTGCATGATGGAAAGTTCGGGAAAGGGCCATATGTGTTTTTGTGAGGAAGATATGTGTAATTCGAGTCCCGGTTTATTAACGATTAATAATGCGCAAAGATTAACTATATTTGGAATAATTCTGATAGCAATTTCAATAACATACCTACATCAGAGATAAGTCATTGCTTCACAAAAGAAAAATTGATGACTAAAATCTTGTATCACACTAATCATTGAACATTTTCGGATTGATGTTGCTCGGAAAAGTAAGTGAAAACAAATAATTTCCGTCTACCGAAAACTCCATTCATTTAAATCAAATCTACCAGACAAAAAAAGCAATTATTTGAACTTACCGACGATTTAAAAGTTGTTTGAACTAAAATACTTTTTGTCTTTTCAATGAAAAGCTTTGCTAATTAATATTTGAAACGAATTACATTTCTGCGCCAAGACAAAGTGTTAACTTGCAAAATTTTTAATATTTGACTGAAGATTTTTTTGAATTTCTATTTCCGTCAACAACAAGTCCTACAACAACCGCGATTATATACAACAATAAAATATGATAAATAATTAAACAGAGAAAGACAAATTTTTACTCAACGACCACATTACTTAAATGCTATATAGAAATTTCAAATATATCAGCCAAAAGAAATCGCTTGATAAATTTTACCGATGCTAAAAAAACGGTGCTTTAAATTTTCTGAATTGGGAATTTTTTTATCAACCTTTTGTGAAAAAAACAGTTTCCAAAAAATTCAATTCAGAAAGTTTACCAAAAAAAGCTTTTTTTTAATTAGAAATTTTTTAACACGAATATACTCACACCATATACAAATACATGAAGCTTTTTAGTTCATTCTTTTCATACTATGCATGAATAGAAAGCCATAAAATCAATTCATTTCTAGTTTTCGAAAATAAAAGTAAAATCACGAGGTGTCACTTACTATAAAAATTTACATCGTGTTTACACCGATTTTTTCGAATTTTTTAATTTCGTTTACATTTTATAGATATCGTTTTTTAATTTTCAGTTTGTTATAGGATTCGGCAACATCGACAAATTACGTTGCATATGACCGAATCGACTTGCAAATTGATTGTTTCTTCTTCGGCAATAATGAATTTTGGATGAATAAGTGACACCTCGTGGTAATAATGTTGAAGTTACAAGGTGTATATAGTGTGAAGTGAATTCAGGAAGTTAAGAGACTTGTTACTGTTGCGAGACCCATCTAGTGGTAGATTTCACTAGGGTAGGGTAGGGTAATAACCCTACGCAATGTACATTATTGATGTGCTTTTGGAAGAGTCCTGTTTGGCGGCACTGACATTAGTTTACATTTTCGTCAGTGTTGCGATTGGAATCTCTTTCAAATGTATGTACATTCAACGTGAAAGTTATAGTTTTTAGGCTGACGCTCCGAAAAGCTTATACGAGCGAAAAATGTTGAAGACTTAGCCAGTTTTGAAAGGATATGTTACCAGTTACAAGCGATTAGGTCAAAGAGAAACTTTTAATTGAAAAAGTTGAAACAGAGCTATTTTGTATGGTGGGACGATTGGATAAATTTGTAATGAAGTGTTTGAATAGTCCGTGTCATGTTTGTGTCTTGTCACCGAACCTCAAGTGGTAGTACATTTGACAGATTTCCACAAAAAGTCACACTAAAAAGTGTTTTTATGGAACATTAAGGTTTCTGATTTACTGTGATTTATTACGATTTACTAATGATTTAGTGAAGTTAGTGGCCCATGTATAACCCTTCTAGCTCTTCAAATTGATGAAATTCAATTTTTTTTAAGAATTTTTAATACGAAAGTCAACTGTTGAAGCGTACAATGCGACGTAACTTTGATTTCTATAAAAGTTTGGCGTATTTTATGATAAAATTTGCGTGTTCGATTTCTTTGTTCGTCCGTCCGATCATTCATGAATAGGAATGCAACCGGTAAAAAACCGATAAAAACCGATTATTGCGATTACCGATTACCGGTTAATAAAATTTTGTTTACCGGTTTTTACAGTAGAATATTATCACTTTATAAAAAGTTAGTGAAGATTACATTTTCAGCAACAATAATGGCTTGATGTGTCGATCGAGTCCAGTTGTGTTATGAGAATTCAGTCTCTAGCTTTTCAATTCAAATGAAATACTGAAAAGGGAGGTCCTATCTTAGGATATGTAGGTAGTTTTGGTGAAGGAGGACAGATTGTTACCAAAAAACAAGGTACATATGTCGCTTTGAGAAATATGAGCGTCCGATTTCGTTCGAATTCGGACTATACAAGTGGATTGATTACTTAAATTGAAGATATAGATTTGGAAAGGATTACCCTGCTACTAGGGAGTGTAAAGTGACCAATATTGAGTACGAAGAGTCTGATAATTTATTAAATCTCATATTTTGTATGAAATTCGTTATTCCTTAAATATGGACGTCCTACATAGTTAGTGGAAAGTGAACAAATTGTGACAGGGTATGGCATTTGCACATAAAATTTTGTTCGTAAATTGGAGTGTCACAGCTTTCATGGTAACTTAACACCACGTATGTGGACGATATGTGTAAATCATGAATAATTCTTTTTCGAATTGTTCATACGCCTCATTCAACGTTCGTCGATTTGATTATCTAAAATTGAACATATCGACCGATTTGCGTGTAATACAAATTACCGGTAATTTACCGGTAAATTTATTCAAATATTTCGGTATTACCGTTTACCGGTTTTAAAAAAATGTACGATAATTGCATTCGCTATCCATGAATTATAGCCGGGTCCGTTTGTACACGTCCTATTGCTGTGAAGCTGCTGGTAGATGGGTCTTCCAACAATAACTCTCTTCTTACAGTTTTCTTTGCATGAAATGTAATTTAAAAAAATTTAATCAATCAATCGATTTAGCTTTAGTGCATGTCGAGTTTTATCAACATACACACAAGTAAATGTTCAAAAAATTAAATAGAAAGATATTCGTTTTTACTCATTTTAACTAAATAAATTCAATTAAGAAACTCTTAATTTATGGAGGGATGTTCAAACAAAGGAAAATTGAAAATAAAATTTGGCAGACGATCCTCTCCGAAGCATGACAAAAATGTCTCGATACTTCAAAAAAAAGAAGAAAGATGAAAGCAAATCATGTGAAATCCTACATGAATCCATATTGATAATTTCTGATGAACGTAAACCGAAAGTACGTACGACTGGAGGCGATGTCATTTAGAGCCATATGAATATTACACGCCGCTGAAACAGTGCTTGCTGCCTGGATTGCTTGTGGTGGGTTGAAGGTCCTCAGGAGTGTTTCTAGAATTTATGATTGATACAGAGTGGGAAAAAGGGTCACATAACAGGGGAAAGGGAAAAATCTCCCAGTGTACTAGCTTCCGTTGGACGATATTATCTTCACTCATTAAGATATTATCGTCCACTGAAAGATATTATCATCACACAGGAACCAGACTTGATACGTGTCAGTCAGTCAGTCTGAACGATAATATCATCCGCTTGACAATAATGTGATACAACGGAACAATAGACAATGATGAATTACGCGATGAATCATATTATGACCTTCGAAAAAATCGATGATTTTGAAGTGAATAAGATTTAAAGAAGCGATGGCAGCTTATGAGTGGAACATCTCTTTACACATTGTCATATGACATTATCGTTCAGTGAATGATATTCAATAATATCATCCTCTGGACGATAATACCGGGTAGGAATGAACAACAAAAAATCTAGTACATTTGTCGATTTTGCATGCAAAAATTCATTTTTCGAATGAATTTCTTCAGTTCATTCCTATCATCCACTGGACGATAATATCATCCAATGGACGATACTATCATCCAATGGACGATACTATCATCCGCTGACGATAATATTATCATCATCCACTGATATATAGTTCACTGGACGATACTATCATCCACTGGATGATATTATTATTCAATGGACAATAACATAGTCGACCGTACGATATCATCCACTGGACGATAGTATCATCCACTGGAAGATAATTTCATCCACTGGACGATTCCAGTGGATGATATTATCGTCCAGAGGATGATATTATTGTCCAGTGGATGATATTATCGTCCAGAGGATGATACTATTGTTCAGTGGATAATATTATTGTCCAGTGGATGATATTATCTAATGGAAGAAATTATCATCACACTGGAAGATAATATCGTCCATTGAACGATATTATCATCACATTGGAAGAGTCCAATAGAACTTCCCGGACGATAATGGGTGATTTTTTCTCCCGCCACATAACAGACCTGTGTGCCGCAAGTAGAAATAATCCATTTACGCAATAAATCACAATTTTCACTCTGTGGATATTGACATTTTAACCGGATCAGCTATGATGGCGAATCCCAGCCAATAAAAATGAATGTCAAACATTTTTTATGGAGATGACATTTCTGACTGGTTTTTCGCAATATTTTGTCACCGGTTTTGTCTCCTTATCTTGACGAGTTAAGAGGAGTGGATCAGTTGGAAAGAAACAAAGAACTTTATCTTTTGCTTCGTATCTAACTCACCATGAACATGACCACTGGTCATGTTAAAAATTCAATTTAACTGTCGCTGAGTCAGCGTGGAGTGTGAGCGGAAGGAGAATTCTTCAATGAAATTTTGAAAAGGTATTATTGGCAACGCAAAGAAGTTGTAACCATTTGAACTCCCTCTTAAATTAATTGTTTTTCGAGTTAATTTTGTGTAACAAAATAATTGAAACAAATAAATCGCTTAATTTTTTATGAAAATTAAAAAGGAAAGCTTTCGCGAAAATTCTGTTTTATTTTTCCTATGTAACGAATCATGAAAATATTATCTAGAAACATCATATCAAGTTGAACATAATGTTTATGTTTTTTGCAATAACATCATTATTAGTAAAAAATTCATTAAGTAATTCATTAAGACTAAAACTACCAACATCTTACTTTCATTCAATTTCATTTCAATTTTAGATAGAAATTAGATAGTGTTATTAATTAAATTTAAAAGAATATAAAATATCATTCCACAGTGGCTCAAATTAAATTTTAATTTAAAATAATTCTATAGTACAAGTTTAGGTTAGAGTAGTAGTCGATTTAAGTTATGTACATAACAGGTAAAGTATCGTGGTAACTCTCCATACTTTCCAAAGAAATTTGCTTTGAGCGGAGAACATCAACCATTAAAATTACGTTTGTTCATAAGCGAGAAAATGAAAAAAAAATATGTTCCTAATTTGAATTTAAAATATTTTGCGACTGACTGAGTGGAGTAAATTTCATCGTGATTTTATGAATTGCTTAGCCGTTCGTTACTATTTTTGTGTAGCTGCCACTTTTGGAGTTGGCTCGAAAAAAAATCACTGGAAATTTTTCTAAAAAACTTTGGCAAACTTCAAATAGACGCTTGCAACGAAATTCCTTCACTATTTCGTAGTTTAGCGAATGATTTTTTAGCCTTCTATACGAGAACAGGCGAGCACTTGGATTGTGTGACTTTATTTTATGTTTCATACTTTGAAAGTTGCGTATAGAAAATGTTTTTTTGCAATTCACCGACAAAGAACTCGCTTTTTCGTATGTGACTTCGGTGTCATTTTTCGCACTAGTGTGTAAAAACCGCTTTTACGCACTATTGTGAAAAATTTTTATCGCAAAGCGAAAAAATAATTGAAATTTCGACAAATTTTCGTAAGTGGAAACACGCAGTGAAAAGCTCGCCTTTTGTCGGTGAATTGCAAAAAAAGTTGTTTGATACACGTTACGCATGCTGGTAGTTTATCGCACATGATGAGTGCGTCAAACTACCTATGTACAAAGTTATACCAAAAACTACTATTTTTTGACAAAGACTCGTCAGGTTCTCAACTTATTTCCTAACGAAACTCGAGTAACTCAACACGGTCGTCGTTGTGCTTTAACGTTTCACATTTCAGAATTTACATATCAAAATTTTAACGGTATTTGATTTCCGGCAATGTTTTAGTTATAGAGGACATAATTCGTTTAATTTCGGTATCTGGAATTATTAGTAAAATTTCAGTTCATTGGTTGTGACAAAACTGCAAATATTCACTAATAGAGGATATAAGTTGCAATTTTGAATATAACGAATCTCCTGCTGTGAAAAAATCGTCTGCAACACGAACAACATTGTAAGAGCAACAAAAAAGAAGGGGAAATGTGGCGCTGATGTAACCATATCTAGAAATTGTCAATTATTTCACTTTAATGTACCTGTTATCGGCCAAGTAACTGGCCAAACCATAGTTTCACAAGTGACCGGTCACATTTCGCATTGAAATATGGGCAATTACTGGTGCTGGCCGGATACTACTACATGGCCGGTAACTGGTGTATTTACCCTACTGTCTTTTAATCACAAACTTCAGTCCTCTTTGGGAAAATCCATAGAGAACGTCTGCAACTCAGTTTTGCCAACATTTTTGATAACGGCAGAGTTATGCTTGCGAAAATGCATGTCCCTCTTCATAAAAATTTATAATCGTTTTCCATGCTAAATTGACGTTTAAGCCTAGTATCCACTTCCGCGCGAAATGAAAAATTTTTCGCGACATCAATTCTACACTTGCGAAAAAATTCCACAGGTGAAACGCATCGTGAAATATATGTGTGTAGAGATGAAAATGTTTTCACTTTTCACTGGTACGCACTCGAAATGAAAAGTCTCATGCAATTTTTCATGAAAAATCATGGGAAAACTTGTGTGAACGTATATTAGACCTGTCCAAAATTCTGTCTTGTCGAAAAGTTAGGGGGCCCGCCCGAAAAACAGTGTCAAATGGTCCACCGAAAAAAAGTTTCTATGGATCGGATGAAATCCGGAGCCGTTTAATAGGTGCTCAATGGCGTTAAAGGAGGAAAATGACCGAAATCCGAGCATCAATATCTTCGTTGGCAAGTGTCCGAGTATTCTTGTTAATGAGGTTGTCTTCTAGGGTTTTTCTTCCTCTAAAAATTGTTTTTAAGAAGCTAGTCTGGAAATGAATCCCTTGTATGAGTTCCATACGACTAAAGTAGTGCAGCATTTTTGCAAAAATTGTATCCACTTCAATTAAGCGAAAGTCATACTGGGAATTCCTTTAGAGTCTAGCTTCTTAGAAACAATTTTTAGAGGAAGAAAAACCCTAGAAGACAACCTCATTAACAAGAATATTCGGACACTTGCCGATGAAGATATTGATGCTGGGATTTCGGTACGTTTTCTCCTTTAACGTCATTGAGCACCTATTAAATCGCTCCGGATTTCATCCGATCCATAGAAACTTTTTTTCGGTCGACCATTTGACACCGTTTTCCGGGCGGGCCCCCTAACTTTTTGAAAACTTAATTTTTCCGTACATTTTTGGTGACAATTTGAGTGAAAACGCCAAGGTGATCACTAGCACAGTACTATTGTTCGTTAGCCACTTTCTCACCGTCTTCGAAAGACAATACTGCACAAATTGTCCATGTATGGAAAATCTCAAGACTAATGTTATATCACAGAAAGCAAAATTGGCAATAGTGTTGAAGTGAGTCTCTGATAACTCACTCCTTTGATTCAAAACCTCGATATGTTCTAAACTTTTCGAAATCCCAGTTAACCAAATTCTTCCTTTTTAAAAATTGGGAAAAGTCATATGTTTTGTTTCTTTTTTAAATGTCAAACATACATAAGAGGGAAAGAGATAGAAAGAAAGGAAAGCAATAGGAAGGCAAAAGGAAGAATTTTGTTGACTGGGAATAGATCGCTTTGGAAGCATAATGACCTCTTCCAGAAGTTTCTTCCCGAGTTTTTTTCGATTTTGCATCCATTTTTGATGAAGGAAATAAAAAAATTCGTCAAAAACCACTTAAAATAACGTTTTTTCGGGTCGTTTTAGTTTCTTCCAGTTCACACTTGCAAATTGCACCAACTGCTTCAATAGTCCCTCGATCAAAGTTCCGAATGGTCTGACATTTGAAGAGATGTTTCACTCTTTTTCACGCCAGTAAAAAAATTCCATTATGTTCGACGTAATGAAATTTTTTCACTAGCGAAATTTGAGACTGTAATATTTCGTCTAGCGAAATGTCGGTGAAAAAAAAAATTCTCCACAAGTTAAAAATTTCACTAGCAAATTCAATACACACTTGGTCGTGAAATGAAATTTCGCCATTGCGAATTTTCGTGGCCCTTTTCGCCAGTGAAAAAAGTGTCCAATTTTGTATGTATTTCACGAGCGATTTCATTCCACGCGGAAGTGGATACTAGGCTTTATAGTTAAGAATGTAGGGCCTTTGGCCTTTTATACACGCAATAAGCCTGTGAATGAATGTCAGAAAATATGACATATCCATTTGTAAGAGACGCGAGTTTAAGTTTCGGTAGTTGACTATTTCCAAACTCATTTCGAATATAAATAATTCACCTCCATTTCCCTGGTGCTATAGCAATACAGCAACAATCGAAAAAAGAAAAAAGGGACAAAATACAAGAAAGAAAATAAAAACGCCAGTTTGACGCTATCGAGTCTACTTCTAGGCGTCATAACCTTATCTAGTGAGCAACCGGTAAATAGGTAAATATTTACGTGTAAAACTTTACAGGAACGTATATAACTCAAAGCATCAAGCTTACGTAAAAGTCAATAGGTAAAGTTTCATAGGAAACGCTTTGACTTCAAGATTGTTAATTAAGTAAAATAAATTTTTTCACACGAATAGATATTTCTAACATTCTTCATGTACTTCAAATGTCCATATTACATAACCGATTCATAAAATTCGCTCTGAATTGTAGTTTGGGTCTCCATGATTTGGCCCCAACTACGAGGAACGATGTCTTCCATGTGAATGAATACAAAGGCATCACTAAATATCATCAAAAACATCACTAATCTTTCGGTCAATTAAAAGCAGAATGAATTTCTCTCGAGTGTTGTGATTGTCGAGCGCTGCGGAATTTGCTCATTAAAATGAACATTTTGCAATTAACAGAGATGAAACATATCACCATCACTGTGGAAAATGTCACGAGGGGCGGATAAACTAGAAAATCCTCTGTCAACCGCAAACAAATCCGTAGAAAATCCTTTGAAAATTTTCATCAGAAAATCTTCTAAATTGAAGAAAATTCTATAAATAAATCCTCAAATCCTTATCATCATAATTTCTAGAAAATATTTTGAAAAAAAGTTAAAAAAAGTTCTCTCTAGAAAATCCTACGGAAAATCCTCAAAGGATTTTTTTTGAAAATCCTTTGTCAACGAAATTTACAAATATTCGCCCCTCGCAATGTCACGTGAACTCAAATTATATTCCATTTCTGGTGTGTCATTATTTTAAGAGCTTTACAAATTTTTGGTTTTCGTACTAACAGAAAATTTGATTTTGCGCTAAAAAAATTCGCTTATTTTAGCTCTCTGCTGTATTCAATTACAAAACATGAAAAGAAATTTATTATTAGACCACAAAAGCTCTTGCAGTTGCTAGTACCACTTTTCCTCAAGCTTTTAAGTCGAATGAGTGTTTTATGCTTTTTTATGGCGTCTTACACACAAGGTAAATTCATCTTTATGTATAAAAATATCCTTTTTCTCGGTCTGTTTAGTGGATTTTTACCGCGGAAAAATAATTTGTGCGACAAGAAATGCTTTCACCACTAGAATTTAGTGACTAAAAGTAAACCTTTTGTGTACTTCACCCAGATAACAATTGACCCCACGAAATGTACATAAAGTGCCATCGGCAAATGTGCTCCAGTTCCAGGACATTAAAGGTATATTAAAAAGCGCCCTTCACGTTACATCTTTTCTTTGGAACGTGAAGTGCATTTAATGTACATTACATGTACATCTAATGTACATTACATGTACATCAAATGTACATTTAAAACACTTTGAATACACAACTAATGTACCTTTAATGTACTTTTTAGTGTGAATTACTAGCACATTTCATGTACATATAATGTTATGTAAGAAAAGAAAGGAAAATTTACTTTAGTTTTCCGACTTTTCTATTTCGGTTTTTCTTATTCTGATGATCGCTACGTCCTCCATCTACATTTTTTTATGCCAAGCTCTCATTTTTTTATTAAAAAAATTTCTGCCATTTGCGGGGCTTGAACCCAAGACGCTCGGGATTATGAGTCGACTGCTTTACCAATTGTGTCACCGCATACTCATGTGTTGGTGTGTTAAATTTGTATAAAGTGTTAAATCATAGAAAGTACATTAAATGTACTTTTTTTGTACTGAGAGAAAAAGCTTTGGAAGATGTGCTAGTAAATGAAAATTAAACAAACTCCACAGAGTGTTATTTAAATTTATTTGATCGAACACACTGTAGCACACGTTGATGCTGCATTCAAATTATTGTAAGTACATAAAATGTGCGAAAAATGTACTTGTGATCTAGTGCAATAATTTCGAGTTTTAATAGCACAAAAAGTGTGTTTATTATGTACATCGAAATATGTACCGCTTTACAGGCACATTTTTTGTACATTTTATGTACATATTTTCAACAACATTGAATTTCGCACATTTAATGTACATGTAGTGGGCAACCACATTAAAAAGTGTGATCTGTGTTATCTGGGTCATTGATAAAGACGTTGTAGGAATGACACGCTCTGCTTGGGGTCTTAAGACGTTTTCTGTATATGCTACACTAGTACGGAATCGAAAAGACGAATGAAAAAACGTCTTGAGGTATTTGAATTGCAAAATGATTAACACAATTCGCGCAGTTTCTTGGTCTGCAAATACCCAAAACATTTTGGTTAACAGAATAGACAAAATGAGATCTACATCAGGAGTTATTTTAATGAAATTATTTCAACAATTTCAACAAAAATACAATCTGAAAATTTTTTGAAATCATTTCACTAAAATAGCCCATGCTGTACATGGTAAAGTCTATCTCCACATCAATTTTTAGTAACAAATTTCACGTTAAATACCAAGGTAAGAATTTCTTGCAAAGTTGATGTTGACAACGGAACTTTCATCAGTAACTTGTGTAGATATTTCCCGTACTCAGAAAGTGTCTTTCAAATAAACACTTTTAATTCAAATCACCATACCTCTCAGCTTTTGTGGTATGTTTGCTCTCCAATTTCACTAATGTACATTACACGTAAGTTTGTTCCACCGAACCTAAGTTTGAGGTTTGTTGATTTTTTCTGCGTTTTCTTGCTACGAAAAGGAAGCAGGCTGAGCTGAAATCAACCTGATGTAGATGAGTTCGACTCAAACTTGGGTTACACAGCTTTTATCTATGAGCTCGCCTCACTAGCAATTTGAGATATAACCTCGTTTTATTTCATTACCTTGAAAACTTTTGGTTTCATTACCGGTGCTACTTAATCTCTTCCAAAATCACTCATCACATTCTAATTTTCATTTTATGACATCATGTAGAAAATCGAAATAAACTTTTTACTATTTCAGTAGAAATTAGTACGTAAGAACGTTCTTGCTAGTAAATTTGTTGTTTGGACGAATGCGATGCTTCTAGTTCCAACCAAAGACAGAAGATATTTGTCATATTACTAGTCAATACAATAATTTACAAGGCAACGACGTAAGCAGATTTTATGTGGGATGTAAGTACAAAAAACTATCTCAAAGGATGTGCGTGCTTGCATTCCACAAGCATGTAAAATACATTATTGGCTTTATTTTTTAAATCACATTAGCTTTATAAATGAATGAATTGCACCAATGAGGAATACATAACGTAGATAAGTACTTAGGAGCAAGCTTTATTTTCACTCATTTTATCGACAAAAGAATTATTTCTTAAAATGGTTAAGTTGCATGCAACTGGACAACGAGATCACGAATTTTATCCGCGTGTTTGGTGCTTCTGTCAAAGTACACGTTGTCTCAATTCCATAAGAGAAATTCGTTGTACTCTTTGACAGAATCCAACGCTCCACGAAATGCACAGTCTGAATAGTCACTAACAAAAGCGTATGTGGAATAGTCACCAATAAAGGCGTGTATTAGAAGTAGAGCCGTGCGCCCGCCGCCGGCGTTTCGTCGCCGTGGTGGTGACATTTTTTTATTGTCGGCTGGGTCTTCAAGACAGTCTCTAGCCTTTGGACTACATCGTAGACTTGTACAATGTTCAGCAAAAATGTAGAGGAGAGTTGTACCTAATCGGCTCTCAAAGACAATTTTGCTCGTAAATGTCACTGGAACAAATTATTTGAGTTGCGCCGACTTAAGATCGATTGTCAGCCGAATGCGGCCGAATGTTCGATTTTAAGTCGGCGCAACTCAAATAATTTGTTCCAGTGACATTTACGAGCAAAATTGTTTTTATGAATCGATTAGATACAACTATCCTCTACATTTTTGATGAACATTGGACAAGTGTAGGATGTTGTCCTAAGGCTAGAGACTGTCTTGAAAACCTAGCTGACGAAACGCCGGGGCACGGCTCTAATTAGAAAATCACGGAATTCACGAAAGCATCAAATAGAAAAATCTATCACATCGTCTTGTCTTAATTCCTGAACTACTACTATATCCGTAAATTAAATAAAAACTACTTTCAAGTTTTTAAGAATATTCGCATTTTACACAAAATGGAATGTGGATCATTGTGGATGTTAAATACAGATAAGAGTTCGAAAAGTTCTTATTTAAATTACACTTGTAGTTCCTGGTTGGGTGAAAAACTTTGCTGTTGGGTTTTAGCGACAGATAGCGACATTGTAGATCTTTCATTATAATTGACCTCCAGTGACCTTAAGCGTCGCAACCTGGTGGTATACGCTCTCGGTCACAAACAGGTTTACCCTACAGCACATAAAAACCTAGCGACGTTATCAAATGCGAGATCTTCATATATTTTCTCTCACAAATTTTCGACGCTAGGTTTTTATGCGTTGTACGGCAGAGCTGGTGACATCTTTTTATTGTTCATATTCTCGGGTGTTTACGTAGTGGAATTGTATTTAAATCAATGTTTGAAGGTGAAATATCATACACCTCCATTTGATTGCTAGTGATTGGGTCAACCTAAAAGACTTCTAGAGCAATATAAAGGAACGTTTCGGACAAAGAAAAAATTCTATTTCTGTATCTGAGAGATCTGAGATAAGTCAAAAACCAGCAAAAATCATTCAAATCAACAAATTCTTATCACTTGCCCTTCGGACGCATTTTGGTTGCGAAATTTCTCAGAAATCAAAAGAAGAATGAGGATTAGGATTCGGTTCTTAAAAAATAGGGGAAGAAGGGTTGTCTTATGGCTTTCGTTCTCAGACTGAGAAGGTTTACCGGCAAGCTTCCAATTATAAAAGCCCAATTCACACCTTAGCTTTATGAGTTTGGAATGATCAATTTATCAATCAGATCATGGGATCCTTTTTATCGTTTATCATTTCATTCAACAAGCGAGCCCTTCTGTTGTCTCCAAGGACTTGTCTGAGATGGTCCCACAACATAATCTGGGTCTCAGTTCCAAAAACTTGGGGCAATCACATATCAAGTGTACGGCCGTTTTTTCATCTTTCGTTCCGTTGCACACAGTCACTTGTGGGGTGTTGATCGGCATAGTTTCTGCCCTCTCGTTTTTTTCCACACCAGAGTGTCCGTGTCCACGTTCACACCTTACTAGCAATTGACTTTATGAATGAATGAAAAAATGATTTCAATGGAACATTTGCACTTTTTCGTTGCGTACATTTTTTTATTAAAATATCAAAGCACGTTGTTAAGTAGTATGCTAGTAGCGGACTGAAAAAGACACTGGCTTCCGGTATATGACTTGCAAATGATAATAAATATTCACACAATAGAATTAAAACTAAGAAGAACACTTGAACACAACCAACTAAAAATACACTAAACAAGCATTTTCTTATTTACACACCAAACTCACACACTTTTTACTAATCATAAAAAATTTTAAATTCTAAAAAAAAATAAAAAAAGTATTTTCCTCACAAATTAAAGAGCATTATAAACGAATGTTTACAAAATAAAAATGAAAATCAAATGAATAAATCTAATTTATTCATTCACTTCGATGCTTTTTCACATATGAAGCCAAGGCTCTGATATTTTTTACATGTACGCAAGACAAAATAAATCGAAAATAAAAAATTCATTTTGCCTCAACAATTAAATAAATTTATTGAAAAATCGTCAACAATTTCAATGTTCGAAAATTGATGTCTTTTCGCAATAGAAAAGAAAACGGATTTTTGAATTTATTTATTTTGGAGAAATGCAAAAAACCAATTCAACACGTTGTCTCACACACCCAGTCCCATCACTTATACGAAGCTGATATGCTGTGGTAATGGCTTTCCAATGTTTATTTTATTTTTCTTTTAAGAACTTTTTGTTTTTTTGAATAAGCAATCGAAAAATTTGTTAAAATAATTAAGTTTTCAAAATTTTGTTGTTTGAGTGAATTGCACAGTTAAAGTTAAAAATTAAGTAAAAATTAAGTTAAAAATAATGTAAATTAATAAAAATGATGTAAATCTATCAATAATAATATAAAAATGTTTTTATTAAAGATTTTAAAAGAAATTATATAAATTGTGGTGTGTATCATCAAATATAGTAAAACTGAAAATAAACGATAAAAATGTGTTTGATTTTTTGCGCCATTTAAAATTGCAGCTAGAATTGACGAAAGACCCGCAACTCTCCTGGAACAATATTCACTTGAGAGAATTCAGAAAACTTCGAACGAAGAGAGCGGTTTTCGGATATACGGCAGCGGTAACATTGTTTTTCTATTGCTACGAGGAGCAATAAAAGAGTTTTTCATGCTTCATATGCGGTGCGAAAGTAAAAATTTCATCCCATGGGACGAAAATTTTATTTTCGCCCCTCGGGCTAAAGCCCAAAAAAAAATTTTCGCCCCGTGGTATGAATTTTTTTCTTACTTTCGCACCGCATATGAAGCATGAAAAATATAATACACCACTCGGAGTAACTTTCGTACCTCTCCTTTGTAGTGTAAATAAGTATTTAGACTGAGCCACTTCTGATGTTTTTAGATGAAAATCTTCGGCAAGATGATCGAACATATTGGTAACTGTTCGAAATTCTATCTCTGAATCGATCTATAGACGCGTTTAGTCAATCAATCAATCAATTTATTAATAAAATCATGTCAAGATTGCCCTTATACAACAAACGTTGGACATAATTGAGAACAAACTATTAGGAAGATCACACACAATTAATGATAAGAACTTGCGAATAATTTATTCTATTAATTTAAATATTGAGACGAAAGCTGTTGACAGGATACAAAAAAAAAGTCAAAGAGAACAATAAACAAAAAGTATATGAGTAATCATTTTAGCAATTCAATTCATACACTCAGTCATAAAGATGACGACGAAATTACAGTCATTCATGAAGCCAGAGCACTGGGACAAAACACAGCAAAAAGTCAAGCTACAATTATTACTAAAAACCATATGCATATGCAAATTTTATTGGGCATCCTCACGAAACAAAGCCGTTCAGTTCAGCGTACAAAATACTAGACAAAGTACTCTAAGTAGGTTTTCTTAAACGATTAAGCGATTAAGCGATATTGCATTTCTCACTCTTAAGGGCAAAGCATTCCAATCCCTAAGACCACGGGCGAACATGAATCTATTATTTCCTTCCTTAGGTACTGCGAGATGTTTAGTGCGACATGAGCTACCAAAACTAATAAACTCCCGGAGATAGCCCGGCCCCACATGCAAAAGCGATCATAGACCTAAATTTAAGATGAAGCCCATCCCCATAAGATTATTTTCTATTTCTGTGATACTCTCGTACCTTGATTTACCATAAACATAACGGAAGACTGTGATTAATTGTGAGGCCCAAGTTCTTTATAACACGTGTATACTCAATCTCAACCCCGCCAAGTACAACTTCAGGAACTCTATCGTATCGTCCATCCTGACCCAACACCACAACCTGGTAAATGACAGAGCCATCAACCAACCTTTACCATAGCAGGCGAGCCTATCACGATGGCCTGAGACTTAACAGCATTAAGAAAAAATCCATTTACGGCAGCCCAAGCACTCACAGCAGCAAGATCTGTTTCCACCAGCTTGATGCTATCACCCACTTCATCAGCACTAAATACCTTATATATTTGAACATCGTCAGCAAATAAATGAGGGAACAATGTTCCCGGAACATATACCTTATTGAGTTACGGAGATCATTAACATATAGAGAAAAAAGCAAAGGGCCTAATATAGACCCCTGTGGCACACCCCTAGTCACACTAAGGTAATCAGACATAACCCCTTCGATACATACAGACTGTTTTCTGTCAGATAAGTAATTACTTATCAAAGCAACAGCAGTCGTGTCGAAACCAAATTGAACTCTGAGCTTAGAGCAAAGAAGTCTATGATTAACCATATCAAATGCTTTCGTAAAATCTAGTAATATTAGGAGACGTCATAATTTTTCCACCCATAGTCCTCCTAACATCGCTCGTAATTCTCAGGAGTGCCGTGGTCGTGATATGATTAGTCCTAAATCCTGATTGAATTGGCGTGGCCAATTTATTCCGAGTGATATAGCCGTCAATTTTTCTCTTAAGTAAAATCTCGAAAATCTTAGGTAAGACAGGTAACACACTCAAAGGACGAAAATCATCCAGCTTGAAGTCTTTTCCCTTCTTATGCGATGGCCAAACTTTCACCGTTTTCCAGAAATTGACAATATGAAGTACAACAGGCTTAATCAGCTTAAACAAACGCAATGGTAAACCATCAAGGTAAAACACCAATAGAAATTGCTTGAATCAACTCCAAAGCATTTACATATCTAAAAGCAAACGACAAATTTTTATCACGCAAAAGTCCACCACTCACGGAACCACTAGACTTAGTGACTCCAGGAGACAGACTAGACACTGCCGCATCCCCACCACACTGCTTCACAAGGTGTTCATTATATTCAATAGCAGTAAAGAATGGACGTTGAGAGGCACGAGACTTAGCCAACCCTAGACATCTAACATTACTCCACAAAGCTTTCATACCAAGCCTGCTATCGAGTCAGACGCGTTTAGTGTGGCAGCGGCTTCTGTCAAAGTATAGTGAATTTCATGATAAGATGCACAAACTTCAACCATTAAGATTGAATTCACGAATATCTCAACCAATACATCACATCTTCGATTTTCGAAAATTTGGTCTTAATCAAATCTCTGCACCAAAGTCGCTGAAAACATTTTTTCGTAATATTTTCGCGATAGTTTTTCGGATTAGACTGAAATTGGCCTCATTCGTGTATGTTGACGAGAAAAAATATTTAAAAATTAAACTTTTGACGTGATCTGGGCAATATCGATTCAAAGTTGAAAGCATAACCAAAGACCCGTACGTATTTCTGATGCGACAAACAAAATAGATGCTGCAAAAAGACTCGAACGTATCTAAATATAGAAATGAGCTCTTTTGTGCTATTTTACAACTATAAGAATTTCAAAGATCCATATAAATTACCCTAGGTAATGTCAAAGGCCCTAACGAAGTACGTCTGATGATTTCGATGGCCTAAATGTTCTCCCCTGCACCATATCAAAAAGAGGACCTACGTAGTTTCTTCAAGAAATCCTAAAACTACTTTCTCTAAAATGTAATTCTCACCAACTTTGCTTT
>CM055404.1:15037847-15081861 GCA_029228625.1 Pseudolycoriella hygida
CTCCCCCTACAAATTATTAAAAAAAAACTACGTCGCAGCAGCTTTCCAACAAGTCCTCACTCATCAAAATCGGTTGAAAACGAGCCGAGATATCGCCAATCAAAGATGACCAATTCCTATGGGAAAGTGGTAAAATTATCTTTGTAAGTAATAACAATTTTATTTTTGCGTTGCGTGTCAACGATCTATGTCTCTATCTATCTATGTATTTATGTATCTATCTACTTTTTTTCTCTCGAGAACCGCGATTTCCTTAAAATTTTCAGGGAACGTCAGTCTCGGCCCCAAATGAAAAATTTCATATGCCGCTTTTCCGGGAAAATTCTGGAAAAGCCGTGGCATGTGGAAAAGTGGTCAAAGTGGTAATGCACGGAGTTTTAGAATTTTAGCTCCGAAGTGACGATAGCTAGAGAGTTGGTTTCTTCGGGAAAGTTATAGAGTTTGGTCAGGAGAATTTTTTGGGATCTTAAGAAAATGGCTGCCAGCGGTCAAACTGGCGCCATCTTGAATTTTCCCAAGCAATAAATTAGGCTTTTTTTGGTTTTCGAATTTCAGCTTCGGAATGACAATACTTAGAGAGCTGGTTTCTTCGAGAAAGTCATAGAGTTTGATCAGCTGAATATTTTGGGATTTTCAGAAATCTGCCAAACTGACGCCATCTTGGATTTTTGTTAGGTATAAATTATGCTACTTTGGGTTTTCGAATTTTTGCTCCGGAATGATAACACTTGCAGAGTTGGTTTCTTCTAGACAGTTATAGAGTTTCATCAGGAGAATTTTTTGGTATCATAAGAAAATGGCTGCCATCTGTTACAGCGGCGCCATCTTGGATTTTCGTTTATGCTTCTACGGTTTTCGAATTTTAGCTCCGGAAGGACGCTACGTAGAGAGACGGTTTCTTCTACAAAGTTATAGAGTTTTATCAGGAGAATTTTTTGGGATCATAAGAAAATGGCTGTCATCTGTCGTAGCGGCGCCATCTTGAATTTTCGTTTATGCTTTTTCGGTTTTCGAATTTTAGCTCCGGAATGACACTACTTAGAGAGATGGTTTCTTCTAGACAGTAATAGAGTTTTATCAGTAGAATTTTTTGGTATCATTAGAAAATGGCTGCCAACTGTCAAAGTGACGCCATCTTGGATTTTTTGCTAAATTCTGTATAAGAATACCTAGACAGTTGGTTTCTTCAGGAAAGTTATATGAATCAGTGGGAAGAATTGGTGTTCCGAAGATAGCCGAAGGTGACATGAAGTGTTCCGAAGGTAGCCGAAGGTGACACGAAGTGTTCCGAAGCAAGGCGTGGGTCACACAAAGTATTCCGAAGGTGATACGAAGTGTTCCGATGGTAGCCGAAGGTTTTGGAGAAAAAATTTTTTCGGAGAAAAATTTTTTTGGAGAAAAACTTTTTAGTATAAAATTTTTTTCGGAGAAAATTTTTTTCGGAAAATTTTTTTTTTTTGGAGAAAAATTTTTTCGAGAAATTTTTTTTCTATTGAAAAAATTTCTTTTCTGCTAGAAAATTTTTTTCAAAAAATCAAAATTTTTTCCATCACTGACAACTCCAAAACGACTGATATCACAACAAAAACCTCTTTAAAGGTAGAGTGTGACGCAGTCCGTAAGTCCGCTTCCAAAATTAATGATATCGCTTGAGGTGACGCTATCGCAGATAAAACGCAGAAGTTTGTTTGAATGGAACCTTAAGTTAAAAGTTTTGATTTCCTGAAAAAATTAGAGCGCTTTCTTTGAAACAAAATTACGTTGCGTTAAAAAAATTGCGTCACAAATGCCGGACCTAACGACGAAATAATTTTTCTGTATGTACTTTCAGTTGAGAGAGGTTTGAAGATGTTTTTGTTGTGATTGTAAGTCATATGGGAGTGGTTTGTTATTGCGCTTTGGCCTGTTAACTGGTCGTTAAAATAAATAAAAAAATAAAAAAGTAGACATAGCTGAAGACGCAATTTTCGAATCGAACAACTGAAACACACTGTGCAAATTTGCAATTAGTAAAATTACAGTAACTTTATTAAAAACAATCCGTTGTTGTTTCTGGCAGTGTTTTCTGTCAACATTGTCGTCGACTGCGACTGAAAGGCGGTGAGGACAATGATGCCTTTTAAATGAATCAGTTTGATGAGTTTGATGTAAATACTGTGTGAGTAAACGAGACACACTGACACACTTATATCACAGTGTTACTCACAGCGAGCCTCCCTGTCTTCATTGTTGTCTACTGCAAGCTACAAATGTTAAATGTCAAATTTAACAATCCAGTGAATTAAATTCTAATTGCGAATCGATTCGGAATTCATTACCGTCAGGGGGATCAACAAAATACATGTAGTTTGACATTGTTTCACGTAGAATACACCCCAATGTTCGCTGGGAGAGAAAAAATTCACCGCAGAAGACAAATTGACACCACTTTTCAATTTTTTTGTTGATTGTGGCACTGAAACGGTGTGTTCACTGCGTTCACTGGTTACTGGTTACACATCAACAATACGCATACACACCAAAAAAACTACTTGAAACATTTTTTTCAACTCACAACAACACTGCTGAAATTTCAATCGCAGCAAACTTCATTCGCCACAAGGAAAAGTTCGTTTTCATCGGCGGCTGTCGGGCGGAGTCAGTATCTATGCCATAGTCTATTTTTTTGTGATGATTAATCGGTGTACAAACGGTATTTTTCTACAAATTTCACGTTTTTGTGTTAAATAATTTGTGCATCAAGTGTCAATAATATTAAGGAAAATTGTGTTTTGAAAAATGGGTTGTGCAGTAAGTGCATCTAGGGATAAAGAAGCCCAGGAACGTTCAAAGAAAATTGATGCTAGATTGAGACTCGATGCAGAACGACAAGCAGCTGAAGTAAAATTATTACTTTTGGGTGAGTGTTCTTTTTTAAATCCACTTTAAATCATCTTTTTGTGCGGCAGTTGGTTTAGTAATTTATTTGATGTTTTTGATGTAAATAAATTGCGAAAAACATAAAACAATAATCCCACGCATCAACTAAAACCGTCTACAAATACCTTTGTGGTGATTTGTGAAATTATGCGCAAAATTCAATTTCAATTTTTCTTTCGCTTGAAATTAGATGAGTATTTTTGTGTTTGCATTTATTGGACTGATCGGCACCATTTATTTATACTGCAGTGTGCCGTGTGTTATTTCCAACATATTTTTTTTTCTCCAATTCGACTCACCAGGTTGTTTTTATAAATATTTACATTAAACCTATTCGATTTTCGATCCATCGGAATTACAAGGCAGATACAAATGATTCGAATTACGAGCGATTTGAAAGATTGAATATTTCCGTAAGGAATGTGTCTTGATCGGTGAAAATGTGGATTGGCACAGGGTGTCTTTCGATTTCTTTTCAATTTACTTGCGTTCTAAGGCAGCTGCTTTCATTTATACCTGCCAAACTTTACCGTTGCATTACGTTAGAGTTTTTTTCACCCTTTCGATTAAATTGTCCCCAAGTTCAGATTCATCGACCGTCGAGATTATTTTATTGACTTTATTTCGCATAATTTCTACTTTGATCAAAAAGCAAGCGAGGCAGAATTTTAGTGAAATTTAGTTTCGGAACAGGTGTGACACTTCCGGAATGTAACCACTTCTAGGATTGGTAGAGTTTATTCATATTTCTAAAGGTCGATACCCACTTCAAGTGGCATTGCTAGGCAATTTTTTGGTCAAATTATTGATACACTCGGAGTAAATTTAATTTTCTTATAGTAAAAACTTTACTATGAATTCCGTTATTGAAACAGTGGAATTATTTCTGTAAGAGAAAAGTTAATTTTCCTGAAGCAAAATATTCTTTCAAAATAAATAAAAAATTATTGTAATTATGTTAAAAAATTGCGTAACAAATGTAACACCCAACGCCGACATCTTTCATAACACGAAAACGGGGCTTTAGGCTCTTTATTTTATTGGGACGATGCGGGCCAATTAAATATCTATTAATAACTAACAAAAAAATCACAAAAAATACTATTGATCTCAAGAAATTCTACAAATTTCGTAGTAAATATGAAAAAGTCACCTTCAAAAAAGGTGATAAGATCCTCAAGACGCCGAATTCATGAGGGCCTGAGGGCAAATATGAATTAGTTGAAGTTAAATTTGGAGTGAGGAGTGAGGAATTATGACGCGACTACGGCCTGCAGCGTAACATTTTTCACTTTTACATTTTAAAACAAATTTTTTTGTTAATTTCGTTGCAACAAGATCGAAAATTACAACAACTTTGAAAATAAGAAAGTTTACACCGTCTGCGAATTTCTTTTAAACTAAAACATTAAAAAGCGAATCATTTGTAAGAACCAGCATTTTAGGTGATTACAATGTTACTCAATCCACAAAATTTAGTTTTATAAACACATCCGTGAAATATAAATGAATGTGCACAGAAAGCAGTATCCGCTTTCTGTATCTGTCGGAAGGTTTTTAGAAAAGACTGGGGAATACCGTCTAGAGCCACATTGTGGATCTATGAGAGGGCGGTTAGACCTATGTTGAGCCATGGCTGCGTAGTTTAGTGGTCTAGGCTCGACGTGGAGTGTGAAAGGAAGGAGTTGAATGAAATTCAGAGGCTCGTGTGCATTTGCGTCACGGGAGCTATGAAAACTACGGTCACAATGGCCATAGAAGCGCTTCTTGCGCTATCGCCCATGCAGACGATCGTTAAAGCAAAGACTTTGCCTCGGCGGATGAGTAACTTTGAGCCTGGACATAGGTCGATCCTGAAGGTGATGAACGATGGTATCTTCCATATGCCCAGAGATCGTGTGGTCACACAGGTTGATTTTGTGAGGCGATACCAGATCGTCATACCGGACAGAGCTGATTAGCTTAGAAACTGGTCGACCTGCCTTCCGGCTAATTGACTGGTGAGCTTCACTGTACGGGTCGAAAACTGAGGAGGAGCGGGAGCCGGGGTCTATACGCAGGATCCGGCGAAATGTGGCAGTTTCCATTTGGGAAAGTTAGCGAGCGTCCCCTAAGCGGAGACGTTTGCGATGTGTAGGGGAGTGACGATGTGAGTCCCAGAGGAAATGACGGGTGGTGAAGCCATCATCTTCTCAGATAGCGAGTAAGCGAGTCGGTAATTAAGGCGCTTGCATCACCGGTGACGATGTCAAAATTGGCTGCAGAGCCGAAAGGTACCCTAAACCAATTGAAACTGAGAATTCAGATCCCGGTTGCCTGGGTCTCTGGGCACACCAGTGTATACGATAATGAGAGTGCAGACGAGCTGGACAAGCACGGTTCAGCATCTGCGATCGAGGGCCCAGAGTTCCACATCCCGATCCTACACTTCATGTGTGAAAAGGTTGGAAGACTGAGTGCGGGCGGTGCGGGCTGAGTCTACAAAGAGTTGGCGCGCGTACGGCGGAGGAGAGCACACGAAACTCTTCTTTCCGGCGCCCGACGATAAATAGGCCAAGGAGCTTTTCAGAATGTACCGCAATAGCATCAGGAGAGTGGTGCGAGTTATTACGGGTCATTGTGAGTTGAACAAGCACTTGATCAAAATGACTATTTTGGTCAATCCAAGATATAGCTGCGGCCTGGAGGAGGAAACAAGCATCCACATAATATGTGAATGCCCGAAGTTCCACCCTCTAAGAAGTATGACGTTAGGTGGTTGTGTGATTCGACCTTCTGAAGTTCCAGGCCTAGGACCTGGCGTCGTCGACAGGTTCTTGGTTAGGACTGGAAGGTTTTTAATAATTTACATGATGAACGAAAAAAAAAAAAACAAAAGATCAACAGATCTGTGTTTTAGGATTCAGAAATAATCCATCCCACCCCGATATATCTATGTGCATTATGTTACCTTCTGTTTCGCGTGTGTCGTTTACATATGTATGTATGTGCGTGCGAATGTGGAAAAATTGGATTTGGTGTCTCATAAAGTGGGGGAGGTCACAAATTTATCACTGTGATTCGGAATAAACGATGCAGTGGAGCATTTGCCTATATATACAAATTTTGGCGATGGCATATTTCTCAACACTTTTGGCGTCATAGCCCAGCTCTAAAATACTTTGTATGCTCCACACCCTAAAATTCATATACATGCATGCACACTTGAACATGCATGTCGTTGAGCATTTCGTTCAAAAATTAATTGTTCGTCACTGTTACAAAATTAGAGAAATATCATCTTATCATCTTATCGCTCGTCTCTCGTTTCTACTTGCGATAATTATATCGAACGAATGAAGTTTCTTTAAATAACTCAATAATCGCTGGCTCTAGACACTTTTCCGTTGGGGCTGGAAAAACTTAAAACTCAGTTTTGTGATTACATTCAATTGTTCCTGCTCTTCATGAAAAAAAAACACAAGTTTGTGCCTGTGATCAAGCATATCGAACTAAATCATATTTCGTACTTTTTTGAAAAATGAAATTTGTCACATTTTCGATGTTTCATACTTGGAATGCGTAATTTATTTATTTTTATGATAAATACAGAAATAGCTCCTAAGGTTCAATACTGACGAATTGAAAAAAATAATCGTTTCTTTTCATGACAAATATTTTTAGATCATTCTTTCAGAGTCATGTCTATAAATCGAAATAAATCTTTTGGAGTTCGGACCTCCTCGAATGATATCTTTTCACTGACAGTTGCCGTGCCCATATTGAGGTTGCATTTCTTTTAGTTCGCAAACTTTTCCCCATCCCTTCTTCCAATTCTTTTAAGACTGCGGTGAGTTCACCGCAATTTTGTTTCTTTGAAAGAATAGTTATCACACTCTTACAAAGAAATGATAATAGGTGGCGCATCTTTCATAGAACTTGTCATACTTTTAGTGCGGCGTCAGCTTATGTCAAAATTTCATTACGAAATATTTCGTTCACTTTGATATTAGCCGACGTCGAACTAAATTTGTGGATGGACCTAGGCTGCTCACAAATGTAAAGAAAAAAATAATTAATTTTCGGCCCAAATAAATTGTATTTCTTTTTTCCTCAATATTTAAACAGGTTTTTGCAGCCCAATAACATATTAATCTAAAACTTATTTATAATATTTTGACTATAATTGACATTTTAATCCAAATCCAATTATCATTTCCGTTCCAGCCTAGTTCAAAACGTAATTTTCCAACTTCAGCACACCTTAATCATTAATTTTATTTTTGACCAATCTTTTAAATGAACTAAAAGCTCCATAGCTAAAAGCTCGAATATCGATTCCTGAAAAATGTTTGCCATGGTTGTCTTGCATTCGATGCAAAGGTTCATTTCTCACAATGTTGCTGCTCCATCGTGGAGTGTAGAAAATACGATCATTTTGCCGAGTGTCTCGAACCCGATTATGATGAAAGTTTCCGTGCAAGTGTGGAGTCCATCCTATTGTGAATTAGTTTGTATAAGGTTATTTCGTCATTTTCCAGTCTTCTAGTTGCCAGAGATCGTAACTTGAGATGTCGACGTCGAGATTCATGTTCAACAAGAAGAACATCCGTGTAAATTTTCGTTGAACTCTTTCAATTATTTCAATTCGATCTTTATATATCGGATGCCAAACAGATGAACAATATCCAAGCCGACTTCGTACAAGCGAACTATATAGTATGAGCATACTTTTCTGTGACTTGAAGAATTTACCACAACGGAAGATGAAGCCAAGCATTTGGTACGTTTTTCTAGTTGTCTTGCTTATGTGTTCCTTGAATGACAACTTATCATCAATTGTCACACCAAGGTCAAGTTTCGATCGAACTCTTGGCACAATTGTATCTGAGATTTGATATTGATAATTCAATTTATTGACTGGGGTTATGTGGGTAAATGACATAATGGCGCATTTTTTAACGTTCAAATGAAGTTTGTTCCGGGTACACCATTTATGCAATTGATTTATTTTTGATTGAAACGCATAACAATCTGCGCCCGAAGTGACTTTTCTCAGTAACTTAAGGTCATCAGCGTAGCCAAATGATGTGGTCAACGATTGTAACAGGTCATTGATGAAGATTGTAAACAGAAAAGGGCCCAATATTGATCCTTGAGGTACACCGGATGTTGGGGTAATTTTCTTTGATTTTCCACCTCCAATTGAGACAAACTGTGTACGGTTTGAGAGGTAAGATTGGAGCCATGTGACCATAGGCCTGCTGAATCCGAATACCGTTAGGTTCTTCAGTAGGATGGTGTGGTCAATATGATCAAACGCTTTTGAAAAGTCGGTGTATAGCACATCCACTTGACCACCTTTCGCCATTGATAGAGACAGATGTAATGAATTCCATTAAGTTTGTTTGAGTCGACCGTTTGGCATAAAAACCATGCTGTGATGTATGGATAAAGCTTTTAAATCTTTGAAACAGTGCAGTGTGGTGAACACCAGCTTCTCAAATATTTTTGATATGGAACATAAAATGGACATCGCACGATAGTTGGTGACATCAAATTTATCGCCTTCTTTAAAAATCGGCGTAATGAAACCTATCTTCCATCTGTCTGAAACACTCTTTCTTTTAGCGTTTTTTTTTCAAAACAAAAATATTGATCCAACTGATATAAAGGAAAAAAGATTTAGACAGAAAGTTTGGTCAGCATCCGTCAAATCGAAAATCATTTATTGAAATCATGATTTGAACATTATACTGAATACATGGTGTTCAAATTAGATGAGTAATCGCAGCGTCGCGCTGCCTCTTCGAAGTTGAGGTCATTGCCCCTATTATGCCCCATGCATTTCTAACTTGGACAACGCGTGTGCAAATAGTGGGTATCCGCGGTGGGCAGTTTTTTTAGAAAAAACATGGATACCTGGGAAATCGACTCGAGTTGGAAGAAAAAAAAGAAAAATTGGGCAGTCACTTGAAATTTGGCAATGAGTTGAAATTATGAAACAAATTAAGATTAGGCAGTGACTTGAAAGTGGGCAATGAGTTGAAATTGGGCAGTGACTTGAAATTAGAAAATGAGTGAAAATTGGGCAGTGACTTGAAATTAGAAAATGAGTCAAAATTGGGCAGTGACTTGAAAGTGGGCAATGAGTTGAAATTGGGCAGTGACTTGAAATTAGAAAATGAGTGAAAATTGGGCAGTGACTTGAAATTAGAAAATGAGTGAAAATTGGGCAGTGACTTGAAATTAGAAAATGAGTCAAAATTGGGCAGGGACTTGAAATTGGAAAATGAGTCAAAATTGGGCAGTGACTTGAAAGTGGGCAATGAGTCAAAATTGGGCAGTGACTTGAAAGTGGGCAGTGATTTGTAAACTCTCGGTTGATATTTCGGCAAAAGTTATTACAAAAAAAAAATCTCGCTCGCTCCGCTCGCGATTCATACAATTACTTTCATTTATTTTTGTAGATTTATACAATATCCACATATCTCTCAGAATTCCATTGTTTTTTTTTTTTTCTGGGCAGTTGTCTCGAATTTAGCGGATACCGGCTAATATTGGGCAGTTGAATTTGGATACTGGGCAGAAAACATAATTTGCACACGCGTTGGACAAACTCATATCTATTGTAAATCCCTAACCATTTGTGCTAAAACTTTCAAAATCTACAATTGATTCTAAGAAATCATTTTCTTGCATGTGCTGAACATGTTTTGGCCTGCATTGATCATTTTCCCGAAACAGTTAGTCGAAACGCCCTGTGCTATTATTGCGATACATGAAACAAATTAGCTTCTGGTTTGTCTCATATGTTCAATTAACTCTTCTTTTCCAATTTTCACTTCACACAGTTCACAACTATTTAGTTCAAACACTTTGGGGAATTTCAATTAAATCTTGATTGTGTGTCGTGCATTCAGTATGTAAAGCTATTTCCATTGAATGCATGCACATCACATTACATTCCATTATGAATGGAGATGAATGAGTCAATAATCGTATCAGCGTCATCACACCATAATCTAATTGTAGTTGGTCGGGAATATACAACACACAATCGTATTGTTTTCTTCAATGAATTTTTTTTTCATTTTTATTAATGTAAATAAGACTCATCGCATATCCAAACGACAGCCATCGTCGTTATGCTAATATTTACGCTACCCGACATTGTAACATAAATCATTTTAATTGCACGAAAAAAAAGAAGAAATTAATATTTGTAACGACTGTTAGCTCTGATGATTAAAATACGATACGTAGATAAAATCTGGGTTATTAAATTATGTATTCAAAATGTGCGCCAAAACTAAAGTAATTTTTGCTGTCGTCGCCCATGTTATGTCATCTCATAATAAAGTTCATTCTACTCACTCAATTGTGCACTACAGGGAATAAAATTTAATTAAAATTATGTCTCCTACGCAAAATATTGTCAGGTCAAATTTTCCACAGTAATAGCGGAATTCATGCAATTAATTTCCATGCATAATAACTAGATAATCCATCCCTGTAAATCGAGTTTGTAAGACTAGAATTCATTCAATTTCTGTTGATTTATAAAATCTACCAACCAAGTATATACATAGTTTCGGTGTTAGTAATTGCGGCGCCTTCTTCCATTATGCATAATAACCCATTTGTGATTAAGTCAGATGTTGTGGTATAAAGCAAATTGACACTTTGGAGAATATGAACACCCACGTGAAAAATGATGTAATTAAATAATATTTACTGCGTGTCGCGGTTTTTTTTATGAAAACTTCATCTATTCTGTGTGCATAACTTGTGGGGTAGTTACTCATTTCAAATGAATTCTGTTCCATTTGTTAGAGTCACTGATAGACCCACTTTCAAAGCATTTTCGAGAGCAAGAACAACAACACCCTAGATTCATACCCACAGGCAGCGTGTAACGAAAATGTATCTTTCTCCGTTGATGATATCCGCATTCAAATGAAAAAAATTTCACTGGATTCATCAGCGGGACCAGATCGAATTCTAGTGAAAACACCTCGCCAACTCTATGCGTGTCAAAACCAATTTCATGAATTGCTTCGGACATCATACGTTCCCAATAGCTTCAGAAGCGGTAAAATGGTTTTTATCGATTAGGAAGGAGATGCAAAGTCATTAAGCAATTGGCGTCCAATCACCATTTATTCCGTCATCAGGTGGATAATTGAAAAGATTCTGTAATTCGCGCGCAAGTTGACATCAACTGCAACCAAAGAGGTTTTGTAGAAGGCTGCCACATAAACGCAAGACTGATCAACGTCTGTCTGGCCAAGGCGAAACATAACGAAAGTAACTGCGTGGTGTCATTCCTCGACGTTTCGACATTCGATCCACATTTCTAAATCTCTAAAGCCGAAAAGCGTGTCACAAAACGTACACGATCTTATTATGAATTTGCTCACTCAGAACACGGTCCCCATATCAATGGGTAAGAAACCCAGTTCCAATTAACTGTGGCGTCCTTCCCGACCGATTTTATTTAACATAGCAGTGGACTTCATTTACGAGGAGCTATGCGACTCTCAGTTCGCTGCAGCAAACGGTTTCAACTTATCAGAAAACTGCGATCCTCTTTGTCTTACCGGATTTGCGGATGATAAGGCAGTCACCTCACACTCTGAAACCTCAGCAATTCGGACAATCGAGCTATTGCAAGTTTTGTTAAGGAAAATCGGATTAGCAATAAACCCACTAAAAAGTACAGTGTTAAATATCAAAAACGGGCGCATGGTTGAAGGCGATCTGACACTTCCAAACGGTAGGGAAATTTTAAGTTTAAAACTTTTTATCATTAGGTAGTACCTGGGTTGTTCATTCAACTCAGAATTAGGATTCGATGACTCTAGTACCGCAGTTCTCAACAAAAATCTACATCAGCATTACTTAAACCCAACCAAAAATTAAATATAATAAACCGGTACGTTTTCCCTACACTGGTTTACCCACTGCAAGCCGCACCAATCAATAAAATTCCGTCCTACGTCACAAACGGGCTAGACGTTATGATGAGACGAACCATTAAAGCAATTATGGGGTTACCCCTGCGTACCAACGACAACATATTCTACACATCAAGAAAACTCCGTGGTCTTGGTCGTTTCGCGCGTCCTGGGTAGTTTTCTTCAGCATTTCGCTTTAGCCTCAAAACTTTCAAATCTTAATGACGAACTTTTCCAATCGATATCGAATTGCTCAGCTGAAATGGATTCATGTGTAAAGGTCTTGAATGTTAGCGGTGACAACACTAAAATTCTGCGAGCAGCCCTTCGCTACGACGCCTTCGTTAAATGGTGCAGCCTAAAGTACCAGGGTTCAGGCGCAATACACTTCGAAACGCACATACAGAGCAATGACTTTGTCTACAATAAGAATACACTCTCGTCATCCGAATGGGTAGCAGCAATAAAGCTTAGCACGAATTATGCAAATCTGAATGAAGTCCCTGGAGTCGATATCACTTCCAACCTCTGCCTAGAGATATTTCTGCTTAAAAGCATTTCCGCTTAGAGATATTTCTGCTCAGAAGGATTCCTACTTATAGATATCGTCAACGTCTTTGTAGCACCAGAGAGATCGAAACAATACCCCATGTAACTGGAAGATGTCCATCGAATAACTCTCTGATTACCGCTTTTCACCACAGTGTGAAACACTTTATCGCTGATTTGCTAAGGAAAAACGGCTTCACGTGCTACGAGGAAACATATGCAATTGACACGGACGGACATTGCCATAAATGTTTTTCAGATTTGCCATATCTATGTCTAATGTCTATCTATTATGTTGTCACAGTCATAGCAACGAATTCTACTTGTGGGGGTGATCACATCAACATTTTCAGTCTGTCACATTCATTGCGATTGGATAATTTTTTCCGTGATTTCAATATGTGTGCGTTTCCCCCAAAAAAAATTTTTTTTAGTGTTAACTAAGCTTCGAAAATCCATCATTAATTAAAACACCTTGGCATTGTCTCTATCAGAGAAAAAAAATTAAGACGCACGCTATGACTAGACATGAACGGCCAGAAGACGCCATTCTGGACCAGGGCCTATTTTTGAGAAAAGTTTTGAGAAAATTTGTGAAAATTTGAGAAAATTTGTAAAAATTTGAGAAAATTTGTGATATTTTGAGAAAATTTTCTCAAATTTTCTCAACGTTGCTTAAAATTTCTAAAAAATTTTCTGAAAATTTATAACAATTTTGAAGTATAACCTATTTTAGGTGTTTTAGGGCATCCTAAGGGCTGAATTTTCGGCCACCCGTTCATGCTTGGTTTCTTGTTGTTTTTTTCATCTGCACGAACTTTATTATGATTCAGAATACGCTTTACGTCCATTCTTATTAATTTTACAGTCATTTTAACTTGTTTGAACGTATTTTTCCTTAAAATAAATTTCTGGAAAATTTGAAAAAAAAATTCTCAAAAATAGGCCCTGTTCTGGACCAACCCGACCGTATTTGAATTTAAAAAAGAATGTTAATCGAACTGAGCACGTCACAGTGTAATTGGTTTCATGGGTGAAACACTAGTTTTGAATTTTGGCGGGATTTTAGCAAATACTGTGTTCACTGGGACGTACTGAAGTGCACTGGAACTTGAATAGTACCAACTGCCGTAGTAGCACGCACTTATACAAACTTTAATGTTATGATAAGTGCTGCCCAGAGCTTATTATTTGGGATCAAATTCCCAAAATTCACTAAACTTTCCCAAAATTTCCCAAAAAAAATATAAAAATTTCCAAAAGTAAACTTCATGATGAAGGGCATCTCTTTCCAGTCAAGTATTTCAATCTTTATTAGGCTCCAATACCTTCATTTTGGCACTAATTTGTATTTTCTGCGAAGTGTGATGGCTGAGATATGCACTAGGGTATTCAACACAAATTAGGAAAACAAAAATTAGGAAAAAAAACTAGGAAATCGAAAATTAGGAAAAACAAATTATTTGCCAAAAATAAGGAAAAACAAAAATCAAGAAAAACTAAAATTAGGAAAAACAAAAATTAGGAATGAATTAATTAGGACAAACCAAAATTAGGAATCAGGCAATCAGGAAAAACCAAAAGCAGGAAAAATTTTTTTGAGGGAATGCGCCGCAGGTCGTGATAAATCCTACCGGGGTTTGGGGCAGAGCCTCATGCACGGAAGGCAGACTGAAGGGCGTTAGTAGCTCGCCGCAGGCGCGGGGGCTTAGGGGCACAGCTTCCTACATACCAAAAATAAGATTGCAACCTCCTTAGGAATTGAAAGCTTTGATGTTTTTCCTGATTTATTTCCTTCCTAATTTTCGTTTTTCCTAATTTTGGTTTTTTCTAAATTTGGTATTTCCTGATTTTTGTTTTTCCTTATATTAGGTTCCTGATTTTCGTTTCCTGACTTTCATTTTCTGATTTTTAGTTCCTGATTTATCGATTCCTGATTTTTGTTTTCCTAATTCAGGTGGACATTATTGCACTAGGGCTATCCTCGTAAAGGTCCTCCTAGCGCTCAACAAGAAAGGGGTAGAACAAATATTTTTCGTATCGCATAATGTAACACAATGGCATTGTTTTCAACCGGTTATGAGCGTTGTGAGGGATTGAAATCAAAATTTCCCAAAAAAGTCTAAAAAATTCCCAAATAATAGGCTCTGGTACTGCCCAAAAAGTCGAGCTGAATGATAGTAAATAACAGATTTTTTTTCGAAGATGGGATTTATTAGTGTAGTGTTCTATAAGTCTTAATAAATCTCAGAAAATCACAACTCTTCTTTATACATCAGTACACTGATTGAATTAAGTGTCTTCACTCGGCTTAGCTCACTAATAGAGCCTTAACTACTTTTTGTGAATGCTTGTGTTGTCTGTCTGTGCACAAATACGAGGGAATATTGAATACCAATCATCGTTTACGTTTCTTAATTGAGAAGCAACTTTCTTATACTGAAACATAAATTACTTTCAATGGAATGCGTAAAAACGTAACAGTTAATACTAAGAGTGTGGAGACAACCCAACGAATAACTTAATGTGACAGGTAGCATTGGGTTCGCTGAGACGTTTGTCACGCTAAATCGAAAACATTTTAGGAATGAAACTAAAAATAAAGTTACAATTTGTGTATTTACTGAAGAATTCTGTTTAAACATGAAATGATTATTATGCAAACCTTTTATTGGGATTAACACCACTTTCCTTTCGTCACAAATCGATAAGATAAAATTCCACTCAGTGATAATAACGGAAAGTGTGCTTAATGTTATGATAAAAATAATATGCTCCGTTCAGTACTCTTTCACAAATTATTGACATGACATCGTTTTTCCGATGAAGAATTTTTCACAAAAAAAGCACCCACAAACAAACGCAACAAATACAGTCCCACAGTTTCTGGGAAATGTATTCGTAATGGTAAATACGGTTAGATGATGACTAACCTTTCTGAATAAAAAGCAAAAAACCTTCCCAGAATGATTTTATTTTCGTTAAATTAAAATGACAAACAAAATAAATAAACGGATACTTCTGATTTCTCTCAATTATCAGCAATTAGCAATGCTATGGCTTCTTCTTTTACCAGAAATTGGATTAGACAATTTTCAATCTCTTAAAGGGAATGTTTGTCTTTTTATGTGTGGAATTTTTTCTGATTGTGGAAATCATTTCTAAGAAACAGTTTTGATTAGAGTGCAACATACACTAATGCATTGAAATAGTCGTCAGTGCATCAAGCAAGGACATATTGAGAATTGCGTGTTGAGTGTGTTTGCAGGGCTGTAACTGTAAATTTTTTCAGTTTGCTTATAGAAAAACGTATTTTTGGCCGTCGGGACCCCTTGGTCCATCATGCTAGCAACGACCTTGTATGGGAGCGTTCATAAATGACGTCTCCGTGTGAGGGGAGGGGTCTAAGAAACAGATACTTCATACAAAAAAATCTTTATTTGTATGGATTACAGGGGCGCCGACTCCATTGGGGCCTCGGGGCTCTCGGTCCCCATTGACGAGAAATAATGGGGGCTTAACCCCCGTTGCAAATTTGGCTAGAGAAATGAAACAGAAATGAAATAATTCTAAAAAAGCACTTAAATGACTCGACTTGACTTGTCACACTTCCGAGTTGGTGCCTGTGCACATTGACCATCACATCGATACTCAACAATAACAAAACAGAGGAATAAAATTCATTGAAACTTTTCCGCAATCAGTGTGCAAAAAAAGTTGATTGTTATTATATCGCCGAACAATTCGAAAGTTTGTTGCCAGGGCAATCTCGAGCTACCGTTACGGCCCTGCCCCTACCATTCTTTTCCGTTTTTAAAAATTCTGAATATTAACAACGGCGTTAAGTGAATCTTCCGACATTCGTTTCCGTTCTTTTATATCTACCAACTGCGTTTAAATGTATCTTCACTACCTTCACTAGGCATATTCTTTTTTTGGATTTTCTTCTAAGTTCTTGTTCTAATGTCCCAGAAAAATGGTTATGATATGAAAGGAAAAAACTCATTTTCAGGATTTTTGTTTCGTTTCATGTCGCCGGGAAAATTCGAAAATGGTGTTTTGGGGTGTTTTTCCCCAAGCCCTCAACTAATAGACACCCAAAATCATGTTTTAGACCCGTACGTAGAACGTAGTTCTTCGAAAAAGGGTATTATCGAGGGGTAAATTCCTTTTTTGTTCTAAGGATTATTTGGGATTATTAAGGATTATTTGGGATTATTTGAGATTATTTGGATTATATGGATTATTTGGGATTATTTGGGATTATTTTGGGATTAATTGGGATTATTTGGGATTATTTGGATTATTTGGGATTATTTGGATTTTTTGGGATTATTTGGATTATTTGGGATTATTTTGGGATTATTATGAAGTAATTTCCCCTTAGGTATTATGCGTTTACCACGACGTTTGTAACCAGTCGAATTTCGACACGGGAGTAGGGGGAGCATCGATCGTGGTCCTTAGATGACGAATCAACAATAAAATAAATGTCCTTCCGTCCGTCTGTCAACACGATAACTCGAGTACAACTAAACCGATTTTCAAAAACTTTTTTTTCCTGATAAGTAATGGGATTGAATCTGGGCTCTGTCGGCCCAAGGACCGCAAAGCTAGGGCTGTTTAAGTGGTTTTTGGTCCTTTGTACATAATCTTTTCCGATTTTCATAATTTTTTTTTTGTTGGAAAGACCTGGGCATAGTCGATTCCGATTTTCCAAACCTTTTTTTTTGTTTGAAAGATCTCAAGTGAGCCTCATGTCGGTTTGTCGGTCCTAAGGTCGGCCCTAACCAAAAAAAAATGTTTTTTACTATGTTGCGGAGCAAATTGAGGTAAACATTTTTGTCTATGGAAGTATGTGTCCGAGGCCTCTACTTAGGGCCCTAGGTCAGTACTAAGGTCGGCCCTAGCCCAAAAAATGGTTTTTTGCTATGTTGTAGACAAAATCGAGGAGAATATTTTTCTCTATTTGGAGGTCAATTTCGTGCGCTCGGAGAATTTTTTTAACACTGTTTCTTCGGACGGTTTTTTCAATATTGCCCTATCGGCAATTTCCAAAACGTTCCAGACTTTTCGTAACATCAACTCTGTTTGCCGTATCTATTCTGATACGTACGGGTCCCTTCATATGTTTTAGTAAAATCAATCAATTACGTTTCCAACGACACCCCACTTGTCAAGATTGAGTAAAAAATGGATTTTCGGTGACGGTTTTAACATGTCTACTGCAGACCGAAAATTTGTAAATTTTCAAAATTTACTTACATGAAAACACCCCAAAACACCATTATCGAGTTTTCCCGGCCACAAAATCCAAACAAAAATCCTGAAAATGAGTTTTTCCCTACTTTCATATAATAACAATTTTTTGTGGGCCATAAGAACAAGAATTTAGAAAAGTGAATATGCCTAATCTTCTTCACACGCTGATTGGAGCAGGGTTGTACACGCAGTGAGGTTACGCATACCCTGAGCGTCTTTTCTTGCCCATAAAACGTTGTGCTGTACTGTACGACACAATTGTGTGATGTCGAAATTTTACAAGGAAAGAAATTCACTTCTCCATACAAATTTTCAACACAGCACATACTTTACACCTTTGTTGGTTGGGTGGCACACGAGTTTGAGGTGAATTAGCTGCGTCACATTGGCATCCGTGACACTTTCATGCAAAAATGTTGCTGCGTATCCTGCGCAAGCTTTCGTTTCTATACAATTTCACTTTGAAGGCAACTTAAGAAAAACAAATTTGACCTGCAAACAACATTACGAATATAAATTCACCTCAAACTCGTGTGCCGAGAGTTTATGCGATATGCATGCCGTTGGATTGCAGATCGTCGTCTAAAAAAATGGAATAAAACAAATGTATATAACGAAAGTATATAGAGCACTCGCTGGTTAGATTTACAGTCTCCGTGGACTTATAAGTTTAAAATTAAATAATTATGACATTCGATAGTGCTTTTCTAAAAAAAATTGACTTTCAAATTTCTACAAAGAGCTTTTTCAAGTGAGTTTTTTTTCACAAAGCTCTATGATTCAGTGCTAGGCTTCCGTTTTAAATTTGCTGAAAGAAATCAAGATTTTGAGCGCCCCCATCGACTTGAACCAAAGTCGGCGCCCCTGCTGGATTATTGCATTCAATGGGTAGGGGTGGCGTCCAGATGCAGACGTCATCTATAAACGCTCTCTATGTGTTCTAAAGGCAATACCCAAAGTACCCACTTATTTTCTTTAATATTCCCTTCACGACGAGTAATACGGTTCAAACGAAAATGAGCAAAAATATGTCACTGCCAAAACCGGTCTACATAGGAATTATCTAAAACTCAATTTTCATATTATATACTTTGCTCCTCTTCTTGAACAATAATGCGTGTTAATAGCACTTCTGTTTTTAAATATTAATGAAGGCAGAAGACGTAAAGTTACCTCGTAAGGTATAGCAAATCTTTAGAAAATTTATGACTCACAGAGGACGTATACTTAGTAGCCAATTTCGGTACGTTAAGTAAGACAATTTGTCTTATTTTTCCTATAACTTCGGTACATAGCACAATAAAAAAACCATTAAACGAAAGTTTTTATGGTGGTTGAATTCAAATCAATAAACCCAGAATCTCTGCTGAAGGACACAAACATTTTTATTCAATCCACCCCCCAAAAAAATTGTCTAATAAAATCTATTGACATCGCGTTTCGTCGTAATGCTTCATGTGTTTCATTAATAAATGTATGTTTATGATGCTTTTAATGTGGCGTTTCCTAAAAGAAATAGCCTTTTTTAGTATGACGGTATCTACAGTGTCTATAAAGTGAAACATAAAAAAATCCAATTTGGTCGTTCTGTTCCATTTACCAAATTTTTAAAAGCTTCGGGTACAAAATAAAATTGAATTTGAGACATGTTAGTGTAAGTGGCCATCTGTGCGGACTATAATCCTTCTACTGCCCTTCCATTCAATTATATTCCCATCACTCAAATTTAAGTACCAATTGAGCCAAGTCTTAACTCAAAGGCGATAGTCTCATAAAACAAATTAAAATCTATCTTCGTAATCTTTGGATGAAGCTTTGAAGATGAAAAAGACAATTTGGCTAGTGTAGCCACAAAATCTGGAGGCACAAAATCCAGAGGCGACAACATCCGGACGAAAAATCCGCAGGGCTCAAAATCTGGACGAAATCTGAACAAAGTTGTATTTTTCTCGCACACTCGTGTGAATAATGTTTAATACGAGGGGTTATCCACTTTTCAAAAATTTGTACCAAAAATGACACAAAAATTCCAAGAAATTTCAAAAATTCCATCGAAATTCCAAAAATTACATCGAAAGTCCAAAATTTCCAAAAAATTTCCGAAGTTCAGAAGTTCCGAAAATTGCAGAAATTCCACAGATATTCCAAAAATTCAAGAAATTCCACAGAAATTCCAAAAATTCCACAGAAATTTAAAAAATTCCACCTAAATTCCAAAAATTCCACAGAAATTCCAAAAATTCCACAGAAATTCCAAAAATTACTCAGAAATTTCAAAAATTCCATCGCAATTCCAAAACGTTCATCGAAATTCCGGAAATTCCAAAAATTCCATCGAAATTCCAAAAGTTCTAATAATTCCAGAAATTTCATTTTAATTCCAAAAATTCCATCAGCCTATACCCCTCGGTCACTTCGCATTAAATATAGCTAAGACCGCTGCCACAGCATTACAATCCTTTATGTATTATGAAATATTTCATTGTTTACCAAAGAGCCATCTGTCGGAATCTTTTCAACTAATAAAAATTTGTTTGGAAAAAGTCGCAATTTTCTGTAACGTTTTTCTCTTAAAATCTTAATTGAAAACGAATGCTTATGTAGTCATTACATACTTTACCTATTTCTAAAGGAAATTACTGAAACACTTGAAAAAAACATTCTCATTTGCTAGAAATGAGAATTCCAATATTTGACTGCAAAAGTCAGTCTTTCAGATTTTCCACTTAATAAACACTTCAAAACGCATAATTTCTTCGACCAAATGTGTTTGCTCACTTAATCTTTAACTGAATAATAAATTTAAATGACAGAAAACATTTTCTAATAGTCAGAAATTGATACAAAAAATCTTGAGTTGATGATTGCAAATAAAAATGGCCGCCATCTATGTTGGCTTTTGACGTTTACAAATATTTGCAAATATATCAACTCAAAAAGTTTTTATCCATTTCTGACTCGTAGAAAATGTTTTCTGTCATTTAAATTTATTATTCAGTTATTAAGTTTATTAAGTGGAAAAACTGAAAGTCTGACTTTTGCAGTGAAATATTGGAATTGACATTTCTAGTAAATATAAATGTTTTCTCCAAAAGTGTTTCCACGACTTTGTTTGGGAATAGGCATAATGACGACATAAGCATTCGTTTTGAGAGAAAAACGTTACGGAAAATTTCGACTTTTTCCATACAAATTTTTATTAGTTGAAAAGATTCCGACGGATGGCTCTTTAGTAAGCAGTGTGCACTCTTATCTGTCTTAACAATTCGAAATACTGTGCAAAACAAATGCCGAACAAGAAATATTATCATGATTCACCATAGAAGTGAAGTTCAATTGAATTTCGAAACAATATCCATTCCAGCACATCCCAGCAGGTTTGAGTGGTACCGGCACGATCTAATTCGACACAAATTATTTAAAGAGATGGAAGCATTTTCTTTGCTGGAAATTACAAAATTATAGTTAATATTTTCGTCATGGCCCCACTTTCTACCTCAAAAAGACATTTGAATATTTTTCCGCTAGGCACCAACTCTTTCGCAGTGATGTGTCGGATAAGCAGCACCCAATTAACCAAATTCTCCCACGAGATACTAGTTTTCTTGATAGTAAAGGAGTGACATCTGCCAGAAGGACTTGGAAAATCGGTATCTTCAAAATGGCTGTGTGTGCTCCGAGTAGTCGTGATATGTTCATTAGCTCGACTACAATAACTTTAAGGGAGTTCATGGAACACTTTTGTTTTATCTCTTATCCGACTTTCTATCAGTAGCAGGCACAAATATTTACGAAAATTTATTTTAAATTGAAAAAATTGTTTGAAAGATGAAAACTTGTTACCATAATCTCGCATTAAAGCATTTCGCTTTACCTTGACTTTTTCCAATGACTTTACGAATTGTTTAGTTTCATGAATAATTGAATTGAAAAATTAAGCAAAAACCACGATGAAGAAGCACATTCGACCGTGGGAAAAAAAACGAAACTTCCATTGAAGAAATGCTACGAATGAATAAAAAATGTTAAAAACTTTGAAAAATGATTGTTTCAGGCGCTGGTGAGTCCGGAAAATCAACGATTGTGAAGCAGATGAAAATTATTCACGAAACGGGATATTCACCGGAAGAATGTGAACAATATCGACCGGTCGTTTACAGCAACACAATACAGAGTTTAATGGCAATAATACGAGCAATGGGTCAACTAAGAATCGATTTCGCTGATCCGAATAAAACAGTACGTTTACCATGAGATCGTGTCGGATCCAATGTGAACTTCTAATTTATTTATAGGATGTTGCGAGACAGTTTTTCACATATGCCACTCAAGCGGAAGAAGGTGTTCTCACTCCGGAGTTGGTGTTGTTAATGAAAAAATTATGGTCTGACGCGGGAGTGCAACTGTGTTTTTCGAGGTAATAAAAACGTGAATTATTTTGTTTCAGCTTTTTGTTAAGACATTTTTTGTCCTTCGAACAGGTCCCGCGAATATCAACTGAATGACTCAGCCGCTTACTACTTAAATACCTTAGATAGAATATCACAACCCAATTATATTCCAACACAACAAGATGTGTTACGAACTAGAGTTAAAACCACCGGAATTGTTGAAACACATTTCAGTTTTAAGGGGCTACATTTCAAGTAATTGCAGCAATAGATGACACCTGTTCCGAATTCATGAACAAAAAAAAAATTTTTTTTGTAGAATGTTTGATGTTGGAGGTCAACGATCGGAGCGAAAGAAATGGATTCATTGCTTTGAAGGTGTAACGGCTATAATATTTTGTGTGGCGCTATCTGGTTACGATTTGGTGCTAGCTGAAGACGAAGAAATGAACCGTATGATCGAATCAATGAAATTGTTCGATTCCATTTGTAATTCAAAATGGTTTGTGGAAACGTCGATCATTTTATTTTTAAATAAAAAGGATCTATTCGAAGAGAAGATCAACCGTTCACCTCTTACGATCTGTTTCCCCGAGTATTCAGGTAATTGAGCGTCTCTTTTCGTTGACACATATTGAGATTATAACAGTTATATCAACTGAGCACTATTCGCAAAGTAGAATTTCAAGTACTAGATTTTCCTTCAATCTTTAGTTCGTATATAGTCGTAACATAATACTTCTGACAGTACTAGATTTATGGAGACTAGAATACAGGGCCGTAGCCAGAAGGGTACAAATGATTGTCTGCGATGATGCATTCACGCGTGGGAAGACATAATCCGAAATAAAGAGTTGGGGTCGCATACAAGATCATAAAGTTATCAGCAAAAAACGTCGTCTAAACTGTTATAAAATGTCGATGTAGAATATTGTATAACAGTTTATAACAGTTGCTGATAACTTCATAGTCTTGTGTGCCTTCCCACTTTTTATTTCGCATTATGTCTTCCTAGGCATGAGTGGATCATCGCAGACAATTCTTTGTATCCTGAGGCCCATATCTTCTGACTACGGTCTTGCTGAAATAGCATGTAATGTGATGTAGCGCCGTCGATTTTTTCGCTGCGCCGATCAAAAAATTTGATTGTCGCAAACACCGCCCTCGCGGATAACTATTTGTTCTTTTCATCTAGATGTGAGTTTTTATGTTTCTAGATTTCCGGTTATTACTCTTGGAAGTCTTCTGTCGAGCGAATTATTTTTTTTTTTTTTAGATTTATCAGATTGGGTCGGTCCATTTCTGGTTCTTGAAACACAAATCTGATGATCCATTGTTTCGTATCCCATTAATCATGTAAATCTCGAAAACCACCCAGTTCCTACAAGGAACCTGCCTAGAGCGGCAGGTTCCAATTTTTGTACTGTTGCAGGTTAGACCACATGACTTCCTAGAGTCCTGAGCCTCCGAGAGGAGAACTTCGGGCATTCGCATATAACGTAAACGCCCGTTTCCTCACTTAGGCCGCAGGTGCAGTTGGGATCGTTGAAGATCCCTATTTTTGCCAGGTGCTTGTTCAGGCCGCAATGCCCGGTAATCGCACCCACCACCCTCTTGATGCGATTCCTGTCCATGTTTAACAGGTCTCTGGCCCACCTCCCATCGGGCACCGGGAAGAAACGCTTCGTGTGCATTCCTCCTTCATAGGTGCTCCAATAGTTAGCGAATTCCGACCTCACCCAGCTATTCATCGCTTTCACGCATGCCGAGTGTAGGATGTGTATAAGAGGTTCTGACCCACAACTCAATGTTTACGAGCCTCTTCTCGCTAGCTCATCCGCTTTCTCGTTTCCCTCTACACCAGAGTGTCCGGGAACCCAGACCAGCGTGACCTGATTTCTCAGTCCCATCTGGTTCAGGGTTTCCTTCAGCTCTTTTACTAGCTTGGATGTCACGACAGGCGACATAAGCGCTTTGATCATCGCCTCAATGTCAGAACAGACTGTCACATTTTCTCCACATGCCTCTGCTGGGAGTGCCTCCCGCGCTCCCATCAGTGCCGCGAAAGCTTCAGCCTGAAAAACATCGGCGTATCCACCTAGGTGGTACCACCTTTCCGCCAACGGTTCCGGAGAAAATACTCCGGCTCCCGTGCCTTCTGAAGGAGCGAATTATTTAGTTCAGTTTTACTCTGTATCTGAACTATAATTCAAGCTATACAGAGCTAACAGAGATAAACTATTAGATTTTCTGTCCGGATTTTAACGCAATGTGAAATCTAACCCTCCCAAAATATGTGACCGCTTTTCTGTTGAAATAACTAAGACATTACCCAAATTACCACACGATTCTTAAAGATAGGTTGAAGGTTGAAGACATTGCGAAATTTAACGCACCGTGAAGATGTACGGATTAACGCATTATTGACGCAACTAGAAGTCGAAGATTCCTGGAAGTGAACAAACAACACCATGATCTGTGTTTTAAGCTTGCTCATGAGATCTAACATAGAACAAATTGTATGTTAACGTGCGTGCCTATAGTAGCTTTAACTGGATCTCCGCAATATCAGGAGTCGGTCAGTATGTAGATACTGTCATTAGCTTTTTCAGGTCGGGATGGTCCATTTTATTAGACAATTCTTTTGATCCTTTGTTCCTTCTCCCATTCATCGCCTGTTTCCTCCTCGAGACCGTAGCTGCATTTGGGATTGGGCTGACGCTACGCGCCAGTGCCCATTCTGCCCGCAATGCACAGTGACCGCTCCTACTAGCCTTCTTATGCGACACCGGCACATGCTGAGCAGCTCTCAGGCACTGTTGATCCTAGTTGGGGATCGAGACACTAAATCTCTGCTGTATTTCTGCTTGATGAAGGGGAAAAGCGGTTCCTAATTCGATCTAAGCACTACGTTTCAGCGCCACTGCCACCTTGTATAAGACGAGTGTGTTGAGGATTTCTCATTTGGGCTTTTCACCCAGCTACTTTACAATCCCAGTACCTCTGAAACAGCTTAGGAATCCATGGTGTCGCTACGTACCAGTGGACCAATACACAGAAAAATGTCATGTTTACCGCAATTATATCGGGGCCAATTATGAAAAATATCCCCTTCATAATTCAATGAGCCGCCAGCTCGAGGTTTTTTGAAAGGGTTTAACTTTGTGGAAGTGAGTGCAACGACAGTGTCATATTACATTGACGGCATGAGGTCAGGAGCAGCAGCAGGTAGCGATGGCATCAGTGTGAAGATTCTGAAACGGTATAAGCAACAACTGTGTGAATGTGTCTCCCGCTTAATTAACAACTGCATTAAGACCTCTCATTTTGATGATATTCTGAAAGTCGCTAAAGTCATCGTTTTACCGAAAGGTGATGACACAACTGATGTGGCTAATTATAGACCAATATCATTGCTGTCTTCACTCTCGAGGCTTCTTGAAAATATCATGTATGAACAAATTTACGAGAGGTTAAATTCGATGAAGTTTTTTGACATGAAGCAATTCGGTTTCTTGAAGAAATCAAACACTCTAGCATGTTGTTTGGACCTCTGTTCGAATATCAGGAATGAAAAGAGCAAGCAAATGGCAGTTAGTTGCTTGTTCGTTGACTTCAAAAAGGCATTTGATTCAGTCAATCATCAGTTACTGATGGATAAGCTGAAGTCTATTGGCCTTAGTGGACCTGCTTTTGGTTTATTGTGCAGTTATTTGAGCGACAGGAAACAGTTTGTCAGTGTAGGCGGAGTAAACAGCTCCACTCTGAGTGTGAAGTGCGGGGTTCCTCAGGGTTCAACGCTATCGTCCTTGATGTTCGTCATATTTCTTCATGACCTGTTCGACGAAGGTTTCAAGGGTAAAGTTTACCTGTACGCTGATGATACGACCTTCCAATATGCAGCGAGGTTGCTAGAAGACTTGCGTCGTTTGATGCAACATGACTTGCGGATTCTTAGTGATTGGTCATCACGCAAATTCCTTACTTGTCAACGAAGCGAAGACCAATTACATTGTGTTTGACGACAGTCCGCTCCCTGACTTTGACCTGGCATATGATGGGACGACTTGTAACAAAAATTCTTATCTCCACAAAAATATTAAACTTCAACTCGTATCTTTACTGACAATATTTAATTCAAAATTATGATCTTATCTCCACTTAAAATTAATTGCGCAACCCCTTATATCTAAAGTACCTTTATGTTGGGTGGTGAAAAACGACTTTGTTAAATTGACTTTTAATTTACCGTCCTGGTAACACGTGTCCACACAGATCAATGATTTTCCACAAAATCATGAAAAGACAAATTTCAATCCAACCTAAAAGCTGTTTATGATCTTATTAGTAATTGCACACTTTACCGACGGACCATAGAAATGTCCGAAGGTGTAAATTATAATCACCTTGCTGCCCGCAAGCTTTATATCAAAAAAACTTTACTTGAACACACTGTGCTTTAAACTAAAACAACCAGATTAATATGCTTCTCGTTACGATGTTTACTCCGAAGCGTTCTCAGGCCAAAAGTGCTTATCGAGCATGCAACTCGTACACTGAACGTCAATCGGTGCAAATTTGTCAAACGGTAAAGTTTCGTCGTCATGCGCTTAACACGCCACCACCGGCGTTTCTCAAATCCACCGGGTTAATTCAAAATCAAAACTTATTCTAGTGTTAGGTTTTTATAATTATTTATAAAATGTTAATGCCCGAGTTACATTAGTTACAGACTCTTCAGAGAAAAAATGAGGTGAGATACCTAGGCTTGATGTTGAACGACCGGTATAAGTGGGACACGCACGTCAATAAAGTAGTGAAAAAGATTTCGCCGATTATAGGTGTAATGAAACGTCTTCGGTGGCTCCTACCTCGAAATGTCCTTTTGAACTTGTATTACGCTTATGTTCATTCTCACTTGAGCTATCTGAATCCCATATGGAATTGCGCACCTGATTGTCTATTAGACAAACTGCTTCTACTGCAGAAGAAGGGGTTGCGTATCATTCACGGTTTGAAGTACAAGGATTCAGCTAAGCAATACTTCAGTTCGTCGATACTGCCTCTAGATTACTTCAATGCGTGCCAGACAGCAGTTTTGGTGTTTTCGCTAAAAAACGGTTTGATAAAGCATGATACACCCATCCAGGCGAACTCAGACATTCATAACCATCACACGAGGAACAGTGATCTTCTTCACCTTTCCTTTTCTCGCTCTTTCTTTGGTCAGCATGCGATCACTAACCGTGGTTTCCGTTTCTTCAATGAATTACCGGCAGTCATTCGCAATGCTACTAGCTTGATGTCTTTCAAGAAACAACTCAAAGATTACTTGCTATATCGCTTCCTTTCTTCATCTGACTATCATATAGCCTGGTGAAATCGTCTCTGATTGTTGTTTGTAATACTGTTGAACTCGAGGATTTTCTTTTTCTCAAATATTTGATTTATTGATTAATATTGAATTTAAAATTTAATTTAAACTTGATTTTGCTCTTTTATTTTTATATTCTATAAGATTGTATTCTTTTTGATTTACTTTAATCTCATGTACGATTCACTACATTCTAAATGATTTATGTACCCGACATGTACGGGCCAAGTGCCCATAATGTAATTGAATTTCTAAATGATAAATAATAATAATAATAATAATTGGAGTTAGGCCGAAGTGGAAAGTGTGTGATAAAGTGAGAAGTGTGTGATGAAGTGAGAAGTGTGTGGGATGAAATGAGAAGTGTGTGGGATAATTTGGGAAACGTGTAAGATGAAGTCGGAAGTGTGTGGGATGAACTGTGAAGTGTGTGGGATAAAGTGAAAAGTCCACGTAATGAAGAGGGATGATGTAAAAAGTGTAAGAAAAAGTAAAAACACCCCACACAATTCAAACTTCATCCCACACACTTCCCACTTTATCACACACACATCCCACTTCATTCCATACACATACAACTTCATCCCACACACTTCCCACTTCATCCCACACACTTCCCACTTCATCCCACACACTTCTCACTTCATCCCACACACTCCTCACTTACAAAATTTGAGTAATTGATGGCACCAAGCCAAATAATCAAGTTTAATCTGAAGTCAATTTGAAAAAATTCTGATCTGAATTTGAAAAGTAAAGATGTGAAATGTTCAGATCAGATAATTATTTACAGCAATCTGAACAGATCTGAAAATTCAGATTTTCTTTTTTTCAGTTTCAGATCAGATAGAAACCATCTGTTCCGAACTGTAATTGGAGTAAACATAAGATGATTGCAGTAACTATGTAACCACATCAACCGTAGTTATTGCAAACATATTATATTTAATCCAATTATGAAGGGGAAATTTTTCATAATTAGCCCCGATATAATTGGGCTTAAGATTTGATTCTTCTGTGTATATGTATAAGCGAACGATTACCTATTGGCTCCTTCCCATGCGGGTATTTAGAATATGTAGAAGCGTCGAAAACGCGATTAGTGCACAGGGGCAAAAACATTCCACTCATTCATTCGAAAAACATTTGTCGTTAAATTTTGTTTTCTTTCACTTAGGATCGAACACATACGAAGAGGCATCCAGTTACATACGAATGAAGTTTGAGAACCTAAATAAGAGAAAAGATCAGAAGGAGATTTATACGCATTTAACATGTGCCACCGACACAAACAACATACAATTTGTGTTCGATGCGGTCACCGATGTTATAATTAAAAATAATTTAAAAGATTGTGGTCTATTTTAAGTGGAAAATTAATGATAAAAGCATACACACTACAACATATACAAGTAAATAATGAAACTTAACGTAAGGTCTGCACAATTATTTTTCAAAATGATGAGCTCAATTTGTTGTCGATTACGTAGATGGTGTCGTACAGAACATAAAAATAAAATCGTTTTTCTTTTCAATAATCTACTAGAAATTTTTCAGTATTTGTTGGACACACCATGCCCAACTACTAAAGGGTACAACTGAAAGCATTTATGTTCATTCCGTGGTTTCTTTAAACTGCTGTTAGCCCAAGGGCTTTGAGCCAATAGGGAAAGAAACATCAGTATGACGGAATATAAGTAACTTTATTCTATAGAACCCCAGACTCAATTGGAGTCGATAAACCGCAGGAATAATGTTTCATTTTTAAAAATCGTTCAATTGAGTAGTGAGTTTTTCATAATGAAATGCATGAAGTTCGTGCAAATAAGAAATCCTTCACAGTTTATGCATTTCATCTTAAAATTCGCTATACTTTGACAGAAGCTAATTTTGTACGAAATGCGCCAATTTGTTTTTTCGTTAAATTGGTTCAATGAAATAACAGAAATAAAATCTTCAGTTTTGGTCTGATCGTTCCTAAAAGACGTTTAACTCGCACTAATGGCTTTCATCTGAAGAAAATATTTGTCGTCAATTGTCACAACAAAAGTTTTATATAAATTAAAGTCACAAATAAAATTTGTTAGCTAAGTTATGGAATTGCAAGATCGATCTACTCAATGTATACAGGAATTGTCTTACACACGAAGAATTTTGTTTTATAGGAACTTTTACAAAATCGAATATAAAACTTTTTCAATAATGTAAAGCGTTGTCTGCGTCAGCTGACATCGTGTGCACAACTCAAAAATGTGAAAGAAAACACAAACGAATTTGGGGTATTTTTATAGTTGAAACCAGATTTTTGTTGAAAATTTTCAGAGTCGTTGTTACGGTTAGTCTCACATCATTTGGAATTTTTGCGCACATTTATGTCTAAAATATCAAATAAAAAATTATTTATTTATTTTTCAAAATTTCTTGACTGTTTTGAAATGTCCTAAGGGAGTATTTGAGCTTGGTAGGATGAGAAGTCGGTCTATTTCAACTGTCAAAATGACATTTTAAACGTCAAATATTTAGATAAAAAAAGATTTTTCTCTTGTCTCGGACTCTTTTTTGAGCAAATAGACATTAACGACACAAACGTTTTGAACATTTTCCCGAACGCTCGTTTGTTTCATAGCTTTGACGTTTTTGACTTTTGTGAATGACCTTTCACCATAACCTCACAATGCATGCAGCTAACAGAAATAATGATTGACAGATTGAACTGCCAGATCAGAGCATGTAATATGTTTCAAACTTAGTTTGGTACAACGCTGTATAGTATGGATTCGTGAGTATAATGTTTCCTCAGTAGTAAAGCTATGCGAGATTTGTGCCGAACTGCCACCTTGCTCAGTGATGTTCCCCAGTTACGACGCTCATACATATTACCTTTTCACCTGATAATTATCCCTCCTGAGGTCGTACAACTGAGGCTTGCTCGCCGACACGGCTGGCTCGCCACTAGGATGGGCAGGCTAGTCTGCAAGCGAGATCGCTCAGGGCTACAGGGAAGGGCGCACCTTTGAGCGAGAGGCAGCCTGACGGCCTGGTCTCGCTGTAGAGGCCACTTCCATTTCAGGATCTGGCTTCATGGCTTAATGGTTCTGCTATTTGAGCTGGTCGAGGTCGGGAAACTGAACTTGGTGGTAGTACAAAGGGCCCGTAAGAAGCCTGTGTACATCGATCAGAAATGTTTAGCCCCAAGCTGATAAAATCTAAAAATAGCTTTGACGTTTAAAACGTCATTTTGACAGTTGGAATAGACCGACTTTTGATCCCAACAAACTCATTTTTTCGGCAAATTTTCAGTTTACCTACAAAACGGGAATGGGATGATGACTTTGTTTAACATTGACACGAATCTATTCTCTCGTGCAAGAGAGTGCGATCCAAGATGTAAGTGAAATGTATATCCTTAACCTTATAGGACTAGTGGGCAAATGGCTATTTTCCTAAAGCATGAGAGGATTTTGGAAAGGCACAATGTAAAATTGACGTCCGAAAATCTCGACAAAGTCGTGGTTTTTGAGCAAATAATTGTTTTTCAATTCAGGCACAAAAGCAGAGCCTATTTGAGAGAAAAATTTCACGAATTTCGCGAAAAATTCACTAAATTAAGGAAAAATTTCGCGAAATTTTTTCTCGCAAATAGACTTTACATAGAACAGGCTGTAACTAGAAAGTTCTGCAATAGAGTGTTTGGACAAAACGACTTATAGCCAAATTTATAACATATACATATAGCTATAAGTAATAAGTTATATGTTTACGTTACAATTTATAAGTTTACGTTACGAGCTATGAGTTATAATTTATAAATTGCAAGTTACAAGTTTATGGAACAAGTCATAAGTTTATAGCCCAGATCAGTTTTAATCAGTGCTGATCAGTTTTAAAACTGATCCGGATCAATATTGATCGGTTTCGAAATTGCTCCGGATCAGTACTGATCAGTTTTAAACTTATATGGGTTTGTACTGATCAGTTTTAAAACTGATCCGGATAAGTAATGATCAGTCTTAAAACTGATCCGTATCAGTACTGATCAGTTTGAAAACTACTATTTCAAAGCAGTTTTGAAACTGATCAGTTCTGATGAGGATCAGTTTTGGAACTGATCAGTACTGGTCTGAATCAGTTACAATACTGATCTGGGCTATAAACCTGAAATGTTGACTTACAACGTAAAATTGTACCTTATCACTTAAACATATAACTCAAAACAAAAAGCTATATGGCTGATTCCATCGGTAACCCATACATTGTCGCTGGCATGTCACCTGGGGAATGAATGTGTTATGTCTCATGTTAATATGAGTCACATTGAAAAAGTGAACGAGATGAAATTCGTTACCCAGGTAGGTGACGGTACCGATGGAATCAGCCATATGTATATGTTACAAATTTGGCTGTAAGTCGCTTTGCCCAAACTTTCTAATATTTAGGAACGAGGAGTAAACGGTCCAAGGCGCAGCCGGGAACCTTGTTGCCTCCACCGAGATCCGAAATCTGTTTTTGCTGTCCGTGGGTCACACATACTTTTGTGTACAGAGAGCTTCAAAGATTCCAACAGTACTACAAAGTAGGCAAACAATACTACAAAGTTACTCGAGGTACACAAAAGGTTTTTGTGTTATGAAGCATGTTAAATGTTAAATTGATGATCTCAAGCATTGAGTTTTCTCAGCATCGATATTATTGTGTCTCCTCATTGTTTATTGACATTGATTTCCGTCAAAGTGAAGCGATTTTGTGATCACATTGACTCCACAGCAGTGAAACAGAAACTGATTGATAGTTTATGCATTTCATCATGAAATTCGCTTTACTTTGACAGAAGCCGATGTTGCAGTAAACGTAATTTTTTTACCAGGAAAATATCAATAGAGATTTCGTGACTCTTCGTTCACTTGTATCAATAATCGTTTTTATGTTTCGCCTTTTTTGAAATGAAAAAGTAAGCCAATCGAAACAAATAGTAGGAAAGACTATTCACCTAAAGGAGACTATTGGTCTTCTAATGAAGATACCGATGTACATTTTTATGCACCTTTAATGTACAAAAACACATTGAATGTACATTTTTTAGCTGGGATAGTCACTTCGCAAAGAAACGATATTCGAATCGTGCGGCACAGATCATCAGTGTTCGAATTTCTTTATTGAGAATTTTGCTTCTAAAAAATATTCCCAGGTGTGTAGGAAAACTGAATCTTAGCCTTGTCTTGGTGATTTTAACGTTTTTAGCCTAAAGATGCGAGAGAAGCCTGTTGGAGGAGTTTGATTTCCTGAATTGCGTATTGAACGTTAGTGTGAAATTGGGAGAGGAAAAGTGTGAAACGGCTTTACGTGAGTGTTTGTTACAATTATCACAATTTAATCAATGAAATAAAACGAATTTTAAAATTTTATATTTTTTTTTGCAAATAAAACTTTTACACTAAGACAAGAACAACAAACAAATAAAAATGAAATGTGTACAAACAGATTAATAGTTAATTATATTTTTTAAAAATAAAATCAATTGTATTTTTATAAAAGCGTTCTATAACAAACCTGTTAAGCATTTAAATTAAAATTAATAATATATCACCATTTAGTCTATCGAATGCGCACATTTTATTTGTATACAAGTTGATTCAAGAAGAAAGAAAAAAAAGGAAAAGAACAAAGGAGGTATTTTGAATGCCACTCTCTCTAATTCACCCAATTTATATTTAATTTATCAATTATTATCTTAAGTTTAATTGTTTTTGATTTCGTTTATGTTTCTTTTTTTCTACATTTCTACGCTGGGTTTATAAATGTAACTTTTATATGAAAAGTACTTTATTGGCATAGAAAATGAAAATGTAAAACAAAAATGGAAAAATAAAATAAAACTGTAAATACTTGCCAGTACATTTTGTGTTGCATTTGTAGGGATTTGAAGCGTCCGTCGGGAGTGAAGATAGGCATGTACATTTCTCAATCGAACATTTTCGACTGTTTTGACTCAACCATATTGGCTGTCAAAACATATAGCGAATTTTCTGATCGATGTTTGTACATTTCATCATGAAATTTGCTACATTATACCACGAAAACTTACGAATAAAATTTTATAGAGGAATTGTTTCTTCAGCAAAGCTATTCCCCATTTTGTGCTGAACAACTTCACTGAAGATTAAAAATTTCTATGTCAAACACCGGAGGAGTTATACAATTTTGACTAGAACACTAATTTTTAAACGGAATGTTGGTTCATACAGGAAACATAATTCAGTTCGTTACAACAGTTAACAAAATACACTTAAATACTATGAAGCTAAATTAATTGTACCTCCGTCTGTTTAACGTCCTGAATTAAAGCACTGAGGCCATCTTTGTTGGGCCTATTGTGCTGCATCTCCTTCCCTATTAACTTTAAACCCTCCTTTCGGGTTTTATCAGTCTCCTGCTCCTTGTGATAAAGGAGAGCACGTCGACTAATTTCAGTTTTAGCTGCTATTCGGGGGTCAGATAGAAGTCTTCTAAGAGCTTCGTTCTGAGACCTTTTAAAGCCGGACAAGTGCATATGAAATGCCTCGCCGTTTCTGGTTCTAGTCCGCAGCCACTGCATGTCGGATCTGCAATGATTCCCCTCTTCCTGAGATGGTAATTCAAACTGTTGTGACCTGTTAAAATTCCTACAAGTTTGCTTAATTCACTCCTGTTGAGGCTCAACAAAAATTTTGTGTTTTCGGCATTACATCCGATCAAAAATTCTTTAGATTGCCTACAGGTTGGGAGCGTTCCCAACTATCCTGGTGGCACCGATTCATTTTCGCCTTCACTAAGGACTTAATTAAGCCTGCATGTCTGCTGACAGCAGGTTCTGTCCCAATGAATGTGGAACTGCTTCCCTCTCTGGCCAACTGATCAGCTTTTTCGTTCCCCTGCATTCCTGTGTGACTTGGTACCCATGTCATTGTGACTTTATTGTCTCTTGAGAGAGTTTCCAGAGTCTCGAAGCACTGATGAACCAGTTTCGATGAAATCTTGACCGATGACAGCGCCTCTATGGACGATTCACTGTCTGAACGGACCAAGATTTTCTTATTTCTGATGCCATCTCGCTGCATCATATCTGAACTTTCCCAGATGGCGACTATCTCTGACTGAAAAACGGTGGTGTATGAACCAAGAGCCATGGGAACGTCGTATTCCAAGTCCACTGAGCTTACACCTACGCTCGTTCCTTCATCTGTCTTCGATCCATCTGTGTAAACCACGACATCCGCCTCTGCTGGTGGTGTCCCTAAATCCCATTCAGACCTCTTTGGCAGGTGCGTTTCGAAACTTCTTTCGAAGCAGAAACGCGCTCTCATAAGTCTTCTGGCATATCTACCTCGCTGAACTCCTCATGTGCAATCCAATTTCCACTTTTGTACAATATATACGCTTTCATCTCGGCCTCCTGTTTTAAAAACAGGTCTAGCGGCGGCAGTGACAGTAGTATCTAAATCGACGCTGTCGGTGTCGATGTCATAACTCCAGTTATGCTCAGGTATGCCAGCCTCTGTACGGAATGTTGACTTCAACACTTCGTAATAAAAAAAGAGAGAAAACAGAAAACGTTTCTTAAGAGGGCGTCTGACGAAAGGTAAAACTTTGCAAACTCAAATTCTGATTACGCCTAAGTGGACGAACAGTGAGGTTATCAGTTAGTAACACCATCGAAATCGGCACCAGGCTGCGTACTTGGGATCTGAAGCTTGTAATAAAGAAGATAGCCTGGTGCTTAACTTATGTTTTCACTAAAGTTGAGGCAGGAGTGCGTCCTATACGTCCCATAAGTTTCGATTAGGCATCTGGCTACTGCTATCGCCTGCAATAAAAGTGTCATAACTCAAGGACGCAGCCTGGTGCCGAGTTGAAACTTATGTGACGTATAGATCTAACTACCGCCTGCACTTCGGTTAAAACAGATATTCAGCACCAGGCTGTCAACAGTCAACTTTTTTTTTTATTTCGGATATTCGGAAATTATGGGCGCAAATTGTTGAAATAATTGTAAGTTGCACAGGTGACAGGTGACACAAGTCAACTAGAATGCTTCTAAAGCTTTGTCCCCGTTGACATGACTAATTATTGTATGAAATATGTCAAAGGTTCAGAGTGCTAAAAAATTAAAGATTTTTTCGTGCACTGAGGAACTATGTAGAGCAGGTTTTCGATTTTCCCCCTTGGGTCGAACAAATCATCTTGCCCAGAAACTAGAAAATTCGGATTTTACGTAAAATGTTGACTTAAATCGACCTATTGGTCAAACAAATCAGATCCGTAAAATCACATGTGGGAACTTCCAGAGGAGTAAGGTTCACCGAGGCTTAAAAAACTTTTTATATTGTAAATACTTTGATGGGTTGGCGGGTACTTTCCCCAAGAGAAGTATCTCTCAGACAAAAAAAAAAAAATGGGAATTATCACGTAGGGAATTATCGCCCAGTGACTATCAATCAGGAAGACATTTTCCTTTGGGCGCTCTACATCCTATCCAAGGGGCATTTTCATTGTACAAATTTGCCCGCTCTAAATTGCTTGGTTGGAAAGAGTTAGCTCGTGGTAACGTACTGGCTTTCCACCAAGAATATGCGGGTTCAATCCTGATGGGGACAAATTCCTTATATAATTTTTCTTCAAGGAATAGTATGAAAGTAACGTTCCTAGGCACACTCAGACTTGTGAATTTGGTGCCGCAACAAATCGTACACAGAAGAACGACAATTATGACTTCACCCATTTTCAATGAATTCTATGCACAGATATCTGAGTTTGACTTTAGGCGGAGATATAATTCGCACGAGAGGAAATCCTTATGGTAAAATGCTAGCTGCCGTTAGGTGTGGTTCGGAATTCGCGTTAAGCTTAAAACACATTGATGGGGCGGACTGGCATTCTTATATTATTCCTGCTAGTTTCCGCACCTAGTACATCATAGATAGCACTAGGTTTTGTGCGCAATTTACCACTGAGACAGTATAAAAACTTCGGTAACGAAAGGATCTGTAAGAAGAATCCATCTTAGCAAAAGCTCATAAAAAAAATTGCTGGATTAGTAAATAAAAAATTATCACTGCACCTAGCTGCACCTCATCACCACCATCTATGATTGGATAGTATCTCGGGCTATTTCTCGAAAATTACATCTCTGAGTAAGTGACCAATTCTCACCCCAGGAATTTTGAGATTATACAATACGTAATTGGCCGGCAATTGAGATTTCTCGTGAAATACGAGCAGCTCGGTTCCGTTGGGAATAACGATTCGCCGTCACAGACATCAACAAAACTTTTTTAATATTCAAGTTCAATTCGGAACAAGTGCAAAAGCGAAGTGATTAAAACATTACTTAAGATTAAATCAAACGCTCAACAGGAGCTCGTAACAACATCAGGATAGACACAGGTTCTATCGGTAAGTAAAATAAAAACCAATTTTGAAACAGTTAGCTCACACAGAAGGATTTATTCTCATAGATCCCAAGTCAATGTTAAATTCTTTTAAAATATCCGAATTGTCTGCGTCACCAACTTTTGTTAAACTTGCGATGAGCTGTTGATTCTCCATGTTTCCTTCGCACAAATTTCGAATGGCTAGAATACTCCATTCTTTAATCACTGGAAAGTTTAATAAAATTAGAATTTCATTTTCAAATCATCACGTCTCGATTATGTACTTACAGGGATTTCTGGCGTCCATGTGAGTGCAATCTAGGACTGCCATCATAATTTCCATTTCTCTGGCCTGCAATAATTCTTTATTAGATTCGAAAATGGTTGTTGCTGTAAAAGAGCGAGGCGAAATTTTGATGAAACTTTGGAAGTCTTAAAGTCCAGTGGAATTGGTGAAGCTCGAAATTATTCTGGAGATAAAGGAATTTCGTCAAAAGGAAGGGCTGGAATTTTTGTGTGACACGAAGTGGACCGAAGGTACCACGAAGTGTTCTGAAGGTAGCCGAAGGTGACACATAGTGTTCCGAAGATAGTCGAAGGGGACAAATCAGTGGTAAAAATTTTTTTGAACAAATTTTCTTTGAAGAAAATTTTGTTGAAAGATTTTTTTTTTAATTTTTGCAGTGGACACTACGTTTAAAGAGGTTTTTGTATGATAGAGAGACTTACCAAATCTTGATTCTTGGAGTTACGACAAGCTAAGTTCCCAATTGACCTTACCAACATCGTTTTCAATGAGTACGACACATCCGCTTCGAATTCAGCATTGCTAGTCGATGATGGTGCAATTTGTTCCAACTTTTGTATCGGCGAAAAAATATTTTCTCCATTTTTTCCCAGTGCCTGAACATTCCGAAGCAAGCATCCGATGTTTAAAAATAAAGATCCGTCGTCAGCAAAGACATGTTTGTACGATTTATCAGCACTAGCTTGTGAAATTACTTCAACCAACGCCATTACTTCCTTCGGTTCGATGCAATTTAAGTAAGTCGTTTCAGTCTTTAGAATGCAGTCTGACTTCTTTTTGAATTCCTTGGAAATGCATTGAAGAAGCTCGGTTGTAACTACAGTGTCGCCGGAATGATTTTCCTTGATCAAATCGGAAACAAAGTTCAACAATAGAATTCGCTCGTTGCTGCTCAGTAACATATACATTGGAGTGACACGTTTCTGTTTGGTGACAAAATGTTCCAGGAAAAGCTGTAGAAATTCCGGTATGGTGGATTTGCCGTTGTGAATTTCTTCTTCCAGAATTTGCAAAAGTAATTTCAGAAAGTCTTTACCATTGTCTTGAATCAGACCACCAACGCAGTAGATGTTATGAAGAAGCATTAGACACATGTCTTTGTGTGGAAAATCTGATGCTTGCAGGAATTTTACAAGCAACTGATTGAAGTGTCCCCATATCACTTGTTGATTGGAAGAATGGTTTATAATGAGGTTGGCCAGGACTTGCAACGAGACTAGGTATAACTGTTTGTTGGCATCCTTCAATGCAGTTGTAAAGACACTTTCAATGAAGCCAATAACCGGAAGTGCATTTACGATGTAGCTTTGTACATCTGCTCCCTGCGGACAAGCTTGCCGAATTACACGAAGGCAATCTGTTGCTACTGATAATTGAGTTGAATTCAGAAAATCCGAGTTACGCGAAATAATCTTTCCGATTGCATCCAGCGCTGAGAAGATCTCGTCTTTGCTAAATATTTAAAAAAAATGGTTCACAAACTTTCTATTCAAACAAACATTAATAAAATTTTGCAATCGTAACATCGACATGGACAGTTCACAATAGTAACATAACTCCTATTTAAATGCACTTTTTGCGTGGTGGGTTGACACTTTGAGTTTTTTAACTCCATTTACGATGCACTTTTGAAAACGCATCAAATTTTTCAAATTTCTTTAATTTCGCGCCTTATTTCGCATACAGAAGTATATACACACGTACAGATGTGGTGAAGATATTATTGCAAAATTTTATTCATTTACCTCTGAAACACTTTGCTTTTAAATTGCTCCATCAGTAATTTAATCCGCTCAGAATCATCGATGCTGTCTTCTGGATTCATTGTTTCTATCGTTTGCTGGTAAACCGCTACACAAAATATACACACAATAAATTCAGAGGACTGCGTTCAGATACGGAAATGCTCAGTTAAAGTCGCTCAGTTAATGTTGTCAAGTTTAACTTTGAGGTTAGATTCTTCACGATGTTTTTAGGTCGTGAAGAAAATAAAAATGGCGATATAAATTTGAATTTCTAGCGGGTTCATCTGTGAACGCTTGTTGATTAAAATTTGATTGATTGTTTGATTGATGTAGGTATTGTAAGTTCATTTTAAATAGGATATTTCAGTATATACGCTGTATATACAGAATTCTGATTAAATAAATACCTCTCGCCATTTTCAAGTTAGTAACTAGAAAAAAAAATATTTTCTGAACGCGAAACGTCAGAATGTTGTCAAAAGTTCACTGGACGACAAGTTTCACTGACGAATTTTAGTATCTGAACGCAGTCAAAATATATACACACTTCACGACCGCTGTAATAAGACCTCGACTTAGTTACGCTGCAATAGTTTGGTGGCCAAGATGTAGTCTCACCACGTCTAAACTTAAACTAGCACAACTACAAAGGCTTGCACTCATTGACATAACATTGGCATCTCTTCATTGAAGGGGAAGCTCGTTCCGCTGCACTCAGACTTAAACTCCCAACTCGCTTATAATAAACCGCAACAACCATTCAAGGATTTGGAAAAGAATGTTACTGGATTCTCCTGAATTCTAAATGCCTTGTGACTCCATTCTTCCCGAATTCAGATTCGAAAAGTAGTTTTCCATTAGCCTTCCTAATCGCATCGATTGGACCAATAAGTCAGCCATACCATTATCTAACCGTATATCTTGTTTTACGGACGGCTCGCTATCTCATGGAATCGGGGGAGCAGGATTCCACTCCCCAGAACGTAACTTGGATAAGGCAAATTTGTCACGGTATTTCAATCCGAAATCACAGGAATTACGTCTTGTGTCAATGATATGTTATCCGTTCTAGATAACTTACCAACAGACCAAGGCATATTCATTTGTACTGACAGCCAGTCAGCGCTCAAGTCGGTGGGGGGATACAAGTTCACTTCATCGCTAGTCTTAGAATGCAGAGACTTAATTCAACTACTCTCTACGCATCGTCAGGTAAAACTGGTTTGGGTACCAGGTCATAGTGGTATCGCTGGAAACGATCAATCCGACGTTCTAGCAAAAATAGCTTCATCTTCTCCTTTTACTGGTCCAGAACCGAGTATACCCGTAGCAGCATCTACTCTATTTAACATTATCACTCGATGGAAGGCTGACTCCTTCTCTAATCATTGGAAAACTCTACGCCATGCAAGCCATGCTAAAAACTGCATCCGCATAAATAAAAAATTCTCCAAGGAACTCCTTTCACTTTCCAAGAAAGACGTAAAAAGGGTCACTGACATTCTGACTGTTCACTGCAACCTTAACAAACATATGTTCACCATCGGTCTTGCCAACCACTGTGGTGACATTGAAACCGCCGAACACCTACTTTATCACCGCCCAGCCTACATCATGGCTAGAGCAAAATACTTTGGTTCTTATATTGTAAATCCGAAATCCATAAAGAACCACTCCCCTAAGATAATACTAAATTACTTAAATCGTATCAAAACTAATTAAACCGTACAAAACCAACATCAAAAGGAATATCCTCCAAGCTTGTGGGTATGCACAACAGGCCCATTGGCGGCTTAGGTGCTAGGTATCATCAGTATGATGTCCTGCCCACTTTATCCTATCCTATCCTAACTGAGCGACTTTAACTGGGCATTTCCGTATCTGAACGCAGTCCAGAATGGAATGTGACAGCCGAGTGTGAAACAGCTGGAGAATGTCGCCATGTGGCCTGAGCTACCACTTTCATACTATAGTTGCGTTAGTCCCGCACGATTTCGAAGAAAAATCAGTCGAATATTATTTCAAATATCTGAAATATACTCGAGTGTCGATGCTAACCGAGTGAAACTTTTAATTCGTCGATGAAGTTAGCACAACAAAATTTTAACAAGATTTTTCCAATGTTGAAAAAGATGTTAATATCCTAAGAAAAACCAACTTCTGTTTATTTCTGCAAATGTATCAACACTTTGGCTATGTGTATCACTATCTTGATATCAAGATTTTTGCTACGGCCACAGAAATCTCGATATATAATTGATAGTCAAATAGCATCGTGATAGTCAACTTATCATGTTGATAGTCAACTAACATGGTGACAGTCAGCTATCATGGTGATAGTCAACTATCATGGTCATATTCAACTATCATAGCGATAGTCAACTATCATGGTGAAAGTCAACTATCTTTGTGATAGTCAACTATCATGGTGATAGTCAACTATCATGGTGATAGTCAACTGTCATGGTGATAGTCAACTATAATGGTCATATTCAACTATCATACCGATAGTCAACTATCATGGTGATAGTCAACTATCATGGTGATAGTCAACTATCATGATGATAGTCAACTATCATGATGATAGTCAACTATCATGGAGATAGTCAACTATTATTGTGATAGTAAACTATCATGGTGATAGTCAATTATCATGGTGATAGTCAACTCCATGAGTTGTCTATCACCATGATACTTTCACCATGATAGATGACTATTAAACTGTCTGTAACAAAAATTGTTGATATATCAAGATTCCTATGTCCATAACAAAAATCTTGATTTACTTATGAAGATAGTGATGCATTAAATCACAAACTTGAGCACCGCACAGGTCTAATCTGAAAGTATGGCTTTCCACCAAGAATACCCGAGTTCAAACCCTGGTGAAGACAAATTCTGTATAGGATTTTTCTTCAATGCTTATCATGAAAGTAACGTTCCTAAGCTCGCCCAAGTTTCATAAATGGGTAGTGGGGGTAGCAATATCGCAACGATTTGTACACAACGAAGTATGACGTCACCCATATTCTATGCACTGTGTACGAAACAAGCAGGTTCTTATCCAGTTGCTACGTTAAGGTGTGTGCAAACGTCAAAAAAATAATGACAAATTCCATACCGTTAGGGTTGTGTTCGAATCTGTTCGATGCTCGCTTAGGTGTTGCCAGATGTACTAGCCGTCGACAAAATCGTAAAAGAAATATTCCTTCAATCGAAGGCGTGGTTCGGAATACACGTTAAGCATGTGGTCGCTAACGTGTTTAATCCACACTAGCTGGCAGTTACTCAGTGTAACACCCCGGCAGTCGAACCAGACACTTAACAGTGCTGCTCCCGACTAATCAGTGCCATTGGGATTATTATTAATAATCTGAAAGGATTGGAAAAGTCGACATGTTTCACGCTTTTAGTCAAATTTATTGACTTGCTGAGAAGTGGTGAACTAAAGTCATCATTATGGTCATTATGTCACCAAAACATTATCTACGAAAGAGTCGTATTTAGAAGAAATAACTTGATCCAACAAAATGTTCTGGTCATTACGAACAGAACATTTAGGTAAATTGAGACCCATGTAATTTTTTGTGAGATATTCAAACTTTTACAAACGGAAGAGCGAACTCATGAGCCCTTCGTGCTTCGTACACGGCCAAAAATATTTTGACAGTACAAAAGTAACCAAAAAAATTACAGAATCTGCATTTTGTTTTCAGCGGCGAAAATGGCTTTGATAAAACCGAATCCTTCCATATTTTCGCAATGGAAACGATTCAATTTGTTGCCTCTATCAAATTATGTAAGTGTTGAATGGAGAGATGAACAAAGAAACAGTCGACTATACAAATGTTGTGCTTCTAGCTTCGGGCAAGTTATTCATCCCAAAAAGCTTCAACAAATGTGGATAATGTGGAAGTTCCAAAGAATGTTATCAAAACTCATCACACAGCAAATTTACAAGAAAATGGAGCTATTTTCGACAAGAAGCCGTTCAAATTAACGTTGGAAGCTGGGAAAAATTACTCTTGGTGCCTTTGTGGAAAGTCGAAGAGTCAACCGATTTGCGACGGAACACACAAGAATATTTTTCTGAAGATTAAGTATAGGTAAGAAATGATTTGAGAGAAGGAAAACGTACGTTTTTTGATGTCGTGTTTCGTTAGACCAATACGTTTTCAAGTGGAAAAGACTGGAGATTATTGGCTGTGTAATTGTAAGCAAACGAAAAATCGCCCGTTCTGTGATGGAACACACAAACAGACGCACATCCAAAATGCTGTAAAATAAACTTCCAACCGAGTCACAGTGTTAAAATTTGCATTTTTGGTTTAGACATCAAACGAAAATTAGGTTTAATTAAATCATTGAATACTTTCACTGGCAATTTATTTATTTGCACGTAGACCTGACCCGCGAAACTAAATGACAAGAAAATGATATTTTTGTTGGATTTAAAAACTGTTCGTTCCGAAATATCTTAAAACTTCCAAGCATTTCAAATGTTCCTTCCGAGTTCCCTTCATTCCCAACATTTTCGAAGATTTCAAGATTCTTTAAATATTTAAAGGATTTTCCCATCTTTAATGGGCGATGGAAATTTTAATTATAATTCGAGAGACTCATAGAAGCCAAATTTAATGGAAACATCCTACGTTACGTTAGTTGGTTAATTAGTTAGTTAATTCCAGAGCCATTTGTATGAAAACCGACTTTTTTGGCTCGTGCTCGAAAACGGCTCGATAACTTTTCTTGAAATTTTGCAGTGACCTTCGGGTGGGCATTCGTCGCCATATGAGATCTTAAAAAAGAGGGATACCGGCCTCGTTTGGGCGCCAGGGCTCTTAGAAGGCGCCATATAAAGCCCATATAGTAGAATGTTTTGTATGTGTGTGTGAGTGTATTCAAGGTATGGGTCAAATATGAACAAAATTTTTGGACTGTGTCAGGATGGAGATAGATGTTTGGTGTGGGTTGGGTGTGTTGTGTGTCAGGGTGACCAACAAAATGAGATAGATGTTTCGTGTCAAAGGAAATTTTTTTGCCGCTTTTTTTCCCCGGAAATTTTTTTCGTCGGAAATTTTTTTCGCCGGAAATTTTTTTCGGCGGAATTTTTTTCCCCGG
>CM055404.1:15082361-15293921 GCA_029228625.1 Pseudolycoriella hygida
TTTTCCGGGGGGTACGTCGCAAGGGGGGGAAGTCAAAACTTAGCTGTATATATGGTTCCGAAGTCTACGAAAAAAATTTTTCTGAATTTTTTGCTCGTGGGGACTTGCGTCACGGGCGCATTGCTACCGCGCGCCCATGATCAAATGTATGAATTCAAAAGGACTGTAAGGCCTGACTGGAGTATCAGTGATAACAATTGTATTTCAGTTGTGATGTCAAGATCTCACCCAGCAGCTACACACTTCAAAGAGTATATTCTTGACATTCAGATGAGTGCTTATGAATGTGGAATTCAGCTATTCAAAAGTATGAATGTCAGCGAGAGAACAAAACTCATAACGGGTTGGGTAACTGACGCAAATTGAGCTGAACATGAAAAGAATTGTGGTGTAACGATGAATTGAGAAGTTAAAAAAATGACTATATCAGAGGAGTACACATGTTGAATCCCGAAAAGCAGAGTACACACATGGGTAAAACGAATACAGTCGTAAAATTGTTTTCACTAAGAAGACAAACTGGCAACTGTGCGTTAGTTCGAAGGAAAACAATAACCCATGGGGTTCGATGTTCAAATTGTGTAGGGAAAAACACGTCAAACCAAATATTTGCAGTTTGAAAGTTTGGGATACAATGACTAGATCGTGGGAGGAAAGTGCGCAAGCTCGATTGCCGAAACCGTGCACTCTTGATATACCAGAATGTATTCATTATGAGGGCTGTGCCAGCGAAAGTTGATTGACCGATTAGTAGAGGGTGGGAGATGGGGTCGCTTTAATTAAGTATTCGGACTCCAGCTCCGACAGGTTAATTATGCTGCTCCCCATAGAAGGTTCTTGAACGAATGATGGTTACAAGGCTGAAGACGAAATTACCCAATGACAGAGTCCTAAATGCGCAGTTTGGGTCTACCCCTGGTAAAGCAACTCAAGGCGCATAAGATAGAGTCCGCCGAATGGCTGAGACTCCACAGTCACAGAAAAAATACGTCATAGGACTTTTCGTCGACTGCGAAGGGGCTTTTGACAATATTTCGTGGCACGAAATTCTGAAAGAAATAAATGAGTTTCTTGTCAAATGGTAGCTTGCTTGCAGAGTTTGCCCTCAAGGCTGCGATGAACAAATTGATGTTGATCTGACGATTTTGCGATTGTCATTGAGGCAAATAGCAGAGGAGAATGGAACGCTTGAGCGAATGGGGGAAAGTTGTAAAAGAGTGGTCTATGAATGAGGTGTACGAGTTGGTGTTCCCGTGTCAAGAATGAAGACTTTGTGTATGATTCTGAAAGGTTACCAAGGCATTACTTGCGTTAAGTCGGTAAGGTACTTGGGGATCACTTTTCGGGAGAGTATGAGTTTCAATCCTTAATTTGAATGAGAGAGAAAATTCGAATGGTCTGAAGCCAGAGTTGGGGATTGAACCACAAGTCTTTTAAGATCTACTATGTTCGTCACTTTCACACTTTCATTGAATGATTGAGAGCATCGTTTAAGGTGTCCAGTTTCACAGCGGCCTGTTCGTTGCTTTAGCTACGGTGCAGGTGTCTATGAGATTTGGCTATGCGAGAGACTTGATAAATCGGTGCTACAGGCTGGCTTGAATGTGTGCACATAAGCGATGGAAACTACACGGCGAATTGCCGTGGGATCTTGAAAGAATGTATGCTGAAATGTATGCTTTCAAGATGTAGGAGGGGTATCGCTCTCTCGGCCAGAGACCCAGTCGAAGGTGAGGAACGTACGTGCTTTACTAAGCCGCAAAGAAACGAGCACATCAGGGAAAAACTGCTGGATAAATGGCAGAATACATGGAATGCGGAAGGGAAAGGGGGAAAGACGTTCAAGTTTTTTCCGAACGTCAGGTCCGTCTCGACTCATTGCAAATTCACTTTTGGCCTGAGTCTGGGCTTTATGCTCAATGGATGCGATAGTGTAAAGTAATTTTTGTTCAAGCGACACTTAGCGGACGATATGGCCTGCTTCTCCGGGGCACCGGTGGAAAATACTGATCATTTGTTATGTGAATATGTCCTCTCCGGGGATTTGCGAGATTTGCATGCATGTGGCATAACTGTTGTTGATAGAGGGAACATCGAGTTGGGGAATGTCCTGAGTACACGTGAAATGTGTGAGGAATTTAAGAAGTTCGCAGTGGCTGTTTTTAAAAGGCGAAGGAATATGGCGGTAAATGAGTAAATGGAGCGTGGAACACCTCCGGGCAACGTTTCTGGGGCAATCCCAGAAAGACCATTAGGCTTAGCGACTCGACGTACCCGAACTGGTCTAGCAGCGTTCGGAATGTTAGTTCCTAACCGTAGTAGTCATTTGTAGCTGCGCGTCCTACACGAGGGTCTAATATCGTTATCACGGGATTGGGAAGCCTTCAAGTATTGAAAACATCAATGCTTCTTGACCCAAACAAAGTTGAGGTGCCTAATGGTGGTGTTACGTGGTGGCTGTAGTGTTAATTCAAAAATTGCGCCATTCCAAAAAAGCAGTAGAGATTAAGACAGGTCTCGGTCCCGACCCAGGGTGAAAGAATGCACTTGCAAGCAGGATGTCGGTTGGTATAGAGTTTTACACTCGCGCTAGTTGGGCGTATATCAATTCCTCGTCCATGGGTGCTGTGTGGTTGAGGCTATGCCAGGTACGCAGGCAAAAAATTTCAGTTACACGGGCCGTGAAGCGATAATCAAGGCGATTGTAAGGAAGTTCAAGGACTTGATGGGTCAGAAGAAGCACACTATGCTGGCTCTTTTGCCTGGCCACTTTAACACCTCTTTCGTAGAAATTCTAAGAAATCAGTCTGTTCAATCATCAGGTGCAGCTAGGTGCAGTGAGATGCAGCTAGGTGCAGTGAGATGCAGCTAGGTGCAGTGAGATGCAGCTAGGTGCAGTGAGATGCAGCTAGGTGCAGTGAGATGCAGCTAGGTGCAGCTAGACGCATTGAAGTGCAGCCAGGTGCTACGAGGTGCAGTGAGGTGCAGTGCAAGGATGGACGGACAGGAAAAATGAAAACATAACATAACATAGCTATCGCTACTTTATAAACATGATTGAAAATAAGGTAGTGAAGTGTTTACAGGCCTCGAAAAAATCCGAAGTCTAAAAAAAACAATTCTCCAAATGAAGTTCCTTACATGAAAATGAGTTAAAGTGTCCGTAAGATCGCCTATGTGACGATCCTTTTCTTCCAGCATCTCCTTTAATTGATCGATCTCCCTGCGGTTAAAAATATTCTCTGACATATCCTTGTATTCTATTTCTTGATCATTGATCCTTTCGTTCAGCGATGTAATCTCCTTATCTTTTTCCATCAGCGTCTTCTCGAGATAATTTTCTCTGTTCCGAACTTCCCGTAGTTTACCTTGCAATTTCTCCAAGTCCTTTTCCAAACTTTGAATTTTAGCTTTTGAGTCCGCAGATTCCACGTCAGTCTCACTGCTCACAAATGCCACTTGTCGTTCATTCAGAAACATGTCCTCAATATGTTTGTCGGACATTTGTGAAAATTCTTCCTCAAAAACGGATACAGCTGTCGCTGGAGGAACGACAAGATTCGTCGGTACCACACATTTCTCTTCCAGATCTTTCATCTTTCCCGTCAATTTTTCTATCTCCCTATCCTTCATCCTTATTTTTACCTCCAAATCATCGATGGTATTCTGCAACATCTTAACTTCATTTCGATGATCATCGAAAGATTTAGATCGATCTTGTCGCTCTGTTCTTAGGAGATCCTGATATCTTGAAAGGGTTGTGTCTTTTTCTAATAACAAATTTTGTAACGACGTTATAGTAACACTCAGGATATTGTCATCCCTTTGCGGTGACTGGTTTCGAATTGCTTTTTCCTTTTCTTCTTTCAATTGTTTTTCTTTCTCCTCTAAATTGCGTTCCAGCAACTTAATTCGCCCTTGAGTGACGGCTAGTCGATTCTCAGTTTCCAGCAACAACGAACTGCGGGTTGATGCCAGAATCATCGCTTGCTTCAACTGAGATTCCATGGATTTTTGACTGTTCTCATTAGCTAGTGTGGAACTTTCTACAACAGTTGAGAGTGTCTGTTGAGTGGACTGGGTGTGGGTGGAGACACAGGAGTATTTTTCATCTGTTTCCTCGGTGTTGGTCGACTTATCAACAGTTCCTAACCCAACAGAAAAGTTAAAAATTACACAAAACTTACTGAAATGTTGAGGCACTTCAAGTTAAACTTACCGACCATTGCTTGTGATGCCTTTTCCAGCATCAAACATTTTTCGTTGCGATTGTCTTCGAACAGAAGCTTTATGATGTTCCAATGTTCACATGCCGTAGCTTCCTTCTGAATCTGTTGCTCTAATTCTGCTCTAATAGTTTGAACTTCCCGTTGCAAATTTTTATTCTGCTGTTCCAAATGAGTAGCTTGCGTCTGGAATTTGATTGTCTGAAAATGAAGGAAAGATAAATGGAACTTCTGATGAACAACGGGAATGTTTTACTGTAATTTTATTTTCGATCGCATCATCTCCCAAACTGTTGTTAGCCAATTTTAGAAACTCGTCCAGCTGACGTTTATAATCAATCTTTTCCATCTCATCGACCTGTTGGTTCAATCTTTTTTTGCATTCAAGAATGTGAATAAAGTCAGCTAGGAAGTCGTTCACTGGATACAGCGGCATGTATTCGCAATAGTTCTGCCGAAGTTCCTTGTATGTCTTTGAAAGAAATCTACGGACAAAAATTCCTAATTCTTCTTACAGTGAGACATCAATATTTTTTACTTGAGTTTAAAATCGCATTCTAAATTCTTCTTGCGAAAAACTTCCTTCTGTTCTAATAAATCATTCCTCGTGACTTCTAATTCGCCTTTCAAACGACTCACTTCATCATTCAAGGATTTGTTTTCCCGTTCTGCTAATTCTTGCAGTTCTTGTGCTGAAATGTTTTTCAATGTTAATTCGTACATCTGATTCCAGTTACACGTTTAATTAATCGGTTAAAATTTAGAGCTACTGTTCCGCAGTCGAATCTATCTATGAGGAGAGTCGTAGCCGCTGATACTAAGATTAACAGAAAATGCCCTGAACAGTGAATAGGCTGGCCAGTCAAAATGTTTGCAGTTTTTTTTACATTTTGAGTCGCCGCCGCGCCAATACCTAGGTGTTCAGTGCGACGTCGGCTTCTGTCAAAGTATACGAAAATTCATGGTGAAGTGAAGCCAATAAATTTGGTAAGCAGACGCCTGATCTAAGCCATTTAAGTAAAAACTAGAAATGAGCCACCGAAACTCAAAAAATTCAATCGGCTCATGATTCTGGTGATTGAAATATGGAAGTCGATCAAATTTATTGCACAAGACATTAAAAAGGGTACGAGTAAAAAGTTCAATACATTGCAAGAAATTTGTGAGCGACGTTGGCTTCTTTTAAAATCCCAACAAAAACCCTTTTTAAAAGGGAAACGTGACGCAAGTCCCTTCTTCCCAAACAACTGATATCAATTTGGGTGACGCTTAAAGCTTCGGAACGCAAAAAATTCTTTTGAAATATTTTTTCTCCGCTTTCAGATTTCGAACGCCAAAAATTTGGCTACCCGTACTCCATACATCACACGCAAAACTTAATTTTTTTTTCGTGTCAAATCTCAAAGAACAGAAAAACTATAACATTGGGAGTCTGACATTTGTAACGCATTTTTTAATCAAAAGTGAAAATATTTCAAAAGATTTTTTTGGGTTCCGAAGCTGTAAGCGTCTTCCAAATTGATATCAATTGTTTTGGAAGAAGGGACGAGGACTTGCGTCAAGTTTCCCTTTCAAAAAGGGTTTTTGTTGTGATATCAGTAATTTTGGAAGAAAAAAGGAAACAAACAAACGGCGAAAAAAATTCCGGCGAAAAAAAATTTCGTCGAAACAAATCTTCCGGCGATAAAACTTTTTGGCGAAAAAAATTGCCGGCGAAAAAACTTTCTGACGAAAACAAATTCCGGCGAAAAAAAATTTCGGCGAAAAAAAATTTCCGGAAAAAAATTCCGGCGAAAAAAAATCGGCGAACAAAATTTTTCCGGCCGAAAAAAAAAGTTCGTCGAAAAAAATCTTCAGGCGAAAAAAAAATTTCTGACGAAAAAATTTTCCGTGAAAAAATTTCCGGCGAAACTTTTCAGCGAAAAATCTTTTCGGCGAAAAACTTTTTGGCGAAAAAATTTTCCGGCGAAAAAAAATTCCGGCGAAAATAAATTCCGTCCAAAAAAATTTTCCGTCGAAAAAAAATCTTTCGACGAAAAAAATTTTCCGGAAAAAAAATGGTTCTGGAACTAACTAACTAACTAACCCACCACCCACTAACTAACGTAGGATGTTTCCATTAACTTTGGCTTCTATGAAATAGCACATTTTATATGGAAAATAACGATTTTCTGAAGGTCATATCTTGGATCCACTGGACCGATTTTAATGAGTAAAATATCGATTTCAATTAAGATTTTACATAGAATCCGATAGAATTCGACAGAATCCGGGGTGTACCACGCAAGAAAAAAGTCAAAACTTAGCTGTATGTATAGTTCCGCCGTCACGAAAAACAATTTTCTTCATTTTTTGTACGTATGTGGACTTGCGTCACAGGCGCATTGCTACCGCGCGCCCATGATCATATTTAAAGAGATGAAATTCGTTACTCAAGTGACGGTGCCGATGGAGTTTTGGTAAATATATGAATGAAATCAGCTGATTTTTTTGCAATGAAGTTAGTTTCAGTCGCAAGTGCAGCCAACTTCACGTTGAGTATTACTTGTAAAGATAGAAAGAAAAGACTGTCCCCCCCCCCTCTTCCTGAGAACTTACATTGTTGCAATTCTCGGCTTAATTTCGCTATGATGTACTTCTCGTTACTAGTCGCTTGAATATCAACTACCAAGTGTCTCAGATTCACTTCCTCTTCGGAATTCTTGGTCAGAATGTGCTGCTGAGATTTGATCTAAAGAACAAAAATTTTAAAATTGAAGATGCAACACAAAAATATCATTTGAGGCTTACTTGCTCCTGCGATAGATTCAGCAGCTTTTCCAAATGTTCACTGTGTACAGTCAATTCATCATTCCGCGTTGTTAGTGCGTTGCATCGATTTTCTAAATCGTCATACTCTGCCCTTGTGATAAAATCGACGACAAAGTTATTTCTCACCACACCAAGTTTCTCAATTCGTTCAAAATTCAATTCCGTCTCATTGTGTTTGTCCAATGCCCTAACATTCTTAATAATTACCGAATTCAGGTAACTCGTTTTCATCTTCAAATTGTTTAATTCATTACGAAGGGCGATAGCTTCCTTTTCCCAGTCCGAAGCAACAACCGGCGCTACGTTCTTCTTTTTATCAGTTTCGCTAACTACCCTCCTGGATTCGATCAATTCCTTCCGAAGTTCGAACAAAAGACGATTTTGCTTCTCTTTGGTGTGCTTGTAAATCTTGTTCAACTCGTCATAGTCCTCCTGAGCAAATTTACATTTTTTCTCTTCCGAATTGATTTTATCTTTCAGTTCAACCATTTGCTGAATCTGCTCCGCTAAGAGGGCATCTTTCATCTCATCTGAACTTTTTAAAGCTTCGGTCAACTCGTTTAATTTACTTTCACATAATTTCAACTCCTCCATTATTGTCTCATTCTCTCGTTGTTTGGAAGTCGACTCCGCTAGATCTGACCGAAGTTTTTCTATTTCAGCCTCCTGATCCACTATGTGTTGATACAACGAATCAAACTGTTTAATTCGCTCGTTCTGGTTCGATTCTACAACATTTGGTGTTGTCACTACGGTGACCTCTTCCACGTTGATGGGTTGGGATTTCAACGACAACCTTTCTTTTGGTATCGGCCGTTCCACTTTCTCCGTTTTGGTTAAAATTGTTTCACTAATGCGACAGCGTTCTTTCAACGCATATTCTCTCTCCTTTGACGCAATTAACTCATTTTGCATTCTCATTGCTGGATGGTACCAACCGCTAACGCTCCGAGCATCCAAGGCATGCAACAGCTTTTCGAGGATCGTTGTGTCAATGACAACGTGATCGGACTCGGCTGTGGGTTTTAGATCGCAAATTGTTATTCATTCACCGAAGACTTTTTAAGATTCACTAAAATTTCTCTTCTTACCATCATAGTTCCGTAACTTTTCCAAAATGTTATGCATTCCTAGTAGTAGATTTTCATTCTCTTCAACGACCATAGCGTACTTGGACTCCCAGTCTAAAATCTGCGATTGTAATTCGGCTGAGTTCCTGTCTACACCGATCTACAATCAATGAAATGCTAACAATTTGAAATCAAGCGAAACAGAACAGAGAACAGTATAACCTTCATTAGCTTTTGACACGTTCCACAAAAGTTACAATTCTGCTTCGCCATGCAACTATCACATTTCCGCGTTTGTTCTGTCGCATTGTATTTTCCCAAACATTTCTCGCAGTATTTGACTTCTGATTCAATTTTGCTCATTGAAACATCGACAGAATCATCTACCAATTCCTGCTCTTGGCCAGATTCATTTCTATGACGAAGTTGAGATATTACCCGCCTGGAAAGTGAAATATTTGGAAAACAATTCTCATGATGCGTAGATTTCCAACTCACTTCAAATCATTCTTGTCTAACTTCAACTGCAAACGCATTTCCTCAGAAGCTCGCAATTTTAACATCAAACGTTCGTTGATTTTCTCGAATTTTTTCTGCCGAGCCGACAACGAATTTGTTGAAACGTATTCGTCTTCTGGAATACCCAGACGTTTTCTGTAAGAACACCAAATTTAACTTTTTTTCCAGGTCACCATGTGCCATGTGTACCTCAAGACAATATTTTCCTGAGACTCATCTTGTAGTGCATTTAATTCCATCACTAGAGCTCTGATTTGTTTGTCTCTCGATTGCACCTTCGCATGCAGTTCGTTGTTCTTTTTAATAGTTTGTGCAAGCCCATCTTCGGGATTTTGATAAGACTGTAGCGCTTCCAGCGCATCCATTGCCTGTAAATACAGACGCGAGTCTACGGTCAAATTAATTATGATTTCCGATGAGGAAATATTCACGAAAATTTGTTAAAAAATCTCTTAAGAAAATTCAAGGAAATTCAAGTTAAATCCTGAAGTTAGGAAAATCCTAAAGCAAGGACTAAAGCAAGGAAGATCCCAAAACAAGGAAAATCCTAAAGTTAGGGAAGTCCTAAACTTAGGAGAGTCCTAAACTTAGAAAAATCCTAAAGTCAGGAAAATCCTGAAGCTATGAAAATCTTAACGTTAAAAAACTCTAAAGTTAGGAAAATCATAAAGTTAAAAAAATCCTAAAGTTAGAAAAATCTTAAAGGTATGAAAGACCTAAAGTCAGGAAAATTCTAAATTTAGGAAAATCATAAGTTAGGAAAATCCTAAACTTATGAAAGTCCTACAGTTAAAAAATCCCGAAGTTAGAACGATCCCAAAGTTACGAAAAACCTACAGTTAGTGATATCCTAAAGTTAAAGAAACCAAAAAGCTAGTAAAATCCTAAATTTAGGAAAAACATAAAGTTAAGAAAGTCTTAAAGTTAGCAAAATCCTAAGGTTGGGAAAACTCTAAAGTTAGGAAAGTTCTAAAGTTAGGGAAGTTCTAAAGTTAGAGAAGTCCTAAAACTAGAAAAGTCTTAGAGTCAGGAAAATCCTGAAGCTATGGAAGTCTTAAAATTAGGAAATTCCTAAAGTTTGAAAATCCTAAAATTAAAAAATGCTAAAGTTATGGAAACTGTAAAGTTAGAAAAATACTACAGTTAGGAAAATCTCAAAGTTAGGAAAATACTAAAGTTAAGAAAGTCTTAAAGTTAGGAAAATCTTAAAGTACGGAAAATCCTAAAGCTAGAAAAATTCTGAAGTTAAGAAAGTTCAAAAGTTAGGAAAATCCAAAAGTTAGGAAAATCCAAAAGTAGAAAAATCTTAAAGTTAGGAAAATCCTAAAGTTGGGAAAATCCTAAATGATAGGAAAATCCAAAAGTTAGAAAAATCCTAAAGTTAGAAAAATCCTAAAGTTAGGAAAATCTTAAAGTTAGGAAATTCCTAAAGTTATGGCAGTATCCTAAAGTAAGGAAAATCTTAAAGTTAGAAAAATCCCAAAGTTAACAAAATCCTAAAGTAAGGAAAATCCTACGCCAATAGAATACCTGTTTTGATTTGTAAATGTTGGTTTCTTCCAGGTTCGAAATAATTTCTTGAAGTTCTTGGCAACGTTTCGTGGAATTTTCCAACATAAGTTTAACGTCATCACAACAAGTTTTCTGCTGTGTTTTTGATGAAGCTTCCAGGCTATTTTCCCTCTCTCTCGCTAATTTGTTCATCATGTCAGTCGAATCGACAAGCTCTCTGGACAATTCATTTAATTTCGTTTCAAGTTCAGTAATAATTTGATCCCGCTCTTTGATAGCCTAAGAAAGAAATTCAGTTCACTCGGGAATTCAACAAAATTGCCCTTTCGTGCATTATACCTCCGTTAAACGTCTCATCTCCACCCGATCAGCGTCAATGTCATATCCAGGATTAACATTAAGAATTTCGTCGTACTTCATTCTCAATGAATCCAATCTGTCGTTTTTCTCTTCCAACATTTGCTTCCAAACGATAGCCCTATTTTCCAACAGTTTTCCAAACTCTTGCAATTCGGATTCCCGATCACGATTTTCTTTCTGTACGTCCATCATGCGATGCTCCAACTCAACATTTCTTTCATTCAACAAAACGATAGTTCTGTCTTGGTCAACAATCTTCAAACGAAATTCATCGACCTGATTGGTAAGCAAAGTCAAATTTCTCGTTGCATCCGACAAATTGACTCTCAATTCATCAATTTGAGTGGATTTTGTAGCGCACTGAGACTCCAACGATTCAATGTCGCGCAATAAGCGCTTTATGTGTTTGTTCTTTGTGCTGATGTTATTCAGTAACTCTTCCTGTTTGTCGATTTCGGATAACGCATCCGGTGAATCCTCCCGTTCGCTGCCAAAAGTACTAATATCGTTAGAACGTCGTTGAAGGGAAGCATTTTCTTCGTTTAACTGTGGGATTTTGAGAATGAGTTTTCATATCGCGAATGTGCGACCAAACGATCATTTTCATTCATTGGAGTTCATTTTGAATATTTCCTTCATTTCGTTATCTTTTTATCATTCGTAAGTTTAGTGATGGAATTTATCTCAACTGACTAACCTCTTTTGAGCGAAAGTATGACCAAAGATTGTAATCGGATTATAGCAGTAAAGTAAGCGCAGAGCAAAGTTCATATGTATGTGTGTGCGTGTGTGAGAGAAAGAGGGAGCGTGTCTGCTAATTCCAGGGAGAGAATGAGACCGGACCGACTAGCATGAAATAATTGAAATGAAATGAAAAATGAACTCCAAGTAATGAATGTTTGAATGAAGCGGAAACTCACTTCTTTGATCCGAGTCTTATATTTGGATTTTTCGTTTTCTAACTTTTCCACAATCGTTTTGACCTGCGTCAGTTCTTCTAAAAGAGCTGTCTTGTCTAAAATATTAAATGGATGAAAATCTGAAAATGTAAATTGAAAATGTACTACCTGTTTTTGTGGAAGATTTCGAGGACATTTCCTCCAGTTCCGTAAGCAATGTATTGACCTAAGCAAAAAAAAGATGATTTTCTTCAACAAAGTCTCATCGTTCAAATTGCTTACCATGTCTCCCTTGTATTTCAAAATGTTCTGAAAGATTTCAAAGACTTTTTTGAAATTCTTCTTGTCAACATTTTCCTTCTTCGATGCAACCAAAAACTCATAAATTTCATCCTTCTGAATATCCGTTAAGCTCTTAAAAGACAACGAAAGCACCTGTTTCCAATCCATTTTTAATCGATTTTTCAATGAAATTAGTTAAGATTTGTTACTGGAGTTACAACATTTTATCCTTTGGCTTAAAAAACGATGTAAAGTGTGGAATTGCTTGTTGGCGATTTATTAATTTTTAATATTTCTCACTCTACCCTTTGGTCACCGTTACTGTGTTTTAGTTAGGTTGAAATGACCAAAACAAAAAAGTGTTCTGTGTTTTGTAGCAACGACTATAGCAACGTAAGTTTTAGTACCAGGTGCATTTCGTTTGGTGTATGACTGTTGCTTCTGAACACAACTGTTTTATTCTTTGGGGGGCTTCGTTCCGCTCAAGTTGTGTTGCATAAACAACAATTGTTTTTTCGTTGCATATCAAATTGGTCTGGAAATTGTCGAAAAAGCAAAATGGAAAAACTGAGAGGTAAACAACTCCCAAAAATCGTGTGTCAGGATTTTTTAAAACTATAGATTTGTTTTTTATTTTTTGTGACTTTTTATGGATTTTCTTTAAATTGTACGTAAAATATCTTATTCGACTAGAAATGGCAATTTTCTTTGAAAAGATTTTTTTTAGCTTGCGCCACGATTTTAACCCCTCGGGAAAAACCCGTCCGAAGCAAGCAACGGTCTAGAAACATCTCCGAATATCCACGAAACCAGGCCCGCACTGGCGACCGAAGGGCGCACCGGGCAAGCCGACTGAGGGGCGCCAATCTAAGAATTTTTTTACATGCTAGGGTGTCGTTATCGTGTTGTAGTTTTTGTAATAATTGTGCCCAGATTGCATCGGCATGTAGAGTTACGTGGTGCTTGTCTGCTTGGAAACTGTTTGTTGAGACTGGAAGAATTACAGTATTCGTGTCGTCGGCTCATGTACACAGGAACAAACAATGTCCAAAACCAACCGGAGTTCGATTAAACCAACCGGCGGCGGTGAGTAAACCCAACCGGCGGTCGATTAAGCCCAACCGGCGGTCGATTAAAACCAACCGGCGGTCGATTAAAACCAACCGGCGGTCGATTATAGCCAACCGGCAGTCGGTTATAACCAACCGGCGGTCGATTATAACCAACCGGCGGTCGATTGTAACCAACCGGCGGTCGATTATAACCAACCGGCGGTCGATTATAACCAACCGGCGGTCGATTGTAACCAACCGGCGGTCGATTGTAACCAACCGGCGGTCGATTGTAACCAACCGGCGGTCGATTGTAACCAACCGGCGGTCGATTATAACCAACCGGCGGTCGATTATAACCAACCGGCGGTCGATTATAACCAACCGGCGGTCGATTATAACCAACCGGCGGTCGATTATAACCAACCGGCGGTCGATTATAACCAACCGGCGGTCGATTATAACCAACCGGCGGTCGGTTAAAACCAACCGGCGCGGTTGAATGAACAACCCACCAAACGTCCGTCGTGGTAAACGGAATAGACCACTTTGTGAAGAACTTTCCGAAAGGCAAATGTTCGAAATATGTGCACAAAAATTTGTGCACATCTTTCGAACATTTGCTCATCAGGTTCGTATCTTCGTACTGGTATAAACATGAGAAAAGTCTGTCCTCCTTAAATAAATATTGCGCAACCGAAATTCGGAACGTTTTGCAGGACAGCATAAAGCCTCTGAATTTTGAGTTTTCGGATTTTTTACATGAATGTCATAAGGCGTCGTTCATAAATTACGTAACGCTAAGCTTGGCATTTCTTAACCCCCCTGTAACATTTATTTGTTCAAGTTTGACAAACTTTTGTTCGAACCCTAACGCTTGTCTCATACCACCCCACCCCCTCTTGCGTTACGTAATTTATGAACGACCCCTAACTCAGTGCAGATCAAAAAAGAATTTATTTGTAAAAGAATTTTTCAAAAGAAAATCTTCTAGAATGATCACCCTGGGGATTTCCCCAGGGAATATTTTTGAGAAAACAAGTTTCCAATCTTTTTATTAAACTTTTTTGATTTTCTCAAAATTTTCCAAATTTTTTCTCAAATATTTTTTTGGAAAAAATTTAAAAAACTGGAAAAATTTGAGAAAATGTAGAAAAATGATTTCTCAAAAATAGTCCCTGGATTTCCCTCAATTTTGAGGATTTGCAAAATCTCCCCAAATGTTAAGACAAAGCATTTCACGTGTCGTAAAAATAGAGCTTTAAACATGCGGTGTTTTTTCGTGTCTGTGATTAGAAAAATCTGTTCAAAATTGTGGCGTTTAAAGTAGCCTTCAACCTATTTATGTAAACAAACACATTGGGCCCTAGTAGAAACTCAGTTTTGGGTCCTGACTGAGTCCAGTGACCTTTCGATTAGAAAAAAATGTTGAAAATCGGAAGAGATTCACTTGAGCTATGTACAAAAGACCAAAATCCACCCAACTGGGCCTAAGGATAGGAGTGGATCGACCCACACCTGACCCACAATTTTAGCGGGTCGACTCACACCTGACCCAAAGTTTTAGAACACACAGTAAAACGATTTTTGTGAATTCTACAACTGTGGTTGAGATGTCGGTCGACCCGCTAAAATTGTGGGTCAGGTGTGGGTTGACCCACTCCGATCCTTAACTGGGCCTCAGGTCGGTCCTACCAAAAAAAGTTTCTTTTGCATGTTGAAATGTTGTTTCTGTGGAAGTATGTGTCCTAAGCCTAGCTCGGTCCTAAGGTCGGTCATTGACAAAAAATTTTTTTTTCTGTGTTGTGGAGAAAATTGAGTAAAACATTTTTGTCTATGTAATTACGTGTCCGAGACATTTCCTTAAAGCCCTTGGTCGGTCCTAACGTCGGCCCTAGCCCAAAAAATGGTTTTTTGCTATGTTGCAGAGAGAATTTAGGTGAACATTTTTATCTATTTGGGGGTCAATTTTGTCCTTTCGGAAGGGTTTTTTGCGCCGTTGCTTCAGACGGGTTTTTCAATAGGTTCGAGTCTTTTCGTAGCATCAACTCTGTTTGCCATACCTATTTTGATACGTACGGGTCCCTTGCATATGTTTTTTATCCGACTCTCAACACAATAGACTGTGTCTTGGGTAGGTTTTTTTTCGGGGTCGGGTAGGAAATTCAGTTCTTTCAGTGTGACACACTGTGTACGTGGTACGGAAGGTAAAAATATTAGACCTCGAGTGGTGACATCTATGTTTTTTCATAGCTGAATTAACGTCTCAACATAGAACTACTCCTCTTTGTCAAGTGATGTCATCCATGCTTTCATAGCTGAATACGGACGAACATAAAACTAATGACACAATCTATTACTTATTTATACTTTTGTTTGCGTGTTTTGGGTGCATCAGCTGGTGCAGAATAAAATGGGCAATTTTCAAATTTTTTAATATTTTGAAAATCTACGATTTCAGCTATACAGTTCAGACGGTTCGTCTGATTTAATATTTTGCTTAGATTTATCATTTTCGATGGAATAAAATAAACTCCAGATGATTTTCTGTTTTCTTTTATTCGCATTTAATTTCAAGTCTAAAACATTTCGCATCATCCGTTCGGTCCCAATTAACCAGTTTCGCAATAGGACGACTCGGCTTTACATACAACGTCAGTTCACTATTCACCCGAAGTGGTGTGAATTTATTCACAACAGTTGCCTTCGTAGGTTCGTTACGGTACGTCGAATTACTGTCAAGGAACGATCTGGCGGAACCTATTCACACGGAGCTTGTTTTAGAGTCAAATTGTAGTAAATTGGAACAAAAATTTACCCGAATTAGAAATCAATCGATAGGAGGGTCTATTTTGGTGATATCCAAGTTCAACACACAATTCAGCGACGTCTTCATCAGTGGGCAAATGGGGGCGTGGGAAGCATTTTGTGTGCCATATGCCATACGATTGTTCGATGACTTGTCCATAACCGTCGTTACTGTAAAAGGTGGACTAATTGAAGAAAGTTTTTGTGAAACTAATTCTCAGATTTGGTTACTTCTCTTCCGGATACTCTAAGCCGAAACAAAATTGTTCGTCTTCACCTGATGGACAATCTTTTTCCTTATCGCAAACAAAATCATTTGGCACACAAATGTTGGAGCTAAGAAAAAGAAATTTTAAGCGGGAAACGAAGGTGCAATGAAACCTACCTTCCACATTTGAATGTATTGTTCCTGCAGTGACAAATAGCCGGATTTTCATCACTTTTGTCCCAGCAATTTCGTATTCCATCACAAATCTTTGATGAATCCGTTACACTTGAAAGAGAACAACAATGAGAAACACGATGAAAACAGGCGTCAGATTTAAATTCAGGTTCTCTTCTCCGAAAAAGAGCAATTCGACGTTGCAAATTCAGAACGAAAAAAGCAGTGAAAGGGAAAAAGTGAGATCAGCAAACGGAAAATTTTCTGAAGGATGAAATGACGTTATGCTCGAGTGAACACATCGAACATAAAGTAGCAAGTAAGTCGTAATACAAGTTGACACTTGAGCGGGGGTCAAGCGGAGCAAGAATTCGAAAATTTCAGTATTTTCACGGCATTTTCGTTTTTTGAAAAATAAATTCAGATTTCCACTTACAACTCTGAAATCGCGAAGCAATTCTTACCTGTAATATGTGTAGCAGGAGCATTCTGTGGGCTCGTCCGTAAGATCTCCACAATCGTTGACATGATCACAGAACTTAGTTTTCGAAATGCATTTTCCATTTCCACATTTCAAATCAGTAATTGAACATTCTGTAAAATGAAAAACTATAAGTTATCAACATTTTTCCGAGTAGTTTCCCACGAAGATTTATACAAAATCATGAGTTTAAATCATTTGTAAATCACTTGTAAATCTTTTGTGAGTCTTTGTAAATCTTTGTAACTCTTTAATAGGAAAACCTCTCGGAGTTTCCGTTTCAAATGGAAAGACTCGTAAATGTATTTTATGAAATGTGTCAATCATTACTTACCTGTTTCTCGATGAGAACAAGTTGCTTCGCTTTCATCACTGCCATCGTGGCAATCAAACCTTCCGTTGCATATTTTGTCTTCCTTAAGACAAGCTCCCAGTACACATCGATGTCCAGCACACACTGGTGGCTTATGCTGAATGAAGCAGTACTTCTCTTGATTGTCTGTAAAAACAAATTGAAAACTCCAAAATAGGAAACGAAACGGGGAATTTACAACTTACTAATGACGTACTGAATCGCATCATAGAAAGCCTCCAAAGTTGGAATTGGAAAGATTTTATCGAAGGCACACAACCCTTTTCTGCTGATGTAAAATGACGATGGATAATAACCGACTGAATCGAAGCTACACATGACGGCACCACAGCGGGTCACATCTGCAATCAAAATTATAATCCTCTATGCTTTGAAGCTTAGTAGACAAAAGTTGAGACAAAAGTATTACCATCTCCATCGCAATGACTTGAGATGTCATCATTTTCACCATTCGTATAGCATCTGTAGCTTTGGAAACATTCTTTTTCAGATTCCGACAGTTTCAATGAAACCATTTTGCCGAATTTGTTGTGGGACAATGCAAAGCATTCACTAGGCTTTGCTAAGTCGACGCTAATATTAGAAAATTAATTAAAAACTGCGTTAAGTACGCTAAGAACATGTAGAATGGTTAGGAATGGTAAGGAATGTGTAGAATGTACATAATTAGCGAATTATAAGAAAAATAAAGTTCCAATTTGTTTTTCGTAATAGTTTTCTCCTACTCTTACACTTACCACACCATTTTTTCTCTTTGACAAAGAATCATACAACGTATTTACTGTTACAATTCGCTAACATTCTGCTTTGTATTCAACGATTTGAGACTTACGTTTCAGGTAAAAATGTTGGTAGACATTCCCTGTTGAGTCGCACAGGCTGTTCCAAGAACAGCAAAACACTGTTACCGCCATCCATTTTAACGAAACAAGAGACTCTAACAATCTGCTCATACGGTCCGATTACATTCATAAAAGCTTGTGACTTTCCGACGACTACAGTCACGTAGTCGAATTCCAAATTCACTAAACTCACACACGTATGTTCGGTGATCACACATGAATTGTCCAACAGAACGCCGATACAAACCAATTTACCGTCAACATAGATGTCGGCACTCCACGGCCAGTGATCTTCTTCACTCTTGCTCGGTTTTGATGGAATTGTTGTGGTGTTTAGCTTAGACACAACCAAGGGCTTTTTGTTGGGTTGAATAATCGGTTGTATGGGGAACGGCTTCGCTGGTTTATTTGCATCGGTTTCCACAATGGGAACAGTTTTGTCGTCCCCTTTATCAAATGCATTTGAATGTGATTCACATTCCACATACAGTGCAGTGCATCCTTCTGCATTTCCTACCAACTCAAATTTGCTGTCATCCTCGTGGGAGCGTTTTTCCTTTATTCGAACATCGATTTGGATGGATTCCGATTCTACTCTCGTCAGGTTGAAGAAGGTGTAGCCTCTGCAATGGTAGAAAATAGTGAGTTATCTAGCCGAATATTAGAGGAATAGAAGTTAGGAAGACTCCATGGGATACGCTAATATTTCCAGAACTGATGCTATGATCCGTACGAAGTACTGGGTCTGTTGGTTTCGTGTTTTAATAATTTGTGTTCTGTTGGTCCGAAAATGTACCTGAATCCAAGAATTGAACAAATTTGTCCGGCAGTTTTAGCTCCATTTTCAATCAAATCGATGGTATCCCCACACACTACATTCCACTCCCCGTGAGAATTCTTAATGACGATCCCTTTGTTTTTCAGCACAGGCCTGAAGTTAGCATCCAGAGTAACAGTCTTTCCATCACAAAGGGCAACTGCAAGTAAACATTTTAGTTCCACGCATTTGATTGACCACTGAATTTCACTTACAGCAATCCAATTCGTCTTCTTTATGTTCGCAGTCGAATTGGTCATCACATCTGGAGTGATTAGGTACGCATGACTTCGATATCAAACACGCGTATTCCCCTCTTGAACAGGTCACTGAAAATCCATTCGATTATTGTTAATGCGGGAGAATAAGTGATTGCCTACTTACGGCAGTCGAGTTCATCTGTTGAGTCCAGACAATCCACTTTGCCGTCACATATCCTCTCGTAATGCTCATGCTAATTTCACACAATGCTTTTAGTTTTGAAAACTAAATAAAATATCGAAAGTTTTACGTTACCAGCAAATATTCACGGCAGGTACAATCCAGTTCGTCAGTTCCGTCTTCACAATCTCTAAACATATCGCAACGATTGTCGATGTGAATTTTTTGAGGTATTCTGGAAGACAAAGTACATGTAGTTTTATGAGGACATCACACACTTTGACATACTTTGTGCAGATGAATTTATCTTGGTCCATGAAATTCGGAGGAGAATTTTCAATGGGTCGTGATGGTGATAGAGGTGGTGCAGGAGATGGAGAAGGTGCTGCAGGAGGTGGTGCCGGAGGCGCAGGAGGTGGCTTCAATGGAGGTAATGGTGGAAGTTCAGGTTTCGGCGGGAGTGGTGGAAGTTCAGGTTTTGGTGGGGGTGGTAGAAGTGGAGGTTTCGGCGGGAGTGGTGGAAGTTCAGGCTTTGGTGGGGGTGGTGGAAGTGGAGGTTTCGGCGGGAGTGGTGGAAGTTCAGGTTTTGGTGGGGGTGGTGGAAGTGGAGGTTTCGGCGGGAGTGGTGGAAGTTCAGGTTTTGGTGGGGGTGGTGGAAGTGGAGGCTTCGGCGGGAGTGGTGGAAGTTCAGGTTTTGGTGGGGGTGGTGGAAGTGGAGGTTTGGGCAGGGGTGGTGGAAGTTCAGGTTTCGGCGGGAGTGGTGGAAGTTCAGGTATTGGTGGGGGTGGTGGAAGTGGTGGAAGTTCAGGTAGTTTTGGTGGGGGTGGTGGAAGTGGTGGAAGTAAAGGTAGTTTTCGTGGCGGTGGAGGTGGAGGAGGTTCAGGTATTTCCTCTGGCGGTTCAGTAGGAAATCCAGTTTTTCCTTCCAAATCTATGACACTTTCAGCCGGATCTTTTCTACCTTCATCCTCAACGCTAGCGTCATCGTTTTGTTCATCCGTAATATTAAGTCCAAGCAAGTCATCCAGGAAGCTTCTCGATCCACATTGAAGTTCATCCTCTCCTCCCAAACAGTCAACGATTCGATCTAAGTAGAAATTGTTATCATTCTAACGGAAAAGTGTCTGCTATGACAAATTAGAGACTTACTGCAACGTTTAGATTTGGACAAACATAATCCGCCTCCCCATACACAACGATGACCAGGACACTGTTGCTTGGGTTGTCGCGTTAATACCGATTGTTGTTTCAATAGAATCCAGTCAAGATACAAAGCGATTCGTGTGTAAACACCAGGTTCGTCAGGTCGGGCACATCCCTCACCGTGGCTTACAATGCCAGCCAAATACCATTCGCTTGGATTCATGACACTTTGACAGAAAAGCGGTCCGCCCGAGTCACCTTGGTATGTAAATTTCAAATTAGGATTTTGCTTTTCAATTTTTTGAATTTCTGACAGTTTTTGAACTTAAGTTCTGGGAGATGAAAACTCAGGTTTCGTTCAGAATGACACTTGAACTTCACCTGTTGTAACCTCAGTAGGCAACCTCCTAGTCTCAGGTTGTTCTACTTCGAAGAAATTGAGAGAGTTAAAATTGTTGCTAACCTTGGCAAGCGTCTCTTCCGCCCTCCTTTTCACCTGCACATATTTCCTCTCCTTGTCTATCTTTTAAGTGTTTGCATCGACCAATAATCGGAACTGCCACTTCTCGAAGCTGATCAGCTAATGGAAAAATGAAAAATTATCGATAATTCCTGTGATCCCACCGGATCTTTATGAAAAGTGACAAAAATGACTTACGATCGGGTCCTTTCTCACGAATTGCTCCCCATCCTACAGCTTTGCAAATGGTTCCTTCTCTAGGTCCCCATATCCAGTCGTTGCCGAACGATGCTGTTGTCCTTCCCGGTCCGGGTAAGCATATTGGTTTCACCCACCGATTAAATATCAACGGACTCTCCAGCTTCAAAAGTGCAATGTCGTTGATCATATCTACAGTGACAAAGAATTAACAAATTCAATTAAAACAAAGGAAGTGTCTTTTTCGTACCAAGTCTACTGTAATTTTCATGGTCCACAACATACGCAACGGTAATAGTTTGACTCATTGGTGAATAGCTAAATCTTCGAAGAATGCCAGCCCTGATTTCGTAGTAGAAAAGCTCGAATTTTGATACGCAATGCGCGGCAGTAATGACCCACAATTCACTTTGGATAATTCCGCCGCAATGGAAGTTACCGTCTCGATACAAGCCCACAATGAATGGCCACATCAATGGATCGGCATCAGAACCACCTACCACACGATCGTCAGCTCTCTTATCACGTAACGTTTTCTCCTGATTACGTTTTTCTCGTATTCTCAATCTCGATTTCGCGAAATCGTTGACCTTGCGAACACCGCACTTCATTGGTGGACACTTCACGAAAAGAATCGTATTTTCACTGCTGACTCCGAGCGGACAAGACGGCGTCAATTCCGGTGGTTCTGTGTCTATTTCAGAGTTTTTCATGGATGGTCGTATGTATGGCCCAGGAAGATTTCCCGGGAGATATGACAACGATGGTTCTCTACGGAATCGTTCATGAAAAAAATTTCCATCAACAAAATTGGACTTTCTTACCCTTCTAATATACCACACTCGGCTTCACATGCGTGCATTGCCCATTTCCTTGGATTTTCGCATACGGGATACCACACCCCTCTGAAGTTGCGGTGCAGGTATCCTTCGGTGTACGACACCATGTAACTCTAAATTTCGGAAAGAATTTCGCGTAAACAAAGAACCAGATTTTTATTCAAACAAAGAACTCTACCAATTGTTGGCCAACAGTGCGTGTTATCATACTACAGTCCTCCTCGTCTTTACCATTCAGACAATTCTCGAATCCGTCGCATTTATCGTTTCTAGTGTAACACATCATCAAAGACGACTGCTGTGCATCGTTGTATTCATCCAAAGTGGAATAACAAGAATAGGAGAATTTGTCGCAACCGAAGCACCCCATCTCATCGGAAGCCATTGGACAATCAACGTAACCGTCGCATATCTTCTCTTCACTCAATCGCGCTTTACAAGAACAAGCCGCTTCGTCGCTGCTATCCAAACAGTCCACTTTCGAATCGCACCATTTGCTCTTCAAAATACACTGATTTGATCCGAAACAAGAGATATATCCATCTGTGCAGGCGTTCTGCATATTTGCAATGGTGCGATTCGAAAATGCCGTTAGCTGATTTGCATATGACGCATAAATGATGTCACTTTCGGATGGGATGTTGTACGCATTTCTTCCTTCTAAGTTTTCGTTGTCCGTTTTGTCTTTATCACTGCGAAAATGTGCCATAGGTCGTCCCAATTGCGATAGTTCAGAAGGAAGGTAAGTGCAATACATAGGTTGGTTAGTAGGTTGGCCGATGCGTGTGATTGCACTGTTAATAGATTTTCAATAACATTTACGCGACAAACGAGCGCATCAGACCACTTATCAACCTCAATAGCGTAAGAATAAGCGCATTTCTCCACCTCAGTTATACTTACCTATGATCATCTATTCCCTGCTGGAGGATTTGAGGACTCATAGCAGGTGCATTGGCTGGAACGTAGATAACTCCTGTTCAATTTGAAGAAATCACTTTCTGTTAGTAAGCAAATCTATGTATTTTTTTCACCTGTCTGACGATTACGTGGTTGAATGAGATTGATATTCGGTACATGGAAAACTGTTTATGGATCAGTAACATGTTCATTAGTTTCTAATTCACACTGTCTACAAAATACTGTTTTGTTGGATAGTTGGATCGTGTAACTCGGTTTTTAGTTGTATGAATTTTGTGATAAGCATTAACCTTAGTTGTTAAGAGAGTTTTTTGAATTAACCCGGTGGATATGTTGGGGGTGGGGAGAAGGGGTCTGTGACTTCCGTGACAATGCATGACAGGGAGGTTCAAGAGCTACGTGACAACACGCGAACTACAATTATGTTCATTAGCGAGTTATAAGCAAAATAAACTTCGCATTAAATTGCTTATAATTCGCTAATGGCATGTTCATGTTCTGCATCTTACAATTATACAATTACTATTAGCAAATTCCGTAAGGATAAATGACATGACCACCGTTTCAATTTCTACATATCAAACTGAGTCACCGCCGCAACTTTGTATGAAGAAATAGAGCCGAAGGTCATTTCATTTCTCCTCCTGAAATTGGCTTATTATAGTAACTTCACCCGCTCGTCATAATCTTCGTTCTCCGTGTTCGGGTAGAGCGAAGCGTAACAGAGGTAAATGTCGCTGGCACCCCCACCAATGAGTTGTTATGGCTAACCATTTAGGGCTAGTTTACAGCTGTCGATTGCAACCAGTCCCGAGTTTATGGCTTCCCATTTAGGGATAGTCGATTGCAACCAGTCCGGAGTTTAGGGCTGACATACTCAGGTAGCCCTAAACGATTAAAGTTTTCAAACATGTCGTAATGAACTCAGTTTTTTGCCAACAGATCAAAGTAGCATGCTATCTCGACTAAAAAAACGAAATAAACAGCCCCAAACTTGAGTTCGCTTTTGATCGTCAGCCCTAAACTAGCCCCAAATTGTCAATGAATTGGAATTGAAAACAAAATTTAGTTTGAGGAAAACACCAAAACGACATATTTGAAAACTTTAATCGTTTAGGGCTACCTGAGTATGTTAGCCCTTAACTCGGTACTGGTTGAAATCGACAGCCCTAAACTAGCCCTAAATGGTTAGCCATAACTCATTGCAGTACTAAATGGTTTAGGTGCCAGCGACAAGTAGCTGCGTAACAGTGTAACGTGTCACTTAATCGTACAATCAAACGTAGGACTTGTGCTAGACCCGCACCCGTCTCAAATTCGCCGTAAGATGAGCTAGTCATTTTCTATGGACTCCGAACAACGAGCCACTCAACCAGAAATTCCCGGGACGGAAAACTCAATGCTACAAATGCAGTGACAAACACTGTTAACATTTACTTCGTACGGGTTTAAAAAATAGCCTTGTAGCTAAGTGACAGTTTGAGGAGGGAGGTTACGAAAAAGGCCGATTTTGGCGTGACATCCTTTATGAAGAGACCCTTCCATTGGATCTACGTTAACACCCCTTCGAACTTATTTTTTGTTATGGACGACGCAATTCACTGTTCTATTGGTTCTGTAATTTTTCCTTGACTTTTAGTGTCCACAATGAACTTACCTCCTGCGCTCTGTATATACGGAGATTGGACGCTAAACATCGGATGTGCCATTCGAAATTGTTGAGGAGACTGTCCCGGATAAAAACAAACCGGATTCGTGGAGAAACTGTAGCCTACCAATAAAACATTTCGATGAAATCGTTTACATTCTTAACACAAAGTAATACCGGGATTCTGCAGGACAACTGCTCCGGCTTTGACACGTTCACCGGCTAGCGGTAATGTACCTTGTCCATTGATGTGATGAATGGTTTGAAATTGAGGGCCATTAAAATAGGAGACTCCAGATGGTGCGATGCTATGTGTGTTTTGGCGGGAGATTTGATCGCATAAAGCTAGAAAAGGCGCGCTGGCACCTTCTTCAATATTTCAGAAATTAAGTTATAGAATGCCGTGACGAAACTAAGTCTCACCTGTTGGATCTCTCATTTTGACCGGAAGAGTTTTCCCTTGGTCTCCTTTAGACTCTGGTACTACCTGATTTTCAAATGGAGGTGGCTCATTCCTTGACGCAACTTTTAAGTTTCTTTGTGAATTTTGTTCCAAATCTTCATGAAACTTTGGAATTTGATCGTAAGTATACGCATACAAGCCGTCACCAAAATGGGCTTGTCCAACAGTTTCTTTCGTTTTCTGAAGAGCTGGCCTCTGATCGACTGTATTGGGAGGTTCCGCTTCATGTAATGGGACAACTGAGTCTGACAGTTTTCTCTTTATCTTTTCACTGCCCCCATACCGTTTACCATCATCCCCAAAGATGTCATAAGAAAATTTGTGAAATTTTTCATTTATTTCTTTCACTAACTTCTGGAACGACGTGTAAATTCCTTGACACTCTTCGGAATCGGAACCAGAGGTTCTACTGCACCGAACATATTTATGCTGCAATTCTAACAGCTCTTGTTCCGCTCTTCGCTTTTCCCGTACAAATTCACTGCTCAGATGTTTCCGAGATGACGAAAAAACTTGTCGCTTCCTTCGTTTCTTGGGCTCAGGTGCCTTACATTTACCTGCAGCTGACTCCTTCAAATAGTCGAACAATGACACTTTCTCCGTGTTGTCATTTTCGTAAACGTCAAGTTCTCGTTTTTTGCGGTTTTGAAAGAGATCCCTTACTCTTGCAAAGATGCCCGTGTCCTGTGCTACTTTTTCCATTTTAACATCATTAGTCACATGATTTGGACTCGCCAATGTTGATTCTATTAAAGGTAACAGAAATAGTAATTTTTGATACAAGTTACGTATGAAGGTAATTTAACGCAATAGATGTGAGAAGACGAGTTCGGCAACACATCGTGTGCGTTAAACTACCATCATACGTAACGTGTATCAAACAACGTTTTTTGCAATTCACCGACAAAAGTGAGATTTTCTTTTAATATAAAAATTCAATTCAAGTAGGGCGTGAAAAAACCTTCATCGCACTAGTGCGTAAAAAACCGTTATCGCACTAGTGCGGCAAAATGATTTCATGCAACACCGAAAGGACGCACGAAAAAGCGAGTTTTTGTAGGTGACTTGCAAAAACAATTTTTCGTAATTTGATATCGGAATGTCAACTGTTTATTTTCGATTTCAACACCGAAATGAAAGACTTTTTCGCACTAGTGAGAAAGTGAAACTTGGTTAGAACAATAAATCTGTTCTTCTTGACTGACGAAAATTACGAAAATCTTCTTCGAACATTTGACGAACTCAAAAACAACCTCATTTCGTTACTAATATCGAAAATAGCAATAATTTCATATCAAGTTACGCAAAACTCATTGTTCAGGCAAGTTTAAAAGTGATCTTGTTATACTTCAAAAAAAGTATAACTGCAAACGAGCGAAACGTCTACGGAGAATATTATACGTGACGCACGTTAGCAGAGGATCTCAAAAAGTCTTCGTACGTATACCAAAATAGAAATCCTGACTTTTTGAGTTTGGCATTTCAATTCTCATTCAACGTATAGATACACCGTTTCTTACGTAAGCACTGAGTCCTTCGTCTTTAAATTATCTGTAATTTAACGAACTCACCTTCTTTAGTATTTTCAAGTTCACCATTGAAACGCAGGAATACTGATAAATATACAAAAAAGAAACCAATCAACACTGTAATGAGCGTGTATTTTAAAGCCAGATTGCATGCTGAACAGGAACGTGGAGCCGGTTCTTCATAAGCATCTGTAATGTTAGGGTAGGTTGTAACACTCGCAAGTCGAAAAAGGCATAACAAACAAGTACTACAATTTTAAAATTTGAATTTAGCTCCAAATTGCGATGTGAAGCTTGAAATCATTAATTTAAAAGAAAAGAAATTGAATCCAAAACACATACTATTTGATGAGCCACTCCACCGTGGTAAAAGTATTTCAAAAAATCTTGAATAGTGAATTCCGTTGATAACGATCATACACGGAAAAATTCGATTTTTAGATCGCTCTCCCCTCTACTTTATGCCATTGTGCGCTCTCCCCACCTCCTGCTTTGGACGTACTTTTTCTGATTACAAATTTTACAAAAACTAATCCAATTTGTAGTTGTAGTAAATGCATAATTTTAAACGATAGCAAGTAGACGTCGTCGAGTGGATGTGCGAAGTTGATTTATATAAAAACATAACCAAAGACCCGTACGTATCAGAATAGATGTGGCACAGAGACTCGAACGTATCCAAATATACAAATAAGCAAACAATCTAACGTTTTCTGTTCTTTTCATCTACAGAAATTACCCAATGTCAAAGTCCCTACCGAAGTACGTCTCAGACCATTCAAATCTAGAAAATCTTATATCCAAGGACTGGGCCATTTTCCCCTAAAACCGTGTTCTCTAAAATCTTATTCTCTACAATTTTGCCTTTGGAAGCACCTTTCTACCATTAATAGTTCTAGAGATATGGGTCATCCCTCCTATTTCTAGAAGTTGTCATATCCCAGGATTATGTCATTTTTACCCGAAACCCTGAAACACGTGGTCTCTAAAATTTGATTCTGTATAACTTCGCCTTTGGAATTAATTTTCTAACTCTCATAGTTCTAGAGATATATGTCATCCTGCCCAATTATGGAAGTGGCCATATACCATGATTGGGCCATATTTCCCAAAAACCCTGAGACACGTGTTCGCTTAAATTTAATTCTCTACAACTTTGCCTTTGACAGTAAATCTCCATATTGTTAAGGAAATATAGACGAAAAACTGTTTTCTTATATGGCCCACAAACTCAGTTTCGTCCATTCCATTGGTCCCAATGCCCAGACTCATGACTCGATTCCCACAAAAATTTTTACCAGGTTTGTTACATCAAATGCTTCATTTGACACCAAAATGAGGAATTTCCGTGCTATACTTGCTGAGATATTTGCGAAAAAGTTTCATCGACCGTCGAAAATTTCATGTCCGACCTCCACTTCTTCGACCATATCTCCGGAACTACTTGGCCGATTTTGCTCATCTTCGAACTTGAATCATGGAAAGCATGTACCTTTCAGGGAAAAAAAGTTTAGGCTGATGGGTTGAGCCGTTTAGTATAGGACCTTTGTACTTCGTACGGGTCCAAAAATAAAGTTTACAAGTTGGATAGGGCACTAGCAACAAAATATGAAGAAATCGAATAGAACTAAAAAGAAATCCTTTCTACGTACCTAGGGGTCGTTCATAAATGACATAACGCAACAAGCGTGACAGTTCTAACGAAATTACGTGACAGGGTGGAGGGGTGGTCAAAATATCCTAGTTTTTGCGTTACGTAATTTATGAACGGCCCTTTACCGGGAACAACGTTGTTTTCACCACTATTTAGCACTCATTTTCGACTTCGAAGTGTGCAATAGTCATTTAAATAACTAGGAATAAAAAGTTGAAAAGTCGAGTTTTCGTGTGAATTTGATCCGAGGCGAAGCCGAGGTCAACAGCCACACGAAAACGTGACTTTTCATTTTTATCCCGAGTTTTGTAATGAGTTTTACATGCTTTTGCAACTTAAACCAATTCTCTTGTTTTCCCTAGTTGTGAAATAAGCCATTTTCGACTCTAGGGAAATCAAAAGTATATAAAAGTTATCGGCTTCGCCTCGGATCAACAAAATGCACACGACTTTTCAAGTTTTTATCCCTAGTTATGTAAAAGACTGTTGGATCACAAGGGACGAAGGTATAAAAGTTGAACCCTATGCGAGAATTGTTGTAACTTTTCCCTTCCAACCACAAATTTTCAACAACAACGAAATGGCTGATGTATCATGTTGTTTGCATCAGTTATTTTCGGCTCTCTTTTAGGAACCGAAAATACTTCGGCCCTCTTTTAAGCAACCGTAAATACTTTCGCTTCTCTTGGCTTACTAAGGTCTGTATTTTTAAATTTTTAACTCCCATTTTGGAAGTGAAAATTACCAATTTCGTTGTTGAAGTGATGAAAACTATTTTTCATGCTTGCTATCAGGGACGAAAAGAAAAATGTAATTCCACGGGGCCCCTTGGGCTTGAATTTTTCAACTTTCGTCCCTGATAGGGAGCATGAAATAGTTATTTGGAGCACAAGGGATGAAAGTATAAACACCCTGCGCGAGAGTTGCTACGCGCGCCGAAGGCAAGGGCTGCATCGCATAGGTTGAATTTTTATACGTCATCCCTTGTGATTCACGTAATTTTTCATCACGAGAACCGCGGAAATCGTAATTTTTCACGTCATAATCATAATCATGTTGTTTTCATCACTTACTTGCGGCTCTCTTTTAAGAACCGAAAATATTTTCGCATCTCTTGGCTTACTGAGGTCTGCATTTTTTCATTTTCGGCTCCCATTTAGGAAGTGAAAATTACGATTTTCGTGCTCCGAGTGATGAAAAACGTCACTCGGAAACTAATTACGTGCCTACTACCTCGTACGTAAATAACTATTTCATTACTCGAACAACGAAAATTGTAATTTTCGTGCCCCATTTGAGAGCGGAAAATAAAAAAATTCATATTTTACAGTTTGGAGATTATTCTTGGCGACAACAAAAAATTATGAAACGCCAATGTTTGAGGCGTAGGAGGCTAGATCCCGCCCCTGCAGGCGGCTATACCCTTTCTGATACTAACATGGGACTCTCCCACCTCCCTTTAGCTCCCATTGTCCTTCGAACCCGCAAGAAAAAATTCTAAATTGACGATTTTCCACACTTTCACGATTTTTCTTGGCAATTTTTCACTATGAAACGCAAAAAAAAATCGCCGAAATATGAATTATCGCCAAGAAAAAACGCTAAAGTGTGAAATATCGCTAAAAAGAAAGAATTAGATTTTTCTTGGTGATACTTCACATTCTGGTATTTTTTTTGGCGAATAATTTTTTTGGATTTCACTTTATCGATATTTCACGTCTGTTAAGACTAACGATTATAGCCGAAAGCCTTTTAGTTTCGAAAAGATGCACTCAGAGAAATTGTTTTTTAACACATAAATTTTGTTATCATAACCATTTGTGTATTAAGGGAAATATGATAGTGAGAATCATAAAATAACTGATGCACAAATACTATGCTTGTGGCAATTGTGCCATGGTTGGCTCCATCGGTGTTTTTGCTCTAAATATTATTGCAGCAAACATATTATGTGTGTAGCTATCATATTATGATTATAACTATGATATTTTATTTATTGCAAACATTATCCCAAAAAAGAAACGAGAAATCTTTCCGTTCACTGTGCAAAGATTATCGACATGAATATTCCGGGATATAAATATTTGTTGCAACTTTTATACCACTAATATAAACTGCCTTATCACTTATCACAATTTGATCACAAATTCCACATAACATTTTCCATAGCCCAACGATAAAAATCGCAAATTAATCGAATTTTCAAAGACACATAAAGGAGGAGTGTAACGTTACGTTAATTATACGTTCCATAGTTCACATTTCTTACTTAATTTACTATTTTTTATCACTCGTTGCATAAAATACCAATTTTGCAACAAATCCTGTTACTTCAATCAATTACTGGTAAAAAATATACAACGCAACGTTCCCTTTCTTTTGAAGCTTCCACTAGAAAATCATAGACACTTTTGGGGTGAAGAGAACTAATTACTGCTTTTACCTTGAATAACAATCTGCTTATTTTTAGGCATTTCATATGCTGAGTTATAAGTTAATGGAGAAACACAGCCTTTTATTCAATTTGTCACCATTTTAATTTTTTAAACGTGTCCACAACTGATATCTTATTCACTAGTTCATCAATTTCTCGAACTGTTTGTTTGTAACTTTTAAGTAAATCAACGAAATAAATAGCAAATATTTTAATTACACCAAAAAGTTCATTTAATTTTTCATCCCCGAACGTAAGGGTTAAAGATTTCCATTCGCGGCGACCGATTCAAAGTAACTGAACATGGAATTAAATCGAATAAAGTGATTCGTCGTTTTACGATATAAATGCTTTGCTGTACATAAATCGAAAACTTTATTCCAACGTAAACAAATTATTTGCGAAATTCGATGACACTTTCATATTTGACTTAGTTTCAGTGATTTTTTTAGTGAACATTTTTATGATATCAGTGCGGGACACCAGCTTGTTAAAATTATAATCGCCTCATACTTCAGGTGAAATTGGGGCAAACATTTTTTATTTTGATTTCGGTTGAAAAACATTCCAATTGCACGCATGTTTGCTGATGGTTTCTACAAAATTTTCTTGGGTCACCTTAAAATTAAACGAATTTTTCTTCACTTTCTTGCAATTCTTTACCTACTTACCTTAATTGGGTATTCTTTTTCATATTTCGACATAAATATGGATACTTTTTTATTTTATTATCAAGTGCACTTGATAGTTATTGAACTTCTTATCTCTTACACAAATGATTGCCTATACAGATCGATTCACGCATTGGTTTTCATCAGGCAATATTCCCCCGCAGTCCACAGTGTGGCAGTTAGTAATAGTAGCGGTTTAAACCAAAGTATATAAACAAGGGAAGAACCGCGGATCGCCATTTAAACAGATACGAGACGACACCAGAAAATTGGTGAAATTGCTTGGTTTTCAATACAAATTCTAAATACACCACAGTGTCGTACTCGTATCTGATCCGCGCTACTTCCCTTGTTTACGTACTTTCGTTTAAACTATGTACTTCTTCAAGAAGACAGAAATCTGTAAGACAGAAATTTTTACTATAGATCAAGTCTTGTCGGAGTCTTTTCCCCGAACCACAAGTGGTGACATTTATGTTTTCCCATAGCTGAATTAACATCTCAACATAGAACTACCCCCTTTTCTCAAGTGTCGTCATCCATGCTTTCATAGCTTAATACGGACAAACATAAAACAAGGCGCCTAATCCATTCAGCAAAGTTGTTCAGCACAAAATGATAGCCGTGAACTATCGCCAAAATTAGTGTTGGCGTTTCTTCACACTTTGGCGATTTTTCTTATCGTTTCGAATCACCAGAAAAAATCGTCAAAGTGGGAAGAAGCGCCAAGAGAAATCGTCAAAATGTAAAGAATGTTGTGTTGACTAAAGTCGAGGTGTTTTTCCTCTTTTTTGCGATATTTTTGACGTTTCTTCGCATTTTTGCGGTTTTTTTATTTTGGCGATTTCACAACTTTGCTTGAGAAACTTTTTTTCTATCATTTTATATCGGAAGTTACGACGTGTTGAAGTCATGACTTACGAATAAAATTTTACAATCCTTCCTTCTGCAAAGTTGCTCCCCATTTTGTGCTGAACAACTTGCTGAAGACAAAAAATTTCTATCTCAATTTCTTGATGAGTTATAATTCACACCAGAACATTTTAAGCTTTTGGACTTAGTCAGGGCTCTAAAACTGAGTCTCTACTAGGGCCCAGCATGTTTTTTCTACATAATTTTATTCGATTTTCAAGAACTTTCGTAGTTACGGTCGAAAAAGTGGTCAAAAACGTGGTTTTTTGAAGGTTAGTGGAACTTTTTCACTTAAATTAGAACGGAAATTGCTCCTGAAGGTTTTAAATAAAAGACATAGACATCAAAATATCACGAAAATTAAATTAGTGAAAATCTGTCGAGTGGTTGTAGAGGGCTGTAGAGTCCGAAGAGTAACTTTTTATCACTTATTCAAAAGTTCACGTTTCACAATTTGTTGCATAAAGTCTTGTATGAAACACGTTGCGAAATTGGTTGTTTTTGTCACACGATGTGTTTATCCAACTCGCTTCGCTCGTTTGATAACTTCACATCTAGTGACAAAAACAACTCCTTTTCGCAACTAGTTGCATAAATAACTATTATGAAACGCATACTTGAGAGTGACAAAAAGTATATATGAAGTTTCATTATGCAACTTGTTGCGAAAAGGAATTTCATATATACTTTTTGTCACTCCCAAGTACTTTTTGCGTAAAAGTTGTATGAAACACACGCACACGATGTGTTTATCATACTCGCTACGCTCACATCTCTTGACAAAAATTTTACTTTTCGCAACTTGTTGCACAAATTACTATTGTCGCATTAGAGGTCACTCTTGCGACACCGAAATCACGTTTTCGTTGAATTGCAAAAAATGTATTAACGACATCCCCTTGAGGTGTTGGCTTTATATTTGCGAGTATTATTAGCCTTAGAGTCGGGTGAGCCTCGCTTCAAAACAACTGATACGACGAGGTTTAAATTGTGATTTTGTGAAAGAGTTTGAGCAATTCCTTGGAAGCTTTTTACGAAGACCGGTTTTCGGTAATACCGATTTTTTTAAAAAAAATAACCGGTAAAAAACCGGTAAATTTTTTAAATTGTTTCTCATCTTGAAGTTAAAGACTTTGAGTGAAGGTATTTTGTTTTGGTCTTCATTTCTCTTGTTTCGCTTAAAAATATGTGGGCAGTAGGGTGGTTAAAAACGTATGGGAAAATTAAGTTGACAACTAAATTTTAAACGAACATTACAAGATCTGTAAAAGAAGGCCAACAACTTTCTCATCACACCACTTTCGTTACATTGACACTATAGAACAAAGAAAATTAAAAGCTCGAAGCTATTTATTTCATTGGAACATGTTCAAAGATATCGGATTCTTACACTTACATGAAAAAACTATGTTCGAAAGTCAGGTCTTACTTTTGGGATGTCCTGATGGCCACTTACCCATTTCTATTTCAAATCTGGAAAATTGCCCATTGAAAACTTTAAAGAAGTTTACACGAAAACTTCAATTTATAATGTTAAAATCAAAAAGTAAAACAACGCTTTTTAGAACAAAAAATTTACCGAAAGAAGCCGGTAATGAAAATCCAAAAACCGGTTTTCGGTATAATCGGTACATTTTATTACTACGCAAAATAAACATCGTTTGTGAACAATCATTTTTGAAAATTGTCCTACGTAGTTATGCGCAAAATTATCAATTTTCAACAGAACTCATAGGCATGTATCACCGGCAATTGAAATGTAACAACAAAAACATTTTGAAAGGAAATGTGACGCAATTCCTTGTTCTTTCTTCCAAAACAAGTGATATTAGTTGGGTGTTAGGATGACGCTTGAAGCTTCGATACACAAAAATACAGTGAAATATACTTTGCTTTTATGTACGGTGGACTTGCGTCACCGCCGCATGCATTGTTAGTATTCATTACTGCCACGCGCCCTCGATATCTATTGTATTTTTTGCGCAATAAATCAAATTTCAACGGATTTCAAGATTTTAAGGTCAAAGTATATCGCAGAGTTTGTTTTAGCTGAAGAAGTCTATATTAGAAAGAGGTTTGCCATGAACAGCTCCAGTGTTAAAAGAAGGCTCTCAACGTGGACAACATAATTTTTCTTCAAAAAAGATTTATTTCAAAGAAAAAGAACAAAATAATGCGAGAGTTATATGTACTCATCATTGCGGTTTGCTTTGTGCAGGTTCGTTAATACACAATACAATTTTTCCATACAATTCGTATCTGAAATAAATTTTGTAAAGTGCAGCTGTGTACCGGTGCCGCAGTTTTCGGGGAAAAATCGTTTCCAACTGATTCCTCAGAAGGATTGACCGACGAGGATATCAACAATTTTCGTAAGGTAATAAATACTGCAGCAGGTGTAAAAAATGAAACGCTTGAGACATTGCAAGGAGTCTTGAATAAATTCAAAATAGGAACAACGTCCGCTGAAAAACGAGAAGGAGCGGTAAGCTATCAATTTGAAGATTTGTTTCAGTTTCTGTGGAAAACGTTTGAAAAAACCTTTTGTACCAATCCATTCGGTTGAATTTTTTGCTATTTTCTTTTCGATGGGCAGAAGTAACTTGACTAACGATTATTGGATAGCATTGTTGAAGTCGAGTGAAGAAGACACTGAAAACGATTCATCAGTAAAGGAATGGACCGTAGAAGAATTGTCGAAGTTCGAAAAAGAACTCAAAACAAAATTATCAGTGGAAGAAACCGAAGAAATCATGAAAATTTTACGAAAGTTCAGAGAAGGCTCTACACCTGAAGAAAGAAAGCAGGCAGAGGTAAGAATAATTTTGAAGCGGATTGTTAAATTGAAAGAACCAAACCTTGTAACACTCGGCGTTTCCAGATGGATGTGGTATTGTATGGAATAAATGGTGCTGTAGAAAGATTCCTGTTACTTTAAGACACATTACGAAATCACAACGTCGTGCAGCACACAGCGAGTCAGTAAAAACGATCGAGGAAAATAGAATCCAGATGGTAAATGGAAACTAGGTGTATGTCTATACTAGATTTTCAAAATGGGCATGTGCTAGATATAATGCATTATCACAACGAATAAAACTTGAAATAAGATAAAAATGTATATCCCTGAAGTTGGGCCAAGATCCCAAATTGCAAATTTCACTTTCAACGGGATTTCTTCTCTATGAACATCGCTATCTTCAGAGTGTGGCATCAGCGCATAAGTGTAGAACACGTTTTGTTCGTGCTCAAGTTTTTGTTTTATTTTAACTGTTTGCTATCACTGATATATATTTGTTCGTATTAAACGTTGTTAGTGTTTACTACTAGTGAAATACTACAGTGTACGTTCCAATTAAATTATTATTTTGGCGATAGTTCAGTGTAATTACAAACTAAGTAAAATTTCTGGTGGGTCTTTAACATTTATCCTCGAATGTACTTTTGCGTCCGTCACACTTTTACATTTTGTCCCGTCACGGTTCATAAGATATAGGCGTGTACTAAAAATGGAAGTTTAAATCTTCCACAAGAAGCCGCTATTTAATCAAACTACTGCCAACAATTTGCCCTTAATATGTTGGTTGTTTCAGAAATAAGAAGTTGACAATTTCCTAGTGGAAAAAGGTTAAAATTACATAATTTCATACAAATTTACAATTTTATTTTTAGTTGTTCCAAATTCTTTAAAGGCAACAACGAATGTCCTCGATTTGTCCTAATTTAATCAGTTTAATACGATCGAAAAAAATGTTTCTCTCGGCAGTAATGAAGATAAATGTGTTTGGAAGTCAATTTTAATATACTGAAACTATGGGTGCAAGATCAAATTATTCAAGCCAAAAATTCGTCCTTAATATGTCCTAAACGTTGATTGCTTCAGAAAAAAGAAATTGCTAATTTGCTTGTGGAAATTGGGCCAAATCATGCCCGCAGCGGTAGCGGAGGGCGTCACGCACTCCCCACACCCGAAAAAAAGAAGTCCACAAACTCAAGCCACGCCGGAAATCTTTTTCGTCAGAAATATTTTTCGCCGAAAATTTTTTTTGCCGGAAAATTTTTTTTCGCCAGAATTTTTTTTCACCGTAAATTTTTTTTCGACGGAAATGTTTTTAAGCCAGAATTTTTTTTATTCCTTCTTGACCTCTCTTTCCGGGGGGGCGACCTCGTGTTTTTATTTGCCTATTATGCTCACGGCCTCAATAATCACTTTACATGTTTTACGGGAAATAAAAATCTTCACATTTCGAACACCATTTCGTTTTTCCAATTTTCATACCGTACTGACCGACTGGTTACGTCGTTGTAAACGCAAAAGACACGTATCTATATGAAATAACGGCACTGAAACAATTGCATAACCATCACATATTGATAACTAATCGTTTTATTTTTAAATCGAATTCCTATTTTCGAAATAACTGTTCCACAATTCTACATTATGCCATTTTGTTATCAGATTTCAGTTTTATGACTACGATTTGCACTGTGAAGTGATAAAGGCCACCATTACAGTCTCTTGCACAGATAACTTCACATTTTCCTGAAACTCATATCGTTGTGATATTTGCAGCCAAGCTCGCTCTGTAGTGATAGACATTGGGGTTTGAAACCAATGATTGTAATCGATTTTGATACCACCAGTTAGCAGCTGAAAGGGAAGTTACAAAATTATATTTTCCGGTAAAATAATTCGAATTGAGGTGTGCGACGACTAGGAATATTTTTTGGTTTATTTCGAACTCCGGAAGAGTTAGTTGTGGTCAAATGTTGTAGAGATTAGTTCACACAAAACGTGGAGTTTCGATTAGAGAAAAGGCGGTCTTCTTCAAATCATCGGTGGCTGAAACCGGCTGAGTGAGTTTAAGTCTGGGGCGGTTGTAAAGAAAACTAACGCAGCTTACCGGTAAAAGAAATTGTAATCTCCAAGAAGAATCACCGATAAAAACCTCCGAATTTCAAACCACCGAAAAAATTTTCCTCGTATGGAAGCTTTTCCAAGGAAAATGTTTTCAATGGTTTGAAATTGGGAAGTTTTTTTTCGGCGATTCTTCTTCGAGATGAAATTGTACGGAGCCGCCGTATTCTACTCCCAATAGTTTCGCTCCTAGCATTTATCACAATGGCGCTAGGTTTGTCGCTCAACTTGCCTTTCCTCGCCATCAAAAATATCCGGATAATGAAAGAGTTTCAAAAATTAGAAGCACAAGCAGCGAAACTGTCCCGCCTTTACACTTAACGCAGATTATTATTGCTATACAAACGGAGTTATCAGCGGCGGCGCACACCTTTGAAAATAAGACTTTAAAAGCTTCACTAAGTTTCGAGTCGAAAAAAACTTAGAAAAGCTTTTCCAAAGCTTAATAGCGTTAACAGAACTGAGAAATGAAACAAACCTGATCGAACGGCTGATGTCCGATATGAAACATTAAATTCAACAAATTGTCTTCCTCCTCAGTTATATTTTGTCCGGGGAGCAACTTAAATTCACTAAGTTCAATGTCACTAACATTAAGTTTTTGAAAAAGCCACTCAGAATTCTTCCGTAGATAATTGTACAGCAATTTTAAACTTTGCTTTCCAATTGAACTAGTGAGAATATCACTAACTAGCATCTCCGATATATAATCAGCATTCTCGACATTATATTCTTCACCGGATCGGGTGCTCGGAGTGGATTGATGTCCTCCGTGAAGATCGTCCATCTTGTCAACATTCAAGTTTTAAATTTGGTCGAAACAAATAAAGTTTTCTATTTTCATTTACCTTCACAGTGCTAACAAAACTTAACCCAGCCCCTTCAGCAACGTCATCTAGGTCTCCCCTACTACGTTGGCTCTCCCTAGCGTAATTGATCAAAGCGGTTATCGATTCGGTGTGCTTGTTGTCTTCATCGATCGAACAAATTGCTTCAGCAAGGACATTACAAATACTAGATTTTTGTTCCTGAACTTGCGGACTGCTTGGTACACCGTCACTGTCTATGGTCTCTGTTTTCGACGCTTCCAACAATTTTGTGTAGAGGGCGCTAAACAAAATTTGGATGAGAACCGATTCACCTATGAAAATGTTGCCTTGAACGACGAAATATTTATGTTTTAAACAAATGTTACTCTTACCAAGAGGGCGAATTTCTGTGGATATAACATCGGCTAGAGCTACTGATACAGTGTACAAAGAGTCTGGTATACAGTCCCACATTTCTGTTAAGCAAGATATTGCCAAAGACATCGCCTTGAGCCACAGGAAACATTAACGGACATTTTCTTATATTTTGTTGATTTTTTCACCTGATACATCGTTGCTCCTGTCTGAACAGCAACGATCAACATATGAATGACGGGATCCAGAACTGGATAAATCAAATGTAAAATGGCTTCCAACCATGGAGGTCGTTTTTGATTCCAAACTTGTCGACGATCAAGAGCGAATTGCCAGTCCTTTATTTGACTTTTATCTAATGAAGACACAATGGTATTGCTAATATCTGACGACTTGCCAGTGAGGACGATGATGTAAGTCAACGCCAAAACAACCTGATAATTTGTCTGTCCAACCGGATCTTTGGGATGGACGGTAGATCAATGAATTAGACTGCGACTGACTCCCCGCAAAGAACTTACCAATCTCTCCACTTATCCAATCGGCAATTTTGTTACATTCCTTTCCACACAAAAAACCCTCACATTTCGAAGAGAATTTCTTTTGATTCATAAACGGTTGATCGAGCGAAGGATAAAAGCAATCGCTTGTGGGAATGTTTCTCATTAGGTGATGGTGAATTATCGACGAAACGAGCGAATCTCTCATCAACAAGATTTTCAACAGATGCGCCCAGTTTGCTTGGGGTGAATTCAAGAGAACTTTAAGCTCCAAAGCGATGGCTGTGTTTGAAGCGAAATCGGAACATTTTGTAGCCCACTGTCCGTTTTGATTTGGTGGAAATAATTTCGGCAAGGAGAATGTAATCCATGGTGATGGTAAACCGTGACCAGAGTTGAACATATTGACGGATGATGGACCTTTACGCATTATCTAAAGTCACAAATTTACTCAACTTATTATTAGCCATTCGTACGAGAGTAACGTTGAAAAGCCACACGAATACGGGAAGTGTTGGGAGAAGGTTGGGCGAACAAAACTGAAACTTATCTTAAAAAATGAAACGGTTTTCCGCTAGCAGAATCTAAGCTTTCAGGTCAGGAGTTTCGGGGGCTTTGAGAGTTTGAAGAGTTGATAGCTCTAAAAAGTTGCTCAATTTCTGCTAGAGTGAACGAATTGCTATCGATGCCACTTTGGCAGCGTTTAAGCAAAGGCGATGTGAAATTTTGTCCGAAAAAATGTAAAAAAATTTTGAATTTTCGAAAGTGTAGAAAAGGCTCACGAAAGCGTAAAAAAGGCAAGAGGAGATAAATGCGGGCTTAAAGAGTTGCTGTCCAAGGTGACCCTTTAACTTTAGAGAAGAGTTACCTTATACAAATTTCCCAATGAAATGCCTCTTAATAGCAAGCAACAAAACAGCTCCTGACATTTCGCATGGACGTCTCGTATAATTTTTGATTGACTGTTCAGATTTAGGCCAACATATTGTTCTCCATTTTCGCAAATTGACGGGAGAATTTCCGAAACGCAAAGTAGTAAGTTGCATACATCCACAAGTAGCAACTGAGATCGAGACTAGTGAAAATTTGATTAGTTTTGCACTGGAGGAAATGTGGGAGAAAGTGAAATACCTGGCTGGGAACGGTCTGAAAGATTTACGAAAACTTGTTTTGTGATCTAATGTTAAATATTGAATATTTTACCCACCTGCGTGTAACGAACAGTGAGTAGTGACAGTGTTTCGTTAAGCATTCCAGCGTACACTCGTTGAGCCATATTTGGTGGGACGGAATTCCACAGATTGTGCTTTGTCCCTTGCAAATAAACATTCCACATTTGTATTGTGTACGAACCGCGTTCCGATTCGAAAAACGGTTGATTGCATTCCCAATTCAGACAGTCAGCGTCTTGAATTATGTACAGGCTAAGAAGACGACAGTGTAAGTCCAATAAACGTTCAGCAAGGGCCTCTGTCATCTCAGAGTATTGTTTGTAGCTTAACTAAATCAAGAAATATGTAACATTAGGATGAAGGTTAAGGTAGTCCAAGATTTTTTACAAGATTTGTCCTTCCCACTAACTTTTGCTCTTGCCGCTAACGATGTAAAATAACGCTAACACCATACGCTAAAATCTTGTGAAATGTTAATGCCAGGTCATACCGGACGATTTCAGAAGGCACCCTGCTGCCGAAAAAGTTAATATGACAATGTTGGATGTATGAGCGAGTATATTGATATGCACTCGGCACCAGGCTGCTGCTGTCCTCTGTATTTATAATAGAAAATTTCAAGTACGCATTCTAGTGCCAAGTTGGAATTTATGTAACGTATAGTATTCGTTACACTGCCGTTACGATGACATAAACAGATTTTCGGCACCAGGCTGCGTTCTTTATGGTTACTTAAACATCTCAAGTAGGCAGCCTGGTGCTGAATTGGAATCGAGTGAACAGAAATGTACTCGTTTTCCACTCCAGCATTGTTATAGATAATTTTTTGGCACCAAGCTGCGTTGCAATATTTCTCCACGAAATTGTTCTGGACGACGATAAGATAAGGAGTTCAGGCACTAGATTAAGGATCAGTCTAGTGCCTGAATTCTTTATTTTATGGTCGCGAGAACGTTTTTTGGAGAAAAATTGTTACAAACAGAGGCTTCGTTTTGACAATTCCACGTTGTCGAATAGAGTATGGCCAACCCACCCGTGTTCTTGAGAAAAGTAAAGTCTTGTGAAATATATTCTACCCGTAATCTTTTGAAAAATGCTAAGACTTGGGAATTTTATGTTTACCCGTAATCTTGGGAAAAATGGCAAAACTTGTAAATTCTATGCATACACTGAGGAAAATATCCACAAGGAATGGAGGAGTTGTGTTTATAATTTACGCCGCCGACGTATTTTATCCACCGTGCACGTATTACGATGGCCGTGGACGTATTATGTGAGCTCATAACACGTTCGTTACGTATATGGCATACTACACAATACTAAAATAAGGTTGATAATACATTCACCGCGTATAAAATACGTCGGCGGCGTATATAAATACAATTCCTACGTCGCTTGTAGATATTTTCCTCAGTGTACCCGTTATCTTGTGATAATTCAAATCTTGTGGAATTTTCAGTTAAACAATTTCTGGTATTCTTGTGAAAAATCACATCTTGTGAATAAATACATACATAACGTGTCATGTTAAGGAAAAATGGAATTTGAAGTCAATTCTTCCATGAACGATGCCGTAGGAAGGCTCATGAATGAGGAATACACATCCTTCAAATAAAAAAAAAAGATTTTTTCGCTCCAAGAAAATTCAATCCTAAGCAAGAAACTGATATATATAATAGTATGAGCATGATTAAGTGCAATCTTGCTTCGCTCGACCTGAGCTCGGCGAATAAGACTTATGCGAACGGGTGAAGCTAGTATTATCGAGACCCCTCTTCCCCACTCGGCGTGGCATCATTTATGAACGGCCCCTAATATAAATCGTTAAAAATAACAATACAATATTTCGTAGAATTCCCAAGTTTTAGAATATTTGAAAAGATTACGGGTAGAACATATTTCACAAGACTTTACTTATCACAAGAACACGTGTTAGCCATAATCTATTTGACTTAACGTTTCACAAGATTTTAGCGTATGGTGTTAGCGCTATTTTACATCGTAAGCGGCAAGAGTAAAAGTCAGCGGGATGTACAATTCTTGTGAAAAAATCTTGGGCTACCTTAACCTTCATACGTTAGATGGTTGTTGTGGAAATCACAAGGTGGCAACCTTCAATGAGCCTCCGTTTTCATCTCCTTTAGGAGGACAAATGCTTTTGGTAACTGACTGCAGATACACCCACAGAGCATTTTTGATGAGGGCAGATGCTCCAATTGTGGCAGTCAGTACCGTCAAATCAGCATGATCCAAGGCTTCTTGACTGAGTGTGTGTATGTGGTCTAATGTAAGGACTATGTTAATAAAAAACCTGATTCGAAACTTAGTCCCAAAAAACCTAATAACTTATCGGCTGACTTTGTCACGGACCCAACGAACCTTAAAAATAATTTTTTCACTAAAAAACTCAAGTTCTTCATTCCAAAACTAACAGACCTTTCTGGATCGGAAGACTTGACGATAACTTTTGCATTTAAATTCAACGAATTGTTTCCTTCATCACCATCGTCACCGATTTCGTCTAAATTCAAAAGACCGGAATTTTTTTTGTACGCTGCGTAATATTCATCCTCCCACCAGTGTACGATTTTAACTGCTGCAAAGGAAGCGTATCGGGGAAAATCAAGTTTACCACCAACTACGCCAGGGCATAGAGTCTCTTGAAGGACAGATTGATGTTCCTATCAAAAACACAAAGGAGTTAAAAGGATATTTTGAACAGATTGATCGACGTGGAACCAACCTGATAATACTGCATATCTCGCTGCAATAAAACTGGAACCCTGTCCATTAAATTACCTTCTTCCATTACCTCCATTTCGATTAAAATGCTATTTTAGCTTCGTCAATGGATTCGAAAAAAGTGCAAAAATGGTTCACAAAACGTGAAATGTTCGCGAGTATTGATCAAACAATTCTCTCAGCGTACAAACACACTTACCATCTTTTATTATTGTAATCGGAATGACTTTTTGCAATTGCTTGCCATTAGCTAGTCCTTATTGAAGTGTACTATTGACTATGTTGTCGGATATGGTATGAAACGTCCAGATGGATGTTTGGTGGCGATGTTGAAGTTGGGCGTGTAGTGTGATGAATAACAAAGTGGCGGATATGCACAAGGGACGGACTTGGGAGGAAAATAAAAGGTTGGTTTGTCATTTTTTTGAAACGAGCGATTGCTACAAACAATTTTGTTGTAACATGGGGTAGATCGAGGCGGGAGTGAGCGGGATGCATTTAATACCGTCTAGAGATCGTCATTTTTTTTTTCTAAACGGCTGGATCACCCTAAACGTTTTTTCTCTTGAAAGGTTACATATGTCCTATGATTCCAGTTCAAAGATGAGCAAAATCGGTCAAGTGGTTCCGGAGATATGGTCGAAAAAGTGACCAAACACATGGTTTTTCGAGGGTCGGTGAAACTTTTTCACAAATATCTCAGCAAGTATAGCACGGAAATTCCTCATTTTGGTGTCAAATGAAAGCATTTGGGTCAGTGGTCTGGCCAATGGGACCAATGGATTGAACGAAATTGAGTTTCTTGGCCATAAACGAAAGCAGATGGTTTTTCGCCTATATTTTCTCTACTATGCAATATTGAGATTTGCTGTCAAAGGCAAATTTGTAAAGAATAAAATTTTAGAGAGAATACGTGTTTGAGGGTTTGAGGGAAAAATAACCTTATCCCGTGATTTAGTCACTTCTAGAATTGGGATGACAAATATCTATCTATCTAGGGGATTGGGTAGTTAGATAGGTTAGCGCCTGATTGCATATGAGCGGAGTGTGGTAGTCCGTGTCATGTACCAGGCGTGCAACTGTCTAACATCAAGTGCTCTTTTTACGTCCATGTCGTAGTCCCCGGGACCTCAATTCTCTTCGGAGTTTTGTGCTAAACTTAAGAGTGCTACCTGATGACTTTCCTACGGGTCATCGGGGAAATGGAAGTAGGTTGGGCGTTTGGTTAACCTCCAAACACCGGAAAAAATGAATATCGGTTATGAACTCAACAACACAGCCTCGGATCGGACAGAATAAACGGCAACGACTCAAGCAACGGCGATCAGGAGGATTGAGATCTCTCACAAGTGCGCTAAGAGCGGCAAAAATTGACATTACAGCAGTGCAAGAAACGAGATTGCCTGGAAAGGACACCATGAACAGTAGCGACTATAAGTTCTACTACAGTGGGAAGAGTAATGACAGTCCAAGAGAGTATGGAACAGGTTTCATGGTTTTCGGCACAGCTAGAAACTCGGTGATTGGTTTCAATCTTGTTGACGAGCGATTGTGCTCTCTACGGATAAGAGGAAAATTTGGTCCTTACCAAAGACCGGAGGGCAAGAGAGGTTCAGGGCGTCCAAAATCCAGATGGTATGACGCAGCTCTTGCCGACTTAAAAACTGTGGGAGTATCCAGCTGGGAAACGTTAGCTGCGCATAGGTCCGGTTAGAGAAGCATGTTGCAGAAGTCCAAGACCCTTAATGGATTGTAGTGCCGGTTAAGTAAATTAAGTAAGACAAATATCTATAAAATTACGGAAGTTTGAAGTTTGCTTCTTAAGGCAAAGTTGTTGAGAATTAGATTTTAGAAATAATAGTTTCAGACGTACTTCGGTAGGGCCTTTAACATTAGCTTGGGTAATTTCTATGGATCTTTGAAATTCTTATCGTTATAAAAGAGTACAAAACATTGAATTGTTTGCTCATTTCTATATTTAGATACGTTTGAATCTTTTTGCAACATCTGTTCTGTTTGTCACATCTATTCTGATACGTACGGGTCTTTGGTTATGTTTTTTGTTGATGGTGGTGTTGGTTTGGTATCAATGTGAAAGTTGTTGGGTTGGGTGTTTACGAGTTACTCACCAGAATGGATACGGTACGTTATTTGAGTAATGAGTCGGGCCTTGGAACGGAATATAGATGAGAATTCACAAGAGGTTTAGGACATTGATGATGATGGTTGTATAAAGTGGGATTTGGGATTGGAAACTAGGGAATTTTCCCTTCTACGAAGTGTCAATCAATTATTATTTTAAAGCAATGCGGTGACAGTCATTTTTAGATAGGAAAAACCCTGCAGGCGGGAAAGGCGGCGCAGGCAGGGAAAGCACCGCAGGCAGGGAAACTACAACTACAACAGACTTGTAAGTAGCGGGGGTCCAGGGGCGGCAGCTCCCTGGTATAAAAAATTATTCTGTTAATCACATCACAGCTTTATGCACATTCTTGTTTCCTTCTCCACGAGGAATTCTTCGAGCTTTAGCGAGCAGGCTCCGAGCGCGCTCGCGGGTTATCCTCTAGGACTGTATTGACTAAATGGCACACGAAAACAACGCTTTAAGCATATTGAAAACTTATTTTCGCACGAAAGCCCTGTTTTCGTGTGCTATTAGCCCTATTTGGACTGGCTAATGGCACGCGCATGGAACTGTACCACTGCCACGCGTGTGCCAATAGCATCAGCCTAATTTATTGGGATGGAAATATACAAACATAAAATAGGTGTACTTTACTAGGATTTCGAGATGAAATGAATGAGAAGAAAAATTCTCTTAAAGGTTCCAGCCAAATTCCTGAGTAAAAAGGCAAAGAAATATGTGTTGATGAACTTTAGGAACGGTTCGGAAAAAGGACGAAAACACAAATAAATAATATTGATTTGGTACATTCGGTACGTAAGTGTAAATACCTGAAACAACACTACTTTTTCCTACCTGCCATCTGTTACAGGAAAAAATGTAATAATCTTCATAATGGGTGAGTCAAAGCGGGAATGAGACGATCGGCACCATTGTGCAATCTACTATGCGACGCAAACACACCAGAAACGTTTAGATAGTTCGTCTACTTAATTGACATAAAATTGTCAGAAGAAACCCTTATGAAGATAAGTTCCATGAAAATGTGTTGCACATTTCAACATAAATGGAAAACACCTTTCAATTTTTCTGTCTGCTTTCCACTTCAATGTATTCTATTATCGTTTTTGCAAGCGACAAACACGTGACATCAAACAGTCAATCGCTTTCTTTGGTGCAGTTCTCCTCAAAGCATATGCATACATGCAGCAAATGTTTAATTCTTTGTATGTTGTGAACTGAAAGTAATTTTCATTACAAAGAAAAAAAATGGAAATTTCTTTGACGTTAGTGAAGGGACGAGTAGAAGGTAAGGAGAAAATTTCAAAGAATGGTTGGTAAAAGACTGAAGATAGAGAGATATGGAGGACAACTAGCTTCAGTTACATTATGTACCATATCTACGCAAAATTTCATTTTCTCTTAAAAATTGTTCGAATGTTCGTTTGAGCGTTAATGATTTCATGTGTCAAATTTAAGAATTTTTTTTTTATTTATTTATTTATTTAAACCCAAATACTAAAATAATATCACGAAAACTACAAACTACAACGTACATACAATATTGTAAATCACAAAACGATAATCACAAAAATACATCACAGCCTTGATCATCACTAAAGGTGTCGCGAATTAAAACTGAATTGCCTCTCTGTGTGGCTATGGAAATTCGTTGCAATAAATTATCTAACGATCGCGGCTCTCCAGAACTTCTCACTAACGCTTTTCCGAAATTTTGCAAAAACACCGTTGTTTCGGAGCCGGCCGCACCAACCGATTCGAAAGCTAGCGGTGAGAAAGTGTATTGCGCCTTCAAATCGATGTAATTGTTGTGCTTTTCGCGTTCGGCCTTGTCAGCAGCTGAACCACTGCATACAGCACTCAATTTCACTATTTCACATATGGCGGCGCGATCGTATCTACTACCGTTACGTGCCATATCAGTGATTTTCCATGGCTCCATGGGTAGTTGTAAGGCCATCGGGACGTTTACCATCTCCTCGGGACAGTCCAGGTCGCTCTATTTTATTTAAGACGCCTGCAGCTCTGAGTACCGCTAAGAAAATTTGGTTAATCTCTAAATGTCTGGATTTTTACCTTTTGACAAAGAGCATGATAACGCATGGTGACCGTTCGACTCTACTATTTCGCCGCACACGCAGGTATGGACCTCGCACACTTTGTTTCCAAGCCTTAACGCCACAGCAAATCTGGCAGTGTCATTGTCCAACAGTAGTCCCAATTGAGGAAACGGAACCGCTTGCAGCCACTTTGAAGAGGTTGTGGAAGATGACGCAAGAAGTCTGGCTCGATCATTTAGGCCACCGGAAGATAATAGCTCATCGAAAATTTGGTGGACTGCTGATTGATCCATTTTCAGTTCTGGCGTAGCTGGTATCCATTCGGGCGGGTATGAATTAATTGAAATTGTGAAATGACAATCCAGCACGCTCAAGTTGAATTTAGCAAGTATTTGATTTGACTGATGGACAGATGCAAAGTAACGCTGGATGAGCAAGATCCGTCAACTTTCTAATGCCCAATCCGGCTGATGCCAATGGAAGCGATGCCTGGGTCCATGATCTATTACTCAACTCGTTATTGGTGATAGCTTCCAGTGTCGTACGGTAGAAATCGTCGATTTCGGACAGCTGGTGCATATATTTGAAAGTTGTGCTTGAGCGTAATAGATATATAAATCGAGCCGAAGATTACAGAGCAGCAAAGTCAGACGCTTGCATAAGGTAGTTACCACTTTCTTATCGGCTGCCAGGGCACATGGGATGGCTTCTTCTGTGATCGGCGCTCCGAGCAAGTGGAAAGATGCATTGTCCGGCTCTTTAATACCCGGTGACATTTGATTCAACTTGGAAAGTGTTTCGGTCATTACGTCCCGTGGGGTGTTGATGAAACACACTTCGCACTTCGTCGGATTCAATGATAAATCGGATTCGTCGGCAAAGGATAGTAGAGAGAGGACCGTATTCAATTTGTCGTCTATTATTCCGTCGTCCAGGAACCAAGCGTTCAAATGGGACTGTAGCGAATGAGTTAATTTTTTGATTGCCAAACAAAACCCAACTGGAGCGCACGGATCTCCTTGCTGAGTGCCCCTCTTGGAATCGATTATGGTGTCACCGAAGAAGAGACTTGATGGGCATGCATATGCTTGATGAAGCATGGGGTACAGCATTTTCTTTAACTTCACTAAGGCGAAGTTTTCTGAATAATTCGTTGAATGCGTTTTAAAATCGAACTTTATGATCGCTGATGCGGTTTACCATCTCTCGATCTCGATAGAACGTACGGACAGCATGAACAATCGCTTCTGCCCCACCTTTAACGCCGCCTCCGTTTTCAATGGGTGCTAAGGCTTGTGCTTAAGAAATTATATCCAAAGATTCTTATAGAAAAGTTTGAATTATATGAGACAGGGAACCCCGCATTGGACTAAGTTTAAGAAATTCAAGAGACTTTTCTCGTTCGGTCCATGTCGATTCACATCCACCCTTATTAGTTGGTTCCCTTAAGAAGACAGTAAAGTAGCGACGAAAATTCTTATTGGGAAGTATTCTTACAGCCCGACAAAATATCTATCCCGAGAAAATGGTGGAAGAATTCCTTAGTGGTAGGTGACAAATTGGTATCTCTTATCAGTTGTCATTTGGCGATGGTTCCTCTAAGTTGGGAGTACGAAACGGCTCACCAGGCAACACACTCACCTTTGAACATCTAATTTATTTGCGAAATAGTTTCACATAAAGTCGACTGATATATTTTATTATGAATCAACTTTTATTATTTCTCTTTAAAAAGTACTTCTCCATTTTCCATCCAAAGTCTCCATTTTCCATCTTAAAGAGTGATATCGCGAATTTTTCATGCAGTTTCGGAAGAAGCCATCCCCGATTTTTATGAGTGATAGCTGAATGGATACTCCTATCCCATTTATTGAATTTTGAAAAAATTTCTGATTTCTGAGAAAGTAGTACATTTGTGGAGACATGTCAAGGGGTCAAGGGGCCCGAAAAACACTTTTTTCACAATATCTCAATAATAAAGAATTTTAAATTGCTGTTATTATAGGGGCGTTTGGGGCCAGAAAATCAGAAATTTTGCAAAAAACTGGCGAATACGTGTTTTCTAAATAGGTTAGGAGTATCCATTAGGCTACCACTCATAAAAATCGGGGATGGCTTCTTCCGAAAATCCCAAAATTGTTCGATGAATTGCCGATATCACTCTTACTACTATCAGATCGTTTATACTGACTAGCTTTCTTCTTGCAGCGTTATGACATTCTGAACGTCATTGTAGGACTTTTCTATTGCACCACTTATTCCATACGTTATCAATTCCATCTGCAAACGCCGAGTGTTACAACGTTTGATTCTTTCAATTTAACAATCCGCTTCAAAATTATTCTTACCAGTGCCTTCTTTCGTTCGTCAGGTGTAGAAGAGGCTCCTTTAAAGTTTTGCAAGACTTGGATAACTTTTTCCGTTTCTTCCACTGATGCTTTTGTGCTGATTTCTTTTCTAAATTTCGCCAATAATGCATCGCTCAACTCAGTTTCTTGCCTATTCGAGTAGAACAATGTCATCCAATCACCTTCAGTCATGTTATTGTTGCCCATCGAAAGGAAAAGCAGAACAAATTCTGTCTAATGCAATCATATAAAATGTTTTTTCAAACTTTGTTTTAAGTGAAACAAATCTTCAAATCACTTACACCTCCTTCACTTCTTTCATGGGACGTTGCACCTTTTCTAAATATATTCAGGACTCTTTCCAATGTCTCAATCGTATCATTTGTGACACCACGTACAGTTAACATTAAGTTACGAAAATGATTGATTTCCTCATCGGTCAAATACACTAAGCAGGGTTTGTTTTCCTCAGTAATTGCGGCACCGTAGCTTAACTGCAAGTTAACAATATTTGTTTCTCATGAAACGAACTCTGTACAGAAAAATTGTATTGTCGTTACCTGCACAAAGTAAATCACAATGATTAGTACATATAACTTTTGCATCATTTTGTGGAAAGAACTTCTTTTTCCTCGAAATAGTAATTTTTTTTAAAGAAAAGTTACGTCGTCGACGTTGAAAGCTTTCTGTTAACACTGAAGCTGTTCATAGCAAATCGCTTTACATATTTGATTCCAACGTAATACTGAGTGAAATCAAAATTTGCGATATACTTTGACCTTAAAATGTGCAAATTTTGAGTTGAAATTTATTTTATTTCGTTATTTTGAAGCAGAAAAAGAAAGCTAATGTTGCGTGAACACACTATGGATGTCATAAGATCACCAGAAATATTTACGCTGTAATCGTCAGCTTACGTAACAATTAGTGAGGCTTTTTCTTGAAAAAGATTGTGGATAATCAACCATGAGGAAATTTTACGAGTTGTAGACCAAACGAAGTGCCTCAGATCAATCGTAGAAAACAGGTACGTGTACAACTTTTCATGCTGAGTGCCTAAATTACGATAAAAATTCTGCAAGTTACGCCCGAGGCATGAAAAAAAATTTTCTGTATAAGCGAAAGCGACAGTGTATTGGTGTGTGTATTTCAATCACATGGTAGTGTGTGCATGTGCACAAACACACTCTCTTATATGCAGAAATAGTATATTTCAATATATCTCAGTACCACGGTTGCATTAGCGTCGCTATTAGCGACGCTAGTAGCGCACTAATAGCGACGCTCAAATCGGAAGTGTCTCGCTAATAGCGACTAGCGCTCGCTAAAACTTAATTAGCGAAATATTTTCGTTAACTTACTGAACATTTTTCCGAAAATCAAATTGAATGATACGTTTTACAGTATTTCTTTAGTGAAACATATGCAAGGGACCCGTACGTATCAGAATAGATGTGGCTTAACTCTTAAGTGTACGAAAGTACGTCACTATTAAATCGTATTGGAAATTGCCGATAGGGCAAAATTGATAAACCCGTCCTAAGAAACGGCGTAAAAAACCCTTCCGAAAGCACAAAATTGACACTCAAATAGACGAAAATGTTCATCTCAATTTTTTCTATAACATAGCAAAAAGCCATTTTTTTTGTCTAGGGCCGACCTTAGGACAGACCTGAGGCCTACTTCAGCCCTAAGCACAAGGAATGTCCACCTGAATTAGCAAAGCAAAAATCAGAAATCAGGAACGAAAAATCAGGAAACGAAAATCAAGAACCTAAAATAAGGAAAAACGAAAATCAGAAACGAAATAAATCAGGAAAAACATCAAAGTTTTCAATTCCTAAGGAGGTCGCAATCTTATTTTTGGTATGTAAGGGGCTCTGCATCCTAAACCCCCTCTCTGCCCCAAACCCCGCTAGGGGCTCTGCCCCTTAGACGCCGCAAGGGGTGATATTCCCCTTGACCACGCTTTTTTATTTTCCAGGATTTATCACGGCCTGCGGCGCATTCTCTCAAAAATTTTTTCCTGATTTTGATTTTTCCTTTAGACTTTAGGCCTGATGCCTACTTTTGGTTTTTCCTAATTTAATTCATTCCTAATTTTTGTTTCTCCTAATTTTAGTTTTTCCTTATTTTTGGCAAATTTTTTTTTTTCTTAATTTCCGGGTCCAAATTTGTTTTTGAATATAATTCGGTACTCGAATACCTCTCAAATAGAAAAAGAATCAACAAAATCAGTTAGGATTTATCCAACTTATGTAAGCGAACACGTTGGGCCCTAGTAGGAACTCAGTTTTAGGGTCCTGACTGAGTCCTAATCAAAAAATTTTCTTCCATAAAACGAGAGAGAGTCCTAGACCTTTCGATTAAAAAAAAATTGAAAATCGGAAGACATTTATTCGAGTTATGTACAAAAAACACGTATGGCCCTAACAGAGCAGTACCGTATCTAGACCGCTTTTCTAGGGGGGGGGGGGGCGCGCGCCCCAGATTTTTTTTGCAATTCAATGAAGTATCAGTATATATTATAGCGTTCTGAAAAGTGTTTAAGATGATAACTGAGTCCGAAGCCGACCTGAAGCCAATAAGTCAAGCGCCGCCCCCCTCGCCCCCCCCCTAGATACGGTGCTGTAGCAGAGACTCGTTTTTAGTGCCCTAGCTAAGTCCAAGGACTCAAATCCAAAAAAGTTTCTTCCATAAATTGTCGGCTATGCCCAGATCTTCCAAACAAAAAAAATTATGAAAATCGGAGAGGATTTACTCGAGTTATGTAGAAAGGTCAAAAACCACTTAAACGGCCCTAGCTCGGTGGGCCTTGAGCACACAGTGCCCAGATTCAATCCCGAGGCTTCACGTGCACTTGGGATCATTAGAGAGTTCCATTTTAGCCAGATGCTTGCCCAATCCACAGTGCCCAGTGATTGCACCCACCACCCTCTTGATGCGTCCCCTGTCCATGTTTAGCAATTCTCTAGCCCATTTCCGATTGGACGCCGGTAAGAAACGTTTCGTGTGCGTTCTTCCATCATAGGCACTCCATTAGTTAGTGAATTCCGATCTCACCCAACTCTTAATCACTTTCACACACGCCGAGTGTGGTATGGGTATGGGTATAAGAGGCTATAGCCCGCAGCCTTTCCTCGCAAGTTCATTTGCTCTCGTTACACGATTTCTCAGTCCCGTCCGATTCAGGGTTTCCTCCAACTCTTTTATTCTATATCTTCGAGGTCACGACTGGCGACATGAGCTACTCAATCATCGCCTCACTATCAGTGCAGACTATAACATTCTCCCCACATGTCTCTTCCGATACTGCCTCCCCCACTCCCATAAGTGCGGTAAAAGTCTCAGCCTGAAAGACATCGGCGAATCTCCCTAGGTAAAATCATCTGTCCATCGATAGTTCCCTAGAGATTATTCCGGCTCCTGCGCCTTCTTCAGTTTTAGAACCGTCAGTGGAGCTCACGATTCCTTCACCTGATAGGCAACTTGGCCAGCCTTCCATCCATTCTAACCTTCTGGGTACAAGGACTTCAAAGCGTCTCCTGTTTCATTCATCGTGTTTAGCATATTACGAATTCAAAAATCTTATTTATTCGTGAAAGAGTTTGACATAACATAAAATCGATTGATATTTTTATTGCAAATCAATTTTTTCAATTTTTCTTTTAAAAGTACTTAGTTCCAGTCATTGACTCGCTTTCTTCTTTACACCTTATTCACGGACCTTTGTATTAAACCAGCTATTCCATACATTATCAAATCCAACTGAAAACGCCAAGTATTAAAATGTTTGATTCTTTAAATGCTCCAAAATAGTATTTACCACTGCCTGCTTTTGCTGTTCAGGTGCAGAGTCGTCTTTGAACTTTCGTATGATTTTCATAATTTTTTCCGTTTCTTCCGCTGATGCTTTTTTCTTGAGTTCATTTTCGAGTCTTCCCAATCCGAATTCATCCGATTCATCATCAGGTCCTTCATCTTCCGTTGTCAACAATATTTTCCATTCATCTTTACTCAAATTATTGTTTCCCATAGTAAGGAACAGAACAAACAATTCGACCTAACGCAGTCGAACAAAACTTTTTTCAAAATTTTTCTGTACGAGGTGAAACAAATCACTTACAGTTCCATCAGTTTTTTCAGCGGACGTTGTACCTTGTTTGAATTTACTCAAGACACTTTCCAATTTCTCAATCGTTTCGTTTTTGACACCAGGTACAGCAAGCATTAAGTTACGAAAACGAGTAATATCCTCGTCGGTCATTTCCTCTGAGGAATTATCCTCGGTAGTTGGGGCACCGTAACATATCTGCAGTTAACAATATTTATTTGTACAGAAAAATTGTGTTCTATCTACAAGCGACGCGACGGCGACGTAGGAATTGTGTTTATAATATACGCCGCCGTCGTATTTTATCCACCGTGCACGTATTACGAACACCGTGCACGAATTATGTGAGCTTATAACACGTTCGATACGTATGTCTTACTACACAATACTTAAATAAGGTTGATAATATATTCACCGCGTATATAATACGTCGGCGGCGTATATTATAAACACAATTCCTCCGTCGCTTGTAGATATTTTCTTCTGTGTAGGGCTCTTCACTTAATGGACTTATACGACTGCATATTATGCAGAAATTGCATTCCAGGTACAACGAAATCGTATAGCAAGTGAGAATGGCAAAATATGCTGATATAAAAGATGTTCCCCATAGTAAAAATTTTGCTCAAAACCAACGCATACGGTGTCATTTTAAAGAAAATGAAATGAGATAAAACCGTCAAAAATGGTTTCATTCAAGTGCGCTTCAAATATCGAATTTGGTTAGGCTTTAAGTGCCAACTAGGATGAAAACTGCTGTTTCTAAAACGGAAAATTGGACTCGGCCGGACAGATATTTTCAAGAGTAAGATGAACAACAGTCTCAAACGCAAAGTGTTAGATGCTTGTATCCTTCCGGTACTCCTATACGGTGCTGAAACTTTAACACTGACAAAGTCATCCGAAAATAAATTAGGGATCGCCCAAAGAGCAATGGAAAAGTGTATGCTAGGAATTTCAAAATAACAAAAGAACTGATTCGGCAGCAAACCAAAATCGTTGATGTCACGGAACGAAAAGCGTCTCTGAAATGGAACGACCGCTGGACCAAAACCATCATGAACAGGGACCACCCAAAATTCGACGATGGACGAACAGCATCAAAATGATAGCGGGATTAAGCTGGCAAAAAACAGTCACGGATCGTACGAATACGAAACGGAAGGAGAAAGGGGAGACCTACATCCAGCAGTGGATATATACAGGCTAACAAAGAAGAGAAGAAGAAAACAAATCTATGCTTCGCATAGATCCGATAATTGACATTAATTTGTCAAATTTTGTAGAAATGGGGTTGGACCTACATTTTTTATGAAATAAGTAGATTTGATATTCAGGAAACTGTTGGAAAAAATATTCATCATTTAAGAATAGCAAGAGTAGAACAATTCAGATATCCACCTCCACCAACTTCCATGTTTATTCAGTAAAGCGCGTGATTGATTGATTGATTGATGTACTTTATTGTAAGTATAAGTTATAAGTTGTAAGTTATAAAACGCGATAACATTTAAATTATTACGGCTCATCTGTTTGCATTGACATAGAAATGAACAAAACGGAGCAAATGAGAAAAAAAAACTAAGAGAAAGCGATCCGAGGAACAGCTAGAACTTTACAATAGCTGCCGTCCGAGCGGCATGAGCCTCAGTATCACCATCGGCCGTCCCAAATAATGTGCAGTGTCGTTGGTTGATTGAGCCAATGTATGAGTGAGTGAGTGAATTAATGAATGACTAATTTAATGATTAAATGAATGTTTTTTGAATGAATGAATGAACGAATGAGTGAATAAAAAGAAAATGAAATAAATGATTTAGAGTGATATGAGTGAATGGACAAATGAATGAGTGCATGGAAGGGTGACGAAATACATGAGTGAGAGATAGGAAGATGAATGATTCAAGACACTAATGACTTAGCAGCCGTAAGTGAACTTTGCAGACACGTTTAAGGCCAGTTAACGAAGTGCGCTTCAGAGCGCCGGGTAAAGTATTATACTGCGAGACGCCCCGAACCAAAAACGAGTCGTTCACGATATTCTTATTGTTCAATGGCAACACCAAGTTCCCAATTCTATTCGACGTACCGAATCTGAGGTAGTCGAAAACGTACTCAGGTTCCTTCTCGATGATGACCTTGTGAAGGAAGACATTATTCAGGGAATCAAAATAAGTAAATATATTGCCGCCGAGCAGTTTATCAGCATGTTCAGACACCGACTCATAACTACCTATACCGTAAATAAACCGGATACAAGCATTAAACGACCTCTCCAATATTTTTTTCGCACTAATTGGTAGGTCGCCGAGTACCGTACAACAATAAGCGAGGTGCGGCATCAGCAGCGATTTGACCAGTAGCTTACGAGTTTTTAGGGGAAGTAGCCGAGCACTAGACCACATATTGCGAAGACCGGCAAACACCTTAGACGAGACAACTCTTGCATGTTTGTCCCATTAGAGTCTGCTATCTATCGTCAACCCAAGATTCTTCAGACTGTCTACATAATCCAGTTTAGGGATGTCTTTCGTCCACGGATTCAGCGAAAAAATCATCGCTTTAGTTTTACCAGCATTAAGCCTCAATTTGTTCAATTTAGCCCAGACTGAGACAGATTCTAGATCGTCCTTCAGAAGTCTCATATCATGGAACACATTGCCCTCTTTGAGATTTTTAAAGCTGGAAATCGTCAGCAAAGAGATGCTATTTACAGTACTTTAGCTGAGACGGTAAGTCATTAATAAATGCTGCGAATAGGACAGGCCCTAAGACGTGTTCACCACTCAATAACTAGTTTTAGTCATTCGACAACGCTACTATAAAGCACCTGCGGTGAAATTTTTTTATCTTCGAGGGGGAGCTGAGGGATGTAATCCCCGGAGTAGTTAAATAAATGTTCCCGCAGATGCATATGCATATGGTATTTTATTCACCAAAGCAACAAATCAGCGAAACAAAGTTTGACATCAACAATTAATGTATTATTTAACGAGCTAGGGAAGCGGTGAATAAAAAACATTAAGGAACTTCCCAGCCTCGATTGTGTAAGTTAAACAGACTCCTTAGGTTATTTCTTGTGTAAGTTAAACAATTTGACAGATCTATTCTATCTGGTCAACAAAAATTTAATAAAGTTACCACTGTAGCAGGGTTGACCTTCATTTTATTGTTGAAATCGCAAGATTTTGTGATTCCAAAGCCAGGGGCAGTCGGCTGGAAGCAATTTTTCGCTTCTATCGAAGGACAAAAACTATACATTGAATGTCTGGCAATGTAAACAAACACAATAACATCAGAGCACGTGCTCAACGTTCAATGATCTTTCTTCGTATTTCGATAGCACTTTTCAGAAGCAAAATTTTTTTTCCTTCTGACTGCATCTGGTTTTGGAATCTCAAGATCTTATGATTGCTACAATAAAATGTACGTCCAACGCCGCTACAGTGGGAATTTTTATCATAAGTTTTAATGACATCCACAGATAGAATAAAACACTGTCAAATTGCTTATCTTATACTAAAATATAACTCAAACAGTCTTTGTAGCTAAAACAATCGAGGTCAGGAAGTTCCATATCAGCTTAATGTCAATAGTTTCCTGGACATTAAATACACGAATTTCACTAATAAAATACAGGTCCGAGCCTATGCTCAGTTTAAGAATCATCAAATTTGTACCCAATTGAACAAACGTCTCAGATTTATGCGAAGTATTTATGCCGTTGTATAAATCCGTGAAGTGAAAAGCCCTATTGTATATTAACGAACCTGGACACAGCAAACCGCAATGATGAGTAAATACAACTTTTCAGTCATATTTTTCTTGTGGATAGAATTCCTTTTTTTGAAATAAATCTTTTTCAACCAAAATTATGTTGTCGACGTTGAAAGCCTTCTGTTAACACTAAAGCTGATCACAGCAAATCGCTTTATATTTGATTCTAACATAGTAAGTGTAGCGAAATCAAACTTTGCGATATACTTTGACCTTAAAATCTGCAAATAAGTTTAGAGTTAAAATTTTTTTATTGCGTTATTTTGAGGCAGAGTTGCGTAAACACATGATGAATGTCGTAAGATCACCAGAATTGTTTACGCTTCAAGCGCTAGTTTACGCAATAATCCGGTTAATTATCAAGACAATTTCTTAACAATTTCTAAAAAAAAAATTGTGGATAATAAACGTCTAGTATCGCCCGGTACATCTACGGCAACAAATGGGCCACGAAACTAAAACTTACCTCCCCCTATTCTATCACCTAAATATAAATTTCCACCAATCACAACGTTTGTCAACGTGAATGTCTGAAAAATGTCAGTTTTTGCGTTACGTAATTTATGAACGGCCCCTAGTGCATTGTTGAAGAATGAAACGAAACAATGTCTATGACGTCATAACTTTTCGTTATATTTGTGACGTCATTTTTGTGACATAGTATTTTAACGTCGTGTTTGTGACGTAATTTTTGTGTCGTCGTTTTTGTGACGTTATATTTGTGACGTCATATTTGTGACGTAATTTTTATGATATCATATGTGTGACGTAATATTTGTGACGGTGTACAGACAGACGGACTGACGTACGGACAGGAAGGGTGAAAACATAAAATAGCTATCGCTACTTAATAAGGGAAATCATCGATTGTTTTATATTCCCAGGCATCACAACCCTCAGTTTACTATTGCTTACGAAACAAGAAAACATCATAAAAATTTAAAAATTAAATAAATGAGAATGTAGAATTGCTGTGAAAGCAAGGAAAATTGCACATTTGTGAATGAAAACAAGAAAACATAGCATCTGCTTGCCGCCATGATACGTCTTTGTATTTCTGGTGTAATATCGTCATCTGGAAGTATCAGCGCTCCAAGATAGATGAATTCATCAACTACTTCTAAGTTGTACTCTCCAATGCTTGTCACGCCTCCTTGTTGATTGGCTACCGAAATTGGCTCGGTCTTTATATACTTGGTTTTCGATTCGTTGATTATCAAACCCATCCTTTCCGCTTGGCTTCTCAAATTTGTGAAAGTGTCTACTGCTGCTGCCTGTGTACGACTCACAAGATCCAAATCGTCTGCAAAGACCAGCACTTGGGCCGTTCCATTCGCCAGTGTCTTGTTGGTTTGGATTCCAGCAAGAAATTGAAGAGTATGCAAGACAGAGTATCGCCCTGTTTCAATCCTTCCATTACAGCAAAAACATCAGACAAGTCATTCTGCCATCCAATGTCGCTTTTACAAGTCGAATCAATTTTGTTTCAAAGCCCAGCTCTTTCATCGCAACATACAACTCTCTGCCCAATTCCTATACTTCAATGCGTTCAAAACACTACTTCACCTAGTTGTTCGTTTCGATTTAGGTGGTATAAAAGAAGGTGCACTGTTCATAGAAGTCATTATTTTGTGACCGAGTGTGCTGATATAGACCTGTGCGGTTCGGCTGCGGCGCAAATAATCTTTTATTATGTCGGCGGCGGCGCATATCGGCGCTCGAAAATTAATCGGCGGCGGCGATCGGCGCGCAAAATTTTGCTTTCGGCGGCGGCGGCGCACATCGACGCAGGAAAGTTGATCGGCGGCGGCGGTTGGCGCGATATTTTTCGATAAAATTTTGAAGAAAATACTTATGTAACCATTTTATGATAAATCCATGTATGGAGGTGCTGTCCCGTTTTGGGGACTCTCATAGTATAACTATACATGGTTTTATCATAAAATGGTTACAAATATCACAATTATCCAGGTTCGTAGTATAATATGGTTGCATGTAGTAAAATATGCTAGCGGATAGGAATTTATGATATCTGCCGCTTAAAAATATACGTTTAACAGCCTCGTTACATTTTTCATTTTTTGGGTGTATCGATAAAAAATTTAATTTCTTACTCAGCATATGAATAATTATTTTGAAATAAGTTTAGTATTGTTTGTACTAAAATCAGTGCCGTAGCTAGCACACTTAACTAGAGGCAGCTACTAGCCTTGAAGAATTAAATACCAAATTTCGCAAACAGCGATTGTTTATAACATGAAAAATTCTTAATTTTTCGTGGTCGTCAAAAGTTCTTTTTCGATCAAGTTTGTTTCAGCCAGTTAAGAGTGTAAAAAGCGAAAATAAACAGACTTAACCTTGGAATTAACGCGATTCTTCTTATTACGATGCAGCTGTCAAAGTGTCATCAAATATTCTCGAGTAGAAATTAGAATTTCATACTGGTTAGGAAGAATACTTTTCGCACGAGCAGTGAAACTATTATTCATGACTTTTTTTTAAGTAAATTCAGTGCTTTTCAAAAGCCTTCTAATTTCTGGGATGAAATAGTTATTTTCATGACAAGGGGAGAAAATAGAAAATTGCTTAACAAGGTTGACGTCTGTGGCTCTGGCCACAAACTTCACTCTCGTTGCAATTTTCTCTGCAAGGGCCACAAACTTTACTCAAGTTGCAATTTTCTCTGCGAGGGCCACAGACTTCAACCGAGTTAAGAATTTTCTATTTTTACCCGAGTTATGAATTAAACTTTTCACATTTGTTAGGCGAAAATTCATATTTTCTCCCGAAAAAGATTCACACTGCACACTATTACAATTATTACAGATAACTTAACACGTTTAAGCATACAAAAGACGAATTTCACAGAAAACATAGAAAGTAACTCAAAAACACATTCGACTGTGTTGTTTTTCCAAACTCTTATATCTCGAGAAATATTTGCCAGAAATATGCATTACGTTAGAGTAATCCTGTGGTCCTAAACTATGCGCTGGCATTTTGTTTAGCTTGTATCCGTCGAGTCGTAAATTAATTATTTTTTGTTTACTTTCTTCATTGCAAAAAAGAAAATTCATATGAACAGATCGGCCATGATACTTTATGTTGAGTTATTTGTGTGTCTGTTTTTGACGACTGATTTTAGGTAATTTCGCGTGCGAAAGTGCCTAAAATGAGTCGTCCAAAACAGATACACAAAAAATTTTTCATGCAGAGGTCCAAAATCGAGAGAAATTTATAAAATTTCTTTCGATTTTGGCCCCGAGGCATGAAAAAGTATTTATTTTCTCATCTCCTTTTATTTTCTCACCTCAAATGAGGTGCGAAAATTTACTTTTCAACCCTCTACAAACTACCCATGCAAAATTCGATTTTCGCACCTCGTTTGAGGTGAGAAAATATCAATTTTCGCCTAACAAATGTGAAAAAGATATAAATTTTCATCCAAAATGCTACTACGTTTAAGTAAAACACCGTATTGACTTAAAAAAGATCATGAACGTTTTCATATAACATCATGAAACTTGTGGTTTGGTTTTCTTGCCGCTGCGGATAAAGAGTAGCCCTAAAAAAGTCGAAAAAATTTCTGTAACATCACTCAAGTCTAAACATTTTTGTTTTTACATTCCGATTCATTTGATAGAATAATTTGTTTTGACTTGAGGGTGACGAAATAGGAGACTTTTAGGGTCACTCTTTGTAGTTGGTTTTCTCGGGTTATGGGTAGAAGTGGGCGGGCATGACTTTTTGCAGGCCCGAGCACAGCCCGGTGTTTTTAAAATTTTGGAAGGCCGTTTTCCACCCGCCGCTTTAAAAAAATCAAAAAACTGCCCGAGCCCACCCGTTCACGGGCCCAAAATTAAGAAAAAAGCCAGACAGGTCCGATAGAGTTAATCCCGAGCCCGACTAATATCCTATTGCACTAACCGGCAAATTATATAACTATAAAATTTCTATAAATTTCTAGATAGTATCGATAAAAATTGTAACTGTGAAAAAAAACCACGAAACCATTCAATATTAAGGTTGTCAAAATGTGTAGGACTAAAAAGTTGTGAAATTCAATAAAAACAAAGATGTGCTACTTCCTTATTTACTTCGAGTGTATGTGAAATTATAAAACATTTAAATTCTGCGCTGACGAAAAGCAGCGGCGGCGGCGCAATCGGCTGACGTTTTTTAAATTTTCGGCGGCGGCGGCGCACATTTTCTGACATTTTTCGGCGACGATCGGCGCGGCTGAGCGCTGGCGCACAGGTCTATGCTGATATACACATGGTCTAGTAGGCAAGGTGTACTGATGAGTCGTAAACGACAAAATCAACACTTTAGTTTGTTAAGTCTTATGAAGACGCTTCGTTTGTCATTAAGGAATTATGAAGGATACTGTAATGTTGATACAAGGGTGGAAATTAAACCACAGTAAGTACCGCAGTTGTTGAAGACAAATTTTCTTCAAGGGCGATATCACTAAAAAACCTTTATGGCCTTGTGTGTCGGTGTTGTTCGCTGAAAGGAAGGATCAAAAACAGATTATTTTTTGATAAATATTAGTATATTTATTTAAATATTTTACAGATTTATTTAATAATATATAATAATGTTATATAATGTAATTTTGTATATATAATTTGTTTTACTTAAATACATAAACTATGGCTGTTTTCTAAAATTGAAACCAACTACTTCTTAGTCAATGTGTGTTTTTCATCTAAAATTTTTAGTTTCAAAGTTTAAATTTAATTCTTGTTTTGTTTCCTCAATTTTTGTGTTTATTTTAATTTAAACTTAAAGATTTTCTTTTAAATTTTCGTATTAAGTTTTTCTTTTCTTTAACTTTTAGAATTATAATTAATGTTGTTTAGAATGGTTGTAGTCCTAATCGAGATATCTATTCAGTTGGGACATTTACAATTTTTTCTTTTTTTTTTTGAATTTTTTTTTAATAATATTTACAAAATATCAATTTGATTGTGTATTTTACAAAATATGTACAAAGTTTGTGTTTTTTTTTCAACTTTTTTTTTATTTCATTTTTTTTAAATTTTTTAGTAATTATACAGGAACTGTTTTTCATAAAAATTCGGTAATGAAATGAAATATTGTTTGTGTGAAAATGTTATAAATCGCGGTGGCACGGAAGGCTTCGAGAAATGTCTAAATTATTTTTGGCAGAGTTCCTCTTTCAGGGTTGGAATGGAGAGCTTACCAATATTGCTATGGCCCAACAAACACTGACGACGTTTTTTTTGTAACACGTTAACAGTGATTGAACAATCCAAGATGGTCATCTGTACCTATCGTTGGTATGCTCTATAATGTTCATCGTGTTGATGCCAAACTAATTCGGTTGATTTTATTTTCCGCGGAGTCGCAAAACTTTCACACGATTGTGACGACATGTTCCCCATTAAAACCTATCTTCGCAGTACCGTACCTAGGGGGCGAGTAGGGCGCCGCCCACCCCCTTGGGATATCGAATTAAATAAAAATTTAAAACTGAACAAGCAAAAGAATAACTCTAGGTCAAAAGGGATTAGTGAAACCTTAAAACAAATTTTAATAAGAAACTTTGCTCGCTTGCTGATAAATATTAAAAAAAAAAAAAAAATCGCTCGCTTCGCTCGCGGTTCAAAATTTCCTTCGCAATTTAAATCATTTTCTTGTCAGACGAGAAAACGTGCGTTTTACATTTTTCTTTGGATCGTTTATGCAAGTCGTATTTTCCAAAGACACTTAAGGGGGGCGCCGCCTCCCCCTGTCAATTCATCCTGGCAACTGTACCATTGATACAACATGGCTACACTAACAAAGTTCCAAATGCTTTCTGTTGGAAAATTGTTAATTTTTGCACGTTTTTTTGAGTGTCTCGTAAACTCTTGCAAATTCTAGGTCGTATTTTATATCTAGCTCAGCGAAATGGATCAGATCTGTTTCTTCAGGTTAGATTGTCAAAAAGACGGTTTCAAATCGACTTTTCTTAGTGACCAGTTCTGCCTGAAAATTTACCTGAACCAGGTCAGATTTATAACAAAAAACATTAAGAAAATAATTCCCAGAATGAATACTGACAATCACTAACATTAAAATACTTGTAAATAATCGTGAAATAGTCTTAATAGGCTAGGCCAAATGAAATTTACACATATGAGTAGATAGAGCAACAAAAACATGGACCCTTCTTGACAATAACTCTAACTCGTTCCGCACAATGATTGGTCTACGTTTGGGCAACAACATTTGTACACCTCATGAATGCGTTTGTGGCGCTCGAGTAGACAGAAAAGGAATTCATGGTTTGAAATGCAAGAAAAGCGCCGGAAGATGGTCACGACATTCTGAGATAAACAATATAATTAAAAGAGCTCTGGCGACAGCAGATGTGTCAGCAAGATTGGAACCACCAGATTTATTCAGGGATGATGGCAAAAGAGTGAACGGCACAAGTCTGATTCCGTGGTGTAGAGGGAAAACCCTGGTGTGGATTACAATGTAGTGACCAGTACCTGCGTCACTACCCCCACGTATCACGAACGTCGATTAGTCGATTTGTAACTACTCTCTGTCGTGCCGCTCCCTGGTCAACCGATCAGAACCGATCAACATCATGCACCGACACGCTTGCTCCCAGCAATTTGAAATTTAGTGGGAAAGAAGCGAGAAAAGCAGCAAACGGCAAAGCGAATCGAAAAACAACAAAATCGAAAGAAATTTCCATTTTGTACCTTTTGCAGTCGAAACGATGGGGACATGGTGCGATGAAGCTAAAACGTTTTTTAATAAGTTAGGTAAGACTGACGAGCCAAGATCTAAGAACTTCCTTAAGCTTCTCGGCCTAAAGGCTAAGATCAAAGTCATCAAGAATAGTACAGGACGTTGCAGTTGTTGGCACTGAGGATCTGTGGAACCCGGAAGAGATATGTAACTTCTTGAATGGCCTATATAGCGCCAATACAAACTTTGATGGCGGTAATGTCGCGTCGATTTGGTCCCGAGCTCGTTCAGCCACCCGGAAAATGGCACGCCATATCAATGTTAAATGGTTGGTGTGCAAGGATGACATTCGTTTGTTAGTAAATAACACTGTATTAGAAGACCGCATGGAATTTGCTCTTCGTTCCGCGTTTAAGGATAAATTCCTCCAGAGCCTTATAAATAAACCGGACCAGGGCAAAGTTTATTCTGTCTCATTGAAATACACCTACTCAAACTATTTCTACAAAACAGACTCGTATATCCGCTTTGCAGATTGGCGCTTTATCACCAGAGCTCGACTCAACTGTGTGTCTACCTTCCAGGTTATGAAACGGTTTCAACCTGATCTCAATCCTCAATGCCGCTGATGCGGCTTTGAAATTGAATCCTTGGGTCATGTTCTAAATCACTGTAATCGAAACATGACAGTCGTCACCAATCGTCATAATGCAATTCAATACCGGCTTCTAAGGGGCATTAAAACCCTTTTGCGATTGGGATATCCGTAAGCAAAACCGTTCAGGGTTCAGGTTTTCGGCTGCAGCCGGTTATAGTCATTACGAATGAGCACAACAAAACAGTATTTATTATCGACATCACTTGCCCCTATGACAATCGAGCTGCGGCCTTGTCAAATGTTAGAATTGAGAAGATTACGAAATACCAATGCCTGGTTGATTTTTACAACTCAAAGGGAAACTTCTTTGAAGTTCTACCCTTCATTGTTGGCTCATTGGGTTCTTGGGACCCCTGGAACAAAAAAATCATACGGAAATTGGACATACACAAAAATGCGGAAGCTTATCGTGGCGGACGCGATAAAATATTCAAGAGATATCTACGTCAACCACCTAACGATAACCTAATTGGCCACAAAAGGAGAATTGCGATCATTTACTGGCAATCCACCGGCGCCTAAGCCGGTTCATTGTTGCACGAAATGGGCCTCAGGTTTCTTCATAAACAATTGTTAAACAATTGGAAGTAGGATTAAGAATTGTGAGTGGCTTTTAAATGTTGATTCAAGCGGGTGGACTTTAAATCTGCCGAAGGTACAGCAGCCATAGTAAAATATTACTTCTATGGATGCAATTGTACCAAAATGAGAATTTTCTCAATTTTTACCTTGTTATGTTACAATAATCAAAATTTTAACACAAAGTAGTAAGCTGTGAAAAAAATAGAGTCATTGAATTTTTTAATTTATAACAATACGGTTGTGCGCAGCCTGCCTGACAAGGTTAAACGCCATGGCGACCTAAACAAACACCTTAAAAAATTTCTTCCACATACCATTGCTTGGCAATGTGCAACCTGCCGAGTCGAACCGCTAAAGCTGTGAGTCGAACCGCTAAAGCTGTGGGTCGACCCACTAAAGCTGTGAGTCGACCCGCTAAAGCTGTGGGTCGACCCGCTAAAGCTGTCGGTCGACCCGCTAAAGCTGTGTGTCGACCCGCTAAGGGGTCGTGCACATATTACGTCACACTCAGAGGTGGAAGGGCGGGAAGTCACTAAAAACGTGACGGAATCGAACGGGGGGAGGGGGGGTGTCTGCATGTAACGTGACGTTTGGGCAATTCCATTTAGACCAAATTTTGACATTACCATCGCTTCACATCGCATAACTTTGCAAACCTCCTAACCTAAGAAAAAAAAGTTTGTTTAACTCGTTCTCCTGTTTACAGGAAAAGTAAAATTGTAAACAGAAGAACGAGTCGAAAAATTTTTTTTCTCTTAAGTTAGGAATTTTTCGATTTAATTTATTCATCAGATATCTTAAATCATCTTTCAGAAGCGTACTGGGAAAGTTTGAAATGAATTTACCAAATGGTTGCAAAATTATGCAATGTGAAGAAGTATCTCAATAAAAAGGAAAAATTTTTATTAGACATTCAAAACATAAACTTCGCGGAAACCTGTTCAATGGATTCTGGTTGCAAGGATTCCCGTTCTATTGAATTACTGAGTTATTTTGATCGAGTTATTTACAAGAAACCTAAAATTACTAAAATGACCCTCGCCAAACGACTTCTGGACATATATTTCCAGGTAGGGGGGGGGGGGGTTCGAAAATATGACGTCATATTTTAGGGGGTGTAAGTCAAAAAATCGAGAATAAAGTATGACGTAATATGTGTACGACCCCTAAAGCTGTGGGTCGACCCGCTAAAGCTGTGTGTCAGGTGTGGGTCGACCCACCCCTATCATAATATTGTCTGCAAGCAGTCTGTGGGAAAAGGTTACTCCAAATTAAAGACGAATACGTAAATGCGATTTTTGCAAACAAACAACAAACACGAAATGTCAAAACAATAATAAAAAAGTCAAAAAAATTGCAACAGTCGGAATCGCCAACTTCACAAAAATTAGTTCACTGCATTTAACAACATACCAGACAACATACCACAGATATGAGAGGGAAACAATTTAAATTTTTCAAAACGTACAATTTCAATTAAATAAAAAAAATCAAAATTTTTTTTCTTATTCAGATTCAAATAAAAATATAAAAAAATTTACAATCGCGAGGTTAATTAACTTAAAAGTTATATACATAAATACAAGTCTGCAGTGCAATATTAGAAAAACTTTAGTAATAAATCCGAATGAGAGTGGCCAGTCCATTCGCGATTCACAAGAAAAATAAGGGAAATCGTGTCGAACTCCTGGGATACAATTCCTGAGACATCAGGATTCCCAGAAAAATCAGCATTCCTGTTATAGGACGTCGCGTCGTGGCACGCATTTCAGTCTTTCTTATTATTCATCCAGGAATCCATCCTACTCAACCGACCTTTTCGTTATCAACGTTCGAAACTCTACCAAAAACCATATAGACATTCTCCAAAGCTTTTATGGACAAAGCCCTGAGACTAGATGCCCTTAGGGGTTTCGGTTTTATGTGCGAACAGTGAACACGGTGAGGACATGAAAATGCCGGTAATGTAATTAAGTAAAACGAACCATACGAAGAGAGAAGGTGCTGGGAGGGAGTTGACAAAAATTATAAATTAAAATCAAGTACAGCTCAGTCAATGTTGCAGAGCATCTGTGAACGTTTGTAAATTTAAATTTGTTTTTAAAAAAAACAGTTCGTTTTTCTGCTAAAATCATGGTCCAAGTTGCAACAATTATTTTACGTTTGTCATTTTTTTTTAATCGTTTTTATGCATTTTTTCTTTAAATTTTCAATTAAAAACAAAAAAAAAAAAACACATTCAGAAAACACAATTTTTTTTATACACTTCATCACATATTTGAATGTTTCCTTGATCTTTTTTTCATTAAATCTCTAAAAAATGTTTAAAGATATTAACACAGACACACAATAGAACTGTTTCATTGTAGAATGGATGAGGATTATTTAATAATACTTTTTTGTGTCTCTTTTTATTCGAACAACGCTGCAAGAATGTCGTCGTTGTTCGGATGGTTGCTGGAACCACTCGATGGTGGTGTGTTCAAATCTGGCGGTTCTAAATAGGAGAGTAATTCCATTGGGTCAACGACACTATCAGGTAGAAGCTGAAAATGGGAAATAAAACAATTATTTTTCGCTGCACTTTTGAGTACTGTGAGAATAGGGAACCTTCCCCCTGCCAGAATAATTTCATTCATTCCACTTCAAGTTGAAATCATCTCCTGATAAACTTCGCCCTTCCACGCAGACATACCTGTGACCCGCCTTTGATCGTCTAATAGAAAAAACCTTACGTCAAACTCCGGTTGAATCGATAAACCTCCTCTTTGCCAAATCTCTAGTTATCCCGCGTCCAGACCAGCGCGAACAGCTAATATTTTTCGTTCCTAATACGATTACCCTACCGGTCTCCACGATTGAACTTTGCTCTGCTCTTAAGAACTCTCATGTTAGAAACTATCGTGCAAAATGGTTGGTCTGAAGATTGAGTACATATCGCCCTCCCTTTCTCAAATTCCCGAACTAGTTTGCCATCTTACTAAGCATTCGATTTTTTGCGTTTGCTTTTGCTGGTCGAAAATTCTGTCGAATTGTGTGAAAGGCTCCCAACATGCATACCCTTACTTTCGAACTCTGTTTTGTTCCAGATTGATCTGAAAAATTTTCAGTCTGAATCTGATCTGAAAATTTTATTCTTGATCGGAATTCGATCTGATCTGATTTGATCTGAATTTAACAAATATCAATTTTATCTGAAATTTGACAGATATGGGAATGTTATTTCGATAGAACTAAAACAATCTTTTGTGCTCGGAATCATAACACAGGTAGGTAAAATTTGTCTTATAAAGAGAGAAGTGTGTGGAATGATGTAGCAAATGCGTGGGATGAATTGGAAAAGGTGTGAAATGGAATTGGAAGTGTGTGGGATGAAGTGGAAAGTATGAAAAGTGTGTAGGATGATGTGGAACGTGTGTGGGTGAAGTGCCCACGCCTCACATCGTCCCGCACACTTTCCATTTCATCCTACACACTTTCCACTTCAACCCACACACTTTCCATTTCATCCCACACACTTTCCACTTCATCCCACACACTTTCCACTTCATCTCACACACTTTCCACTTCATCCCACACACTTTTCACTTCATCCCACACACTTCCACACAACCAATTAAACTAAAGATATGAAATGTACAGATCAGATCAGATAATTATTTAAAGTAATCTGAAGTAATCTGAAAATTCAGATTTTTCTATTTTCAGATTCCGATCATACAAAAACCATCTGTTCCGAACCCTAAAGGAATAGACTCCTTTAAAGTGGCTACCTTCTTTTCTTTTTTGGAACCCTTTTCCCTCCTCTCTTGTCACGATAACTGCACCTTCAAATCAACTCACCCCTTCTCGGTTTCTATGAAAAAGATATTCATTCTAATACTCACGTTTAAGTCATTTGTTGTATCACCATCAATAACAGCAGCTGGATCAAAATTCAAATCAGCCGTTAAATCAGCATCCGTCAAATTGACTAATCCACTGTTCTGCGAATTGATCAACGAATTCATCAGGTTGCTGTTACAGTTGTTCGTCGAATTTTGATTGTTGCTCATATTGTTATGCTGCGGTGAATTGTGACTATTGCTGGGCGAACTATTCATGTTATTTGAAGCCGTCTGACTGGAACCGCTTTCATTGTGATTCGATGGAACGCTAGGTGGTCCACCTGGTGTCATTGGATGACTGCCTGAGCCACCTGGAGTGTGAGGTGTGTGTGGAGTATGAGGCATCTGCAGTAAATTCATTCAATTAATTCAAAAAGTTCCATTCGATTGTAACGAGGGCTGTTTGATCAAGTCAGAGTAACATTTTTCCCGCCAATTGTCATCTGTTAAAAGACTATTCACGATTAACCCTGTGGTTATTATCCCCAACAGTAACAAAATAATGTGATACGTCAAAAGAACAATAGCAACATCACAGTAGACAAAACGATACACTGTGCTTTACATTTGTGAAAATGTCAAAAGAACAAAACTGGAGAGCGATTACGGCATGTCTTCTCTATTCTCTACTCTTCTAGGGTTTCAAAAGATGAGAGTCCCTAACCTTCTACAAGTGGCTCTTCTCTAAATCTTGAAAAAAATTGGTGCCGATCGGTTCTCAACATTTTAGGAAAGTTTCACCCGAAACGAATTTTGATAATTTTTCATGTATTTTTTAGCTTAGGGACCGTCCTCCTTTTATGTGATAAAAGTATTACACTGAGGAAAATATCTACAAGCGACGTAGGAATTGTGTTTATAATATACGCCACCGACGTATTATATACGTGGTGAATGTATATCAACCGTTTTTAAGTATTGTATAGTGTAGTATGCCATATGTAACGAACGTGTTATGAGCTCACACAATTACGTGCACGGCGTTAGTATTACTTGCGCTGTGGGTAAAATATGTCGGCGGCGTATATTATAAACACCATTCCTATGTCGCTTGTAGATATTTTCCTCAGTGTAGTGAAAAAAACCTAAGAGAAAATCAGCGGAGTTTTTCAACGAATTTCGCCGAGAAAAATCAAATTAGCGACAAAATTAAACAAAACAATCGCAGAGAATCTTTTGTTTAATTTCGTAGATTATTTGATTTTATTCAGCGAATTTCGTTTGAAATCTTCGCTGATTTTCTCTTATGACGGCGGAAAAGATAACAGAATTTCGAAAATTCGCCATTTTTCCATTTTGACCATTGTGACATGAGATTTTAATTTTGAAAATTCGCCCAGTTCGCCATTTTACAATTTTGAAGATTTTGTGTGATCTGTTCAGGGAACCTCGGAGAACGTTTTTAAACCACTGTGGACTGTAAGCATCTGAACTAAGCGGGTGGGTTACACTAAGCGCAACCGTGCGACAATGTCAAACTCAAAGGATATTTGTTGGAAATGCTCAACCGCACTGCCTAACGTCTGAGCAAAAACGACCGCACGTGGTGAAGAAAAAAGTATTATTCTATCTAGACAATGCACGGGTATACACGTGATTCGTCTCAATGTCATAAAAACCAACTCCAGACTGGGTGGAACAAGGAATTAATCTTCAAAACGAACGACTGCTCTGAGGATCTTGAGAAAATCTATGATTTAGAAGGAATAAAAAAAAATTGGAAAAACGCTGGACTCAGTGTATCGAGCTAAGAGGAGGCTATGGTGAAAACTAAAAAATCTTTGTAGAAAATGTTACCTGTTCGTTCAATGACTTCTCCATGGCATTTAGGGGATCCAATGAATTCACAGAATCACTCAGATGCGTTAAGGGGTTACTGTTGGGACCATATTCATTATTCGGATTGCACTGGTTCGGTCCCGACTTAATGAAGTCATAGTTGCGAGAATTGTTGTTGAAACTGAAAGTTGTAAAAGGAAAAAATTGATTATCGGTGTACTCTTTTGCCGTTTAAAATAAATTTTATTACTTTTGTCCCATCATACTTCCACTGGCTATTGAACTCATATCGGGACACAAGTACGGACTCATTGCTTTCGAATTTTCCCAATTCGGCAGGGAACCAGGTGACATCACACTAGACAGCCGCTTCGTATCTGAATCTTCCTCCTTCTGAAAACATTTTTTACTCTTCTGTTCGTCCGCAATTGAATCTCATTTCTTTACCTTAATTCCATTGACTACCATGGTGTCCCACGTTGGCACGGTCGTTGATCCCGGCGACATTACTTTGTAAAGTCTCTTTGACTCTTGGTCATCTTCAGTCTAGAAAAAAAAATGGTTCGTTAAGCGTTCGCGTGGAATGAGAAAGTTCTGTGAATCTCACTTTAATTCCAGAGGAGTTTAGTGGTCGAACTGCTTTCCAGTTAGCTGCAGAATCAATTGTGACATCTTCGGTGTCGGACGTATTTAAAGTATTTAGGATTGCCCACATATATTGATCAATTTCTAAGTGATCAGTTATTGCTGGTTTGCTGTAAAAAAAAGGAACAGAGATTCAGTCGAGGTTCAGTTCATTTAATTGGAACAGTGGAGATTTTATGAAGACGACGTTTCAATTGGAAATATCTCGATTTATGAATCTAACACTGCCAATTACGAGCTTCTGACTTGTTGACAGAATGAAGCGAGTGTCTGAGAGCGAACTTTTAGAAAGGTGATAGGTAGAAGATCAAAAAATCTAAAAAAAATAACGATTTCATCCAGATGTTCTGGTTCTGAGTGATTGACCGATCGACCTCTTTGACGACTGATACATTGCCGTTGTTACATTACCATTTCTAATAGTTAAATCAATGTTCAGTCCAAACTGTATGCGGCAGCTCAAACCGTCTTAAAACGGCGGCTGGAGAAACGTATTTTTGAGTTGGAATACGAAAAAAATTTTTCAAAATTAAAAAAATATTGATTTTTTCTGTAAAAAATAGACAGCTTTTGAGAGGAAAAAGTGTCGGCGGCGGTTCAAGGTCATGCAGTGGCGAAATGAAGATAGTTTAATTAACAGCTCATTAAACGCTGCGCAATCATCAAATTAAAATGTCATCGCTGTGACTCGGTTGAGTGGAATGATCTTTCATCATTTTTCACCCGACTCTCACAACGATAACTCGTATGATAAGTAAGAAAATATTTTATGTTACATGTCTCTGCTCCATAAATGCGTCATTACCCCGTCGCAAACGGCTTAGTACCTTAGGACCGACCATCACCAAAAGGAGGCTCCTAGCAAGCGTCAACCTATCGATATTGCGCTACGGGGCACCAGTGCGGATGCGAAGAGGAACCGGAGGAGGCCTTATATAGCCCAAAGGCTCGCAAGTGTAAGAGTAGCAAGCGCATACCGAATGATATCCCTACAAGCGGTATGTGTCATAGCCGGGACGATGCCCATATGCATAACGCTGACGGAAGACAGTGAATGTTATAGAAAGAAGAGAGGGGAGGGTCAAACTACCAAAACAGTTAGAACGCAATTAAGAGCCGAATCACTGAGACAGGCGCAGCAACACTGGGACTCCACGGACGAGGTCGATTTTTTTGCAATTTTTTCCACTTTTTCATCATGAAATCAAGACTTTTAGTGAAACAACTTCCGCTTATCTGGTCCTTTTATAGGATAAAATGTTTACGGTTCTCAAAAAAGCATCGTATTAGATAGTCGATGGCTTATAGTGACTATTCAAGCAACATTGCGTTCACGCAAAATCATACCTGTCTTCGGATCCAAAAAAGACTATAAGATTTGAATTTGTTACATTTTGTCGAAATAAAATTGAAATTTTCAATATTGCTCTTTAAGTAATTCCAGTAGTCACTATAAGCCATCGACTATGTAATACGATGTTTCTTTGAGATCCTTAAAAATTTTATCCTATAAAAAGACCAGATAAGCGGAAGTTGTTTCACTAAAAGTGGTGATTTCATGATGAAAAAGTGGAAAAAATTGCAAAAAAATCGACCTCTGTGAAACTTTTGACCTTCGACCTTCTACATTTTTATGTCTATCAACATGCAATCTGTCAATTTGTTGTCGTAGGACCCTAAAGAGTTGATTCCAGCAATTTGTGGAATAATTTAGTCATATGGTGAGTCACGCGAAGTGCTAGAGTAGCGACCATGTGAAAAACTTCGAAATTAGGAGAAATTCTCGTTGAGGTATCATGAATGACTATAAAGTGCATCCAATTTTGAACCAAATGTTATATATACGTTCTAAGGAATCGCCTCAGGGGGGGCCTGGTCGTCAAAAAAGAAAAAGTGGAAAATTGGCCCACCCTAATGTGGACCCATAGATTCATACCAAACGACATGGGTACAGAGAAAACATGGAAACGTGGAAGCTGCAAAGTGCATGGAGAGACGGTCAAAGAAGACTGCCCGTTGATCTGAGAGAGTAAGTGCGAAAGCACAGCCCCTCCCCGAAGTAATGATGTGAGGCGGTTCTACGGAGAAGAGAGCTTGAAGACTAAGGAAGGGGGTTTTAGTTGGTATGTCATTGAAGAATGGTCCTTGGTCCGGGAGGACCGGGTGTCTATGAAGATTTCCTCACCCTTATAAAAAAAGGTGCAGTGAGGTGCTGTGAGGTGAAGCTAGGTATAGTGATGTGCAAAGAGATGTAATGCACAGACGGACGGACGGACAGTAAGAGTGAAAACATAAAGTAGCTATCGCTGCTAATTAAACAAAAGTACAAAAGTCATGCAGAGATGAGAGCCGAGCTTTTTTTAAGTCTGCTAAAGTCTCGGCTTGTGGTGAAGATGACATTGTAGAGCTTCAGTGTCTTCAGAAAACCATTAGATATTAATTAGAGAAATAACTTTCAATTTTGTATGCAGCCAATCGCTGACAACTTCCAAAAATATTAATTGAAAGATTAATTAATATCTAATGATTTGCTGAAGACACTGAAGCTCTACAATGTCATCTTAACCACAAGCCGAGGCCTGAGCCGACCTGGAAAAATGGCTCGGCTCTCATCTCTGCACTCATATCGAGTTTTGAGAAAACATTTTACTATTTCTCAAAAATAGTCCCTGGTTTGTAACAGGAGTTACATGAGTTCCACGAATTGCTCGAAAGATTGGTTTATCAAAGGTCGGTGAAGCTCAGAACGGAAACTGATCAAATCAGATGAGTGGCAACGGGCTCTGGGACCTATTGAATGGACCAAATCTATATAACTCGGCCGATCACGATGGGAGGTGATTTTCCATGAATATTTCTTTAATTCGAGGATTTAGAGAATCGCTCCCAAAGGCACAATTATAAAGCACATAATGATGAGAGCCGAGACCGAGGCCCTAATTTGTATTGTGGAGGCTGAAGAGATCTCATTCACGTGTTTCAATAGTCGTGACAGTTTCTTCGGTCCGTTTCAAAATCCTTGCTTCATGCAAATGCTCAAAATTATTTTTGTAAGAGAAAGTACTTTGGTTTTGCGTCTGAAGATATTTACCTTTCCTTTCTCACAACTGCATTAGTAGATGTTTGAAAACAAAAAAAAGTTTTGTTACTCACCTACACACAGGACACATCCAAGTTCCTCGTTCACAATTCAACTGCAGGTATGATTCCAGATCGAAGCACTGGATATGCTTGCATTCATGCCCCCGAGCAGGTAGTGTAATTCGCTTAAAAGTGATTGGACATTTCAGCGAAACCTTCAAAACGAAACACATAGTTTTTATGTTGGAACCACAAAACATATTACGATTCCAACTCACTTTGAGTGATGGTTGTTCAATGGAATCCTTTTCACCGGGCATTGTAGCTTGCCTTACATTAAAGTTTCGCTTAATTTTTGCCACACAATGATCCACCGACACCAAGTGACGTCTCAATAAACTTTGTAAAACATGTCGAATCGTTGGCCGATGCACCAATTGTAGCACAAACAGATGAGACTGTTGAGAACGTAAAACGATATTTCAGAAAAAAAAAAACGAAAAATAATGAGAAAACAAACAACTTACACAACAACAAGCGGCTACCGTGATTTGTATGGTATTTCTACCCGGTTGACAGACACTTTTCAGGTATAACGGTCGATGCGAACTTTTATTCTCACCTCGATCAATTACGAGCGGCGTTGCATTCGCCGACACTTGAACACTACTCGGCCAGTTTGTGTTCATTTGTTGATCTTCGTGATGGAAACATTTCAATTGAATTTCTAGGTCGGATCTGTGATTGACAAAGAGAGAAAATGAAAAGAGAATTCAGTGGCAAAACGTTGTCTCAATCAACAACAAATCATTACCTGCACAGAAGCGTATTATATACTGTTGGCTTCAATTGAAACACGTGATTGCTTACAGCAAGGTTGTGCTCCAATCGAAAAGGTGATAGAATAATGCCGTCCCGAACGGGAAAGGTCAGCCGCATTTCATCATCTTCTGTGAAGAAAATGCGTTTTCAATTATTTCAATTTTAGATTTATTAACATGAGCGTTGACATTTTACGTGGAAGAGATTTATGTGAAAAATGTTAAGAGGACAGGTGAATTGGTAGGTTAATTGGATAGAAACGGTGGAGATGGTTGGATGCGATAAATGAACGGTTTTGTGGGTTAATTAGCTGACTATTATTTCAAAATACTTACTGTGCATCGGCTGTGGCTTAATATCGGGATTTGGACTAACATAAGGTGTCATTGACGAGGCAGGTGTAAGAGGAGGTGTAGGGTTGCCAGGTACAGGACTGTGCTGATAATTCAGCCGTACATCTTGCTGAAATCTGTTGGTAGAAACGGTTTAGAATCAAATTTATCCATTTTTGTTTTTCCAGGTCCCATACCCTTGCACATTTTGATATCCTCCTCCTGGATAGAATGATGGATTATGACCGGAATTATTGTAAGGTGGAGTATTTTGTCGTTGTTGTTGCATCATACCGGCGCCACCTCTACCGTATGCATTCATCGGACCCGATCGACCGTAGCCTTGTTGGATAGGAACAGGAACACCGTTTGTTTGGTTATGAGGATATTGCATTGGACCTCCAGGAACATTTTGTGGATTTTGTGCATGGCCAATGGGATACATGGCTCGCTTTTGGGCTGCATGCATTTGTGGCGCTGGATATGGTGACATTCGTCTAGGAGGGTATCTAACAAATTATAAATTGAAAAATGTTACTTCGTACTGTCTCTGACGGAGAAAATTTCGTTTTCCATTTACCCATTAGCCATTCCTTGCATTTTTGCCATAGGATTCATTTGGGCCATTCCGTTCATTTGGTTCATACCATTCATTGGACCCATTGTGTTCATCCCATTCATCGGACCCATTTGACCCATTCCCATTGTCATATTCGACATTTGGTTCATTGGATTCATCTGTTTCAACAAAAAAATAATAAAATTTTGTCTACAAATGAGAAGATTCTGTAAACGAATTATTCTAATGAGAAATCAAATTCACATTTTCCATTGACTTTGGAAAGTATTTCTGAGAAACGTTTCACCCAGAATCTAATGCTTTTACCTTTTCTTAACTTCTTCATAGAAATTTGTAATCCTCATCTTGCAATACGGTCAAAAATCCTATACTTGTCCGTCGGTAACAGGAGGAATCGTCTCTTGAGATATCGCCTGACTGTCGCTTTATAAATCCCCAGCGGTAACAACATCCACAAGGCGTTAATATCCCACAAAGCGGTAATAACGTCCATAAGGCGTTCATAACATCCACAAGGCGTTCATAACATCCACAAGTCGTTAATAGAATCCACAAGTCGTTAATAACATCCACAAGGCGTTAATAACATCCGCAAGGCGTTACTTACGTCCACAAGGCGTTAGTAACATCTACAAGGCGTTACTTACATCCACAAGGCGTTACTTGCATCCACAAGGTGTTAATAACATCCACAAAGCGTTAATAACATCCACAAGGTGTTAATAACATCCACAAGGCGTTAATAACATCTACAAGGAGTTAATAACATCCACAAGGCGTAAATAACATCCACAAGGCGTAAATAACATCTACAAGGCGTTAATAACATCTACAAGGTGTTACTTACATCCGCAAGGCGTTACTTACATCCACAAGGTGTTAATAACATCTGCAAAGCATTAATAACATCCACAAGATGTTAATAACATCTACAAGGCGTTAATAACATCCATAAGGCGTAAATAACATCCACAAGGCGTAAATAGCATCCACAAGGTGTTAATAACATCTACAAGGTGTCAACAACATCCACAAGGTGTTGATAACATCCACAAGGTGTTAATAACATCCACAAGGTGTTAATCACATCCACAAGGCGTTATAAACATCCACAAGGTGTTAAAAATATCCACAAGATGTCAACAACATCCACAAGGTGTAATAACATCCACAAGGTGTTAATAACATCCACAAGGTGTTAATAACATCCACAAGGTGGTAATAACATCCACAAGGTATTAACAACATCCACAAGGCGTTAATAACATTCACAAGGCGTTATAAACTTCCACAAGGTGTTAAAAATATCCACAAGTTCTTAATAACATCCACAAGTTGTCAATAACATCCACAAGGTGTTAATAACATCCACAAGGTGTTAATAACATTCACACCCAGGGGTGAGATCCGAGTTGATGCAAAAATCGAGATGTTATTATCACTCAGTGGGCGGAAATAGCCCTATTTCCTACACGAACACCTAGAAAACATACGTAAAAGAAGTCCTCTTTAGCAGTCCGTTATGCTTCAAGTGACAAGGCCCTTACATTTTCTCTAAAACATGGTTTCAAAAATGGTTATTCCATTGCTCGCTACGACGGTTGCTTCTAAGAACCGTCCCGTTAGTAAATCAATAAGTAATATATTCCACTCCAACTACCGTATGAAGTCGTTGGTCTATATATTGACCTGTGAACGAGCTCAACTAATTCACCATATCAACAGCCCGAACATCCACAGACATCGAACACACTTCGAATCAGATTTTCCCCCTTGTTTGGGAATTTGTGAACTTTCTAAAAATCTCTTCCCCTCCAACGGTTTTTCATGATCAACTCCCATTCTTCCACTGAATGGTTCAAATATAACGTTAAAATACATTTTTCGCAATTAACCTACAAAAAAACCTCTTTGTGTTGCCTGGTGTCACTTTTCGCACTAGTGCGACAAAACTTTTTTGTCTACCTCGAGTAACTTTGTAGTACTGTTTGCCTACTTTGTAGTACTGATGGAAATCTTTGAAGGTCTCTGTACACAAAAGTATGCGTGACCCACGGACAGCAAAAACATATTTCGGATCTCCGTGGAGTCAACAACGCCTTGGGCCGTTTACTCCACCTCGTTCCGAAATATTATTTTGCCGTCCTAGGACCACAAAATACTATTAACGCACTAGTGGGAAAAAATAATTTAAATTTCCACAAATTTTCGCAAGTGGAAAAACGTAGGGAAAAACTTGTTTTTTATCGGTATTTGAAACAGTGCGAGAAAGTATTTCCATTTAACTAGTACGAGAAAGTAAATGACGAAATCGCTTCACGAAAAATGTCGATCGATACACATAGTCGTATGATGCTATTTTTTCGCACTCGAAGTGAGGACCATGGCTTCGCCTCGGATCGACATCTGCCATCTCTTGCGATAAAATACCTTCATACGACACTAGCATCGAAAATTACTATTTAAAATAAAAGTTGAATAATTCTCATAGCGTTAAATGTAAAGTTTCAATCAAATTTTGCATAGATCTGTGATATACGAATAATATTTGATGTCGTCAATCATTACTACAGTTTGTGCTGTGCAAACAATCATAAATATCAACGCTATTGATATTAATTTGATATTATAATTTAACTGATAAAAATATTTGTTTTTTTAATTCTCATGAGTGCGAATACACTGCACTGTTCAAATGTATATGCTGAATACGGAAATTGAACTGCCATCAGAGTTCATTTGGTTTAGTTATACATTTTGCGTATTGCTTGAAAATAAAATTTTACATTTCATTCGATGTGTTTTTTTTTCATTCCGTATCGCATATGTCACATGAGTGGTACGTTTTATATACACACCGTAGGTATTCGGTTTATAAAAAGAATTAAAATTTAAAATGTTCAACTCGCGTATGTTACCTACGTATTTATAAATAATGAAAAAAGAATCAACTCGAAAAAAAAGTCATATTAACTTACATGGTGATGCCTTGATGCTCCATAACTCATTCCGTTCATTGGTCCCATTGCATTCATTTGCATTGCGCTCATACTATTCATATTGTTCATGCCATTCATACCAGCCATATTGTTCATGTTGCTCATACCATTCATATACTGTTGGTGGGATGTTTGGTTATGCATCCCCATATTGCTCATCTGAAGGCAAAAATAAATAAATTGTTGAGTGGAATGTTAGAGATATATTTTGTTTTCGGTTTTGAATATTTGATAGCAATTTTTGCATTTAAGAGTCATGGCGGAACTGCAACACTATTTAATTGGAGCAAGTTTATAAATAATTTAAATTTCAACTGAAACTTTTTGACAAAAAAAATTCTAAAGCAGCAGTTTTCGCCTGTCCTATTTATGATATCTCTTCCATTATTTTCCCCAAATACTCTAAACAGATTCAAAAATTACTGTGCTTTAACCACACATTACCAGCGAAAATGGTTCTTTTCATCCCTAGTGTTTAATTTTTGCATCACTTTGTGGCAATGAAAGATATGTTTTCTCATCTACAGTTGCAGTGCATTCTTGAGAAAAGTTAGGAAAGTTTAACGTATTGACAGATAATTTTTTATTTCCATAGTAGACGACATTTAACCGTCGGTAATTCGTTTTTACTTCGAGTACGACTTCAACACTATTGTCGCTTGTGAAAGTTATAAACATATTTGTTTCTTATGAGTAGGTAGGATAGGATAGGATAAAAGTGGGTAGGAACACGTTAGCCGTGGTTCTTTGCATCTAAACCACCAATGGGCCTGTTGTGTGTACCCACAGAATTAAGAGGAAATTCCTTGTTTGACTTCGAAGAGTATTTCTTATAGATTTAGGGTTGACCAAAAAGGAACCGATGAATTTCGTTCTACCCATAATGTAGGCAAGGCAGTAACAAAGAAGGTATTGGGCGGTTGCGTACTTGCATAGAGGTTGCTAACTGGATATAAGCAAAACCAATTGTGCACAAATGCTTGTAGAAGGAGCAGTGCTCAGTTAGGGTCAAAACACATTAGCAATTTGAATTGTGGATCTCAGCAATTCCCATACTAGTTTTCAGTACTAAAATGTTTATTTCCCTACAATGATTTTTCGCTCTATTGTGAAAATAATAAATGCCGAAACGAATTCTGGTATAATAATTGCTTAGATCGACATGTGTTTTGACCTTTACTATGTCCGTGTTTCTCTTTTTTATCTCTATTGGAGAATGAGAGAAGCTCATCGGTGAATTTTTTGTTAATTCGGATACAGTTTTTGGCGTGACTTGCACAATTTAGAGATTCCCATTTGTTACAGAAGGTATTTGCCTTCCAGCGAGTGATTAACCTGAATAGAGTAGAAGCTGATACGGGTACCGTCTGTGAATGCAGAAGACGAGGCAATTTTTGCTAGAGTGTCTGATTGTTCGTTTCCAGTGACACCATTATGACCTAGTACCCAAACTAGTGTTACTTGACGATCAGAGGAGAGCATTTGCATGAGGTCTCTGCATTCTAAGGCTAGCGATAAGGTGGATGTGTTTTCTCCAACAGATTTGATTGCCGACAGACTGTCGTAGCAGATGAACATTAGGATGTCCCGATTGATGAAGGAAAAGACGTTTAAAAAATCCACGGTGTGGCATCGAAAGAACATGATTGAGTGACAAATATTTCCTATAGCAGTATTTTGTAAAGTGCTTCGTAGGACTCCCCGGCTCAATTTTTTACTACATCAAAACCTTGGTTTTTACACATTTTCAGTGACTGAAACTTAAGTGAAATGACTAAAATCTGACTCTAATTGAAGGTTCAGATAAAAATAGTCCGACTTGACTAGATAGCTGACGGACTTGTGGATTTCCAGCGTTATTTATGGTAGTTCTAGTGAAAAGATGCCAATTTTCTCCCTTTTTCTTCGACAAACATTTACAAATGCCTCTAAACACAATACAATTGACTCAAAACAATAGCATTTCATGACCTAGCTTACATTCAATAGCTAATGAACACCAACCTTCCCAATTTGGGTTGAATTTCCTATGTAAAATTACAAAAAAGTCCATTTTTCGACCATTTTTGGTATTGTGATCCCTCAAGAACCCTTTTACAATCATTTTTTTTGCATGGAATCGACCCTCCGGGCGAAATTACGTGAAATGGAGTGTTTTTTAATTAAGTTGATTTTACAATTAGAAAACTTATATTTTGCTCATAGTTTCGTTTCTGTTGATTGACCAGCTGGTGCACTCATACATAGAAACATAGAAAAATTTTTGCTTCTGTTGTATGTTCTTCAACTGGTTTATTGCCGTTGTGTATGAAAAGAACATAAAAGAACAACGGCAATAAACCAGTTGAAGAACATACAACAGAAGTAAAAATTTTTCTATGTTTCTATGTATGAGTGCACCAGCTGGTCAATCAACAGAAACGAAACTATGAGCAAAATATAAATTTTCTAATTTTACGTCGAATTCATTTTTTAGACAAAGCAGAGCCTTTTCTAAGGATTTCGAACTGGGGGGATTTTCGGCATGGGGGCATAGGTGAGCCAATTTTGAGTACAGAAATTGGGTTTTGCTGAAAAGATCGTTTTTTTTTTCTTTTTTTCGCATTGAAATAAATTTAAAAAACACGAAATTGAGTTTATGACAATAGAAGATTGTATTTTAATAAAGAGTCGTTCATAAAAAAAACCGTGGGACTATTCCGAATCGCTGTAGGCGTCGTGTCAGGCATTCAGAAATAAATAGTTATTTATGCAACAAGTTCGAAAAGGAAAAATTTTTGTCAAGAGATGTGAGATCGTGTGACAAAAATTTTCAATTTCGCAGCATGTTTCATACAACATTTTATGTAAAAAGTAATTGGGAGTAATAAAAAAATATATAAAAATCCATTATAAAACTTGTTGTATAATGGATTTTCATATACACTTTTCATCATGCTCAAGTATGCGTTGCATAAAATAAATTTAAAAATCGCCCAATTACTGAATATTAGGAATCATTGTAAAACGCCGCAGACGAAATTTTTTTACTAGAAAATGAGTGGAACATTTTTTGCAAGTTAAAAATGAGTGGGGTGCACTGGGGTGGATTTTTAAAAAGTGGGGTGGGACTGGGGTGGATTTTTCCTCCGAACTTGTATGTTATAAAAGGCCCTGAGACAAAGTGTCAAGATATTAACTTCCTCCTTTCTTCTGCCAAAACAACTGATATCAATTTAGGTGACGCTTGCAGCTTTCGAACGGAACCCAAAAAATTCTTCCGAAATATTTTCACGTTTTATTAAAAAAATGCCTCATAAATGCCGGACCCTCCCAACGTAATAACTTTCAGATTTCACAACCCAAAAATTTAGCTTTGCGCGATGTATGGAGTACGGGTAGCCAAATTTTTGGGGTGTGAAATCTGAAAGCGCAGAAAAATTATTACGTTGAGAGAGTCCGGCATTTGAGACGCATTTTTTCAATCGAATGTGAAAATATTTCAAAAGAATTTTTAGCGTTCGAAAGTTGCAGCTTTAGTAGTAGTTTATCCGGTAAAACGTCACTTAAAAGCAGAGACTTGATATGGCGGCTGGGTTCTCCAGATATATACATTTTTGACGGAGAAGTCATAAAAACCTCGCGATGAAAGAGAGAAAAGATTTTGTATGGATTTTTTCATACGAAATCTTCTCTCTCTCTCTCTCTCTCTCTCTCTCATCTCAAGGTTTTTATGATTTGCACGGCATTACTGTAAGCTACAATTGTTAAATGTCAAATTTAACAATAGAGAAAAAGCTCACTACAGCATACAAATTGACAAATTAATTCCCCCTTTTCATTTTTGTGGGGGAGCTCAACCGTCATATCATGTCTCTGCCTAAAAGGCCTTTTTAACGAATCGGCAGCGAGTGTTCGCTCACACACGAAAAAACATGGCGAAGTTTGACTTCCTTAAGTTATATTTTTTTAGGGATGGTTACAATTTCATACTTTCACTTCGAGTGATCGTTTCGCTTTCTTCACACACAATGGTGTATGAAAATGTAACCGCTGAAGCTCAAACTAATATTATTGTAAAATTTTCATTCTCTTACCTGTGAATTGAATCCCATTTCCATTCCTTGCTGATTTCCTGTTGCGGCGACCATGTTTATACTATTAGAGTTACCATGCGTAAAATTTGTGTTATAGTTGCTATGAACACCACCACTGTTTGCTACTAATGCCTGCTGTTGCGATTGTTGTAACTGACCGCTGTTATTATTGCTACCACTTGAACTGGTAAGACTACTACTATTCGGGTTATATTGAGCGTTGTGTTGATGAGAATTCGTTAGTCCGTTATTTTGATTAGGCCCGATTTGAGTATTTTGATAGTTTATATTTGAATGGTTCTGAAGTTGATGTTGATAATAATTTGAATTGTTAATACTTTGTTGGTGGAATAATTGATTATCACTGGGATGCAGTGGACTTAGATGATGTGACTCCTGGTAGGCCCCTATTGATGGAGATGGTTGACCCCCTAAGGCTGGAGCCCTCGAGGAGCCCCCCTGGGCACTCATTCCGTTAAAACTACTGAAAATAAACAGAAAAAAAAACAATAGAATTATTCACTGGCAAAATGTAAATGAAATCATGTTGTGGATATTTTATGGATTTATTTATACAATTGAAACGAAGCGAATTTTGGGAGAATTTGGTGGGGATGCATTATGCTCATTTTCAATCATATTTGATTTTACGAATAATAAAAAGGCAACCCTTTTCAATTGAATTTATTAAAACATTGATTGAAATTGTAATTGGAAATTTAATGTAATTCCACGATTCAGACGCCAACGTTATTTTTAAAATTAATTTTCCATTTTATTTGATGTAATGATACAACAATTTGCAAATGTATTTAATTCACCCATCAATATTGTCAGGCAGTGGCATCGCACATAACGATATATGCTGCTGAAACCTTTGAACATTTATAATAAATAAAAATATTTATCGAATACTCACTGGAACATTGCAACATTTTTTAAGATAGCCAGTGTATTTTCAATGTTCACTTTATCAACCACAGAGCACTCGCAAGGTGAAGACTCCTTCAATGTGTGGTGAATGAATGAACCGAAATGTTTTTAATTTTCACTGTCTTTATATCTACATATTTTATAATGCTAGAAAAAAAATGATTCAAATTCGTCAAATAATTTGATTTTAGAAAAGAGTGCTACCTATGTCACCGAACAAATAAACTGCATTGTTGAAGGTTGATAGTGAACAGCTGGTAGATTACGAGTTTTAACTGACTTACACAAGTAAGCGAAACACGCTTTTATGATATGTTACTCAGAGTGAAGTTACATTCACTTTCAATGGCGTCTCCGTCATTTTGTAATATACCGTTGATAATATACAATGACACTTCTCTCATTTCTCCATTTGAAATAACATACGAAATGAGAGAAGTCGTAGAAGTCATAGAAATAGAGAAAATGGTGACATTTCAAGGCTGGATTTGCGCTTAAAAAAATATCACTCCGTTTTGGAGCTGCGCAGAAAATTCTTTTCATGCCTGTTACCAGGGGCGAAAAGAAAAATGTAATCCCACGGGGCGAAATCTTTCGCTTTCGCCCCTTGGGCTTACATTTTTCAACCACACGGTAAATAATTTTCGGCCGACTCCCTTGTTACGTAAATAACTATTCTATGCGCTTGCGCATGTGCTTAGAAAAAATTCTTTCTATGCACATGCGCAGTTTCAAAACGGAATGATATTTTCTTAAGTGCAAACCGGGGCCAAATGTCAGGTCATTTTTTACTTAAAGAGGGAATTTCGAGAGAGAAATATTCTCTCATTTGATGACGTCACTAAGTTCACGTGCTTATTTAAAGTTGGATCGATTGCAATATTCCAATATTACGAGGGTGTCACTCACTATAAAAATTTACATCGAATTAATGAAGATTTACAGGACCACAAGCAGTGTGTTATGCTCGGACAAGCAAAGAGCAATTTGAGAGGAGTTAGCATAGGAAAACCCCAAGGCAGCGTACTGGGACCATTATTCTTCTTGATATATACCAATGACATCCACCGACTGCCTACTTCAGGTATGGCCACATTATTTGCCGACAATACTGGCTTGATTTACTCGTCTGGGTCTTACAGTACAAACAATACTCAAATGAACAGGGACATAAATATTGTGGAGGACTGTCTCTGTATCAACAAACTCTCGTTGAATATTAATAAAACTGAGGTTGTCCACTTCAAGAAGCGTGGTGCCTCTGACGGCACAGGGATTACTCTAAATGGTATCGATATTGAAGTGAAGAAAGAATACGAATACCTAGGTATTGTTTTGGATGAAACGTTGAGGTGGAATAAACACATATCGACTATGTGCAGAAAAATAGCGTCAGTATGTGGCATATTGTGTAAGTTGAAATTTATTCTTCCTAGATCTGTGCTGTTCAAAATCTACTTTGCTCTAGCACACTCGCGTCTGTCTTACTTATCTGGGGCATGGGGAACAGCTTCGAAAGAGAATCTGAAGCAACTGCAGGTTCTGCAAAAGAGATGCCTAAAGCACGTGAATCGGCTACCAGCCCGTTTCTCTACAGTCACCTTATTTCGTGATCATTGTAGAGGAGTACTCAACGTCAATAGTATCATTAAATACGACACATGCTCGTTTATCTATGGAGCCCTGAACGAAGTGGCACATAATACTATTAACCTTACTCAATCCAGTCATAAATATAACACCCGGCATAAACTACTTCTTAGGCCGTCTCAGGTTTCGACTGAAGTGGGATTTAAAGCCGTTTCAGTCCATAGATGTCGCCTATTTAATTCGTTACCCAGGGATATTAGGTCAGCAACACGAACCTGGTACTATTAGAAATTAATTTTCGAATCTGTGTAAACCACTCATATGGTGTGACGGGCGCGACATTAGCATATGACACAACGCCAGGGGCGTGACAGTCTTTTGTTTTGATATTTGCTCGACGTGAAGTTAGCTGCAGTTGCAACCGAGACTAACTTCATTGTAACAAAATCAGCTGATTTCATTCATAAATTTACCAAAATCAGTTGACTTGATTAAAAAGTTAAAGAATCAGCTGATTTTTTTGCAACTTCAGCTAACTTCACGTTGAATATTAGTTGCAAAAATTAAAACAAAAGACTGTTAATCACGTGCACAACGCTCAAAAATTAGTTCGAACATATAGCGCTGGCGGCGCAAGAATCGTTGTAGTGTTTCCCGCTTAGATTAAAATCGCAGCAGAGATTATTATAACTTTATTAATTACAGTGCTGTAATCACCGGGTTGTGAAATACATAAAAATGGTAACAACAACACTGCACCGAAAATGGGGAGAAGGAGAAATCTGACCTGACAAACATGTTCATTTCTAAGAAAGTAGTTTTATTTACTTTGCGGGTGTCTTTTTTACTTTTTGCTATTTCTGTACGTGGCATGAACACATTCTGCCGCTTTGTGCGACTATTTGACATTAAAATTGACATTTGCCATTTTGCGGCACAGTGACGTGTTGGATTTTATGTTTTTGACGGAGAAATCTAAGTTGACACTACTGTGCCTGCAGAATGCGCATGTTGAATGACGTATTTTTCATGTGAGATAATTTTCTCAATAAAATACATGTAATTGGACGTTAATGGTTGCGTATTCTATCCAGGTACAGTAGTAACAACTTAGCTTTTCTCTGGTTTTTGAGCAACGACTGACAGGTCCCATGTGCTGATCATGAAAGAAGTATGTAAGAAAAAAGGACTCAATGAAAGAAGGACGTAGCTTATGAAGAGTGATTCCAGCGCAGTGCGAACTGTTCTGTGACAGTTCATTATTGTACAATAAACAAAGAACAACATACCCGAAACTCAACAAGCATCCTACCGAGAGGGTAAATATGAGTGAAATACAAATGAAAAGCCATCGCCATAATAATAATATTTCAAATCAATCTATTACATGTAACATCGACAAAGTCGACTAACTACGTATGTATTTCAATATTTAAATTTAATGCTATAATTCGTACATACTTGTTGTTACATGTAGATCTGAATGCACCCCTAAATATACACATTTATTACCGAATATATTGCCCGGGGTGGTCCAATAAAAGTCTTTAATTGTATTGAGATTAGATTTTCCCTTTAATGCCAAATAGATATTTATTTTGCAAATTTAGGGTATATTAGCGCAACTTGTGTTTGTTTGCATTTTCAGTAGACGAATTGATTTTCTATATTCTTTCACAACGTGGCATATTTACGTAAGTATATTTGTCGCCCTGCGACAGTGTATTCGAAATGAAATCCATTCTTTTGAGTGTTGTTTTAACGAACTGTGCAAGTGACTCATTTGAAAAGAGGGTCTAAGATTTCAAGCTATTCAGTTAATTGAACGTATAAGGACAAGTTCCGAAACCGCGACACACTCTTATCATATGCACCATAATAAAACGAGACAACGTTTTTTTATCCTCTCAACCGGTGATAGGAACATTGGAACGTTTAACAGTTGCTTGAGAGATTAGACTGACCGTTACGTTCAACCATCCTTTGCGCCTCTTACTCCCAAGACATTTTCGAATCATTATTCTATCATTTTCGATTATTCTAAGGAGTGCTGATTTGTGATTTGTAATTTTCGGAATAAGAACTACAAGAGATAAAAAAAGAAAAATATCTCTATCCACGAAAGGTGCAGATCAGGTTCTGATATTGGGAAAGTGTTTATGGAAAGGCGACGATTTTGAAGAAAAATACCAGACATGTCAACCACGCCTCTTTTCTATTGTTCAAACAGTAAACGGAGGCAAAACACGGAATGGCGTTTTTGTTAGTGCAATAGAGAAGTGCGGGCCGCCTGAAACTCGAGGAAAACCCAACCCGACCCGAACCCGATCCGACCCGACCCGAACCCGACCCGACCCGAACCCGACCCGACCCGAACCCGACCCGAACCCGAAACAATTTGACAGGTCGGGTTTTTTGTTTTCGTTTCTTTATCGGGTCGGGTATTCAGTTCAGACTTCTGATATTTAGTTATGCGTATTTGAAGCTTACCTAGGAAAGGGCGGGAAGATGGCTGAATGTGGAGTTTAGCCTGTTGTTTTATTTAGCGTACATGGTATGCCTATGCCAACGAGACTTTTTTCCCTAAAACTGCTAAACGGATAAATAATGCTTTTAACAGAAGAGAATTTTGTCCAGATTCGATTTAAATAGGACGATTGCAACTCGAATGGTTGTTATGCGAAAGAGGTAAAATTTCCTATTAAATTTCGAAAAACAAACTTTTCAGCATTATCTAAATCAAAACTTAATGGAACCCATGGTACCTTGTTCCAATGAATACAACAATATCTAATGCATGTGAGTCATTTATATGCTAACGATGCAACTATACTTTAAGTAACATTTTCAGTTAAGCATTTTCCTCACTTAATCCACACCGTTAGCATATCCCACATCAAACATGATATTGTACATTTTATTGTATATACAACGCAATATAATAATAAAATCTATATGGGAAAGGATGATGACGTTATACCCCAACACTCATCAAGTATGTTCATAAATGCTGCCTTTTCAACTGCTTTTTACTATGTGTATTATATCACATAATATACACCATATTTCCACACAGAGTTTGAGTTTCAGGAGGTTAAATGACGTTCATCGATTGCACAATCCACTTTAAGGGGTGAATATTATTTGTAATATACATGTGTACATATGTCTATCCGTCTTTTCCGATAAAATTACATTTTGGTGTGTAGCGATGTAGTTGTGTGTTGTCGTTTGTAGGTTTATTACACATATAATATGGTGAATAAGTGGTATGAAGTCGCACACTCGTTGATATATGAATTACAAACAAACAGTAATCTTAGATTTAATCATAGAAAATTGATTTAACTGACTGCAACACTATCATAGAAAATTGTACCTACATTGAATGAGTAATTTGTAATACGGCATGAATAGATCGGTGAATTAAATAATAATTTAATTTGAATAGAGGAAACGGTAGGCAAGATAAAGTCTTATTGCGTTCGAAATTGTAGACGAGAAAAGTTCAGTCTTACAAGCTATTACATTTTGTCAACAGTTTTACTGAGAAAAACTGATAGTAAAACGTAGTAGTTTCAAGTACACCTTCACCTATGAATGCCACCTGTTGCCATTGAGCTAGACGATTGGGTCACATTTAACCCTGAATTTTGAACCTTACTATAATACAAATATTGAACTTCTACCCGTTTTGAGAATTTCTATAACAAATTACAACTAGTCTGTCAGGTCAGATTGTGTCGATTCGTTGAAAACTTTGAGAAGCTTTTAGCGAGCTTTGCGTTTCTTTGAGTGTTGCTTATGTGATTTTTCTGTTGCTTGTAAGAAGAGAGAACTTTCAATGTCACACAAGAGAAGGGAGGGGGACAATTCATTTCAAGAAAAGTACATTGTTGCGTGACAGCGGAAAGAGATTCGAAACCATCAAATTTTATTTATGAAACATTTTTTTGTTTCGTGAACAATTTTCGAGAAAATTTTTTAGGTGGAAAATTAGACGTTAAAGGAAGAAGGAGTTTCCTCTTAGCAAAACTTAATGATGTTATTAAAAAAAATCGCCCACTACAAAACGGTGTATAACAGAAACTGTCCCCAGTTCATTGTTCAAATGTAAGCATCCGAATAGACGCTAACATTACGCTTTCATAACAGGCGTAAAAAAAGAAATATATTGAACTGTCAAACGATTGTGTGTTGACGAAGCTTATACGAATGCTACAGAGACATGATATGACGGCTGGGTTCTTCACATACGTCTGTTGTTTTGATCTTTACAAGTTATATTCAACGTGAAGTTAGCTGCATTTGCGACCGAAGCTCCATCATTGCAAACAAAATGGGCTGATACAAAGAAGAAAGAAGAATAAATTTATCAAAATCAGCTGAATGCATTGGAAAATCAGCTGACTTTCTATCAATGAAGTTAGCCTCGCTTGCAATTGCAGCTAACTTCACGTTGAATATTACTTACTTACTTAGCAGCCGTACTAACCCAAGCGGGTTTTGGCTGACTCCTCAACTAGTCTCCACCCTATTCTGTCCAGAGCCGAACTTCTCCACTCTCTGATTTTCAATTTTCGTGAATCTTCTTCCACGACGTCCAACCATCCCTTCCGGGGTCTATCTTTCGCTGTGCTGTTGTCGAATCTCTTTTGCAGAGCTTTTTTGGGCATTCGTTCTTCGTCCATGCACGCAACGTGCCTGCCCATCGAAGCCTGTCTGATTTGATTGTATCTTCCCCAAAAAGCTCAATTAGTTCTCTGTTTGTCCTGATCCTCCACCGTTAATTGGTCCTAATAACGATCTCAACACTTTGTACTCGAAGCAGTGTAGCGTTTCTTCCTACTTTTGTGTTAAAGAAACAGTGTCAGTGTCACGGGTGTATGAGACAATGGGGCGGATGAGGGTTTTGTAGAGGCGCATTTTCGTGTTTCTGCTCAGCAAGGGGCTCCTGAACCAGTGCTTAAGGGTGTAAATAAACCCTTGGTTAAGTCTCGTTTTGATTTCTTCTTCTATATCATTTCCAACGTTCAGAATGGAGCCTAAATATTTGAATGACTGTACTACTTGAAAATTGTACTCGTCGATTTTGATTTTTTGGCCGATCCTTGACCCGTGTCTTCTGTCTAAAATGAGACATTTTTTCTTGCCTACGTTCACATTTAGTCCAATTTTCCTTGGTGCATTATCCATTTCGACAAACATTTCCTTGATTCCAATCGTTTCTCTTACTGTTAAATCCACATCGTCCGCGAAGGCCAGTATTTGTTTCGATGTACTAAATATTGTAGCGTTCCAATTCATTGACATTGCTCTTATGACCTCCTCTAACGCCAGATTGAATAGAATTGACGTAGTCCCGTGTTGATGTCGAATGGATATGAATATTACTTGCAAAGATCGACTGTCATGTCCCTGCTACAAATCCAGAGGTACGATATGGCGGCTAGGTTCCTCACATAGACTATAAATCCTATAAATCAGGCGGCTGACAGTCCTTTGTTCTGAACCGTGCAAATGCTATTCAGAGTGAAGTTAGCTGCAGTTGGGATCGTAGCTAACTTCATTACAAACAAATCAGCTGATCTCATTCACAAATTTACCAAAATCAGCTGACTTCATTGATAAATTCAAAAAATCAGCTGATTTGTTTGTAATGAAGTTAGCTACGATCGCAACTGCAGCTAATTTCACTCTGAATAGCATTTGCACGTTTCAGAACAAAGGACTGTCAGCCCCTGCTATAAATTAATCTGATGGAACAAACTTGAGAAATATTTCTTTGCATTTTATATGGTGACGAAATGTCAAATGATGATGACATTTGCTCACATTTTTATTCTATCTGGGGAACCCAGCCGCCATATCAAATCTCTGGTTATTTGAATCATCAAACATTAACAGAAACTTTGATACAATCAGAGAAATGGTTTAGGTAAATCACATTGAAACGAAAGCGACCTTGCCGATTATATTTTTCACTCACTGTGCGGATTTATTTGATCCGCCGTACCAATAAATGTTTGTATTATCTACAAAGGTTCATTGTATCAATGTGGACAGTTGATTCCAAATTACTAATTATTTTGGTTGATTTTATTTTCAATGGCGATGTTATTTTCAGACGCATGTCAGTGTGTTAGCAGCTTCAATAACAAAATAACATTGCAACACAATACCTTCCGTTTTAATTAAAGCCATAATCGTCAATCTAGTAACATAAATCTAACAAATTATCTCATCGAAAACCCATAAACCACCAGTGTATGACAATAATGGAATTTAATTCCAACATCTTGACCACTGAAACATTAAGCCAATGGGATCCGCACGAAGAAGAAGACGAAAGAAAGTAAAAAAAAAAAATCTGAGAAGCTTTTACAACTTAAAAGTAAAATTAAAATATTCTACAAAGAAAAATAAAAAACGCCAAAAGAAATCCTTTTATTTAGCCATCGCAATCTCCCTTCTTGAAGCTAGCAAAACATTGACTACTCAAAAATCCAACAATTTTCTACTGTCGTCGTCTATACATACGTTCATACAAACGTACTTATACATTTTGTCGACTGGAGTTGATGGTGTGGCTACGCTTTTGAATGGAGTAAGTGTGGGGTGGTTTTTAGGTTATACTTATGTACATGTTGAAAACGTATGTATACAACGTGGCGGTAGTGGTATATTAGAGAATGAGTTGGTTTGGCGCTAGAAGGATATGGGTTTGAAAATGGATAAGGAGACAAGGGTGTGATTTTCAATTGCAAATATAGAAAAGGGAAAGAACCAACACACAAGAAAGGAAATCGGGAAGGTCAGAGCAGAGGATAAATATAGTATTTTGTGTATTATATGGTTGTATAAGAAGAAATATTTGAACAGATATATAGTCGAACCGAACAAAGTTATACGTATTATGGACTTGGGAGATTTGTGGGTGGTTAATGCGGTGGCAAGTGGTATACGAATTATGTGTATAGACGAAATATAGTTATTTATATTGAATATATCTTTTTCTGGGTTGAGGGATCGGAGAATGGGATGAAATGGTGATGACAAAAAGATGTTGAATTGTAACTCTACCGTCACGATGATTCAGGATTTATACAATAAAACGAAAAATAGAATATTCCATGCTTCTGATGCCTTTGTATAACATTCTGGAGGAATATATTCAAAATAAAATACAAGAAAGTATAATATTGTGTGTTATGTATACTTCATACTTTCTCAACAGATTTTCCAATGAACATTTTCGCATTCACGTTGAAAATGGTTTTGTGTTTTTATTTAAAGCGATGTCCTTTGTTCGAAATTAGTATACTCGAGCTTTTAAAGAGATTTTTCTTATGTATTTACTTTAGGTTTTTCATCGGAAAAGAAATAAAAAAGGAAGAAAAAAAAGGTCACGAAGTTATTTAAGTTGCGGGTGGCATAGCGTTCTTACTGTAACATAATGGAATATGATATTAGGTGTAGAGTGTAGATACGTATTCCTATTTTCGGTGATGTTTAGGGAGTTGAATGCCAGAAATATATATGTCAAAAGGTGAATTATCAAATTATACACGAACTTATCACTGAATCTCTCCTACGCGTATTCCTCATAACAAAAAAAAGCCAAGTATATACTCCAGACGGTTGTTCGCTGTGGAAAATATGACGACGAATACACTTTTCAAGATGACATTGTTTTTAAAATTTGTTTAGGATTCATTGTTATCTCATTGAAACAAATACCGAACGACATCGTGCTCCCCATTTTCGTTTCCTTCAAGAAATCATTTTTTATATTTTGAAACTTGAGGAAAAAAAATGGTTGAGAAAATATAAAAATTTGCATATTTCTGATATGTGATATCAACAGTGTTTTATCTGAATGTGAAGGCGTCATAATATATACTTTTTTTCATCCCTACAATATACAGTTTCCTTGAACGTTTTCGTACATGAACATTACGCGTAGTGGATATACCACGTTTTCCATATTATGCGAGTATACAATCGTGCAATACATAACATTCAACGGAAGAAATAAAAAAGATATCATTTGAATAAGTAATTTTTTGAATACTCTGTTCGCTTTTATATTTTACAAATAAGATTCTCGCGTATACATACGTAGAGGCAATATATTCCAGCACAATCTACAAATTTCCACAAATATGGAACAACCCAAATAAATCAAGAAAACCCCATTTGTCAATCTTTCTTCCTTTCCATCTCATGCAATTTTCTCATTCTCCGATATATCTGTAGTTCGGTCTTCGTAATACATTCCCTTCATCAGTAAAAGATTCCACCCGCTTCTCTGATTTATTTTTTTTTCCTATGAGCCTGGGTTTTCTGTGCCTTCGTGGAACGTAAGAATCAAACAAAGTTATTTAGCATTTTTCAAGGCTACGAATATATCCAATCGATTGGTGTTGTAGGTATTTATTCTATTCAAAATAAACAAGTCAATTTATCCAAATTCTGGAAATTCCAAAAAAATTGGAGAAATATTTCCGATAAAAGCTCACAACAAGAAAATTCCCAAAAGAAGAGAATTCTTATTTACTTATGCGATACATGTGCAACGGTCCGTAGTTAGATCAGTGTTATGCTTGGCAGATTCGAACAAATCAACCAATAAATATAAATTCGTAAATGCCTAAGTCGGGTTGGCTATTTGTCTGCAAATAATCTTGTTGCTCAATTGATCGCTATACACTGGCACTTGTCCAATGACTATAGACTGGGTCTACGTAACAATGAGATGAAGCAAAAATGAAAATATGTAATTTGTGTGCATGCACATCACACCAACACATACACAATCCACTCTAGTCTGAGAATACGTACTCGATGTATGTATCTTTTATTTACCAACACTACTAAACATTTCGTATTTCTTGTTTGCTTCAATTTCTGTCAGTTTTGTCAGTTAAAGACTGTTAGCCGTTCATTAGATTTGATGGACTTTGCAAAGTAACAGCGAATCATTTCTCTGCAAACGGCGCAACGGAACGATGGAAACGGTCAAATAACTCAGCGCGGCAAACATAGACGCACGTTACAAACGATCCCACACAAATCAATAAGCAAATAAAATCAGATGTTCAAAAATCAAATACTGTGTTGTCAATGGGAACGGGTGGGTCAGATTTATTCATGTCCAACGGGTTCGAGTGTCGCCAGTTCAGTGACTGTTCTCTCTTGCTGCTGCTCTATGTTTGCCGCGCTGAGATATTTGACCGTTTCCATCGTTCCGTTGCATAGTTTTCATAGAAATGATTCGCCGTTACGTCAGAGACGTAACAGGTATGTTGGTTAAAACAGGCCTCTTTTCGTTGCAAATCTACTCCATGAAAATGTTCTACCCGATGATGAAATGAGAAGTTCATGCAGTACACTGGTCCTTTGTCTAGTGCATGAACTCCTTATGTCATCGTCGTGTAGAACATTTTCATTGCAGCAAACAGAAATCTGCATTTCAAGCTGGGGAGCTAGGTGCCAAAAACGTTTCTATAATAATTTTGGAGTGAGGAACAGGGGCGAGACAGTCTTTTGTTTTGATCTTTGCAAGTAATACTCAACGTGAAGTTAGCTGCAGTTGCGACCGAGGGGTACTTCATTGCTAGAAAGTCAGCTGATTTTAGAACTTTTCAATGAATTCAGGTGATTTTGGCAAATTTATGAATGAAATCAGCTGATTTTGTTTGCAATGAAGTTAGCTTCGGTTGCAACTGCAGCTTACTTCACGTTGAATATTACTTGCAAAGATCAAAGCAAAAGACTGTCAGGCCCAGAGCCCATTATTTGGGAACAAATTCCCAAAAATCACTAAACTTTCCCAAAAATTCCCAAAATTTCCCAAGAATTCCCAAAGTTTAATATACTAAACGTCATATAAATGTAGATGGCAGCAGCAGCATGGTGCCAAATTGATATTTATACGACGTATAGAACATTCCTTACTGCGGTTAACTACTCATACTGCGTAACCTGGTGCACAGTCGGAAGCAAATGCACATTAATGTATTCGTTTCCCCATCCAACACTGTCGAAGGAACTTTTTTAGCACCAGACGGTCACTACCTTAATATATGATTAGTTGTACCCCCTTAATGATTTCAAGTAAATTAGCAACCACACCGCTTTTCCATTTTACACAGAGAAATGTCTTTGATCAGTGTATAGTTCACGGCACACTATTTTAAGTAAATGTTCTTTCATCCTCCGCTCTAAAGCTTCGTATAAAATTGTCCAGTCATTCTTCGAAGGCATCCCACTCTCCCCTAAACATCATTTTTACTGTACTTCAAATTGGATTTTCTACACAAAATAAGCATTTTCTGAAAGCACTGGTACCAACTGACTAAAAATGACACTTCCAATCAACAATTCCTGTTTGCTCATTTTCTCATGGAAATGTGGGCCCTTACAAATGCAGTAGTAGAAGAATAAGCCCTCTCAATCACAGAACTTAGAGTGAAGTAGTTGCTCTTGACTCATTTAATTAAGAACAAAAATGAAGATGCAACAAAACATGAAGAATTGTTTTATGCTCCAAATAGAACAATTTATTTTTAAAGACAAAGGCTTAAAAGTTGTGGAAAATGTTTTGTTTGTTCCGTGATAACTATAAGATTTTATTTACTTATGTGGGAGCGTACAGCGGTGAACGTAGATCAAAATTATGCCGATGTTTTTTTTTTTGTGGGAAAAGGAACTATTTTCTGTGCTTTTACATTTGAAGGCGTAAATCCCCCTCTCTCTTGTGCGAAATAATAAAGGAAAACATATTTTCCATCGCTAGAAAAAAACACGAATTTTCGCAAAGCGAAGAGAAAGTTCATTGTGGATAAGGCTTTATCAGGTCAAAATTCCATACAAAATTTTCAGATCGACCTAACTGACCTGAAATTTTTTTTCTGTTCAAATCGTTTTCTTTTTCAAGGATTTGAAGAAATGATGGCCGTCAAAAATACCGAAAATTAAAATCCTGACTGCACAAATCCCGAATGCAAAAATCCCGAAAATCCAAAATCCAGAGTAACAAAAATTCCGAAAATCAATAATCCCGAATGTACAAAAATCCCGAATAACAAAAATCCAGAAAATCTGCAAATCAACAATAAGCAAAACTTGAGCTGCGTCTCAGCGAAGGTGGAAAAAAGAAAAAAAAAAGGCGGCAGCCCCCGTTGTGAAGGGTCAAGGGGGGTATAGCCCCCCTTGTGTGGTCTGAGGGGCAGAGCCCCTAGTGGGGTTTGGGGCAGTGCCCTATGCACGTTAGGCCGCCTGCAAGGCGTAAAAAAAGACAGCCGCAGGCGTAAAAAAAAAGCCCGCCGCAGGCGAGGTGGTGAGGGGGCAGAGCCCCCCAAATTTAAATTCACTCTAATTAATCAGGATTTTTAATATTTCACAATTTTCGTTATCATTCGGAATTATGGTTATTCGGGATTATTGCTGTTCGGGAATTTTGTTATTCGGGATTTTGGATTTTCCGGATTTGTGCATTCGGGATTTTAATTTTCGAGATTTTTGACGGGAGCCTGAAGAAATATATCGAAAAGATGTAATTTTAATTTTTGATCTGAAATTGACCTGTTGTGGGGATGCAATTTCGTCAAGGAACGGGTTAGCTCAGTGGTAACGTACTGGCTTTCCATCAATTCTGTATAGGTTTTTTCTTCAACTTGTAGCATATAGTATCGTTCCTTAGTATACCCAAGCTTACAAATGTGGGTAGTTGTGGTGTTTGGTGTCCATAACGAACCATAGAAGAATGACATACATGGCGTCACCTATGTGCGATGAATTCTGTGTATGAATATTGTGTATTATTCGGATATTTAAAATTCGCACTTTCGCCCCACGGCATTTAAAAAACTATCCTTTGGAAATTGGATGGACGCTCTAAACACTGCGAAGCGAAATGGGAGTCACAGGGGTGGAGTTGGGTCATGGGTTTATTTGGCAAAAGTGAATGATTTCCTATAATGTAAAACCTTATATGTTCAGTTTTGCAAATTTATTCGTAACAGATATCTAAGTAAAGGACCTAATTGGACCTAATATAATAACCCATTACAAACGACGTGGTGTTAAACGCATGAGCTCAGTTTTCCAGAAAATCGAACTTGATTTTGATATTGTTACAGATATCTGAGCCTACCTTAAGGCGTAGATATAATTAACACCAGATAAAAAATCCTATATGTAGCTACAACATATAGGCGTAGTTCGGAATTCACGTTAAGCATGTGGTCCACTCACCAACCCGCAGTGGCCAGCGTGATGTTTCAATGGCTAAATACCCCCTATGGGGAAGCTTGTATCCAGCAGTGGATAAAATAAAAAGGCTTATAAAGAAGATGAAGAATTTCGTCAAGATGTGGGTACCCCAAATATATTTATAAACGTCATCTAAGCTATTTTCTCTCTTCAGCTCTTGTTTCGAAAATAACTATTGTAACATTTTAGCAGAAGAGCAAAATGTGTAACAAATATTTCTAATCTCACTTAAGGAAAAGTTTGCTTTTCCCTTTCATTTTTAACTAATTTCAATATTTTATCCCATCCGAATTAAGGATCATTACAAAACCATGGAAAAATCCTCTCATTTATTCAAATTAAAAGTAAAAAAAATCAAATTTACCAAAGAAAAAGGAAAAGATAAATAAAATTTTTTACCTCACACTTGAAATCTGATCATCACAGCAGATCCTTCGTCAATTTTCTACAATTTTCTTCTTCAACATCGATGTAATAAAAGAAAATCCTTCGTTTTGTCCACCACCTCTCGCGCATCATAAAATATAAATATTTTTTTTTTTTGAGAAAAATAAATGAAACAACATGAACATCATGCCACCATCCCTTTCAATTGGAATAAAAATATTTTTTTCTCATATTATACAGTATAAAGTCATCCCTCCTGATACCTAAAGTGAACCGAAGAATTTTTATGTACGTATCTATTTTTTTGCCTCTCATGGCTTATACCGTTATAAGCGTTTGTATTTGGTATTTTGTATTCAATTCAGAGTACAACCATTATTATTCCGTATAAAATTGTATAGTACGAACTCATGTATACTCTCCGCTATATGGCACAGCGGAATATATATTTTAGGGTAAATATTGTCCGATAGCTAAGTTTCCAGCTTCTGTGTTCTCTTTATATGCGGTTCTCCTTTTTATAACTTTTTTGTGTGATTTTTTCCCGTCGTTGTTTCCTTTTTTTGTATATTCACTATATTCATATACATACTCCGTGTAGACGAGACTCCTATAAATAATACCTTACTGTTGTATGAGAAACCTCTCCAGCAATTTTTTTTTCTTGGTATGGTATGGTGTGGAACACAAATGGTTTTATATTTATGCGAAATCATCCCCTAAATATTGTTATTTCAGTGAAAAAAAAAAATCTTTTAAAAAGAAAACTTGCAAATATGCTACGATGTATAAAACGAAATCGTACAGATGACATTTTTGTGGGCTTATTAACAATGTGATTGATTTGATGATTTATATGTCGTTGTGTTTTTTTTTTTGGCTATTTTCAGATTAAATCGTTGGTTAAGGGGCTAGTTGACATGATTTTGGCATGGAATGGCATTCTTCTTTCACCATTCCATTACGATATTCTGGCTGATAATTTCGGATAATACACTCCCGTTGCGGTGCTAGACAAAATGAGAACATCAAATCGATGAAAATCTTTTATTTAAAAGATCAACTCGGTTTGTAGAGACATGTCTGTGATGTGAGAAGTGGTATGAAAGAGAGACCTGCGCGATTGTCGAATCGTGTGTACTATGTTTGTCTGCTCTTTGTATACCTGCTAATGGAATCCAAAGGTCTTAGGCTACAATATGTAGGTTAAATGTTGAACATTTTGTGATATAACAGCTTTGTTGCTGTGAAGATGCTCCTAATTATTTGATTCAATCGGTAGTAAACTTTTTAAAAGCATGGGAGGATAGGGTGATTGTTGAATACACCCACGAGCTGTAACAGTGCGAATACGTCATTGACTATCAGCAAAATATTTTTAGACTTCGTATAATTATTGACGTAAAAGCGCACCATGGGAAGGAAAATATTTCAAACGGAAAATGAAAGGCAAGAAAATTTATAAAGAAATAATGCTCTTAAGACTCTGAAATGTTGCCATGACTATCAGCAAAGGGGACGTAGAAGGCAGTTGGAGGAGGATAAGGAGCAGCATATCGTAATCCAAAACTTTGGCAAAGCTTTTAGTCATTTTTTAGGATTGACGAATCTCAATAAAATTCAAATCTGACACTTTTGGGTGCAAGCTCCGGACGAACTTCTTCTTCGTCCGTATTGCTCATATACATGCGTATTTCTGCATTGGGGTCTTTGCAAAAAGACTCCGCAAAAAAGTTTTCAGTCTACTATGACTGTAAGACTAAGGAGCGATTCTTCAATGGATCAATTTATGGTTAGGCAATGTCAAATCACAATAAGTTGCATGACTCTGATCCACCTCTTTCAACGTGATTAAACTGCATAAATTCCTCCGATCCTGCTTCTACATGCTAGATTGCTAGAACATAGTCTGAATTTAAAAAACTTTTGGAATTTAGGGATTGTTCGCAGAATATCTGATCTTGGGTTCGACCGTGTTGGAAATGGATTTTGAATATTAAAAGGTTCCTTACGTCTACAAAACGTAACCAGTTCTAACGAGGGACAGATAATCGTGTATTTTGAGTGCAAAAAGATATTCTTAAAGCAAATCCTCAAAAGATTTTTTTTAGTTTCTAATGATTTTCTATCGTTTCTTCGATTTTTTCTTTATTTTTTCTTTATCAATTTTTGAGGAATTTCTAGCACTTTTACACGATTTTTAGCGATTGATTTTCAAGGATTTAATTTGATTTTCAAGGATTTCCTTTGATTTTCAAGGATTTTCTTAACACTTTTCTACGTTTATCTGCTCCTCGAGTTCTAAGGAACACAATGAATTGTCAGAGATTAGATGTTGACACTTTTGTTCCCAAGGACCACGTAAAAAACTCTTACGTTACGTTATATCTATATAGCAACAATAATTGATTATTAAAAGCTTATACTGGTTTTCACCAACAAAATGTTGACTACTCAATAAACAAAAACATCGCAAAACAAAATTCGTTTCACCAAAAATAAATATTATATTTTCTCTGACTTATCCCCAACTACCCTCAACTTAATTGATTCACCCAGTCGCAGTCAGTCAGTAAATATATACATATCTAATTCGAATACCTACATCACATTCCCACTCAACCATGAATAAAGTTTGAATTCTGTCATTGTTGCGTCATCGGTTAGTACTTTTTTTCCCTTTCATCCATTTCTTCTCCCACGATATTATGGGCATGACGATGGGTGAGGAAGAGTCAATATGGGTTGATGGAAAAACGCAAAGAAAAGATTTTCTCTTGCTCTGTATATCTATATTTTTACATGAAAATTCGCCTCGTCTAAGTACGGTTGTGTTATACATGTGAACATTCATGCATTATTGATACGTACACAGCCACAGCATAAAATGTATAACACTGTTATAAGCATTGAGAGTTATATTATGGTCGAGGGGGAAATTGCTGCGGAATCGTTTGATATAAAATTGATAATTTGGAAATGAATGGAAATCGGAGAATTAATTTTGATAGAAGAATAAAAAAACAGAATGAATACTTAATTAGGTAAAGCCAAACAGGCTCAGAGATGGCATGCAATGGCAGTAGGCTCAGGAATCCTGGGATTTTTCAGGCTTCTAACCACCATTTCTATTTCTAAAGATATGTAGATATCGACATCGGACTGCAAGGTGAGCGTCACAGTTCACATTATCTACAGATTCATTTATCATCGAGTTGCACGCCATTAGTACGTCAACGGTTTATGTCGAAGAAAATTGAGTTTGACAGCTAATGCATCGTGTCAAGAAAATCCCTATGCCCACCTGTACAATTTATGGAAATGGACACTACTTTCGGTAGTGACATACCCATCGAATATGGTAGCTTTTTCTTCGCTTACGTTTTTTTTTCGGTGTCCACAAACTTTGGTATGATGGCTATGCTGCTTGATATGTTGATGCTATACAACAATGTGAAATATTGTGAAATGGCATAGATGGTAGATGATTTAGTTAAAGAGGGTAACCGTCACTTTGATCAATTCTTTTACCAAATAGTGCGCACATATTTATATTGTTATGATTAACTATTGCTTATGGTGTTTTTTTTGTTGTTGTGTTATGTATACGAAATCCGGGGTTCAATTATTCAACTAAAAAGGATGTGAGGGTCTAGGGGGTGGTCGATTTATTTATTATGTATACGTGATGTATAGCATTACATTCAACGGTATAGTGTACGTACATGTGTTAAGAGTGATATGTTTGTTCGGCATTGTTTCAGGTTTTATGCGTTCCGTGTATATTGTATATGTGTTTGTGTGTAGTCTTTATGGAGTGTTTGGCTTAAATTATTTTGGTTGAAAGATTCTTTGACGTGATAGAAGGAACGAAAATATTTTTGATTATCGTAATTGTTTGGGTGTTGGCGGGGTGGTTGATTAAATGATAATGCTGGTGTACCAATAAAAAGATTAATTGATGTGAGAATTTGTTTGTTAATAAATTCACATGAGGGCGTTACATATTAATTCAAGTATAAATTTCACAATTCAAATAAACGTCGGCAATGATAGTAGAGCCCACTTATATACCTCTAAAAAATGATAATATGAAAACCTTGGTTTGTAATTTCTGTAATTCCAATTGATTATATGACCATATTTTGGAGTTGTAAGGTCTTTACGATCGGAAAAACTTTGACGGAGGGCAAATAATATTTATTGAACTCTCTGTTAGTACAAAAATAAATTTCTTTATAAGTGAAGGAGAGTCTCACCTTTTCATAAATGAGTGATTTCCTAATCTGAAGATTTATCAATTAATGAGTGATTGTTGAAAGTCAGCGAAGCTCACAAAAGTTCAGGTCTTAAGTAAGGATTGGTTAGTCAATTTTTAAGTTAAAGAAGAAGGTTAAAAGCAAGGATCGGAGTGGTTTTGTCTAGCATTTTTCACGAAAGCATTGTCTAATGTAAAATGTTTCTTTACTTAGAAAATCAAAGGCATGTAAAATTCTGGTCGTCACTATGAAGGTGAATACAACACTGCCGTGTTAAGCGTGAATGCCGTATCGAAATCCTGAGCTTTACGAGCTTCTTTTGTTTATGCATACAAATTGAAAGCTCATCGATTGTGCGATACGGCAGAACAAGTGTACTTCAGAACGATAATTTTCAAAATGACAATTTTGATGTAAATTTTTTGAAAATTTGATGTACATTGGATGCATATAATAATAATAATCCGCCGTTACAACCCATCCGGGTCAGAGGCTACATCATTTTATTTACTAGTTCCGCAGTTTTTGGTGAGCTTTTGCTCACATGGATTCTCTTAGAGATCCTTTCGTTACCAACGTTTTTACTATGTCAATTGTAAATTGCATACAAAACTTAGTGCCATCTATGATGTAGTAGGGCGGAAACTAGTAGGGCTTAGTATGTCGATTCGCCCCTTCAATGTTTTTTACCGGCAGACATTTTTTGGACCACATGCTTAACGTGAATTCCGAACCAAGCCTAACGGTAGCTAGCATTTTGATATGATGATTTCTTCTGGTGATAATTATATCTAACTATAGATTGGTCTAATAGATGGTGCTAATTATCCAAAGTCAGACTCAGAAAATTTGACACAGAATTCATCGAATATGGGTAACGTCATATTTGTCATTCTTCTATGTATGAATCGTTGCGAAACCAAATTCACAAGTACCCAAATGATAAACCCTGGGTGTGCCTAGAAACGTTACTTTCATGCTATACATTGAAGAAAAATCCTATACAGAATTTGTCCCCACCAGGATTGAACCCGAATATTCTTGGTTGAAAGCCAGTACGTTACCACTGAGCTAACCCGTTCGATGCATATTTGATGTATTTTTGATGTATGAGTATTGTAACTGTTGTATAGTGATATGTTGTTGTTGTTTTGGTGTCGTATATTTGATGTGTTCATGATGCATGAATTGCATATGCGATTCCACTACATCCACATCACTTGTACAACACTAATACATCACGACTCCAACAACAGTACATCACCAGTACATCTGTACATGATACATTTGAAGTATATTATTTGATGTATTATTGATGTATGAATGTCTAAATTTGACGTATTTTTGATGTATGAGTGTTGTAAATGATGCATTAGTGTTGCTGTTGTTTTTGTCTACTTAGTCCGTTAGTGATGATGTAGTAATGTAATGTAGTAATGATGTGCAAATCGTGTGAGTACAATTTTCAAAAAATCACTACGAATCTCTTAAGGAGCCAGTAAAGTGAAGCAGCGCCTATTTTTGAGAAAATTTGGGAAAATTTGAGAAATTTTAAGAAAATTTGAGAAAATTTTCTCAAGTTTTCTCAAATTTTCTCAAGTTTACTCAAAATTTCTAAAAATTTTTCTGAAAATTGATAAAAATTTTGAAGCATTATTGATGGTTTTTACGCGAAAAATTGTTCAAACGACCTATTTTAGGTGTTTTCGGGCATCCTAGAATTATTAACATAAGTACTAAGGGCTGAATTTTCAGCCATCCATTCATGCTTGGTTTCTTGTGGTTTTTTTCATCTGCACCACCTCTAATATGGTTCAGAACACACTTTACGTCGATTCTTATTAATTCTACACTAATTTTAACTTGTTTGAACGTATTTTTCATTAAAATAAAATTCGAAAAATTTTGAGAAAATTTGAAAAAAATCTTCCTGAAGTGAAGTGTAAAATTTAAAAGGATAGCTGCTAAAAAAATTAAATAAAATAATGCTAATAAAATAGTAAAACGTGAAAATTGGTTTGATTTTCAGATTCCAAAAAATAAATACGTTCATCGAATAGTTTCAGATAATTGTTTAGAGAACTCCTTAAAAGCCTAAAGGGGACTGAAAAAATGTACCCCATTATTAGGGATCCACAACCTTATACGTCAAAAATATATCAGAAATACATCGAATATGCATCGAATGTACATCAAATATACATCATGTTATGCAACGCAAAAAAGGTCAATTGTGACCAATTTTTGTTAGAACCGTAATGCTGGCCTTATATTACCCCCCCCCCCTCCTCTAGCACAATGGAAATTGTTTAGAAATATTGTCATCCAAAAATAGCGGAAAAAGACACTATATGACAATAAGTAGACATTCTATTTTCAGCGACAAAGTAGCACCCTAATTGGCTATTATCGAATTTTGTTGACTTTCCATTCAAAAAAACAGAATAAAACTCAACATACCTTGAGTGAAAGAAGATAGGTTTCAGCAGTGCCGACTTGTTTACCGTCCATGGGAGGCAAGAAAAATTTTTTAATTTGATATGTATTTGGCAAACACATTATAAGTTATAAGAAAATTTTTGAAGTAATAGATTCCGAATGAAGCCGCGGTGTTTGCCGTTTATGCGACAGAAGTAAGTGTGCACGCGAGCGAAAATTTTTCTATTTTTGTTATTTAATGGAACCCACAGCAATTATAGATTTCACAAGAAATATTCTAAAGTCCTAAGATACCCTATAATTTGAATCTCTCAATTTGTGAAACGAGTTTTTTTTTAATTATTGGAAACTTTCGAAAAACGAGTCTGTTCTGGCCATCAGGGTGCAATTCTGAGACATTCTCATGAAAAATTCAGGCGCCACTGCTCTAGCACTACGTAATTTATGAACGACCCCTAAGTCTCCAATTTTGTTTTCATTCCTTCCAATTTTTTTGATGGTCAAACAAGTTTTGTCCCTTTACACCTGGCTTTACAATACATACAGACTAGAGCCGTGCGCCGGCGTTTCGTCGGCTGGGGCTTCAAACCTTTGGACTACATACTACACTTGTCCAATGTTCAGCAAAAATGTAGAGGAGAGTTGTACTTTAGCGGCTCTCAAAGAGAATTTTTCTCGTAAATGTCACTGGAATAAATTATTTGAGTTGCGCCGACTTAAAATCGATTGTTAGCCGAATGCGGCCGAATGTTCGATTTTCAATCGCCGTAACTCAAATAATTTGTTCCAGTGACATTTACAAGCAAAATTGTTTTTGAGAGCCGATTAGATACAACTCTCCTCTACATTTTTGCTGAAAATTGAACAAATGTAGGATGTAGTCCTAACGCTACAAACTGTTTTGAAGACAGACCCAGCTGACGAAACGTCGGCACACGGCTCTAATACAGACGGCCTTGCATACGTGCGGCTCTGTCTAAACTCCGTAGCGCGGGCTTCGTTATTTTGCTATTCATTTTACGGCCTGCGGCGCAGCATAGTGAAGCTCCACGTGGAAAAAACTTAAGTCGGGAGTCATTCGATTCGCAAATTTTTAGTTTAAGTTGAAGTCTTTCTCTCAGAGTCTGCCTGAGGATATTTTTTTCAGTGTATCAAAGTATTGAACAAATTTTACGGAATTTGAGTTCCCAAAAATTTTCGAAATTCTCCAGATGTTTCTGTGATTTCGCAACATTAAAAAAAATCTTTCCATTTTTACGTGTGAAGCCCTACATATTGTTTACAGAGAATTTCCAGAAATGTTTTCCTTTGACCTCTTCTACATCCTTCAACTTGTATCTTATTCTCCAAAAGCCTTACAGTTTGTTGAAAAAGCAACGAAAAAATGGAAAGATGTGCTATTAACTGACAGATTAATGTTTGCCACTCGCTTCCTACAGGGTTATGAAGGAAGAAGCGAATGACAGGGCGTTGAAAGAGACAACTCGGAGTGGATAAGCTGATCACTTATAAGCTGTAGATTACGCTTCTGTCGGGGAATATCGTTACGTGTGAGTGCATCTTACGTTCGATCGCTTGTGACTTCCAAGCAGTTCAAACGTAATTTGAAAAAATAGTAAATGGAATGTTTGCTCGTGTGAGTAATGTCTTATGCTATACATCGGTAAACCCAGTTGATTTGTTTTAATTAAATGCATATCTGACATCGATTCGTTCACTTGGTCTTAATCCATTTTTCTACGTTGTGAAACAATGATTAAAGTATAAATTATGCTCTGTCTGAATTTGAACATCAAACAATTTTCACCTGAAGAAATACAAAAGAAAATATTAATTTATCATTAAATGAATGAATTAACCTTTTTAACATTTTTATACTTTTTTCACATGGACTCTTTTTTTGTTTTTGTTATGTTTTTTTTTTTGTAATAAAAAGATTCCAAAGTTATTTGACCAAAAATAATTTATGCGAAGACCCACAGACAATTAAATATTCAAATAAAGTTTTTGTACGAGAAAAATCGTTCCCATCATGCATTAATACTTTTCAGTTAGAATTTATGTTGAAATTTTACTAAAAAGTAATAAAAACAAATAACAAAGCATGTAAAATTAAATAATTTCCTTTAATGTATTGCATTCAACCAACCCAGCCCATTGATATAGATTAATAATGCAAGACGTTTTTGCTAGTTTAAAAAAGCCTTTAAATACACATACCAAGAGAAGAAGTCACATTTTGCGCAAAAGCACAAAATAACATGTATCCAAAGAAGCGAAAAAAAGAATTATTTTCTTCAACTTTGCCAATATGCTCTCTCAACTTGAATTGTGCTGTACATAAGTAGTACATTAGAGGCGACGACACGGTCAAAAGGAAAATGCTCCACACACCACATGGATTCGTATAGCGGGTCTCACTCGCTTTTACCATTCGTATCACTATACTATAAACACAGCTCAATTGCTTTACTTCCACTTCATATTCCTTCGTTTACTGTTTCTGTCTGATATATTGTTGATACGTTTAGTTAGGCAAGTCGTTTTGATATATCGGAATGCTACATCGAGTTTATATTGCCGTTTGTAAGTACACAATTGGGAGAGGTCCAAATTTGTATGGAATTTTTCTGGTTTATTGATGTGTAAGAGTTAGAATTTCTTTTACATTTTTTTACGTCTATTCGGGGAATTCTCCTTATATTCACAAGTCATTTCCGTTGACAGGTTGACACGTGTATACAAGTGGATAAGTAGAACGCAAAGCACTTTTTGGTCGGTATAAGGCCCATTCTATGTCCGCCGTGCAACGCATAAAAAACTTAACGACGAGAATTTGTGAGAGAAAATACATGAAAATCTCTCATCCGATAAAGTCGCTAGGTTTTTATACGTTGTAGGCCAGAAAATGAGAATGGAGAATCATTCTTTTCCCTGTTTTTAGTTCGATCTTTGCTCCCAAAAGATCTTATCAGAACTTGACAAAGACACGTGTCGTGAATGACTTGATTAACAAGAGAAAAGGAAAACTTTAAGTTTTGTATTAAACTTTGCATTATGCAAGTAACGCAAAGCTGGCAAATGAAGAAGCGCTTTCGAATGTTGCAATGAGAAACATGAGATTGGTAAAATGCAAACAAAATGACCAGTACAATCAAAACGAAGAACGAGAATTCAACCACTGGCTGCTCACGTAAGTATTCAAACATTTATAAAAATAAGTTTGATGGTATCAAAAGTGTGTATATTTCAACTGTCAAAATGACGTTTTAAACGTCAAAGCTATAAAGCAAACAAGCTTTAGGTAAAAGGTCCAAGTTGATAATGTTAATTTATTTGATCAAAAAATAATCTACAGGCAGTAAACCGAAAGTATTTACATAGCGCCAAAATCTTTTGATTTTATGCGATGATTGCGTTCGTAGTAATCAAACGAATTTTTTTTTCGGCGCGAAATTCGAAGTTTTGTACAAATGGTTGCGTTACTTGGATTATTTGCGGATGAAATGAAACTAAACAACGTTTAAAAGTTGTCATTTGCACAAAACTTCGAATTTCGCGCCAAATAAAGTTTCAAGTAATTACTTCGAACGCAACCATCCTCATAAAACAGTCGGTCTATTCCAACTGTCAAAATGATGTCTTAAACGCCAATTATAAATAGATAGATTTTCTTTCGACTACAGACCGCTACAGACCGACACTCTTACGCTATAAAGCTGTAAGCCACATAATTTGCTGTCACGTTTTATCGCGCAAATGTCAAATTTAAAACTGAGATAGCAAATCTATGTGGCTTACAACCTTAAAGCCTAAGAGTGTCGGTCTGTAAGTCAAAAGACAAATCTATCTATTTATAATTGACGTTTAAAACATCATTTTGACCGACTATAGACTATAGACTATAGACCGACTTTCGATCCCAAAAGACTCAATTGTCCCGTAATATAGACAGAAATTATAAGTGCCCTATGACATTTGAATACAGAGCCTTCGAAAGGAAACATGAATCACAAACTCAGAAAACAAATTGAATTGAAAAAAGTCTCTTTTACTTGTTACATCCAGCGACAAAGATTTTGCTCCTTGGGAAAGCTACAAAGTATGTAGGAGTTGCGTACGTCACCAGTGAAGGAAAGTTAAAAAGTGAAATTTTTCTTTTCATGCGAGTAAAGTAAAGATTTCTAAAATTTTTGCATGTACGCATGTAAAATGAAAAGGGAAGAGGGTTCTTGGCCATTCCCTTGGGTCGAAAGTTGATTTTCTCTTAGATCAACAAAATTCACACTCAAAATGAACTTTTAAATTTTTAATCTCTAGTTATAACTGGGTGATACACAATCATCGACTTCGTTTGACATATTTTCGAAAATGGAAAATTTATTCTTCACCAGATGTAGAAGTTCTTGAAATCCTCCTATTTCATACCATCCTTGTGTTGTTGTGTCTAAATACCATACCTCTGTGACGAAGTCGCAAAAAATGGAGCATTCCCAATTCCTATTTTGCTCTGTTTTGTGAATGTTTTTCTATATGTTTGTTTATACTGCCTGAATGGTTACTTGTTACCTCTGCGCTTTGCCAACAATTTCTCACACAATCTGTATCTTCGTAGATACACGGTTTTCACTGTGTATATAAGATCGACATACGTACAGAGAAAACAGAAACAATTTTAACCAAACGGCAAAAGGGAAAAAGACAAAACGAGCAAAATAAAGAAAATGAGCTGTTCGTTCTATACACCATGTTGAAGTATATATCTACAATGTATCGCAAATTTTAAGATTATCATTTTCTCTCCCACAGTTTTCACATACATTTTTGGTGTACAACTTGAACGTAGCTTTGGATGTATTATATAAACATATTATAAGAGATGTTAAGCAGGAAAATTTGTAAGGCAGCAAGGTGTTTCATTGTTTTTTATACTCTGTGTATAATACATGAAACGTGTTTTTGTTTCGCATGTTGTACACAGCGAAGGATATTGATTTTGAATTTTAAAACAATTAGGAATTCAATTTTGAATCTTAAGTCCTGGTTAATTTAAAGTAAACAACAACACGAAGAAAGAGAAATCTTTTTTTTTGCGCCATGAATATTCAAAATACATAAAGTTTAGCCTATGTTTATGAACAGTAGTATAAACAGTTAATGAGAAGATAAATTTTAGTTATCTTATTACAATCAGGGGATTCCATATTTTCGCTTCTGGTTTTTTTAACGAAAAGGGTGTTGTTAATAGCATCCATCAAATTTAATATTCTCATATATTTTTATATTCAAAATCCATCAAGTCATGATTTAACATTGAGGAGTGTGATAGTTGTCACATCTTTAATGAGATTGACATCGTTTGGTTTATAGTCAAATTATGCAGTCAATTTCTGTTGGTTTTAGGTCAATGGTCTGCGAAAGCTTTGTTTTAAGGTCAGTTAAGCTGTTGTAATTTAATTTTTAAGTTGTTAGTTGAGGTAATTATTGTTAGAGTAAAGTCATGGTCTCATTCACAGGAGAAGCTGGAGTTGAATTGTTAGCAGCCTTAACTAAACTTAGCAACTTAATGCTCTCTGGAAATGTAAATGAAGAAATAGTTTCAATTTTTTATGGAGCAAATTTATGTGCTCTTGAAAAAAAAGAAGGAGGCATAAGACCAATAGCTGTTGGTTGTACGTTAAGAAGACTCGTCTCAAAAATGGCATGCAGATCGGAATTTGCGAATGTCAATAATAAACTTCGACCAAAACAAATTGGAGTCGCTACGAAAGGAGGGTGTGAAGCTGCCATTCACGCAGTCAGATCTTATTTATAGATGACCTTTTGCAATCGATTTTACAGTTTACCCCGAATATTTTCAAATTTTTCTATCAATGCTATCATAAACCATCAATTCTATTTTTCGGAGACTATCGTATATCGTCACAAGTCAGTGTACAACAAGGAGACCCATCTGGACCTTTAATTTTCAGTCTGGCTATTCAGCCTATTATCGAAGAGTTGAAATCTGAATTGAATGTTTGGTTCCTCGATGATGGTACCATAGCCGGAGAAATTGAAACCATTTTGAATGATTTGAGTATTATAAAAGAAAAATTCGCTAATATTGGTCTAGAAGTGAATACGAACAAGTGTGAAATATTCCAACTGAACAAAAATGAAGACATTTTAACATCCTTCACTGAATTAATGCCTGGTATAAGATTAGTTGAACATTTAACTTTATTGGGAGCACCAATTGTCCTCAGTGCTGGTGAAACTGTATTACAAAAGAAAGAACAAGAAATGGAGATGTTTTTTAGTCGTTTAACGGATTTGAATCAACATGTAGCTTATTTCTTACTCAGACATAGTCTTGGAATTCCTAAATTAACATATTTGATCCGAACAACTCCTTTCTGGAAATTTCCACAAATAGTTAAACGAATGGACTTAGCAATAAAATCATCTTTAGAAAATATTTGCAATACAAAGATAAATAATTATCAACACACAATCGCATCATTACCTTGCCGACTCGGAGGACTGGGAATTAGAAAAATAGAGGACATCATTTTTCCGGCTTTTTTATCATCAGTAGTTGCAACAAATGGTTTGATCAACGAAATGTTAAGCACCTGTGCAATAGATCTTCCAGAAGTTGCATACTACAACGACGGTTTAAACGCGTGGACGTCGATGGACAACAATTTCCCAGAAGAATCTTATAGTCACCTTCAACGACATTGGGATGAAATTAATACTTCCAAAATTATTTCAACATTAAACTTTCCATCTGATGCACATAAGGCAAGATATCGAGCGTCATTAAGACAGGAATCGAGTTTGTGGCTAAATGTTATCCCATCAAGACACATTGGCACATTGTTAGATAACAATACATTCCGTATTTCAACAGCAATTCGGCTAGGATCAGAAATGTGCCATCCATTCCAGTGTGCTTGCGGCATTTTAGTCGACTCTTTTGGTACACATGGACTATGTTGTAAATACAGTGGAGGGCGTCACAGTAGACATAGAGAACTCAACAATATCATCAACAGAGGCCTTTCAACAGCGAATATACCATCTTCTTTGGAACCTGATGGCCTTTTCAGAGATGATGGAAAGAGACCTGACGGAATGACTTATATTCCATGGAGTAAAGGTCAATGTATGGTTTGGGACGCGACGTGCGTTGACACGCTAGCCAAGTCATATATTAATGTCTCAAAAAATCTAGCTGGACATGCAGCAGAAATTGCAGCTAATAAGAAAATCAATAAATACAAAAGGCTTCAAGAACAAAATTATTTGATTATCCCGTTTGCTGTTGAGACTCTCGGACCATGGTCTTCCGAAGCAATTCAATTCACCAATGATTTAGGCAGGTTAATGACAAAAGCTACAGGCGAATCAAGATCTAAACTGTTTTTCAAACAAAATGTATCCCTGGCAATCCAGCGCGGTAATGCTGCCAGTATTATGAAGTCTTTCCCGAAGAGTGAACCTTTGAATGAAGTGTTTTATATCATTTAAATTTTTTATTTTATTTTGTTATTTGTTACAAATAAATTGAAAGAAATTTTAAAGTAAAATGCAGTTTTCGTGTCCATTAAATGATAAGTGGATTTTGTTGCACTTTGGTTCAAAATAGAGACACAACAACTGATATGTAATTAATAGAACCCGAATCTTTTTATGCGACATAAAGAAAACTACTTGTCTTATAGGTCAAACGTTTTTATAGTCGCGCGTCAACTTTAATCACATAGTCACTTTTAACAGATGAGTGTCGCGCACGACAAAATCCAATGTTTGTGCGAAATCCGAGCTTTCGTATCAATAAAACATAATAATTCCTCTAAATATTTTTTAAGGCAAATATATGCCCAAGTGAGAAATTGTGGAAAACTTAAAGAAAGTTTGAGACATTTCTACAGTTTTTGAGAAAATTTGAAACATTTTTAAGAAATCTTGAAAAAAATTGAAAGATTTGGAGAAAGAGTCCTTGTCTTCTCATTTAAAGATTAGCAAAATCGGTAAAGTTGTTTCGGGGATTTAGTCGAAGAAGAGTTCGAAAACGTGATTTTCCGAGGGTGTCGTTTGAGAAACTTTTCGTTTATATATCGCCAAGCAGAACTTTTTATAAGTATTTTGAACTGGGGTGCACATTTTCCTAGGAGCGCATTTTTCTCTAGAAAAGGGCGCATTTTCTCCGTTTTCAAAAAATTGCACAAAGCAAATGAAATCGAGAGATGGCATGATAATATATGGGTTTCAATACCAAGAACCACTCCACCAAGCGTAGTCGAGTTCGTCTCTTTTATGCCATTTTTTATTCGAAATATTTGAATTTTAGCGGTTTTACTTACTGGGGTGCACAGTGTCGCACTTTCAAAAAGTGGAGTGTATTTTTCCCGAGAGCTTACATGTTATAAAAGGCTGTCGCCAAGTATAGCCACTAGAAGGGAATGCTTTAGGTCAGATTCTAGAATCCGTTCTCGGCGAGGTCTTTGACATTACATTAAGTGATCGCTAATTGTTTGAAAAGGTAACGCAACATTTCAAATATAAAGAATGAACGTAAAACGGTCACGTACTAGTTTTAGCTTATGTCTTTTGTCTTGTTTCTATTGTAGGTTTATTTCACTTGTTGTATAGTTTTAGCTCACCTAATCACTTCATCCCACCTGACCCCTTCATCCCACCTGACCACTTCATACCACCTGACCACTTCATCGCACCTGACCACTTCATCGCACCTGACCACTTCATTCCACCTGACCACTTCATCCCACCTGACCACTTCATCCCTCCTGACCACTTAATCGCACCTGACCACTTCATTCCACTTGACCACTTCATCCCACCTGACCACTTCATTCCACCTGACCACTTCATCCCACCTGACCACTTCATGCCTCCTGACCACTTCATCCCACCTGACCACTTCATCCCACCTCACCACTCCATCCCACCTGACCACTTCATCCCACCTGGCAACTTCATTCCACCCTCGCAACTTCATCTCACCTGGCAACTTCATCCCATCTGGTCTTTTCATCTCACCTGGACTCTTCATCCCACCTGTCCACCTCATCCCACCTGATCATTTCTACATCATTTACGATAACTTTTAAAGCTATACCGTAGGACACTATACCGATGATAAAATTGGACCTCTAGATATTTTTACTTACTTTTAAATTGTTACATCGAGTATGAATTTGATCAAACTTACCTGAAAAAAAGAAAATCTTGTTAATTTTTTTTTTCGTACAATATGATACAGTATATTATTCAAACAATATGCACTCATTATGCGCACAGTGGATTTATATATTTTTATAATGAAAGTCTTACTACCGACTAATGAAAACTTTCAGCTTAAGTTTTTTTTTCTAAAAAATATGTAAAATATTTCACAAAACTACCGTGAACGTTACAATATTTTTGTTTGAAATGATACTATTATACAATCAATACGTTGGCTGGCATTTTGCATACAATTAAAATTACATGGATTTAATGTACACACATCTATCTGGAAATTTGAAAGTATAATTCGGATCGGATATATAAACCAATGTTTGAAATTATTTTCTGCAATATAATACAATATAATTGAAAAGAAAGGTGCGCGCGCGTATCTATCTATCAATAACAAATAGTCCATATGCCATGTCATGTCTGGTTAAATGTTACCTTTCAATAAGTGGTTGATAGAATAGGCCAAAAATAGTTTTTACATAATTATATCCTCCTCTTTCCTATGGTATGTGAAAGCAAACGCTTACTGATTGATTTAATTATTGTCTAACAATTCAGCTAAACAACAGAGTCAAATAATTTATCGATTTACTACCATAACAAACTGTATAGCATTTTTCTACGACCCATCCGACGCTCTTTATCATAAAAGCATAATTATATTACAATGTATTTTTGAGTTTCAAATATTATGTGTATATCACTATAGCCTACGATCGGTATTAGATCGTTGGAGTGAGAGACTATATTAGTATAAAAACACAGCACAAAATATAATAACGTTTTATTTGCCATCACTCAACTTTCTGCATAAAACCGAAGGCAATCAAATGCACAACTCTTTCTTTGGTTTAAGTCTCCTGAAGTTTTGGCGAGATGTAAAACAGCAAGTTCTCATCTGAAAGTTGTTGTTCCGTCTGGAACTCGTCGTTTTTTCGGAAACCCGTCGTTTTTTCGGAAGCCCGTCATTTTTTCTGAAACTCGTCGTTTCTCTTGAAACATCAAAAGCTTCTCATGTTACCTAAAATACAAACTAATCTCAAGGAGCAGCTCAAAAATTATGTCGTTTCTTCTGAAACTCGCCGTTTCTTCTGAAACTCGTCGTTTCTTCTGAAACTCGCCGTTTCTTCTGAAACTCGTCGTTTCTTCTGAAACTCGTCGTTTTTTCTGAAACTCGTCGTTTCTTCTGAAACTCGCCGCTGCTTCTGTAACTCGCCGTTTCTTCTGAAACTCGCCGTTTCTTCTGAAACTCGCCGTTTCTTCTGAAACTCGCCGTTTCTTCTGAAACTCTCTGATTCTTCTGAAATTCGCTGATTCTTCTAAAACTGGTCGTTTCTCCAGAAACTCATCATTTCTTCTGAAACTAGTCGTGTCTTCCGAAATTCATCGTTTCTTCTGATATTCCTAAAACTTCTAATGTTGCTTAAACTTCAGGATAATCATAAAGGCATGCTCATGTCACGCAAGCTTTTATGTCATGATTCTAACTTAACATTATTTGTTTGTAACTTAATGGAACATGTTTCTAAAACATGCGATAAGACTCGTGCTGAAAAACTTACACTCACTGAAAAAGCTTTTTGTAAAGTTAAAGTTTTCTTTGTACTTCGTTGGAATAAAATTGAGTAAGCCGTCAAATGTTTGTATAAAAGAAAAAGGCTGACGAAATAGAAATTGTTAACAGACGAAGTAAATTTGATATATTCAACAACCTGAGACTCTCTCTCATCTAACAAATACATCTCAAGCTTTGAACTTAAAAGCATTCACTCCTCGTTGTTCAAAATACTACTGCTTGTATATTAGGTAAGGTTCTCTTGTCGTCCATATATTACGTACACAATACACGTTTACGTTATATCGATTTCACAAAAATATTTATAAAAGTTCGAAATATTTACCAAACACAAAATTTACACAAAAAACGTACAATTGGTACGTTCACTTCAGAAAAACTGTCTTCGGTATAAGTTTCTATTACAAGTCTCTCTTTCAACGATACAATGGTATTGCGCGTACAGTGTATTAGATTTATTTAATAAAATTATCTTTATTACTTTTGCGGTTGCTGTCGTATCATTATCAGATTACATTTGTATATCGGAAACAATTTTTTTATGCTTTCGGGTTTCAGCACACGTATTTTTCAACAAAAATTCAACAAATCATCGATTTTCTGAGTGGAGAAATATTTCAGTATTTGTATTTACAATTAAAGAGTGAGTCGTATGCGAATTTTAAAGGGTTCTGCGGAACTGATAACAATGGGTTTCAAGTTGCTTCAATCTTAAATCACTTCTTTGATCTAGAATTGGATGTTTGGGTCAGAGTAGTAGCACTGAATTATTTTTTGCAATTCACCACGAAAAACACGCTTTTTCGTGCGTCATTTCGGTGTCGCACGAGGCCTCTTGTCGCACTAGTACGACAATAGTATTTTGTGGTCCTAGGACGGCAAAATAATATTTCGGAACGAGGTGGAGTAAACAACCCAAGCCGCAGCCGAGGATCTTGTGGACTCCAATGAGATCTGAAATTTGTTTTTGCTGTCCGTGGGTCACACATACTTTTGTGTACAGAGAGCTTTAAAGATTTCTAACAGTACTACAAATTAAACAAACCGTACTACAAAGTTACTCGAGGTACACAAAACTTTTTTAAAAAAAGTGGTTAAAAGGTGTTTTTACGAACTAGTGCGAAAAAATAATTTAAATTTCGAGAGATTTTCGCAAGTGGAAAGACGCAGGGAAAAGCTCGTTTTTTATCGGTGAATTGCAAAAAACGTTATTTGACACACGTTACGTATGCTCGCCTTCGGCTCGCATCGGCAATCTCACATCTAGTGCGTTAAACTAGTTTCACACGTAACTTGTGTCAAAAACTAGTATAACCTTTAGTTTAAAACTGGTCATTTTAAGGCAATATATTGGCCGGGAATCGCTCTCATAACTGATCCGATTGAACAGTCATTCCTAAAAGCATAGAAATGTTCCCAACACTCTAAGAGTAAGATTTGCTTTTGGAGGGAAAGAATCTTTGGTTAACAAATAACTATTTCATCATTCCTAGGTAGTGAAAAGACGCGCACGTTTCATGCCTAAAGCTGAAATAAATCAATTTCGATTAAAAACTGTTTCGTTTTGGTACAATTCCACCCATAGAATAGTAATTTTCCTACCTAGTTTTGTAACTAAGGTTTTTTCAGCATTAGTCCTAAATAGTGTTCGCACGAGCCAGAGGCGAGTGTGGACACTATTTAGGACGTGTGCTGAAAAAATCTAGCTACAAAACGAGGTAGGAACAACGTTTTCTGCAATTCAATACCGAAATAGACAAAACCAAACAATAAAATTTCTATTTCGATCACAATTTCCTTTTCATTGCATTTTTAATGTCAATTAAAATTGAGTGCTGAAAAACTTTTCTGCACTCAAATATGAATGCTATAAAACTTCTCCGCACTCAAATTTGAGTGCTGAAAAACTTTTCATTTTCCGCACTCAAATCTGAGGGCGGAAAAGTTGACCTTTTCCGCACTCAAAGCAGTATTGAAAATTGTCGTATTTCGACATTGAATTGCAGAATACAAATTTTCTACGGCTGCTATACGATCTGTAGAGCAGAGTCTACTTCTCGTATCAACATTCAGCAGCATTTTGGTTCTCTTAAGTTTTGTTTAACAATTTGGAAGTATTATGGAAGAATTTTTGATGGCTTTTTTGAAAGTTCAAATATGAAGTTTATGGTTCAAATTAGAGCATAGCAAATTTTTGTGCCCACATGCCAACTATGCCCACCGTTTGAGAAAAGAAGCCCAATGCCCGCAAGTAAAATTCCCGCAAGTAAAATGCCCATGGGCATTGGCCCAGCCCCCAAACTATGTGTACAAAAGTCGCCTAATTGTAAAGTTTTAAATATTTAATTTCATTTCATTTTTTCACCGTAAAAATTCATTAGAAAGGTAAGTCTACACTTGTTTGTATGTAGAGAAGGTCTCCTAGAGATAACCCTGTCAATTGTGTCCTTTTTGGACTTCGAATGATTCCAGCGTCTGCAAAGTTCCGTTCATGTTGTTTCCGCCGCCGGTATCGCCAAATAAGTTCTCGCAATAATACTCAGTACTGGGAAGTCCCAATATCAAAGAACACTAAAATTCAACTCGATATCGATTAGTTACACGCTTCTTCATTTTGCACTTGCACGCACGTTGTCGTTGTTCTGATATGAACATGAACAATGAGTTTCAGAGTGTTGCGATGTTGTCGGAAGAACAATGTACATATCGCGCTTCGCGCTCACTTTCACTCAGTGCTCCTGCTCCCTATGAAATTTCACTCGAACTATAAACGATACATTCACAATGGTTAAATTTGATGAATCGCAATCGCTGTAAGACCGTTGAAAAAGAAAATTCATCAATTTTATTCATGATTTTGTTGACAATTTTGAATTGAAGGAAGTACAATGAAAAGTCCTAGTGTGGGCGTCCAAAAGTGCCCATGCCCTGCCCACACACCGCCTGCGAATTTTGAAGCCCACTTTTGCGGGCGGCCCACTCATCTCTAGTTCAAATACGAAAGTAGAGGCTGGTAAGATGTAAATCACAGAAAAATTGCTAATATACTGAAGTTTTAGGTCTGCTAGAGGGATACTTCTAGTTCAGGATTTTACACTCGTTGGATTCTTCTCTCGACCACAAGTTTTATTCTTGTTGACAAGTTTTCTATTTTCTCCTATTCCAATCGGATTATTTGTCTCCAATAAAAGCTCCTCTGCGTTTGAAAATGTTGCCACTTTGTAACTTCTTTACGGCTCCAGTTAGGAAAAATATTTTCCTAATTTATGCCAAAAGACTTTCTAAGTTCGTTTGACTTCAAAACTCATCTCCGGGTCGTGCTAAAAACCTCCCACACTCCAAAGAAGCCACTTATATTCTTATTAAAACTATTATTTCTGGAATTTTTCGAAAAACAACACCATAGGAATCATACATTTTGATAAAAATGTTGATAATTTATTTTAATTCCATTTGGGGTGGGTCGTTGAAGTAAATAGTTTATGTTTGGTGAAAGATGTGCATATAAAAAGCGCTCTCGCGAATTATGCAAAATTTAATTGCCAGAGTAATATTTTTTCATCATCATCATCATCATCATCACACTTTATAGACCGTTTGTACCTTTCGGTGTGAGGTCTTTACTACTGATCATGGACCACCCTTCTCCATACCCCCCTATCCTGTGCCAAGGCGATGGTTTGTTCGCCTAGAGAAAGTCCCCTACCTTCTAAATCGGATTTAATTGAGTCTATAAACCTTCTCCTTGGCCTACCCCTGGGACGCACACCCGGGACTTGAGCATCCAATATCCTCTTTGGTAGCCTGCTATTACCCATCCTCTGAACGTGCCCGTACCACCGCAGACGACTAATCCTTGCCGCCTCTTCCACTGATGTAACCCCTAAGTTTTCCCTGATGTCGTCGTTCCTAATATGATTGTCCCACTGTTCCCTCCGATTTACTCTTGCTATGCTCCTAAGAACCCTCATATCAGAAACCTCCAGGTCATGCACAAGGTATCCGCAGTCCACCCAACTTTCACTGCCGTATAAAACCGTTGGTCTGACGATTGACCTGTGAATAGCTAGCTTTGTGCCACTACTTAACTCCTTTTTGTTGAACACATACGACCTCAACTGACTGGCCACTGCATTTCCCATTCTTCTCCTTTCTTCAAATTCCCTAACTAACTTGCCATTCTCCGAAAAAAATGGCTCCTAAATATTTAAACTCAGAGACCTGTTCCAACTGCTCCCCATTTAAACTGCAAACTACATCCTTCCGGGATTTGCCAATATGCATAACTTTAGTTTTACTGACACTTATTTTCATGCCGTATTCCTCACATGCAGCATTCAGGCAGTCTAAATTCTCCTGCAAATCCTTGGCATTATCTGCTAATAGAGTTAAGTCATCCGCATAGGCCAGGATTTTCATGATTACTTCCCCCACCTTCACATTCCCTTGCAAATTCGCTTGCCTGATAATCTTGTCCATAAAAATTATGAACAGAAGATATTTTTTCAGCGAAAATGAATTATTATGAGAAATAAACCGCTGCTGTTAATTGCAATTATTGTATGACTCTACAAGAACGAATGAAGTAATAAAAATTCTTCAATTTGAAATGAAAAAATTCTTTGAAGAACTCTGTTTAAATATTGAGCTGGTTGGTATTTTCGTTCTTCAATCTGCTAAGTTGTGTACAAAACAAGTCGGCTTTGTTATTATTTTTACACCCACCCATGTCCTTTCGGCTTAAATATTATGAGACAATGTATTTGAAAACAAGACGAATGAAACCATCATAAGCGGAGTCATACAATTTGAATTCATAATATAATTTCTTCTCGTCGTTTAACTGAACATTTATATCCAACAATAAATAGTCGTACAATATTATCTCATATCAACCATAATGTAAGATAATTTATTTTTCTATCAAACCACTTTTATGTGTTATGTGCTGTATTTTAATAACTATTTAGTTTAAAGTTTAAAACACAAGACATATTATTGAATATTATGGAATACTATTTATTGTCTTTATATCTTCTATAATATGAAGCATCGCATTGGGAACGACGTTTTTTTTTACAAATCCTACACTCATTTTCCTTTAGTTCAGAACACATTATATAGTAATAGGAGGAGGTATGCATAACACAGCAATAACACATATTAGAGAATCTCAAAAACTCATAAACTCTGTAGATATAAGCTTGGACTCCTTCCACTGGTGTACGTTGAATAAAATAAAAGAAATATAAAAAAAAACAAAAATCAATGACCTGACGTTACAATAATATAAATTGTGTACAGTATGTGTCTATGTATGTACGTCAGAGCTTATACCTTTCCATACGTAACGTAACGAATAAATGTCGAAGAAAAAAAAGAAATAAATAATAAAAATAAATTGTTTTTTTTTCTTATATTTTCATTATTTTGATACAAGAAATAATTGTTTTTCTTTTGAACCAAATGCCTATGCAGACGATGCGGTGATTAAAATTATTAAATCTACCAGAAGGAATTTGTATCATCCAAGAAAAATTGTTACTGCTTTGGCTTCACTTATGCAAAAGTTACAAGTGGAATGCATCGAATGTGTTGTAGAATATTTTCTTTTAATTTTAAAGTTGAATGGAAAAAAGCATTTGAGCTTTTTGCCGAGGGTGAACTACCAAATATCTCATTTTCTTAATAGCACGTATTATCGCGAATATTATCTTGTCTCTCTGTGGTAGCTCTTCCTATTATATATTACCTTTTGACTGTGCTTTTATTTCGGATAAAAGATAAGACATGAAAAGAATTTCTGTAATCGTGAAAAAGACGCTCAGAAAAATATTTATTGACATACATGACTTTGTAATATTAGTTGTGATTCACAAGACTTTACAAGGATATTTTTAAATTCATAGAAAATGTTGTTAGAATTGAGCGTTTCTATATGGACCATTGTTGCCCACGCTACTTTTTCGATCTTGCATCATTTTCACTCACACACAAGAATCATAATGAACTGAGACAAAAACTATTGTTGGCCGCGCTTCAAATGCATTTGTGTGAGTAATACGTCAATATACAATCGGTGTTAGAGTGAAAGGGAACGAAAATTCTCTGTTGCTGCGTTTTGAGCCATATAACAGTCAATCAATGTTAGTGTACAGTGACATACAATGACATACAGTATGAATCAGGGACTAAAATAAGAGGCATCGCGCAGAGCCATTTGGCTCCGCACTTATCTCAAGTGGCTCCGTACTGGTCCATTTTTGGCTCCAGACAAACTATTAATATTTTTGATCAAAACCGTAAAATCGGCTCAATAATTTCTTTTTTCAAAAAATTTTGACTGCGACGCAAGTTGTTGGGAGATTCGAACGGAGGATGGGAAAATTTGGAATTGGAACGATGAACGAAAACGGAGAAAGGTTCGCAGAATTCTGTGCTTATCAAAATCTTGTGATTGGCGGAACTCTAATTCCTCATAAAAACATACACGAAGTCACGTGGATTTCGCATGACGGGAGAAATTAAAACCAAATCGACCACATAACGATATCGAAGAAATGGAGGTGCAGACATGTATAGCGACCATCATTTGCTCATCGGATCATTGCGTGTGAAGATTTCAAAAATTAGACGACCATACGTTGCTGCAAAAAAGAAATTCAATTTGGACGAATTGAAATCTGAGCCGATCGCACAAGAATTTAAGAGCACGTCGCAAAAACGTGAACTGTCAAACTTGCGATGTTTTTTAAGAATAGAATCCTGCGTAAATCACAAATTATTCTGTGACAGTTTGACAGTTCACGTTTTTTAGCTCATATACTGTGAGAAGATGACTCTTACGCATATAATAGATGAACCAGAATTCAAAAAGTTTAAGTATGAAGGTACAAATTAGCATTCAAAAAACATCGCAAATGAACTTGGAATGCGATGATTTTTTAAAGGAACTTTTGACCTTCATACTCAAACTTTTTGAATTCTGATTTTTGTATTATTCGTGTAAGATTCATCCTCTTACAGTACATGAGATATAATCTTGAATAATTTATTACTCACGCAAGATTCTATTCTAAAAAAACATCGCGAATTTCGCGAATTTGACAGTTTACATTTTTGCAACGTGCTCTTTGTTGAGCAAAATCACAGGCGATGGTGACGCAAAGTCGCACAGGAAAAGCACGAGGATCGTTCGAAATGCTGAGAAACATTGGGTACTCAACTCAAACTTCCAGAAACCTGAAATTACGTATTTTAAAATCAAATGTGCTGTCAGTGCTATTGTATAGATGCGAAACTTGGGACATAACGGAAAGCATAACGTCTTCTAGCCAAGTTTTTGTAAACAAATGCCAACGAGGATCCATTTGATAAGATGGCCAAATGTAATTCCAACGAAGAGTTATGGAGACGATCGAACATGGAGAAACTTGATATTCAAATCAAACGTCGAAAGTGGAACTGGATCGGTCACACATTACGTAAGCCAGCGGATGACGTTGCGAAAGCAGCTTTGGACTGTAATCCGCAAGGCAAGCGAAAAGTTGACAGACCAAAAATTACGTGGCTCAACCAAAAACATATGGGAACAGCTGGAACGACGTGAAACTTCTAGCAGGAAACAGAATGAAATGGAGGGATTTTGTGGACTAACTATGCTCCCCCGCGGAGTTTTATGACGATGTACCTTATTTTAGGGCTGACAAATACTTGGAGCTTAAAACAAAAGTCATTTAGGGACCGAACATGTCAATTTTCAGTGCCCTTACCGCGATCCGGCTACATACGGAAAAATCCTTAAATTAGTCATTAGTATGAATTGCGCCAAAAATTCAAATAATTCATCGGAAAGTGACGGAACGCAACGTTGAGAAATGACTACGAAATCTATCTTTGATATGGATGAGCGAATGAAACGACCATGCAAATTATGCGGCTACCCGATGTGCAATCAGGAATGGTACAGATAGACCAGGATTTACTTTAGCAGAATTTGTTTTCCAAGTAGCTCCGAAAATTTAAAAATTTGGAAAAATGTTTTAAAATGACCGAAAAATTAGGAGTTTTTGGGAAATTTCGGTATATTTTGGGTAATTTAAATTCTCAAAAAAATCCACTGGGAAAATGATAGATTATTCCGGGTAACAAAGGAAAATCGTAGCTTAATTTTCAGTTATTGGGAAATTATTGCGTCGTGTAAAAGAAATTCATGAGACGTTATCGGGGTGTTTTCGCATCGCTACCAGAATTAATAACTGTGTGGAATATATCAGGTGTTCGGAGTTAAATACCAATTGTCATTGGTCATAACAGTAATAGATAACTGTGAACCAGTAATTGTTAACCGCATACGGAAATGAGTCACTTACATTGATTACGCATGGCGTAACGACAATGAGTCCCAAATGTATTAAAATATTTGGCTGTAAATATGACGACAATAATAGAAAAATATTGATGTTTTATCAATTCTATTATCAATAAACTAATTTATCAATTAACAAATCAGTTGAAAGACCTTGGTTTCTTTGTAAATTTAAGCAAAGGTTGGCGTTGATGTAATAAACATGTCTGTAATCGTTGATAAGAAAAAGGGTTTAGAGCATTTACAAATTACAAACTCTTTACAAATAGAAATCCTTTTATGAAATTAGAAAGGGTTTTGTTGAAACGAAAAGGAGCAAAAATGGCGCGTTTTCGATGGCTAATTCTTATTTCGAATACAAAATTCAGTTGTTAATTCAAATAAAAATAATCTTCAGATTGATAAAGATAATCCCAAAAATTAGGCGATAACCCGATATCGATTACCGCTTCTGTTGCCACACGACAAATGGATTTCGTATTTTATAGTTGAAAACAGTTAAATGAATTTCTCGAGCCCTTCGAAAACTAATTCAATTATAGGCAGCGCAATATGACGTAGTATTATAATACAGCAGGGAACAGCGAGCGAACAAAAAGTTTCGGCATTTTCGATGCTATTATAGCAATTGTATAAGATAAAAGATTGCTAAAACGAGCCGAATGCGAGTTTGACAACACATCGTGAGTGAAAAGCCCCATTTCGATATGTGTATCGAACAAAACTCTTTTATCTACAATGACAGAAATTTAAATAGGAACTTTGTAATTCTGCGCAGGTTTTTAACTCAGAAAAGAAGTACAAAGTTCTTATTTAAATTTCGGTCATTGTACGTAAAAATTGAAAAAGAAATGTCTTCACGAGCATTCTTTCATGAAAACAAATGTATTTGACTGATCGCATTAGCCAACATTGAATCCACGCATCGAATTATATTCAATGTGAAGTCATGTCTTCGTCGTCGAATGGTTAGCGTCACTGACTCACATTGTTTCGCATTCCGGAATTCGATTTCCAAGATTTTATAGTTAATGGAGGAGTATTAGAGTCTGAAACAGTTGGTCTGTGAATGAGTTCTCGCTGTTTTTTTGCTGTTTTTAAGCGTTCACTTCAATAACAAAACGAATGAATACATTAATGAAAATATTGTCCATCGCTAGTTACTACTTTTTCCCATCTTTCAGGTAATTTACGGATTCCGTGTCGAAAGAATTCCTCATTTTTTGAGGCAAACCAATCAGACAGCCATTTTTCGATATCCTGGAAAGAAGTGAACCGATGTCCCATCAAATCGTTATTCATGCAATCGAATAAGTAGTAATCAGAAGGGGCAATGTCCGGCGAATATGGCGGATGGGGTAAAACTTCCCAGTTCGTTCCAATTAAATAGTTCTGCATTACCTTTGCGACATGCGGACGAGCGAAATTACACCACACCTTTCATATCCCACCAGATGCACAGCATTCTCTTCGAACACTGAATATTTCGTTTTGGTTGCGATCGACCTAGCTCACCTGGCCTTACCCAAGCTTTTAATCGTTTGGGATTCTCGTAATAGATCCACTTTTCATCACCAGTCACAATTCGGTGCAAAAATCCCTTTCTTTTATGTCTTTGAAGCAATAATTCACAAGTGGTTTTCCTTCTTTCAACGTCTCTTTTTTTCAATTCATGTGGCACCCAATGTGACATCTTTTGAATCAATCCAATTGCTTTTAGACGTTTGAAAACTTTTGTTCGATCAACTCCTTATGATTTTGCAAGATCTTTTTGCGTTTGACATGAGTCTTCATCGAGTAACGTCGTCAATTGTTCATCTTCAAATTTTTTTGGACCACTTGAACGCTCTTTGTCTTCAACATTAAAATCAGCACTTTTGAAGCGTCGAAACCAGTGTCTGCATGTTGTTTCTGATAGAGCATGTTCACCATAAGCTTCTACAAGTAATCGATGAGCTTTAGCTGCACTCTTTTTTATTTTAAAGAAGTACAATAAAAGTTCCCGCAAATGAACCTTTCTTGGAACAAAATTAGACATTTTTAATGAAGGAAAAATTTGTGTTCTGCTAAGAAGCGTGTTATATTGTTTACTGAATTTTATTGACAGTAATCATAGCTGTAAAAAAAATTAGTTTGACTGACAGTTGCTAAATAGCGAGAACTCATTCACAAACCAAATAGTAATGGGAAACGCACTAGTGTCGAAAAGAAATAGAAAATCATTGCGGTGCCCCAGATTTATTGCTTCAGCATGTTATAAAATGATTTTTTCTTTACTAATGCACGATGAAACGCTTACGATTTGAGTTTTATTTGCGCTTTATGGATTAGGCGCCTTGTTTTATGCTTGTCCGTATTCAGCTATGAAAGCATGAATGACGCCACTTGAGAAAGGAGGGTAGTTCTATGTTGAGATGTTAATTAAGCTATGAAAAAACATAGATGTCACCACTTGAGGTTTGGGACAAGACTCCACCAAGACACGGTCACAGAAAATCGATAAAATGGTACGCCTGCTTGCGGCCTGACAGAAGAAAGATGAAGAATGACAGAGAGAATCGAACCAATTCTTCGCAATTTTGAGTGAATCCTCTCCCATAGAAACTAACTGTCATTCACAGGCGTATGCATCAACTTATCACTTCTCTGATTGTGAAACACGATATAATGGAATGCAGAACTTCGTAGAATGTTTTGTAAATTTTGTAACATTTTCACTGTGACGTCACATTCGAAAATATTACTTTGAATCGAAATTAAAAGCCAATAAAAAGTTAAAATAGATTCACAATAAATGTATTTTAAATTATCAGAGTCAATAAACAAAAGTCAAATAGTCAGCAATTTTTTGTGAAATTCAATTATGTAACCACCAAGTGTTGAAATGCATTAAGAGACTGTTAAAATTTGGACTGGTGTTGGGTACTTGTTATAAGAAAATTATGTGCATCAATTACTTGAAGAATAAAAAAGTGTAAAAATATTGCAGTAAAGTAAACAACAACAAAATAGCAAACCAGAACTTTTATTTATTCGTAAATGTTGGTGAATTTATTATTTTTTCAACTTTGTTTGACTTGACCCAATAAAGTTGATTGGAAATATTTCCTAATCCATAAATCCCAACCAAGCAACGATATATTACACAGGTAAATTAAATACCAAATCATAGTGAATTCAAATTAGAAAGTAATTAATTTATTGATCAAATGTTAGCAATTAATTATGCCAATTAAATCAACACTAAAAATGAATAAAAATAGCGTGAGCTTAAACAGTAAAAGATTTCAGTTTTTTTAAAAGTGATGTGATCATTGACTCATTTATCTGTTCGAATAAAAAAAAAGAAGGAGAGAATTGGTCACGCGGATAATCATCCATAAAATGGATGTGTATCAGGTAATATCTAAAACAGAATTTCGACCAAATGAACACACACAGAACGGAAAAAATGCCGAGCAAGAAAAGATATGAAATATATTCTCGATACACTCCATTATATTAATAAATAATTTACAAATACATATAATTTCAATAAAAGTGTTGTTGTCCAAAGTAGAAGAGATCAAGAGTCCTTTTTTCCAAGAAATTTATCGGTGCAGCCTGAGCAGACGAATTACATTTTATTTCTCAATATAAACATATTTCTTTATACAGATTTTAAGATTTTTTCGTCTTTTTTTCGTAAAAAAAATCGTCTCAGAAAGATGTTTGTTGCTGGGCTGCTGTTAATAATGTGCGTTTTGTCGTTATTTTTTATATGTTGTGTTCATATTATAACGAAAAAAAAATACTGATATGTATATGGTTGCAGCAGTGATCTCGACCAATTGCAGTCCTAAACAAGATGAAGAATCAAACAGCAACAAGACGTAAAAAAATATATATTTTTAAACTGTTGGCGGCGTTAAACCAAAAAGAAATAAATACAAAAAAATACACACATTATATCGTATGAATAAAACGAAGAATATACATAAAATGTATTAAAGGCAAAATGAGCATTAAAAGGTAGAATATTCTTGTAATATTAGCTGCGCAAAATACCTTCTCATTCTCATATATATTTTATACTGAAAGCAATAATGAACTGAAGTTGGTAGTTCGACGGACTGGTCAACATCAGATTTATTATATTTGTTCGCGGAATTTTATCTTTTAAAGTCTTATTTCTTCAGTTTTTTTTTCCTGCACACAAAACAAAACAAAACACAATGATGAAAATCAGTCATACCTATTCCAATCCAATTCGAATTGCATTTTTATGAAATAAGTTGAGCTGCTCAATCCTCAATTCTGACAGTCGTAAAAATATTTTGTTATAAAAGAGACATTTTAAAATTTGATGCGCTCGGCACGAAAAGTATATGTAAAGAACTTATTCATCGTAATCCCTGATCATAAAAAGTTTATAGCCTTTTAGGTCTTGCTGACAAACTAGTCTCGTTCGAAAGACAGAGAATAACATTTCAATTTGACGTGTTACTGTATATGTTCTTTGTTTCTGAAACAGTAGTTGTGTTCGAAGTCCAAATATCTGAACTGAAGCTTGAGATTAGACGTGAAAAGTAAGATGCAGGCACCTGAGTCTTGAATACATAGTTTGACTTTGAGATCTAAAACGTGAGAATGTGAGATGAAATCAGAATCTGAAATTTGTATATCCACGGGTCAGATCACTATGGATGAGGATATCTAAACATTTCAGACTGAGATCCAGCCAACTAATTCTATGATACAGACCTTGCGATCTAGATACCTGAGTCTGCGATCTTGGTACCTGAGCCTGCGATCTAGGTACCTGAGTCTGCGATCCAGATACCTGAGTCTGCGATCTAGGTACCTGAGTCTGCGATCTAGGTACCTGAGTCTGCGATCCAGATACCTGAGTCTGCGATCCAGATACCTGAGTCTGCGATTTAGGTACCTGAGTCTGCGATCTAGGTACCTGAGTCTGCGATCCAGATACCTGAGTCTGCGATCTAGGTACCTGAGTCTGTGATCTAGGTACCTGAGTCTGCGATCCAGGTACCTGAGTCTGCGATCCAGGTACTTGAGTCTGCGATTCAGATACCTGAGTCTGCGATCCAGGTACCTGAGTCAGCGATCCAGGTACCTGAGTCTGCGATTCAGATAACTGAGTCTGCGATCCAGGTACCTGAGTCTGCGATCCAGGTACCTGAGTCTGCGATTCAGGTACCTGAGTCTGAGATCCATGTACCTGAGTCTACGATCCTGAACCTAAGTATACGATCCCGTCAGCTAAGACTGCGTTCCAGATACCTGAGACTGATATTCAAACATTTGAGTCTGAGACATAGGCATCTTAGTCTGACATCCAAGAAAGTCAATCTGGATCTGGGATTCAAAAAATTATTATCATATCCTTGCTAATATCAATTTTTATCAATTAACAAAATTTCTATCAGACTCCTGATTAGTCCATAGTCTTGCGAAATTGATGAAACTACCTCAGTCTGATCGTGTTTCGAATTGGTAGCGAATGTTGAAAGTCCTTTTCCTTCATTACGAAATCGTCAAGAAACGAACATCTTGAATGTAGTTCGAAAAAAGGCCATCACTATTTTTAGTTGCAGATATGAAGATGTAGGAAATCTTTGGAATAGAATTCATTACCAGACACTAACAAATTACATCTAATTCATGTGACCTCTACACACCAAACAAGATTTATTTCGTTTAACAAAATATCAACTTGACGTGTCAAACATGACAAATCTATTGTCGGTATTGTTCACAGGAAAATTGTTTCAACAAATTTGTTAAAGAGTCGAAATGACATCGAAATCATTTGGATAGTTTTGACATACTAAAAAAACCATTGTACATAATCCACGAGGCTTCAATAAATAATTAAAATGTTATTAATCAATAAATTTCGAGTAGGTTTCAGAAGGTTCAATAGAACAATAATCTGGGGATAATGTGTTTTTATATGGCAATAGATGATATACTCACATCCATATTATCCAATAAATATCAATATTTGATTTTAAGTTCATTAAATCGGAGCCCGACTCATAATTTATTTACGACATGCATAATTGTTATAGCACATTATTATGTCGGAGATGAGCATTAACGCTATGGAAAGCAGTCAGCGAATATCAACATAACCCAATTCAAAATGCCGCAAAGTAAATAATAAATTGGTTAATTAAAGCTACCTTGTCCAACTTTAGCTATATGCAACGAGATGCTTGGCTCTGCCTAAAACAAATAAATAAATAAATTGCCAAAGTATATCGTTTACTCCATGCTAAGATGTTTGTATGAAAAACTCGATCGATGTATTGATAATTAATATCTTTACGAATAGATTAATCACTTTGTTTGTGATTAATTTCGAACGTGCATACAGTTTAGCTATGACCTCACTTTTGTCTTATCGCATTTGCCTCGTTGCTGTACACATATCCATGCAACATATACACACCAAACCATACAAAACATGAAAATTATTATTAAATATTTAATGGTATTGTGCTTAGAAGCTTCTAACATAATTGATGTATGACCGAATGCGTTTTATTGATGTGACAAAACGTTTAAAACCACTGACATCGTCAATCCAAAACCTTAATAGTACATTTTCATTTGAATTATTTCACCTACATGCACACACACTAGCCTTGTCCTAGATACACAAATTATTCAATAATCATCTATTATGAAAATTACTATACATTTAATCCATAGACAGTTTTATACTCTCATATTTCTCTTAAAAAAACATATTTTTTTGTTTCGTTTAATTATTTTTTATTTGTTTTTGTTTAAGTTATTTTAACATTTACAATTTGATAGTAAAAGAATGGGGAAAAAAAGTGTATTTTTGTTTGAGGTCACCGATTGCAAATCCCATCAATCGAATTGAGTTGTATGTACCAATTACTATTGAGGAATTGCAGGTGCTCAGAACTATTTCAAGTGAAAGGCTGTAGACACTCGTTGGGTAAGACCTGAATCACTACCCTAAGGCCTTATGTTTGTACTGTCCAATGAAAAAATAGCGCTGCAATGTAAGTCATACAATTTCATGTGGAATACATCGAACAGATACAATAGAACAGTTTCGAAATTCCGAATATGTTGCCGGTGTTTCTATGCGTATGCGTATTAACAAACATATAGAAAATTTCCAAAGTTAACACTCTTTACTGATAATGTCGAGCACGTGAACCTGTTCGAACATTCGCTGCAACACGTTTAATCAAACAAGCCACTTAACTATGCATGCTATTAGGGTAGTTAATTTTGAAGATAAGATTCCCGAAGAATGACACACCAAAATGTTGTTTTGAAGATTTTTAACGTTTTTTCAGAATAGAACCGTATGGTGTGACATCGGTTTCTGACAAAGTATAGTTGATTTCATGATGAAATGCATACTCTCATCTCTCATAATTTACTGTTTAGGGTTTTATATGCTTTTGTCATGACGGTAGTAGCGAGATGTCAAATGAAAGGACTTGATCACAAATGTAGTCAAACACGGCCAACACGCCTGAATAGCTCGACGGTATAGTGGACTGTATCTGAATGATGTGGTGTTGCAAAGGCGAGTGTTACTTGATGAATGACAAACTTTATTCGGTAACGATACAATTATACATATAATTCTAGTACAAATATGTAAAAGCTGGACGGCGTTGTTGCCACATTCCGGTTGTGTTCACTTGTGCTGAACAACGCCTCAACGAGAAATGTCCCAGCACTTTAATGTCCGCTACTTTAAAGAGTTTTCATATCATTACTCGTATTTTGTCTCACTGCAATTTTTTTGTCTCAGGTCTTCAAAAATGTTTTTCGCTAATAGTTCTATTCATTGCTTTCATTGACACTCAACCTGATGTTTTATGAAAAAAATGAAGATTCACAGGAAAACCTCTCAATATAACAGAAACTTTACTTCTCCGATTTTTCTACGACCATAAATTTTTCGAGTTTTTAGCTCCTTTTCCTGGTTTTATCTATTGCTTTTACCTCTCCAGACTAAGGAGGAGGAGTAAGTCATATTTTCTATGAATTGAGTCTGTTGTGATCAAATATCGGTCTATTGCAGCTGTCAAAATGACGTTTCAAACGTCAAAAGTTCTACGATAAATTTTCACTATTCGATTTTTCTAACTTTTCTCCTTCAATTTGTTTTAAAATATAACAAATCAAGGAACCACAGTCTCTTCAGTTACTTCCAAAATTTCTCGCTAGTCTTACTTGACTTTATTCAGGGGTCGCACACATATGACGTCAAGCTTGCTATAAAAAATGAGCATCCATAAAAAGGTAATAACTCATGCAGGACAGCAAATTCTGTGTATAGGACTGGAGCTACTCCCCCAAACAGGGGGTGTGTTTGGTGGGTAGCCGGAGTACCATAAACAAAATGTCTAACCAGTTTGGAGTTATGAACTTTATGGATTTTATAGGAAGCGTGACGTCATATGGGCACGACTCCTTACTATTATAGGAACATACGCAACAATTTACACGCTGATTACTATTTATTAGTGCATACTACTACTATAATTAGTTAACAATATGATCCGTCAGACAAATGAATAAAATATAAACAAAGACCGAGTATATTGAGATCAAGTTCATAGTTCAACATAAGAGCTTTTTATCCACTTTATAGCGTCGTCCGTTGTCAAATTTCATCATCATATTTCATCATATCCGTCATGAAATTTTCTAATTTCACATTCGTCTACCATATGTTGCATTGTTTGTTTCGTATTTTCACAGTCACACCCTAGTGGAATATATGGATTCTAAGTGTACGCCAGTTTTTCCTTTTAATCATCAATCACGATGATTCAATCATAATGATTTTTCTTTGGTTGAATCCCGGTATGAATTGTTAACTGTACTTGAAATAAATAAATAAATTTCAACTCTCCGCATGTGAACGGCCTTATACCCCTCCAATCATATTTGATATTTATGCAATATTTGGTATAATTTGTAGCGAAATTGTTACGCAAAATGGGAACAGCTAAAAGTAAAATGCTGCATCTTACAGCTTCACTTACATTAGTGTATTCACCGCAGTGCTTACCTAGGGAGTTAAATTATACATTAATTGTTGGTGTCAAACTTTGTTTCGTTGATTTGTCGCTTTGGTGAATAAGATAGCATATGCAACTGCGGGATAATTTGTTTATCTTCTCGGGGGAATACATCCCTCACCTTCGGTTCCCCCTCGAAGATAAAAAAATTATCCCGCAGTTGCATAATCTGCTATTATCACTAAGCTAAAACCTACACCTTCATTACGCTTAATCCTGCGTTACATTTACCCTTCACCTCCCTTACCTGTCTAATTTTTAAATTTTTTCAGACAATTTTTGTGCAACGACCTTGAAGACAATCTTTAGAATTTCGCAGTTATTGGCTATTCATCAGACGAACACAATTTTTACCAAGCAATCCCCCTGGAATTTCCAATGGTTTTGTAGGTGACTATCCGTATATCATCACCATCAAACTTTATTGACCGTTTATACCTTTCGGTGTGAGATTTTTACGCCCGGTGATCATGGACCAACCTCCTCCATACCCTCCTATACTGTAAAAATAGATGGTTTCTTCGCCCAAAGAAAGTCTCCTTGCTTCTAAATCTGATTCAATTGAGTCTATAAACCTTCTTCCAGATCATATGCACAAGGTAACCGCAGTCTACCCAACTTTCACTACCAAAAAAAATCTAAGGATCGGAGTGGGTCGACTTACACCTGACCCAAAGTTTTAGAACACACAGAAAAACGATTTCTGTGACTTCTGCAACTGTGGGTCAGGTGTGGGTCGACCATCTCCGATCTTTAAAAAAAATCGTTGGCCAAAAGATTGAATTCTTTTTTTTTGAATACTGACTGGCTATGACTGGCGTTTCCCATTTTCCTCCTTTTTTCGAATTCCCTGAGGAAATAAATCCTAAATATATAAATTCCGAAACCTGTTCCACTACACTACAAGATTACTCCTTCTATCTGACATTTAAAATTTTTTTACCTGAAATTTAAAATTTGTTTTTAAATTTTATCTTAAATTTTGAATTTTAAGCATTGATTTTGTTTTATACAAAGCATTTTTCTTGTCTTGCCCCCCCCCCCCTAACTTGACCCATTCAGTCTGAAGAATTCTATTCTAACAATTCTTTTACTTCCAATTCGTTCGAACGAAATGGCATGCATCCAATCGTAGGATCTGGATTGTATAAAAGGCGAGTTAACATAGTCTGAGTATCATTCTATGGCCATCGTTGCTGATATACACATGGTCTTAAGACACGGTGTACTGATGAGTCGTAAACGACGAAATCAGCACTTTCAGTTTTTCGATTTTTGTTAAACAATTGGAAGTAGGATTAAGAATTGTGAGCGGCTTTTAAATGTTGAATCAAGCGGGTGGACTATAATCTGCCGAAGGTTCAGCAGTAAAATATTACTTCTATGGGTGCAATTGTACCAAAACAAGAATTTTCTCAATTTTTACCTTAATTCTATTGTCTAACACCGATGAGTTGGAGTAAATGTTTTTCATTTGTTGAACTGTCATTGCCGAAATAACTTAAAACAATCAATTCTGCTCAGAGGTGTAAATGTTACAATAGTTCTATAAATACGAAATTTTATGAGATATTAGCGTTAAAGCAACTATGACACATTCGAGTAAAATCTCCTCGGTTAAACCGATATCATTATAGTCGAACACCCACTTCGAACAACTTTTATCATACCAAATATTTGTCGGTGTTTTTCTATCACAGCTAACAACGTTCTCAGAATCACTTAGTGCATGGAAAATTGTGTTAAGTTATTTGATTTCGTCTATAAAATAAAAAAAAGAAATCTCAAGCTACACGTTTCAACGAATTAAAGCAGAAATTCTGTGTAGAAAATTTCTAAGACTAGGCATTCAATCCGTTCTTATGTTTTTGTGAATGTGTGGAATTATTGTTGTGTACAGAAGCTTTGTGTGTGTGTGAGGCATTTTATGTCATATTTGTGTTGATCGTATACCTTCTATTGTATATTTTCAGTATGCACTTCAGACAGCCACTACCGATTTTTCTTTTGAATTATTTTTTTGACACAAATTTCTTTTTATGTGGTAAGTTGTAGAGCGTACCATACAACAAAATCAGATCGGTCTGAAGACAAAACAATTTGTTTTTGATATATAAATTCCAAGAGCTATTACTAAGATCCTTATAACAAAAAGAGAGAAATATCAAGATCATTTTTAACTATTATTCGAATTTATGTGTATAAAATAGGGATTAGCTCTACAATACAGCATTTTATTTTAATACAAACTTTAATGCATGTGAATGTATCTTAAAATACGTCTCGGTTACTTATACTTAACCGAATATGGATATCAAAACAAAATACTGTCGTTCTTAAAGAAATTTTTATTTATCAGCTTTTATTTATGAGCTTTGTCATTAACGGACGTAAGTCGACCGCTAACCCATGCAGTGATTTGCTGGTACAGAATTTCTTGTCTGTTTATTAATTTTTTTAGTGATTTGTCACTAAGTGGACCGTTTGGGTTGAGACGAACTGAGTCGCATTTTACAATTTTCCCATTTACATTTCATAACTCATGCTAACTACACGACTTGTATTATTTACGCCTCAATAATTCATTCTGACTTTAAATTTGGAGGAGCGGGAAGTCATCCTAATGATTCTAAACGAGCAATTAGATCATAAAACCATCAAAAATCTTTTCCGTGGGACTCTTTCTTTCAAATATTTAGACAATTAATGGATTCGGTAGCATTTTAATTTGCTTCTTGTAATTTTAAATTCAACTTTACAATTGGAAGGAAGTTTATTTTTATTTTAAAAATTCTATATTCAAATTTCCCTTGACGAAATAAATTCTGAAATTAACATAAAAGTTAAATTTGAATAACAAAGAAATCAAACCAAAAAACTATCAAAAACAATCTTTTTTTCCTCTCTCCTCCTCATACCCTAAATATAGAACATAATTCATTCAGAGACGAGAAACAATTTTTCCAAGTATATTTTGTGGCAAGAAGAAGTGAAAATTTAATAATGATTTAAGATCTATTTGTTTCTTAAATGTAACTATAAGTCAGAAATAGAATTAATGGAATTCATCTCTAATAAATAATTTTAAGACGAAGTTGTGAAATGCACATATTTATAGTTGTTAAACGTTATGTGGAAAATTGAGATGCATGCGTTGATGAAGCAGATGCATTTTAGATTAACCGTACGTGGATGCAGGTATTAAATCATAAGATTAGAATGATTTCGTTATCAGAAGATGTCTTCATAGCAATGTTAATGTTTTTTTTAACGGAAAGGATGCTTAAAGCCTCTCCGCAACTTATTGCTTCTAATTCAAGAACGCACTGGACTATTACCAAGAAGGCCCGGGTTCGAGCCCTGGAACAAGAGAATTTTTCTCTTAGAAATTATAGACTGTACATGTACAACGTCTCTAAGTTGACCCAAGCTTCATAAATTGGGTAGTTACGGTGTTCGATACGCGTAACGAAAAAATTGTACTTATCACATATGACGTCACTCATATGCTGCCAAGCGCTGGTACACGCAAAAAGAACAAAGGACAGAGAAACGTGGTTGGCATTCTTTCTTCACTTCTGATGCTACATCATAGATGGAGCCAATGGCAGAATAAGAACTCTGAATGATGACAGTCCAGCAAGTAAACACCGTGGTTCACAACGTCCGAAAAAATGTCATCACCTGAACTGTTGGTATCATAACCTTCCTCCCGGTCGTTTACATGGAAACTTCACCACAACATATGCCTAGAATAACAACTAAGACTACATGTAATGTTCAAATAGGATAAAAATGTTAAGGGTAATGAACTGTAGAATGAAATGCAAAAACTGAAATGTAGACCATACGAAATAATAATTCAAGAAATCCAAAAGTCTTAAATTCGCAAACATTCACAAAGAAGAAAATTCCTTAAAACTCATCAAAGCTCTATACTATGCACCGAAATTCCCTCAAATTTTCTACATAAAGGAAATTTTCCCCAAGCAAGAGGGGTATATTTCACAATTATATTCGGCAAAATTATATTTTTGATGTAAGAATAATGTAAATTTTATGCGTGTTTTATGGATAATTCATATAAAATAATGTATTTATGTAGATCATGTAAAAAAGACGTACAAAAGATGGATAAGTGATGTAACAACGATGGATTTTGCTACTTTATTTTTCCATCATTTATTCATTCTTCTTCTTCTTCTTCTTCTTTTTCAGCCTGGATGTAGGCCTTCCCATTCTCCACTTCGAACGGTCCATTACCATTTGTTGCCAGTTTGTACCCGCTCTTCTTTTGATGCTGTTCGTCCATCGCTCTGGGGGTCCTCCCATTGGTCGCGTTGTGGGTGGCCTCCAGTTCATGATGTTTATCGTCCAGCAGTCGTCCGTCATTCTCTCAATATGTCCAGGCCAGCTCCATTTTAGAGATACTATTCGTTCCATGACATCAAAGATTTTGGTTTGTTGTCAAATCCAATGATTGGTCATTTTGTCTCAACCCTTCAGCGACTAACGACACACATTTTTGCCAGGATTTAGACAATTTTCAAGATCTCCTAGTTTGAGCTAGGACCAACCTACGAGCTAAGCAAGGGCTCCTTGGAAAGTTCTGGACAAGGGCTATTTAAAACAACGAGGACAAAAATCTGAAGGAGTTACTTTATTTGAGCCATTGCTTATAGCGAAATACAAATTTCCCAAAATCCACAGCGCAAATAAAATTAGCTGCGAAAGGGTTAACGTAATTCCAAGCATGCTCCTTTCCATTGCTCTTTGTATTCATCATCATTTTAACATGATTTACATAATTTTTTCATTATTTACTTAAATTTTACATTATTTTTGCAATAATGCAAAATTTGTGGACAAATTAATAATTTTGTGCAGATCATGTCAAAATGATGTACAAATTTGTGTAAATCATGTCAAGATGATGTAGAAAAGATGGATGATTAATGTAACAGTTATGGTTGTGCTACATTATTCGACCATTATTTTTACATTCCAAATTAAAAAAAACATTTGATTTTTCGTTTTGAAAGTGATATTTTGTATAAAAATTTTTTTATTAAAATAAGGATCGGAGTGGGTCGACCCACACCTGTCCCACAATTTTAGCGGGTCGACCCACATCTGATCCACAGTTGCAAAATTCACATCCTGTGTGTTCTAGAACTTTGAGTCAGGTGTGGGTCGACCGGCTAAAATTGTGGGTCAGGTGTGGGTTGACCCACTCGGATCCTTATAAAACAAATTTTTGTCGTAATGTAGCAAAAGCCACTATCGTCCATCTTTTGTACATCATTTTAACATGAATTACACAAATCTTACATTATTTCTCCATAAATTTTCCATTAATGTAAAAATAATGTCAAATTGATGTAAATAATGAAAAAATGTAGTAAATTATGTTAAAATGATGTCAATGCTTTTCTAATTTGCGGTGTAAAAAACTACTTATCCATTTTTTGTACATCTTTTTTACATGATCTACATTAGTTTTACATTAACTATACATGAATGTTCCATGGAACATACACAAAATTTACATTATTCTTACATCCAAAATATAATTTTGCCGAATATAATTTTGAAATATACCCCACAAGAGAAGAGTCTCCATTGTACATTGGCGTACAAAATTCGTTTTCACAACGCGTGCTGTCGAGCTCTGGTGTTGGAATGAATTTTCATATATTTTTTTCAGCACAAGTGCCGAAATGAAATTGATTGCAAGTTTTTGTTTCCCACTTGTTGTGAAAAGTAATGTTCCTAACACGTGGCTGATTGGTTGTTTTGAGCACGAGATGTATATTTGCCAACACGAGCCGTAGGCGAGTTTGGCAAAATACATCGATCGATCAATCAATCAATCACACTCAATCAATCAGGCACTAATTAGGAAAACTACTATTTCCCATCTTTTGTGACTGATACTTGGACCATTAATATTCCATTTAGTACAAATGACCTGGTAACAGGACATAAGATTTGGATATATTCAGGGAATATTTAAGTATGGCAACGTTGGCAGTTCAAGCATGAACATGCCTAAGAATTTTTCTCATCTTACCATCTGATGAGGGACATGCTAACCATAAACTGTTTTTTGTTTCATATTCGAAATACATTCGATTGAGACGACTATAAACATCGGCGCAATGATCTCGACAATAAAATGCATCTAAATGATGTGATATTGTGTGTAACAAAACAGGGGTGTAACTCAGCACCGATTTTTTATGCTTCTTTGATTGGATTTCGTTCCCCGTGGAAGCTACGAAGCGTTTTAGTCAGTTTTTTGAGTGATCAAAAAAGTAAGTAAGAACGTCATCAAGTTCGTATTACTTCTTGCGCTAAAAGAGCTACGCCCATGACGTAACTCTTCGCTCGCAGACATTGAGCATTTTCTTCAATAAGCTAATTTTAATATGGTCTTGATTTATTTGTTTTAATTGAGGGGGAAATGAATCAAATCTAACGATAATATTATGCATGTTATACACAATTTAAATTAAAATCGTATATGTCTAATTGATGCACTTTAGTGCATGTGCTTTAGTAATAGAATAATTTGAATAATAAAATATTTTCTATAAGGACTGGACGCGGTTTCTTGTATTTAGGTTTATTTTTTTTATTTGATTTGGTCGTTGAATATACGTAAATTAAGTGTATATCGAATACTGGTTCTGATGCTGAACCCTAAAAAGGTAACACACAGAGCGTTTTTATCATCGATTTTGTTTTTAATATTTGTTTTCAATGATTTGTTTTCAATGATCTGTCGTTATAAACAGGTTCATATTGTCTGTCAGTATTTTTATAATCTTGTTCATTTACATATGTTTATAAAGATTTGTTACGTTCGTAAAAACGCATTCCAATTTAAATTCAAAGTCAATATTGATTTTAGTTCATTTGTTGGATGATTTTTTTCTCATTTCTTTGTATGCATCATGCCCGCAGCGGTAGCATAGGGAATGAATGACGCAGTCCATAAACCCAAAAAACTCCATACAAAAACCTTTGGGAAAAGGAGCCATATATAGGCGAAGTTTTGAGTTTTTTCCCCTCGCCCCCCTCCCCCTCCAAAAACGAGCCTTCACTCATCAAAATCGGTTGAAAATTAGCTGAGATATCGAGGTTTGAAAATGACATTTTTGTAAGGAATTGGATGTTTCTATTATTTTCGTCATTATGAAAACTTTTTTTTTGATCTGTCGGTTTCTACGTTTCATCTATCTATCTATGACCTATCTATTAATAGTTTTCGATCTCGAGAACCAGACAGCCGATCTTCTTGAAATTTTCAGTGATTGTCAGTCTCTTGACCTCAAATAAAAAATTTCATATGCCGCTTTTCCGGGAAAATTCTGGAAAAGCCGTGGCATGTGGAAAAGTGGTCAATTTTTAGGGTTTTTTAGGTAATGCGCGGAGTTTTCGAATTTTAGCTCCAGAGTGACAATAGCTAAAGAGTTGGTTTATTCGAGAAAGTTTTAGAGTTTCATCAGGAGAATTTTTTGGGATCATAAGAAAATGTAGCGGCGCCATCTTGGATTTTCGTTTATGGAGTGTTCCGAAGGTAGCCGAAGGTGACACCAAATGTTCCGAAAGTAGCCGAAGGTGACACGAGGTGTTTCACGGTAGCCGAAGGTGGCACGAAGGTAGCCGAAGGTGACACGAAGTGTTCCAATGGTAGCCGAAGGTGTTGGAGAAAAATTTTTTCGGAGAAAATTTTTTTTAAGGAACAATTTTTTTTTGCAGAAAAACTTTTTTTTCGAAGAAAAATTTTTTTGAAGGCAAATTTTTTTTTTGAGCGAAAGATTTTTTTAGAGAAGAGAAACTTTTTTCGGATTCTTTTTTGAGAAAAATTTTTGTTTTAGAAAAAATCTTTGCTAAAAAAACTTTTTTTGAAGAAAATTTTTTTTTCGAAAAAAAAAATTTTTGGAGAAAAATTGTTTGGAAAAAAATTTTTTTTTGAAAAAATTTTTTGTAGTTAAAACTTGTTTTTTAGAAAAAAATTTTCGGAGACAATTTTTTTTCGAAGACAATTTTTTTTCGGAGAATTTTTTTTTCAAGAAAAAGAAAATTTATTTTCTGAGAAGAATTTTATCGGAGAATTTTTTTTTCTAAAAAAATTTTTCTTTTCTGAGAAAATTTTTTTTCGGAGAAATTTTTTTTTCAAAAATAGAAAACTTTTCACATGTATTTTAGTTATAACAACCGAAAACTTCCAAAACGACTGATATCACAACAATAACCTATTAAAAGGGGTAGTGTGACGCAGTCCGTAAGTCCGCTTCCAAAATTATGTTTTCGTTTGAGGTGACGCTTGCGCCAAAAATACGCAAAAAATGAAAATGCAAAAAAGGACTTTTTTAAAAAAAATTCAAATGTTTGAAATTGCGTCACAAATGCCAAAGCCATCAACGTAATAATTTTTCCACACTTTCAGTTTTCACATGCAAAATTTTTTCAAAAACTAAGTTGATAAAGATACTTGGGTACCTTTTAGAAGAATTTGAAAAATTAATTTTGAATTCAGTAAAAAAATTCTTCTCAAAAGTCAGGCATCAATAAGGGTCTGTTCATAAATGACGTCACGCTTACTATAAAATCCACACAGTTCATAACTCCAAACTGGTCAGCACTCCGGCTACCTCCCCAATTACACCCCCTGTTTGGGGGGTAGCCAGAGTCCTATAAAGAGAATTTGCTGTCCTACATGAGTTATGACCGTTATGACCTTTTTATGGATACTCATTTTTTATAGCAAGCGTGACGTCATTTGTGAACGGCCCCTCCTCTAACGTTATCATTAATTTTGGAAGCGGACTTACGGACTGCGTCACCTTTTAACAGGTTTTTGTTGTGATTTACCATACTTGTCTCATAGTTTCGTTGTGAGATAAAATAACTCATTTTTGAAAAGTTACAAAATTACCTGCATCTCAAAATAATAATTTTTTTTTGATCCCTTATTTCAAGGTCACTTTAATGTGTCACCTTACTGTTTTGATGTGACTCTCTTGCATGTATTTTAGTTTTACAGCTACGGCTTTAATAACTTTTTACATGGAAAGAATTTGTCCCAAAACACCGTACCTCAATTGAAGTGTTTTGGATGGTGCCGAGAACAAACGTTCATTTTCCCTCTAAAATCAGTTTTAACCATTTTAACTCAAAGAAACACTCAATTTGTAAATAGATTTCGCTGCATTTATCAATAATACTCAGTACACTGTTATATACTTTCACAGAAGTCTATGTCGAAATAAATGAACTAAACTAACTTGCTCATGCAAGTGAATTTCGGCAGTGAGAAACATGTTTTTGGACATGTTTTTTCTTGCATGAACAAAATCGTGGCTCTAATCTCTACCTATAGACATGGCAAATATTTCCGATTAACTGAACTCACAAAATTTCGTTTAATTAGTGAATCAGAACATATTTTTTAGAAATAAAGTTTGGCGTTACTTTTCGGGGTATAAAAATCTCTGCAAACAATTTTTAACTTTCCCTGAATGGACCTAACTTTCCAATCAAAATTCGACCAACTTGCGTTATAACAACAATGGGAATGAAGGGATGAAATATATAAACTCGCATACAAAAATGAATATTTTTGGTAAAATGTTAACAATAAAATTCATAAATTAATTATTGAACATGTTGATGGTTCGCTGCATTTTGTTCTGAATGAATTATTGTGCTAATTATTATCACAATTTCGTGTATATTTACTATATGCTTATAAAGAAACATAATGATATGGTCAATAACACGTTTTAAACATTTAGATGGATAATATTGAAACATTTCGGTGTAATAATTTCAGTTGTTTATTGTAATAGAGATGGACATGCGACATATGGTGCGGTTAGTTTTGTAATTTATGGGTTTTCATGCTTCGCATACGAAAAAGTCAAAGGGGTTATGGTGTTGAAATTTACTTTCTGGAAATTATAATTCTTACGCTGAGATAACAGTAAACATGCCTTTTTTAAATAAAAAAAACGATTTCATATGAGCAACGCATTGACAAACCATTTTGTGAAATGTTATTCGAAACAATAAATTCTTCTACAACATGCCTCGAAACGAAAATGCACCAATTAACTTTATATGACCGGTAAAAGTATGGCGAATAATTTTTACTTCATTTTTTTTAAACGCTTTTCAACAGCGTTAACTGAATCTGTTACGAAAAATGTTCAATTCTATTTTTTTCAACATAAAAGGGAAATATTTTGTATTTTAGCCATTCTGTTTTGTCATCTCATCGTTGACACATTTAGCCGTTCCTAAAAGAATAACATCTAATTTCCAATAAAAAGTTTGCACTATTTTCCGTTAGCATGTTGCATGTTTGTAAAAAGCAAAATATGATTGCTCTGAAGAAAATACGATAAACAAACAAAATACGAAAAATAGACTTACGCTATAAGCTTCATCAATTGACAGTATTCTCCAGTATGTTTGATTCGTAGATGACTCCACAAGAAAGCAATTTGCTGCCTTTTGAGACACTTTCCACATAGACAGCATTCACATATTCTTGAATTTTTCTTGAAATGTGTCCATACAATATTGATCCCAAGAACTTTGATTTAAAAAAAAAATTATTCTTTAGGATATTTCCTAAAATTTTGACCGTATAGGTCGTGTGCTTGTAAATTGACTTGTTATCAAATTTCAGCTGTTTTCAATGTTCGATTAGAAAAAGGAGATAATGTTGAAAACAGCATAACAAGTGAATTTGCACGTCTACACGTCTTTGTAATATTTTTACCACATACCAAATGTCTGGCTTTTTCCACGCAAAATTTTACCACTATTTGAGAACATAATAACGTTTTGCTATATTCAACAATACACTTAAAATTTGAAATATAGCTCACTGCGAAATATATTTCGACCAATGCAAGGTCATCTTTTGTCGCGTATCGATCTAAGACTAATAGTTCATTTAAAAAAAAAAATCCAAGACTAAAAACATATGCAAGAGACCCGTACGTATCAAAGTAGATGTGGCAAACAGAGTTGATGATACAAACACACAAACTTGATCTCCAAACAGACAAAAATGCTTCTCTCAATTTTCTCTACAACATAGCTAAAAGCCATTTTTTGGGCTAGTGTCGACCTCAGTCCGACCTAGGGCCCTCAGGAGAGGCCTCGGAAAAATACTTCCATAGACAAAAGTATTTCTCTAAATTTTCTCGGCAAAATAGCCAAAAACCATCTTTTCGTCTAGGACAGAACTTAGGACCGACCCAGGGCCATAAGGAAATGCCTCGGACACATATTTCCATAGACAAAAATGTTTCCCTCAATTTGCTCTGCAACACAGCAAAAAAACATTTTTTGGGCTAGGACCCACCTTAGGACAAACCTGAGGCTTACTTCAGCCCTAAGCATAGGTACCGGGTCCAAATTTGTTTTCGAATATAATTCGGTACTCGGTTATCTCTCAAATAGAAAAATAATCAACAAAATCAGTTAGGATTTATCCAATTTATGTAAGCAAACACGTTGGGCCCTAGTAGAAACACAGTTTTAGGGTCCTGACTGAGTCCTAATCAAAAAAATTTTTTCTATAAAACGAGAGACAGTACTAGACCTTTTGATTAAAAAAAAAATGAAAATCCTAAGAGTTTTTTTCGAGTTATGTACAAAAAACACGTATGGCCCTAGCAGAGACTCGTTTTTAGTGCCCTAGCTAAGTCCAAGGACTCAAATCCAAAAAAGTTTCTTCCATAAATCGTCGGCCATGCCCAGATCTTTTAAACAAAAAAAAAATTATGAAAATCGGAAAAGATTTACTTGAGTTATGTAGAAAAGACCAAAGACCCCTTAAACGGCCCTTCGGCCGACAGTGCCCAGATTCAATCCCATAAAGGATTTTTCGGTTACCTCTCAGGAAAAAAAAGTTTTTAAAAATCGGTTGAGTTTTACTCAAGCTATCGCGGTGACAGACGGACGGACGGTCATTTTTTTCATTTCGTAATCTAAGGACCATGATCAATGCTCCCCCCTACTCCCGGGTCGAAATTGGGGTGGTTACAAACGTCGTGGTAGATGTATAAGAACCCTTGTCTAAAAATTTGGGTCCTATGTATTAGCCAAAAAATAAAAATTTTCTATGTTTTGGTTTGTAGAGAAAATTGAGTGGATTTTGTCTATAAATTGACATGTATTTTTTTACAATGTTGCGTTGCTTCGGAGGGATTTTTCAATTTTGCCTATATGGCAATTTCCAACGCAATTTCCTGGAACTTTCTGATATGATTGTTTAAGTTAAACAGACTATTTAACGCGGTGTTGCTTAAACGAGACCTCTGTTTGTAACAATTTTTCTCTATGAAAATGTTCTAAGCGACGATGAAATATGGAGTTCAGACACTAGACTGATCCTTTTTGTGCCTGATCTCCTTAGCTTATGGTCGTTTAGAAAATTTTCACGGAGAAAAATTGCAGCAAACAGAGGTCAAGGTGGGCAGCCTGATGCCAAAAACGTTTCCATGACAATGTTGGAGTGGTAAACGAATACATTACTATGGACTCGGTTCCGACCCTCCACCTGGCTGCCTACTGTAGAAGTATAAGTAGCCTTATAGAAGGAAGCCTGGTGCCGAAAATCTGTTACTGTCATCATAACGGCGCTAACGATTACTATGTCATATTAATTTCAACTCAGCACCAGGCTCCGTACTTGAGAGTTTCTATTGTTAATATAGAGGGCAGCAGCAGCCTGCCGTTGCGAGGACATTAACAGATTTTCGGCGCCAGTCTGCCTCCTATGAGGCTATTAATACATCTCAAGTAGGCAGCCTGATGCCGAGTCGAAACCGAGTGCATATCAATATACCCGTCCGCACCAGACGAAGGTCAATTATTGTGCACAGACAACATTTTGCAACTATTCCCAATTAAATGTGAGACCATAAGTGATAATAAAAACAAACATTTGAATGACTTTCATTCATATTTCCATGGTGATTTCATTCACGGTGACACAGGACATTTATTTTCGTTATTCACAATAACCTCGACTAATAAATCCATAATAGTCGAGTGTGTGACATTCACAATAGAAACATAACTCCTTTTTTAATGCACTTTTTGCCGGTTGGGTTCGATACTATGAGTTTTTTTAATTCCATTTACGATGTACTTTTCAAAACGCATCAAAATTTCGTCTTTTTCCGGACCTCTTTAAAATTTGTGCGTTTTGAATGCAGTATAATAATATTTCCAAAACTCATTCGTAATCTACAGAGTTTCACATACGTGGTCTACCAAGAAATGTCCTATGTTACTCTGTTTTCTAAATTTTTATTCACAGCGTCCGTTTCAACTTTATTGGGATTCGTACGGGTCCCTGTAGCACAATGAAAAGGTCGACATCTATTCTAGGTATTCTGCCCTACAAAGAATTCATTTGTTCAAACCTGTTTGCAAGGTTTTATTGCTCTGTACATCCGTATTGTCTCTTTCGTTGAGTGAAGGGTGCACACGAGTTAGACGTTTAGACGCTGTAAATAAAGTTTGCACAAAAACTCAACTTAACAAACGTAATTTTATTTTTGTCAAGTTTTCATGCAAACCTAGCGTGTCAAACAATCTAGAAGATTCCAAAGAGATCTTCAAAGCATCTTATTCAATTATATTTACCCAAAGAAAAGGAAAAATTAAGAAGAGAATGCATACGAACCGATAAGCTGAAAAAAGTCAAGAGAGTGAATGAAATTTTACAATCGCATCGAACGAAGGTATAAAATGCACTTTTCTCTCATACACCTTTCTATGTGCACGGATGCACGGCCGTATCGTGTTTGTGTTTGTAGCAACCAATATGTACTTGAAAAATGCATAAAACTATGGTTGTGTGATGTGTGATGATCAGTCGGAATGATTATATGAAGCAAATGGGAAATTCTTCTGTTGATATTTGTGAGGTTAAAGCATTTTTCATTCAGAGAAATGATGTGAAATGTTGTTGTGAAAAGGCTCGTGCCGCATTGTTAAATACTAATACATTATTTTACTTATCGATTAACAGATGTAAAGTAAATGAAAAGGCTATGGGGCCTAATCATTCGGTTTTTTATTTTTTTCAATAAAATAAAAACATCTGAAAAGAGACGGGGACCCATACACTTACATAAAGTGTTTATACATTTATGTTTTCATTTATGTTGTTGATGCGTTTCTATACTTAGTTGGTGTTGAGCTCTTGTTTTCCTTTTGTGAATTAATATAAAGTATGTGGAAAGATTAAATCGGGTGCTTAACATTTTGTAGCAATATATGTTTATTTATGTGAACTCTAGGGTTAGTTAACATTTTTATTGTGGTGGTGTGTTGAATGGAAAAGAACTATTATGGGCATAAAAAGTATCATTTCGGTTAGGTAAATGGTGATTACTGCTGGTTTCGGATGTTTTACAAATTGGATATTGTATGGCTTTTTTTCGGTGCGTGATTAAAATTATTGAAAGAAAGTGATTAATTGGGTTAAGAAGAACGTCGTAAAAAGGCAAAATATAAATATTTCAATCAACGTTTCTACAAGTAGAATAGCACCAAAATGCTACAAATTAGTCGAGAAACCCAAAAATCTTTATCTTTTTTTTGCCTTCTTACGTTCATAATAACACTATAAAATCATGAGCCTGCAGTAAAAGAAACCCGATCCGTCTTGTTATTTTTTGCGAAAACTAGAAACTAGGTCAATGGGAGTTTACTACGAGCGATTAAAAGCATTTACTCAGGAGCAGGGCTGCGGTCAGAATAGATGGAGAAATTAGCGAGTCATTCGACGTTAAAGAGGTGTTCGTTAAGGTTGTTGTCTCTCATCGCTCCTGATCATAATTTTCATGGATAAAATCATCAGGTAATTATGAAGATCCTGGCCTATGCGGATGACTTAATCCTGTTGGCAGGGAACGCCAGCGATTCGCAGAGTGGGATTGACTGCCCAAACGTCGCATGTTAGGAGTGAATGTTCACCTGAATTAGGAAAGCAAAAATCAGGAATCAATAATAAATAATAAATCAGGAACCAAAAATCAGGAAACGAAAATCAGGAACCTAAAATAAGGAAAAACAAAAATCAGGAAATACCAAATTTAGGAAAAACCAAATTTAGGAAAACGAAAATCAGGTAGAAAATAAATCAGGAAAAACATCAAAGTTTTCAATTCCTAAGGGTTCGCAATCTTATTTTTGGTATGTAGGGGCTCTGCCCCCTAAACCGCCGCACCTGTTGCGAGCTACTAACGCCCTGCACGCTGCCGCCCCTCGACCCCGCTTTTTTTTAGAGATTTACCAAGGCCTGCGACGCCTTCTTTCAAAAATTATTTTCCTGCTTTTGGTTTTTCCTGATTGCCTGGTTCCTAATTTTGGTTTTTCCTAATTTAATTCATTCCTAATTTTTGTTTTTCCTAATTTTTGTTTTTCCTAATTTTAGTTTTTCCATATTTTTTACAAATAATTTTTTTTCCTAATTTTCGGTTTCCTGATTTTTGTTTTCCTAATTCGTGTGGAATAGCGTGAGGAGTACGGGATGAAGATTATTGTAGGGAACACTAAGGTTATGCATGTCGGCAAATTTCGGAAGGAGGTAGTTTCAGTAGCGGACCCATGTGCAATTCGGTACCGAACGCATGGCGCTGGAAAATTCGTGGCGATGGAAAAATATGTTTTGAGGGATAAATCTGAAGTAAAGTATCCAGCGCCAAATTATAAAATTAAATGTCGAGCACGTTTCAAAGTAAAATGACAATTTCTATGTCATGAGGATTTTCAAGTCTCAAAAGTTTCGCCTGCGGCTCAACAGTTTTCCTAGATACCAATCTAATTTCAATATTTTCGTCAATGGAATTTTCTCTTCGATCATTTGATTTGAGAATTTGTTTTGGCTAGCGACGTTGGCTGCTTATCGGCCATATCTCCTAAAATTTAAGTTCGTAGCGATGGTCAGGAACAGTCTGCTTTCATAGAAAAACAGATGTGCACTTCGAATCAATAAAAATCAATAAATCGAATCAATAAAAAAACGACAACATCAGAGAAAAGCTGAAGAGGCGGCAAGAGCTAGCCGCTGGTTTGGGCACGTTCAAAGGATGGGCGATAACAGGCTGCCAAAGAGGATCTTGGATGCACAGTTCTCGGGAGTTCAACCTAGGGGTAGACCAAGGAGAAGGTCTATAGATTCAATTTAGTCAGATCAGATTTAGGAGTTAGGGAACTTTCACTGGACGGACAAACCATCTCCTTGGCAGGGCATAGGAGAGCATGGGGGAGGGTGGTTCATCCATCGTCCAAGGATTGCGGCTTAAAGATCTCATACCGAAAAGTACCAGTACAATGATGATGATGAACTAGAAAAAACTAGGAAAACTAAAAAAAACAAAAATTTAAAAAAAAAAACTGAAAAAAAAACTGGAAAAATAGGAAGCAGAAAAAAAACAAAAAAAAAAAAAGTAAAAAAACCAGATTCGAATGAAATTAACGTTTATCCACCCCTCGGGATGGGATTATATTTTAGATCGGGATCGGATTGGGTTCAAATTTTTATTTAGAATCGTGTTCCGCTTGGGTAATATTTTGAAAAAAAGTCGACCCGTAACCTCTAGTCACTTAGAAGAATTCATTACATTACACAAGAGGGCAAGAGATTTCATTTGTGGAGTCCTGCGATGGTTTTATAACCTACATACAAAGCATGGTTCCACATAATCAAAGAAGGGAAATACAAAGAGGAACAAAAAAACAAAGCTAAAAATTTGTCGTATGTGTTCAGTCCAGGTAACTTACTGGTATACAAGAACTAGCCATTAAAGTTTCTTGTGGACTTTACGATGCATTGTACCCTTATAATTATAACACACACCCCTGAAAGAATACAAATACACTCTTGTAGATTTGTGTGACTTACCTATCCGTCAATTCAGTCACTTGCCACATTGTATGCTTCTTCGAAATTCCATTCAACGATAAGACGCGATAAAATGAAATTGAAAATTTTCTCATCGAATGTTTTTTTTGGTAACATTTTTTGCCCTTCTTCTTTTGATATCCTATCCTTTACCAAAAACCAGATGTCCGTCCATGTATATGTTAAATATTTTGTACACATTAATACAGTATTGCATTTATGTTTTCATTTTTTATTATTCTGTTTTTAAGTAATCGTGGGAACTTCAAGTCTTGTCTCATTGAATGGAAAGAATTTACAAAATTCTCAGTATATTGTAGAAGTAAGACGTTTTTTTACGAAATGGGTAGCTCTGCTATGAAGAGCTAAGTCAGCCATCATGTAATTGTATGTACAATCGATGTCATGGATGAAAATCGAAAAAAAAATTACTTTTCTTGGCATTTAGAATACGGAAGAATGGAAAAATGTAGGAGTCTATACGAATGTGAATCTAGGTAGAAATATGCATATTGTGTTGCTGGAGCTATCAAATTTTATTTGACAATAACCAGGAAAATGTCGTGAGTTTATTTTTGAGTAGATTATTTGTAGCTTTTACTCTCACAGCTTTTGAGAGAATCAAAATGAAACAAAAACTCCTACATGAATTGAAAAAGGCAGGTAGTCGCTTCGCTTAACATATGCGACATTACAGTGTTAGAAAAATTACATTTGATTCCGTTTCGTATCCAAGAAAATTACAAGAAGTGGTTGAGTCCGTCCCTTCCAACAATATTGCGGAACATAAAAAGTCTTACTTGTGGTTATGAGTTACAACTAGAGTGTAATGTGGTTAACGCTGGAATGTCCCACATACATTTTCGGTTTCGGCTTGAAAATGAAATGTAATCCGATAATGACCAATCACACCATACAAAGTAGTTGTCACACATGAATCTAATTTTAAAACTACAAACACTTAAACCGATTATATTATTATGCAAAATATTACAAATAAAAACAAACACTTAGTGTATAGGTCTATTGTAAACAATCTATGACATATTCTATAAACATTGAAATGAGAAAAAAATTACCTAACACGCAAATACATACGTTTATTGAAATATTATATAAATTTGTATATAAAACCGTAGTGAAATATAAAAAAGATATCCTTGAATAACAATATCTCAGATTATTTAATGGAGTTGAGCATAACAATGAACGCAGAAATACCTAAAGTTCATCAAAACATTTGTACAATTAATTTGTTTTTATAAACATTTTCGGAATTGCAAGTTTACGACGACGGTTACTCAACCAATAATTGGTGGCAAAGACCTAGAAAACTTAAACCAAATGTAATTTGTGTCTTTCATTCAAACATATACAGTTCAGGTGTTAATCCAGTCATCCAGTTTCCATTAAGCTCTACTCGCTTACATTTTTCACCTCACTCTCCTTTCCGAAAAATTCTATACCACAATCACAAACCACTTCGTTAGGAAGGATAAAAATAAGTAAAGAAGAAAATCAAAAAGGGTGGGCTGAATTACGATAGGTTTTGTTATTTTTCCATCAATATAACACTTTTTTCTTTTCGTTTGTGGTTGATTTGTTTTCAGATGCTGAAGTTGCGAGGAAAGGCATCCAATCACGAAGGGTGTCGCTTATTCATCCAATATTCATTCATAATTCATTAATGCCAAAGAAGAAACAATCGATTCGGCCATGCAACGTAAATTTGTCGATGCTGCCGAATCCTATAAATTAAAAAACGAAACCAAATTCTTGGAGAACATGTCTATATGTTGCATCGAATCACCCATTGGGTAACTGAGGAACGGTTTATTACCCGGATCTTTTCGGTAGAAGTTGAGTGCGTCACCATTAGGCTTCCCCGTTAAGAGGTTGTTCATAAATAACTTCCGACGAAAGCGATGGGGGGAGGGGTATACGGTGACGGCTTTGCAAATTTCGAAAATTGGGTTAGAGCAAACATACAAAAACAAATTATAAGCTTGACTGCACTAGCAACACAATTAATAAATAAAAAATCAACCTTACTGGACTACTGTATCATACAAATGGAAGGATGTAGATTTGGTCGAGGATGGTCCTAAAAGCATACTCGAAATCATGTGCAAAGAACGACAGAGAGAAAATGCTTTCCTTTTCAGTCGTTTCTATGCAGGACCGCCTAAAAACCCTTGCATTTAAATAAAACTATTTTTTTTTCCTTTTTTTCATTAATAAAAGGAAGGGGTTACAGACTTGGACAAATATGACAGGTTTGTGTGACACTAGTGTGACAGCGGGGAGGGGGGGGGGTCCGAAAATGCCAATTTTTGCGTTACGTAATTTGTGAACGGCTCCAAAGTCCAACTTTTTGATTAGGATAGGTTTGTTCCAATGACATAATAATGTATAGACTGGGTCTACGTAACCATCAGCTGAAGCAAAAATGAAAATACATAATTTGTGTATAGTATACACATTGCACACCAACACATACACAACTCACGCTGATTTGTTCCGCTGAAAATACGTAATCCACCTAAATTTTACGTAATTTACCAACACTACTAAACATTTCGCGTTTGCTTCAATGCGAATCGCATCGCGTAAGGTTTGTGTGAATGCTCAACTTGATAAAAATAATTTTTTCTGACAAGTTGAGCTTTTCAACAAATCTTACACGACGCGATTCGAATACAATGATCCCTTTACTTTACTTTATGAGCAGCAGCTCAGAGCTTTTGAAAGTTTAAGTTCTTATTTGACGCTAGCCATCGCTGCGTATTTTTGATCAACGCACATTTCTAAGCGAGTTTCCAAGGAAAAATCATGTTTACATTTGACGTCCTACACCCAGGGGAGGGAGAGCAAAATTAAAAAAAAAATGCTTGACGTTTATTGTGAACGGCGCCTTAAACGATTAGTACAAAAGCATGAATTTAAAATGATGAATTTGTCTGCGACCGTTTGCAGGTAAACATTCCAATAACCAAAAACTATTCTTGTATAGAATTTGATTAAGTAAACAGTTAACACTTTCTTCTTAGCGTATACATGTGACAAGTCTTGCGTCCTAAACATACACAAAGGTGTAAAACATATTTTCTTTTAGTCGAAAAAAAAAGTGTTCGAATATTTCGAATGCTATTGAAACATGAAAGAACGCAGACACAATTCAATAATATTGTGCACATCGTCGACCTTACGTACGCCATCATAAATTAGCGAATACAAAAGAAACAGTTGCATATTTCCATCGATTAATCATTAGCAAATCTATTCAAATCAAAAGGATTTCTTTGTTTATGATTTTTTCTTTATCTTTAGAAACGACGTTTCGATGTTACGTTTAAATATTTCCCTCTTGGTTATTTGGAAATGAAGTTTAATTTACAACATTAAATGACCTTATAGACAACCTAGTCTTTTTTACTTGACATTTTATATTCTCTGTTTGTTTTCATATTTTTTTTTTCAAGTCGTAACGTGTACCTACCTATGCTAAAACACCGAAATATAATAAAATCATTTATTTCTACTTAATTTGGTCCAAGCAGACTCAACTGAAAGAAACTAGATAGGTATTGATAATTTTCATTGCGACCTTGGAAATATGTTAATTGAGCAACTTTTTATTAAACATGATGGGATGACGACAATTTCTCATCATCGTATACACAACTCCAAAACATATACATTATCAGTGTATGGCAATCTCGCATTTAGCAAAAAAAAAACGTACAAATTCTGTATAAATTAGATACGATTCTATATTGTTGAAAGGCGACACATTCGCGAAACGTAAAGATGTGAATATGCGAATTGTTTGTTTGCTTTTTTTAGATCTACAATACAAGGTAATCGTTTGGGATTTAGATAGTTTTGATTGCTTTTGTAACGTTGAAATATTTGAAGTAAGTCGACAGGATAAGTGTTTGACAGAGATTATGCACGTAATTTCCTTTTAAGGCCCATAACTTGTATGCTAAAATATAGTCTACCTTTAGGCGCTCAAATATTATATTTTCGTGTGGATAAAGACGCAGTTTCAAAAAAGTAAGTCAGCATTTCCCTTCCTAAAAATGTTGCCTTTTAATAGCAACTAAACTTATTTTTTGGGATCCTACCTACTCTGAGAACGGCGAAAAAATTGTAAAAATTTGTACAAAAACTCGTCGTTCTGAGACAAGGTTCAATCCCAAAAAATAAGTTTAGCTGCTTTTAAAAGGCAACATATTTAGGAAGGGAAATGCTGACTTACTTTTTTGAAACTGCATCTTTGTCCATGGATATCAGCGAAAATATAATATTTGAGCGCCTAAATGTAGACTATATTTTAGCACACAAGTTATGGGCCTTAACAAATCAACGAAATTGTATTTTTATGCTTTACCACACGTTAGTATAATTTTGCAGCCTGTGAGTTTATTATACATTATATAAGCATTTTTTTACTAATTTTTTACTTTTTTTTGTACTTATTTTTTTACTTACTCTTTTACTAAGATGCAATGACATGCAAGATTTATACTAACAAATGGTATAAAATACTATTAGCTGGTACAATAATGACATTTCCGTAGTTGATAATTTGTTCGTGTTTCCAGTAGCGTATAAATCGATGAATCATAAATAAATGCGATAAGCTCATTTGACGAAGCTTTTGAATGTCAACAAATGATTTAAGAAGAAAACAAAAAATATGCTATTTCTTGCGAGTTAACGATTAAGCAATGTATGTGATTTTTACTTACTTTTTTCTTTTTTTTTATACATTTTTAAGCCGACTCAAGTTCATATACAGCAACAAAGCCTGTTGTTGTACGCGACTGTGTTTCTTTTTGTGCGAATAAAAGAAAAAATAAATTAATTTTATTCATCACATACAACTGTAAAACATGAGAAAAATTAAGAACCTTTATAATTTGAAGTCAATAATGAAATAAGTGTTGGGGCGGGTCGTTTTTGCGGCTGATTTGTATTTAAATGTGAGTTGAGTAGGTATGAAATTACATATTGTTTATTGTAGTTTCGGATATCTTCTGTGCAAACATTCGCTACATTTACAATAGAATCGGAAGGAATAAATTTGTATTCGGTTTTCAGATTAAAATTAATTAAAACAAGCTATTTTCCATTTCTCGGAAATTTATGGCAAACGTTTTGAACAAAGATCGTTTGATCTTTTATGAATACGAAATCATCTTCAACTTTAATAATTATTATAAAAATGTAATGCTTCAACAGCATATTTTCATTTAATTTAGTACACATTAAGGCACGGAACAGGTTTCGTTTACTTGAAGTTTGTAATCACGACAAATCAGCTTCAGACAAACATCTTCATTTTCAGGTACAGGTCAGTCCACCTGCAATGTTCACACCTGTAGGACCAATCAATCCATTGTTGGTCTAATCCTTTACCTGGTAAATATGATCCAATTTACAAGAGACGTCAGTAAGCTGTCTGTATATGGCTTAAACCATTGTTACCCACGCCACCTTTTCGCTCTTGCATCTCTTTCACTCACACACAACAATAATAATGAAGTGAGACAAGAACTGTTGTTGTCCACGCTTCAATACAGTCAACAGGTAAAATACATGTGTGTGAGTGATACAAAAATATTTATTGCATATTGTTGTATCACTCACACACATGTATTTTACCTATGTTAGAGTGAAAGAGAAAGAAAATTCTCTGTTGCTGTCTTTCAAGCCATATGAGCAAACTATATCAGATGTTTAACCTTAGCTGCATCTCTCACTAAATGACCTACTAAATTCCTGCTCTTTTGATTAACATTAATTGTGCTCCTAAAAAACCTCGTATCAGTAATATCCAATTCTCACTCCCACAAAAATCGATGACCTAAAAAAAATCTCCTTCTACATGTTGTGCTATTACAAAAACTTACGCATGAGAAATGGAATTTTCGACACGACCGCATTTTACATATCGCATCAAACTCCCTACATGTAAACGTCCCTTTATATTTTCTCTAGTTACGACAATACTTAAAGTCACAGTAATTTACAATTTGTCACAAGAGATTATTTCAATCTTCCTACAATCCTGTGTCACATTCACTATTTTGAGTATTTTGCGTTAGTTGGTAAAGGTAGAAGTCGCGCAACATTTGAACGAGCGACCTCTTTGCCATCGTGAACAGGTGGAATAAAACAAACAACTTTTCTGATGTTAATTTAAAGTTATCTGATCAGTGGATGTGAATTGAATATGGATAAGACACCATTTACAGGTGGTAAATAGTATTCATTCAGAAATTGTCATCACTTCTAAAAATTGAATGTGTATAGCAGACAAACGTTTACTGTCTGGACTTTCAATTAGGACGGAAGTGATTTGAAATGATAATAACGGAAAATTTAGTTTACACTTTCATTGATACGGTTCAATGAGTGAACAGTGCTGAATGCCGTTAAAACTATTTTTTATTGGTATTTCGCAATAAAACATAGACGGTTTCAATAATTTTCTTGCTAAGAAATTGAATTTCAACAAATGTATTGAAGAAAGAGTAAGAAAAGCCACAAAAATATACTGGCAATGCAGAACAGCCATTGGCAATACTTGATGCTTGAAGCCAGAAGTTGTTCTTTGGCTGTACACTGTGATAATTAGGCCAATCCTATTTGATGGATGCACAAATAGTTCTCGATGGGAATGTTATTGAGTTTTCACAGAAAGTAAAGGACAGCCCCTCTGTTAGACTATCCTACTTAACCCAAAGGGAAACTATCAGAGAATTCTTTAGAACCAAACACGACACAGTCTGGAATAGCTTGCATAATTGCAAGCACAGCAGAAACATTATTAATGACAGAAGTAAATGTAATTCTAAATACATACTAAACAAATCCAGAACGGACCTAAGATTGCTGATTGGAGGGATTACGGGACACTGCACACTCAATGGTCACATGCACAAAATGGGTATCGTTGAAACTTCAGATAGTAGAAGGTGCGGCGAGGAGGATGAAACTCCAATTCACCTCATGACATCGTGTCCAGCTCTTTCAGGACAAAGAATGAAACACTTCGGGAAATACAGCAACCGAACTTGGACAAGTAAAACTCAAAAACATACTGAAATTCTTTAAAGATAAAGATTAAGCATAAGAAATTGGATACAAAAGAGGCTCAACCAAGAGGCCTAATTGTAATATAACTTGTAACACAATTAGCACAATTATAACGAATAAACGTAACTAACTACTAACTATTACAACCCGTCCGGGTAGGAGGATGGATAATTTTTATTTACAACTTCCGCAATTTTTTATGAGCTTTTTGCTCAGATGGATTCTTTTTAGATATCCTTTCGTTACCAAAGTTTTTACTGTGTCAGTGGTAAATTGCACACAAACCTAGTGCCATTTACGATGAAATAGATGCGGAAACTAGCAGAGCTTAGAATGTATTAGCGGTAGAATGCCGGTTCACCCCTTCAAGTGTTTTTGGACCACATGCTTAACGTGAATTCCGAACAACGCTAAAGGTAGCTGGCATTTGACCATTAGGATTTCTTCGGATGATAATTATATCTCCGCCTAAAGTCAGACTCAGATATTTGTTCATCATCAAAAATGGGTGATGTCGTATTTCGTCGTTTCCATTCGTGAAGGATATAACTATAACCGTCAACTTTTGACAGCTGTCAGATTTGAATTTTGGCCCAAAGTTTTAAAAGCGACTTCTCACACTGACATAAGTATGAAGAATTTTAAGGACTCAAATAATTATTGAAAAACTTTGTGCCGAAATTCATATCTGACAGCTGTCAAAAGTTGACAGTTGTACTTACATCCTTGACGAATGGAAACGACGATTTGTCATTCTTCTGTGCACGATTTGTTGCGACACCACATCCACAACTACCCAAAACATGAAGCCTGGGTATGGGTATGCATAGGAACGTTACTTTCATGCTATATATTGAAGAAAAATCCTGTACAGAATTTGTCCCCACCAGGTTTGAACCCAGGTTTGGATATTCTTAGTGGAAAGTAGAGGTGTGCGGGCCGACTTTTTTTGGAAGTCCGGACCGAACCCGATCCGAAGTTAAAACCCGAAGCTCGACCGACCGGGATTTTCTAAACCCGAAAGCCCGAAACCCAAACCCGGGTTCTGGTCGGGTCGGGTTCGAGCGGTTTTTTTTTCGTATTTCGGGCAACTCGCTCACCTCTAATACATCATTGTTTTGTAGTCGATGCGATTTGAATATTCTAGGGTGCATCATTTTCAAAAAATTTTTTTGTAGCATTATTATCGAACCCGAATCGTAAACCCGAAACCCGCCCGACCGGAAATTTTAAAACCCGACCGACCGGGATTTTCTAGACCCGAAAGCCCGAAACCCAAACCCGTGAAAAGTAGTTCGTGTTCGGGTCGGGTCGGGTTCGGGCGGGCTTTTTTTCGAATTTCGGGTAACCCGCTCACCTCTAGTGGAAAGCCAGTACGCTGCCACTGAGCTAACCCGTCCCAGCTTTAGTTAAAGTGTTTCTTTTACAATGAAAGATACAATTTTAAATTCATGTAAATTTTCCAGACTTTAAACTTTATCTCGCAGATTGTAATGACGTACAAATGAAGCATGCATCTGCCATTGTCACACTTTCAATTGCTGAAATTTACGCAATTGAGATTTCGAATGAAATGTGTTTGCAATTTTTTTTTTCTGCAGACTTTATTGTTTTGAAAATGAGTTGAGTGCCCTTCGAGTTCAATGAAATCTGTTCGGATATCTTTAACAGAAGTCATTTCAAGAAGATTACAAACACAAGGTTTTACTTTATGAATATTTTCGTTATAATCACTTGGAAACAATTTATAAACCATAACAATTGAGTACGTACAAACGCCAATAAAACCACCTTTTTTTAATTATAACGAGACGTAAAGAAGTATAATTGTGAAACAAGAATTGTATTTACTTTACACCAACTCTGAACAATAGAATTAACAGTTATCGCTTTTTTTCTGCTATTTCTAAATTAAACGATCATCTTCATGTATGATGAAGTTTGAACGTATACTCTTTTATCGTTTTAGCGAAGAAGATTCACCTGTACGGACTATTCTATACCCGCATCAATTTTTATATTGACAAGTACTATGATGTAGTTGTAAAATCGTCATGCTTTTTTCAACGCTTGACAATGAAACAGCATTTTTATCGACAAAAAAAATGTATTGACATCGGTTCCAATTGTTTGGCAGTCCAACTTGTCTAATTTATGATAAATTTGTATTTGTATATTGGTTTATTGGAGCAATAAAAACCTATCGAAAACCTCATCTAACAACGCGGGTATAAGTAATGTTAAATAATTTCGTATTTTTTCTTTCTCAAGGAATATATTCAACCGAGGCAAATAAATAATGAGACAAAGAAAGAAATAACATATCAACTGTGAATAAAGAAGATCTTAAATGATGAGGTCAATTCATTTGAAGGAATTTAAACTAATTTTTTATATTTTTTTTTCTATAATGTCAGTTTATTCACATTATTTCGTATTTTTTTTTATACTTTAGATTTGTATTACACATCTTTATATGTTTCGGTGACGGTGAACAGTTTATTTTTTCCAATTCGCCTAACTTTATTACACATTTTCTAGTTGTAGGTCTATTGTATTGCTTACTTCAAAAAAAAAACATTTCGTTGAGTTTGATCTGAATTTTTATTTAAAAGTACTCACTCAGACGCGTATATTAGGTGAATATTTGTATAAATAAGATTAATGTTATAATAGGAGAATATGTAATAAAAATTTAATTTGTAACGATAGCATCACAGAGAATTTTGAATTTGTTGAAACAATTGTTTTCGTATGTATACTCGAGTAAAGGTGAGCGACTTTGAAATTTTATTTAGTTTGTATGAAACTTGTGGTTTTTACGTTTAATTTCTGGTTTAATCAAATAAAGTATTTTGCAAAATTGATATTTTATTAGGAAGGAATAGTTGATAAGCCAATCAAAGGAGCGTGTTTTTGCAAATATAGATTTGACATTCATTTTGAAGTTGTTGTCAGGTGAAGTGTTTCGTGTGTTAAAATTATCGTACTCAATGCGAAAATCTATGCTTCGACTCTTCTATAGCGTGAGGACGCGACCCGATGTTATGATTATATCAATTAATTCATCAACAAAAAGAAATTAATTAGCAAAATAAAGTTAGCTATCCACAGGTCAATTTTACAGCCGACGATTCTGTATGGAAGTGAGAGGTGGACTGGAAATATCTCGTAAATAAATAAAACCAATGAAATGGACTGTACAGTGTCTGGTTCGACTGCCAAGATGTTACACTGAGTAACTGCCAGCTAGTGTGGATTAACCACGCTAGGGACCACATGCTTAGCGTGTATTCCAAACCACGTATTCCATCATTATTTCTTTTCCCGCGCGTGCTAGTACATCTGGCAACACCTAAGCGCGCATCGAACAGATTCAAATCACAACCCTAACGCTATGGAATTTGTCATTAATTTTTTTTTACGTTTAAACGTAGCAGCTGTAAAACGTAGCAAGGAATAGTCATCTGCGCTGGTTCGGGCACGTTCATAGCATGTGTAACAATAGACTACCGAAAAGGGGCATCCGGACAAAACAACCCCTGGACAAAAAAACCCGGACAAAATAACCCCAAAAAAAATCCGGACAAATATCCAGATGACCAAAAGTCCGGATTATAACAAGCAAGGCGTCCCGCCCGCAGCAGGCCTGAATTTTATGGGAAAATAAAAAAGCGGGGTCCCGCGATCGGGGGTCAAGGGGGAGGGGAATTTTTCGGAATTTTCCTTGTAAAATACTCGTGAAACAGTTCTCATTTCATTCATTTTGAAGATGCACCCACAAAGTTATTACCTAAATGAAAAGAGCGATCCACAAGAAGGTCAAAATAGGTAAAAGAGCCCCCCAGCATACAATTTCTCTTGTCTCTACACTGAAGAAAATATCTACAAACGACGTATGAATTGTGTTTATAATATACGCCGCCGGCGTATTTTATCCACTGTGCACGTATTACGAACGCTGTGCACGTATTATGTGAACTCATAGCACTTTCGTTACGAATAGCATACTACACAATAATTGAATAAGATTGATAATACATTCACCGTGTGTATGATACGTCGGCGGCGTATATTATAAACATAATTCCATGGTCGCTTGTAGGTATTTGCCTGAGTGTATCGTTTATATTGGAGTCACGGCGCTCCTGAATCAAAATAAAATTTTATGAAAATGCACCCGCGAGCTGATTGCAAGAAGGACTCAAAACAGGCTTCAGATGAATTGGATCAGATCCTCCTCCATATGAAAATTTTTATTATAAAGAATTTTTCGGAATTTTCTTTGTAAATACTCGTGAAACAGCTCTCATTTCATGGTCCAAAATGGAAGTTTTTGAAAATGCACCCACAAAGTTATTACCTAAATGAAAAGAGCGATCCACAAGAAGGTCAAAACAGGTATTAGTTGACTCAGATCAGATCCTCCACTAAAACTTTATTTTCATTCAGAACCACCGTGCAGTCACATTAGGGGTAATTTTGTCCAGGATAAAAAATATATCTTTTTTTGAGCGTAAGACTATTCCGGATCGCTGTAGGCGTGTGGCATCCCGAAATAAAACTAAATTTAAAAATGATGTAACTACTGAATAATAAGAATCATCGTAAAGCGATGCATGCGAAATTTTGTTTAGCAGAAAAATACTTGTACTGAGTTGCACTCGTGTGGATTTTTAAAAAGTGGGGTGAATTTTTCCTCCGAGCTTATATGTTATAAAAGGCCCTGCGTTAGACCCTAGCCTGGATGCTACTGACGGTTGAACCACGTGATATTATTGGCTCTAGGACCGATTATCCCCGCACAAAATGTCCCCAGACAAAATATCCCACAGAAAACGGACAAAATATCCCCAGATGTTATGTCTACTCAGAAATGGTGAATATTGTGTGGTGGGGGGCTCTGCCCCCTCACCTCCGCGCCTGCGGCGGGATTTTGTACGCCTTGCAGGCGGCCTTACGAAATTGAGCGCTGCCCCAAGCCCCCTGGCGCCACTCGACTCCGCTTTTTTGTTGTTTGTTGTTTATTTCTGGCCTGCGACGCTAAGTACACTTCACATTGAATATTCTTAATTTTTTGAGTGTGGATACGAGTATTTTGTCTGAGGGGATATTTTGTTTGGGGATATTTTGTCCTTTTTTTAATGGAAAAATTGTGGTTATTATGTGCGGTTTTCTGTCTGGGAATATTTTGTTCACGGGTATATTTTGGTTGGGGATTTTTTTTTGGACATTCGGTCCTAACTCCGATATTCTAGAGCCCTGAGTGAATTGGGACATTTACATATGACTTGAAGACTTGTCTTTTCGACCACAGGTGATCCATAGAACCTCAATGTGACTCGCATCCATCTCGTTCCCCTTTCAACATACTACCACCTGACATTAACCGAGAATCCAAGGAAAACCTTGATCTGAATATGTAAAATCAAACTACTGACACTATTCTCCACAAAAGTAAACACAAATACATTGTCATTCAATATTTTCCGGAACCTAAAACGAAATGTGTGCAAATATTTTCTCAACCGACATTACTTTGTTTGATAAATCAACAGTGTTTAATAACCAATAACACCTAGTGCCATTATAAAAAAAAATAGTGCCGCAGTTAAAGTTAACTGCTTAGAGGTGCACGCAAGTGTAGAAAAAATTAACATAAATGCATTTAATTATTAAAAATCTGTCGATTTCCAATTGATCCACAGTTATCTTGTGAACATTTCTAATAAAGTTTGCTGTTCGGATAATTATGCATTTAAGTCAGTAAAAGCGCAACCACATAACGTGCATCCATTTTATTTACTTTTTTATACGAATGTGAGTGTTGGAAACTAAGTGTTTATTAAAATTTATTATTACGACAAAATATACGAAGCAAAATAATAATATTGTTTAATAGGCTAATGAAAAATCGACACTTTATTATTGTGTACCTATTGAATGCAGAGTTGGCGAAAAAATTGATTAGACGTTTTTTTCTTCTGTAGCAACTTTACGATTAAATTATCTGTTAAATATAAAAGTATAATAAAGAATTTGTGTTTATTAAACGATTTATTATCTAGTATATCCGACAGTTGGATAAATAATCGAGTGAATTGAATTTTAAAAATGGGACAATCGTTTTATTTGCCTGACTATGGCAACATGAGAATAGAAATAGCCGTTCAACTACGACATGATATCTGATAATTTTCCAGGGTTATGACCTGAATCGAGTACTCCTGATTTGACAGTTTCATTATAGTTAGTGGTTTGATGTGGGTGAACTTTTCAATGAGAAAACGTAACCTTTTACACCATTTATATTTCATTAGATAGTGACAATAAGACCTGTTATCCATAATCTTTGTAATGGTGACGATTAAGCGAGAAGATTTTATTATAATAGACATATTTATGCGCTCGAAACAAAAAATTTGGAGGGTTAAAGGGATCATTATTTTGGAGGCGATGCGATTCGCATCGCGCTTAATATAATGATCCCTTAAGTGGAAGCTAACTGAGTTATTGGGCAAAAACATCCACTTCTGCTGCAAACTGTTGTAAACTGTTGTATTTTGATTTTTTCAGCTTTTTTTCGCTTCAAAACTTCCTTGACTTCATTTCGGAAATACCATGATGTGAAAATAAGGCACTCTGAGGCCAAAATTTACGAACAAGAGTGATGGTATATCTCATACATGACTTGAAGGTCTTTGATGTGATCTGTTAGGACCATAGAGCACACCTGAGTTCATTTTTCGATCAGTTGTTTAGGGGGGTGGGGACTTCCGAACGAGCTTTTTGTTTTACTCTCTGTTATTGACATATATTTGCTATAGAGCTTCTCACTTCCTTGTAACAAATCAAACAAAAAGCTCATACAAAAGCTTTTCCCTCAGATCAATAATTGTAGTAATGCAATGCAAATCTCCCGGTGAAGATGGTATACCGATCGAAGCCATCAAGTTCGGTGGAGACAGATTGTTAGGTGCAACAACGGCTTTGTTTAATAAATGTCTGGAAGATGGAAAGGTTCCTGAAGCGTGGGAGAACGCAATAATTATCTTATTACACAAAAAAGGGGATGTAACAAAGCTGGAAAACTACCGTCCCATTAGTCTTTTGTCAACACTGTACAAACTGTATATGAAAATCATCGCGAAAAGGAACTCGAATAAATTGGACTTCTACCAACCCGTCGAACAAGTGGGATTCAGATCCGGTTTTAGTACGAATGACCATCTGCAAGTGATACGTACGTTGAGCGAGAAGTGCAACGAATACAAGATTGGTGCTGTGCTGATTTTCATCGATTTCGAAAAGCGTTTGATTCGGTCGAAACTTGGTCAATATTCGATTCCTTAGAAGAATGCAGAATTGACTCGAGATATTCGAATACAATCCGATATGTGTACGAAAACACTTTGCATAAAGCTGCACAACAAAACGGAAAGTTCAAAATCGGAAGAAGCGTACGACAGGGTGAAACCATTTCACCAAAGTTATTCATATCATCTCTGGAAAGTGTTTTCAAGAAATTGAATTGGAGCAAGATGAGAATCAACGTGAATAGAATGTACTTGAGACACCTTCGTTTCGCTGATGATATTATTTTGATTGCGGTGGATCTGCACCAAGCCCAAGAGATGCTACAACAGCTGAATGAAGAGTCAAGCAAAATTGGATTCAAGATGAATTTGTCAAAAACGAAAGAAGCATCGACGACGACAGAGAAATCAAGATTGGAGACACCTTCATCGAAAAAGGTCGATAGTTACGGGTCACAAAAAAAATAATCAAACGGCAGAGATCAGGCATAGAGTAGGTCTTGAGTGGGCAGCGTTTGGAAAGCTCAGTTTAATCTTTAAAAGCAAAGTGAATAACAGCCTCAAACGTAAAGTGTTCGATTCATGTGTTCTTCCGGTACTGACATATAGAGCTAAAACTCTCACTTTAACAAAAGCATCAGAAATCAATCTTAGAGTCGCTCAGAGAGCCATGGAAATGTGTATGCTCGGAATATCGCTCAGAGACAAAAAGACGAATCAATGGATTAGACATCAAACAAAGATCGTGGATATCATGGAGCGTATAGCATCTCTAAAGTGGAACTGGACACATTGCAAGAAGGACTGATGATCGTTGAACAAAAGCCATCATGAATCGGCGACCACTCACAACACGACCGATGGGCAGACCACCAGAACGATAGACAAACGGAATTAAGAGAGCATCAAGGTTAAATTGGCAGCAAGTGGCAATGGAACGTTCGAAATGAATGGAGCCGTTCGTACGAAATTTCACCTCCTAGTATCAGCAATTTCATTCTACAAATCACGGTAGCAATTGTTTATTTGACTAAAGTGAAGTAAATGGTGGGTTAGTGAAGTTAACAGCGAGTGATAGGATCGTGGTTAGAGTAGATTCTAAAATTGCAACGGAAGTAAAGTTTGCACGCAAAGCTCAGTGAAAGTTGCGAGTGTTTATGCCTGAGCCGAAAAGTGTGTATTTTCGCTCTCTCACTGAGAATAAGGCATTTTCAACGAACTTTGTCAATTGGCGCTAAATTTGAATTTATTAATTTAATTTAAGTAATATTAACGAATAGCACGAACTCAATTCTATTTCTACTGGTTAGATTTACCGCTTTTAGATGACTGAATTTAATTGAAAGAATTTTATCAAACTTATAATAAACATCCTAATTAACTCTGAACCACATTGAACATCCTATCCCTTTCATCTAAATTGCTGAATTGATAGCCGAATAAAAGTTAATAACCCATATCCACATTCCAGCATATTTTTTTCTGGTCTCAGCGACGCCTAATGGCGTATTGATTCGCAATAGGCTTTATATTAGCGAGTAACAAGTTTCATATGACACGATTATTTATAACCAATAATATTTTACTATTTTAACCCCAAAATACTCTTGAATTTCATAGGTTTATAAATCAATTTTGCGTTGGGTGCGTTTTTATTTTTCCTTGCGAAAAAAAAATCGATAAATTATTATACCATCGCAGAGCTGTTTTTATTTATGTTTTTCCACATACACACGACGACACAATAGAACGCGTAGCTTTTACGAAAACGCCACAGTTAATCATCATAAATACACTGCGAAAAGATTTTTTTTTCAGCACACTTTTCTGCGTATGCGGGGAAAAATGGATTGAGCCACATTCAATGGAAATGTAGATAGCACATTGTGTGTATAGGTCGAGCTTGATTATATTAATTCGGGAACAGGGTTTGGCTGGGATGGATAATTAAAATATTTGTCGTGTAAAATGTCTCCCATTTTACGGATAATTAATCGTGTTAATTTGATAATTGTAACCGTATATCGTTGGAATTATGAATTTATCATCGCCTTAATAATGAAATCTAACATTAATCGGTCAGCTTATGTAAGTGGCTCAATGAAAGTCTACATTCATCTTCACATAGACAACATAAATAAACCACAAAATCCATCTCTAATTTCTCTTTATGCAATCATCATCTACACCTAAACATCGAATATCAAAGAACAATCACTTAACATTGCTCAAACAAATCCGTAAAAATCAACCTTAATCATTATAAAACTCTCTACTTTACATAAAGTCATTCAAAGACATTCAAAAGAAACACGACACGGTCGGGTCCCCTTCTTTCTAAATCAACTTATAGCACAACACAAAAATTTACAATAATAAAATAACTACAATTTTGCTTCAATTTTCTACCATTTTGTGAGCTGTGTATTATATGTGCATTTATTTATTTACTTATTTTAATTCGGTTTAAATTGATACGCTATACGTTTTCATGAAAGAGAAAGAGATAGGACATGATTAAGTGTGTACATTTTTATTAATGCCATCGCTGGTAAGATATTAAAATGTATACAATTTTATTCAGAGGTCATGTTGCATGTTGCATTCTTCTCATTACATTAATAGCAATTTTGAGCATTTGAAGCGAACTCGAAGAAGTGAGGCATTAAGGTAGAAGGGAGGGTGTAGAAAGAGGATTCAAAAGTCTATCGCTAGATATCGCATATTAAAAACGTGAATATTTCCGACATGAATCGCTTTTAACGGGTATATATACAAAGGATGTTCAAATTTTACCGGTCAGTGGTATAATTAATTCGTTTCGATATACAGGTCAAATTTTGTATCAACACATATGGAATGAAAATAGGCGGAAAGTTAGGGTAATAGAGAGTTTGGGCAAAGCCTCGTATAGCCAAATTTATAACATACATATAGCTATTTGTTTTGAGTTATTTGTTTACGTTATAAGTTGACATTATAAGTTTATAGCCCAGATCAGTATTGTAACTGATTTAGACCAGTACTGATCAGTTCCAAAACTGATCCGCATCAGAACTGATCAGTTTCAAAACTGATTTGGATTAGTAGTTTGGAAACTGATTAGTAATGATCCGTATCAGTTTTAAAACGGATAATCACTTATCTGAATCAGTTTGTAAACTGATTAGTACTGATTTATATCAGTTTTCATACTGATCAGTACTGATCCGGATCAGTTTTCAAAGTGATAATTACTTTTCCGGATCAGTTTTCAAACTGATCAGTACTGATCCGTATCAGTTTTCAAACTGATCAGTACTGATACTTATCAGTTTCGAACTTGATCAGTATTTATCCGCATCAGTTTCGAAACTGATCAGTACTGATTCGGATCAGTTTCGAAACTGATAAGCACTGATGCGGATCACTTTTAAAAGTCATAATTACTGATCTGGGTCAGTTACAATACTGATCTGGGCTATAAACTTATAATTTGTACCGTAAACTTGTAACTTGTTACTTATAAATTATAACTCAAGGCTCATACCTGATAACTTAAACTTGTAACTTTTAACGTAAACATATAATTTATTGCTTATAGCTTATAGCTTATATGTATATGTTATAAATTTGGCTGTAAGTCGCTTTGCCCAAACTCTCTAAAACAAATAGGTAAGGTATAATTTCAAGAGTGAGATGTAGGGTAAATGCACCAGTTATCGACCATGTAGTAGTCTACGGCCAGCACCAGTAACGGGCCATATTTCAATGCGAAATGTGGCGGGTTACTAGTGAAACAATGGTTTGGCCAGAGACTACTACACGACCGATAACTGGTGCATTTGTCCTACTCAGCGTTTTCTATCGATACATTCATACTTATGCCCCCGACATGCCATACATCTGTAAGTAAGTCGTTTGTTCTCTTAAATTACCTTGTCGAAGAAGTAAATGTGAGAAAATACGTCGAAATAACAGCAATTTCATCGAGTCACCCATTTGATTCTGTTTGCTATTGTTTTCATAAATTTTTACCGACTCCTTTTCACTGCAATTTGCTGATAACATCTGCTTCTATTTTCTTCGATTCGATTCCTATTCTCTTCATAACAAATAGAAAGTAAATGGCAGAAGAATGGATCAAATAGACGGAACCGAAACGCAAATTAGAAGGGTGAATATAGAAAATAGGATGAAAACTGTAGCGCTGGAAAAGTGTAAGAGTCTACAGGGTTACATAGAAGGAAATATACGCAAAATGTGACACGATTTGAAAAAATGTGGATTTACTAGTCATATTAGGGGATGGAGGGGATTCTGCCATAATTCAATAAAGTCCTCATCATGTTGCCAGTAAAATGTAATTTTCCTGAAGCCCCCACTTCCTACGGTAACAGAAAACTTTAGCCCAGGAAAATTAGGAGATTCTTCAGGGTACATAGAAGGAAATATAGGCAACCGATAATACATGAGACATTCGGGTTGAATAAGTTTGGTCGAACCAAGAGGACGACGAATAAACGAAACACCGAGTGTACAGGGCCTATTATGTTGAATTTATTGGTGAATTTTTGCGAATTCTTGCAAATTTCGTGAATTATTGCGACTTTTGTGAATTTTTACGAACTTTTGTGAATTTTGCAATTTTTTTTGTAAAATCGAGCAATCGATTGCGCCAATCACCCCATACTTATTTTCCCTGAAAGGTACACGTTCAAAAATGAACAAAATGGGTTCTGAAGAAGAAGTTTCTGAAAACATGGTTTTTCGAGGGTCTCTGAAACTTTTTTCACAGTGGTTTTCCATCAAAGGATTTCGAACATGGCCAACGCAGTTGTCAGATCAGAGATTCACAAAATTTTGTTTAAGAAATATTACTCGCATTCTTTAAATATGCTTTCTTTGTTCTTTGTTCCGTAAAGTGAATTTCTGCACTTTAGACCACGCAAGGGCAGATATTCCCTCTTGACCACACTTTGCGGGAGCTGCCTCCCCTCAACCCCGCAACGAACAATATTTTTGAAACTGTTTGAAACTATTCTTTAAAGGCCTAGCACAAAAATTAAACACCCAAAACATTTAGAAGAAACGAGGTCTACCGAAAAGCAGTGAATTTTTTGTGAATTTTTGAGAATTTTTGAGAATTTTGTGAATTTTTGTGAATTAATTCAACATAATAGGTCCTGGAGTGTACAATAAAAAAAGTAGATTTATTGCAACGATGGAGAATTTTTATGGTGGGACACACGATGCGTCCCTCTTCGCTGATGTCTGCCAACTCACTAATTCCACTCTCTTCTGTCGTTCTTTATTCGCGCTCGTTCCGTTTTGATCGTTCAACTTCGTCGGTGCATAGATTTGATGACTCGCTGGGTCAGAGACGCAAATACGGGTAGAGGGCATCCTTCAATAGCAAATTAAATACAGACCCCTCTACTTCACACCATGTTGCCGCTTAAATGACATTTTTCTAAAACCTCCACCCCCACCTCTAATAGAAAAAATTTTGAGAGCCAACATTACATCTAAAGGTTAAGGTTTCTTTAACGCAGACGTACTATACCCTTCCTCTTCTTTTCATTAACTATTATGACCTATAGATGAATTGGAATCGTTTCAGTTCATGAATGACTTACAATGTTAGAAACCAACAGTTTTAACAAGTTTTTCCTCGTTAAATTGCATCATATCCACTGAAGATACTGTGTCTAATTTTAATTCAATATATCTAGTCATATTTATTTAATTCTTTAACCCACAATGAATAACAGATTTTAATCACTCATCCATTTAAATATTTCAGTTGAACTCGGTCGAGTCTGTTTAAATGTAACATTATAATAAAAGAAAAAAACGTTCAATGAAAAATCCATATTAAGTAGAGTAGCGCGTATAATCAAGCGTTGTTTTATAAACCGACATTGTTGGATGAAAGAAGCGTAGCAGCAAATTGATGGCGTGCTATTATTACCACCCTAATTTATTTTTATTAAATATATAAATATAGAACCATGACTTACAACTACTTGAACACATTATCACTTCTTTCAACTTTTTCAATGTTTTTTTTTTCTTTTTCAGAATAAATTTATTTTACGAATGATTTTATATACGTATAGCAGTATGAGTGTCAGCAAATTTATATTATTGTGTTTGTACAGCTAGTTAAATTTGACACCCTATTTTTATGAAAATTGTTACCTAAAAGACTCGTTTGTTCATAATCTATTTGGATTTTATAAGTTGTTGCTTTGAACCAGGGAGAAATGTTTTCGGGTTAGGTTTTTTTTGACATATTATATGTCATCGCACCCCCTGTTGTTGGCCACATACACTTTTATACGATCGCTTTGATTGTATTGTACCGTAGCTATTTTTAAGGGTATCACTGCCACTAACCATGTTAAGTTTCGTATGCCTGTGATGGTCGCACATTAATTTATGATGATGTATTTAACGATATCATTGTCTCCAGTGTATTTGTGTTGATTTCGGATGATTTATGTGTGAATTCGGTTTGTTTGAAAAGTATAGGTTCTTTGACATCGTTTCACGGGACAAGCAAAAGTTTACAGCAGATTGTACAAATAAAGTTACGCATTTTTTCTTTGTATTTGGTGGGGTCACACTGAGCAGCATTGTCAGGAAATAATCATTATTGAAATAACTCCATGATTAAATAACGAGTCAGGGCTATTCAATATTCATGATTTTCTTTATTTTTAACGATTTCTATCACGAAGCTATTCTGGGATATACCTTCAAGTCGCGAACTAATCAGAGAGTGAGAAGTTCTCACATTCTCGGTAGAAGTTCTACACTGAGAGTTTTTTTTACATATTTACATAAGGAGGAACGCAATATTTTTGTAAAAAAAACAGTGTTATGTTTGTAGTAATCGCATTATATTTGTGGTAGTCATATTATGTTTGCAATTATCATATTTTGTATTACTACATTTTCTAGTTTAGTGTGAAGGTTTCCTGTAGTCATTTAGAGAAAGAGAAGTAAGACGTTAATGCAGGAGTTGAATAAATGAATTTACAATTTTATGGCAAATGAGCAGGAGAACCGATGCTGCTCTGAGTTTTTATGCAAGGGAAAAACTAAAAATTCCTTGAATAAAGTTTTACAAAAAAAATCTGATGATTGCAAAATAAAGTCGAGTAATTTAAAGATTTCCAGCATCGATTTTAACTTCACTCTCCTTTAACTCATTTAAAAACGTTTCTATTAAACTACTATGTACAGGTACGTATAACACAAGCACTCAAAGAGAGTATAGCGCTGCAAGGAAAAGAAAGAAAATTATATCTTCGTATTTCTGCAGGAGTTTTCTTAACAAACACCAACAGAAATTGACATAGAAAATATATCATCTTGACTTAGGACTAATATGAAGTTTGCATTGCGGTTTTCATCGATTTCGTTGCATTTTCTGCAAGGAATTCGATTTTGTTGGTAAAAAAATGTTCTGAAATACAAAAAAACTAAATCGTTAGTTCTCTTTGATATGTTTGAATTATGGGAATGATCGACCAGGAAATATTACCCGGGAAAGCATTAACCTTATACAAATTGAGTGTTTTGCATACAATCCAAGAGGCATTTTGGCAAAACTGAAGTTTTCTGGTCAAGTCGGTGATTGGGGTGGGTGGTAGTGCTAGTGAGAAGGGACCACCCCACAACTAAGAATCCCTAGTTATTTGGCGGCGGCCACCTCCCTGAAGAGAGGGCGAAGTCAAAACTGAAAAAGAAAAATTTCCTTTTTTTACATTTTTTGTGTACTAGAAAGTGTTGGAAAGGGCTGGGAAGGGCTTGATGAGTGGTTAAAAGGTGGTGGAAGAGTGTCGGAAGAGCGGAGGTTGCCATCATAATATATTGGGTGCTTTAAAGAGCCCACATTAAGCAAAGTAGGTGCTGTAAAAAGCCCACGTTAAGCAAAATGAGCGCTTTAAGTAGAAATTTCATCGATAATGTAAGCATTTGCTGAGTGGACATCAATTTTGTGTGCACTCATCCAGAATACGCCGCGTGAAGGCTGCTTACTTGTAACCCAATTGCCTTGAAAACGGCCCTTTCTTCGTACTGAGAAGGGGAGCCCTCGGTTCGTCACTACCGAAGTATTTACCGACAAAATTTATGTCCACTCAGCGAATGCTTACTTTATCGATAAAATTTCTACTTAGCGCTCAATTTGCTTAACGTGGGCTTTTTAAAGCGCGTACTTTGCCCAATGTGGGTTCTTTAAAACGCCAATATATCTTAATTGCAATCTCCGCTCTTCCGTTACGCTTCCACCACCTTTAACCCACTCAACGAGCCCTTCCCAACATTTCCTAGTACACAAAAAATGTAAAAAAAGGAAAAAAAAATTTTTTAGTTTTGACCTCCCCTTCTCTTTAGGGAGGTGACCGCCGCCAAATAACTAGTGATTCTTAGTTGTAGAGTGGTCCTCTCTCATTAGCACTACCCCCCACCCAAATCACCGACTTGACCAGAAAACTTAAATTTTTCCGCTTTTTCATTACCCCATTATGGCCATTGTGGCATCCATACCAGCGAGAATTACCGGCTAGTAGCGACTGACTGAAGTTTGTCATGACAGTGGAGCATGAGAGATGTTGAGGTCAAGACGCAGCTTTTAAATGATTTCAAGATTGCTTGGCTATCCGTTGGCAGCTGCGAGTCTACATCTACATCCTTTTCTAACTCGTGACAGCAGCTAATGATTTCAGCGATTTCTGATTGACAGACGGTTCAGAATTTACCTAGTGACAACAACACTTCTGAACCATCTTGAGTACAGTGGAGGCCTGCACCGGCGGACCCGTTATTGAGCGACCCGTCAGTGGGATGGATATTTTAAAAGATTTGACGAATCTGTAAGTTGGCATTATTGAATCGCACGGTGTGTTCAACTGCGGTGAGTGCTTCGTCATTTGATGCCAGAGTCGAGCATGACCGAAGCGACGTTGGCGTTGATGAGATGTTTGGCGTGCTATCACCTAAGCATGGTTGATCGCGCTTTTGCTTCAATAAAAATATGGAGAGGCTTGGTGTTTAGCAGAACTTGCTGCAGTGGAAACAGTAGACATTGCTCCCGTAATCGAAAGTAATGCTAGGCGTTGCACTCCTGGCAACTGGGTCTGAGACTGATATGCGTCGATAATTTTTCATGTACAGAGATCGGTGCAAAAATTGAACCCTAGAGATGACAAGTAACATAGGGAAGCAAATCTGCTGATTTCTTCAGAAGACGATTTTCGATTGGAGAATGTCGATATATACAGATAGATAGATGCGCATAGATATTTTTGAAACTAATTCTTCAAACCGAAAACCGTTTAAAACAAATTATTAAAATTGTTATACTGTGGCAGACATTAATCAAAGTAATAAAAAGCAAACAAAAGTCGTGAATGTAAGTCTATCGAACTCAAAGGTCATCGTTCCAAAAATTAAAAAAAACACGTCCAAGAAATTTATTCAAAATTTTTGATATAATTTCACAACAATGGACGCGATTATAACAAGTTTTTTTTGAAACATTAGTTTTCGTTTTGTTATTTGTATATTTGGCTTATTAATTGTTTGCATAAAAAAATTTGTTACGTGTACTTACTCATGCTATAGCCAGCCTTTATTCTCCGTGAACATCGTCATTTTTTACTGAACTGCCACAAAGTATATTCGTTGCCTATCTGTCAATGCAAAAAATCTATGCACAAACTGTTATGCCACTACCACCACACTTCAAATTTTTATCAAATCACCAGCTGACTGTCACAATTAACTCTACAACAAATTCTCTTTTTTTCCCAATTATACCGTTTATCTTTCCACTTTTTTTTTGGACCAAATCGACCAAATGTTTTTCGTTTAATTTATTTCACTTTTTCAAAGTCCGGTCACGAGTCACATAGTTAATATTTCAAGGTGTGTTTTATATCCATTTCTTCTCAAACACCTGCAAAATAACAAAAATGGTAAAATTAGACAATTGTATGAAATTCGTTTTCTTATCGTGTTACATAAAAACTGAAGAAAGTCAATAAAATTATGGTTTCTTATTATGCTCAGAGGGTTGAATCGTTGTTGTTCGAGAACTATAAAACCATTTCAGTCAATAAATAAGATAGAAAATATATGGTCGACTCAATTTAAATTAGTTTAAGGTAAACATATGAGTAAACGTGTTCATTTTGTTCAAAATAGTCTCATAAAAAATAACAACAATTTTTCAACAATCATAAAATCGTCTAGACGAAGACATTTTCAAATTATTTTTCTGCGATTTCGTGCACAAAATAATATGTTCACATTTAAAAATTGCCATATAAATTAGCAGCTCAATGTTAATTGTTTCAAATTTGACAACAGTATAAGTTTGCTTAAATGTAACGCGCTTATTTCTTGGAGTGAGTTTTATGCGATCATAACGCATATTAAAGGGCTATTCTGACCCGATCTTTAGTTTGAGTCATCAAAATTAATCTCCATCACCCACCCTTCAGGCGTATATAATACGTCGGTGGCGTATATAATACGTCGGTGGCGTATATAATACGTCGGTGGCGTATATAATACGTCGGTGGCGTATATAATACGTCGGTGGCGTATATAATACGTCGGTGGCGTATATAATACGTCGGTGGCGTATATAATACGTCGGTGGCGTATATAATACGTCGGTGGCGTATATAATAAGTCGGTGACGTAATACGTCGGTGAGGTAATACGTCGGTGACGTAATACGTCGAATTTCGAGATGTTGAAAAAAAAGCTACGCATATTCTACCGTATTTCCATAAGCGACCACATTTCAGCTGTTAAAGAATGATGTCATTCTTAATCGACATCTCTTCCTATTCTTGCAAAATGTTCTGACGTCAATAAACTACGTCACGATTTCTGTATTTCTTGTTAGCACCTTGATCCCGTGACTTGATTTTTCACCTCCCTTTTATTGTTTGTTTCTTCTAAACTGAATGAACTTATGAAAACACTAAAGAAACTTTTCAGTATCCGTTTCTCAGAAGTGCGCTCAAAAACAAACGACATCCCCATGCAAGTTCAGCTTATCTGCAAGTTCTACTTAAACAATTCGTAAAAGAAATCGTAGAATTATTTTTGGATATCTATTTCCAATACTATTTCTATCAAACATCATATAATGTGTGTCTTTATATTGTAAGATACATTTTTACTCTCCAAAATAACTGAGTTATGTGTACAATAACCGAATTAAAATATATTTTCTCAAAGATTTTGTATTTTTCGACATAGCAGGAGAAGAAATTTAGTTTACGTCTATTTTTATAACATGTGCACGAATCTGCTTCAATACAAATTATATATTTACAATTTTCAATAATTTTTTTTACGTATTTTGAGTGAGCATGATTTTTTTACATACGAAATTTTTTGTTTTCTTGGTGGAAATTCAAAAAAAGATTTTTGTTGTTTTCGACTTTGCGTTGTTTATGTTTTGAACACTGGTGTTAAGTAAATGTGTGGGTACTTTAAGAATAAAGTTGTGAGTCATTAAAGAACGGCTATGGAATCTGTGGATACAATAAAATCCAACCGATAAACAATGCAATAAATACTCAAAACTTGAAGAAAAGTCACGATATGCTAGTATACGATCAAGTAGTAAAATTCTCAATGAAATTATTGCTGAGAGACAAACTTACTTTACAAAATGTTGGGGAAAGAAATTGCTCACCTGAGCTGTCTCCGTGTACATTTAACATTTTTCTCAGTTAACATTCATGTCTTTGTGGCAGCAATTCTTTTATATATTTGCAACAAACATAATATGACTGACTCTTATATTCATTCAATTAATTGCTGCAAATATAACACGATTTCTGCAATATTATCGAGTCGACCGTATTGTAAGCAATGAGCTTTTTTGGACTCGAATATTTAGAATACAAGAAAAGTTCAAAGCTCGTCCAAGCTCGTTAAAGCCAACAATAAAATGAGATATTAAAGGTAAGTAACCGTCACACAATGCGAAACCTCACTGCGAAAGAGTTGGTGCCTAGCGGAAAAATATTTATATGCTTTTTTGACGTAGAAAGTAGAGCCATGAAAGAGATAATGGCGAAAATAGTAGTAATAGTAGAAAATAGTAGTAGTAGTAAATTGCAAATTCAGCAAAGAAAGTGCTTCCAACTCTTGAAATAATTGATGTCGAATAACAGCGTTCAATTATTAAAATTTCTTTTGGCACTCTCTTAAAAAACCTACTAGTCTGATGACTTAAGAAATCAAAACTGAGTGTGAATGATGTGATTGGTGATTACCTGGTGAATCATCGGTGACTAAACGGCGAACCATCGGTGATTCGACAGCGAATCATCGGTGATTCCCTGGTGAATAACCGCTGACTCCCTCGTGAATCATCGGTGATTACCTGATGAATCATTGGTGATTACCCGGTGAATCATCGCTCATTACCCGGTGAATCATCACTGATTCCCCGGTGAATCATCTGTGATTCCCAGGTGACTCATCCGTGATTCTAAGGTGAATCATCTGTGATTCCCCAGTGAATCATCGGTGATTTCACAAGGAAGCATCGGTGATTCCACGAAATCATCATCGGTGATTCCACAAGGAATCATCGGCGATTCCATGGTGAATCATTAGTGATTTCCCGGTGAATCTTTAGTGATTCACCAATGAATCGTCGATGATTTAGGTCCAAAATTATCTTATTTGACTACACTCTATCGCTACTTTCTTATACCCTATGAATCATCGATGATGATTATCTTTTCAACCTTCGTGTCCGCCAGTGCGTCCGTCTGTGTTCGATTCACCGGGGAATCACCGATGATTCCACTGTGATTCATTGGCGAATCATCGGTGATTTCCCGGTGGTCCAAAACTAACTACTTTGACCACAATCTGTCGCTATTTTCCTAAGCCCATGACAATGGTCTATTGAAGTTCTTGTCTTGTTTTTTCGACCATGGAGGAGTTTTGAACTCAGTTTCAGTTTTTAGAATGTGAAATGTTCTAATTTGACAATTTGGTACTCACAGACGAACGGTGTGACAAAGAAATTTTTGGACATTGTCAATAGATACATTTGCGTAGAATTTTTCAGAAAACTATCCGGCTTTGCTTTTCTAATATAATGTCATTGATTTGAACTATCAAAATCAAAAACACATGTCAAAAGTACCCAGCCACTATTGAATCTTTAAATTAACTCCTAGTCACAAATTCATTTTTAAAATAGATCTTTTAAGTTTTTTATTGTCAGAACGGCGCCACCCGAGTTTGAATGCCAAAATACTGTCACAGCGTAGTGAAGTACCCAATATTTAAGATGAAAGTACGCACTAAATCACAGCCATGACAGCATTTTGGCATCCGAATTCAGGCGGTGCCGCGATATTTTCTTCTAAAAACTTAACAGCCAAACACTTTCCACTCATCAAAAAACCGCCAAATACAACTATCATTGAAGAGCAGCTACAAACTATACCCTTCATATTTCGTACGGGACCAAATCTAAAATGTGAACTACAACTCAAAATTACACAAGACGCATACAACTCCATCCGATGCAACGAGCAAAAAAAAAAAGAAATAATAAATATTTTCCATTCAATCCACTTTTTTCATATTTACTTCCTTTCCTTCTAAATTAGGTTCTACCTTATAACCTCACCATATTATGCAGCAGCAGCATGATTTAATTTTTCATTGACACAACTGCCTTAATATTTATTTTTATTCATTCAATAATATCTAACAAAAATGTGGTGTAGTATGCGATATCATGTGTGCGGTTTAACTTGTATCTGAACAAAACCGGAGATTTAATACCTTTTACAGACAGATTATCTGTTTTATTTTTTGTTTAAAAAAAATCCGGAAGTTAATTGTACAAGATGAATGTTGAGATGCTGAAAAAAAAACTAGTTTATTTAATGATGTCTTTGGAGTTTGTGGTGTTTATTGGATGGAGTGTAAGCATAAGACTGAAGAAGGTACATGAGTGCTTCTTAAATTTGTTTGTGTGTCGAAGTATCTTATCTGGTATGAAGGGGATGTATATATAAAAATAGGGTGCGGAAACCGATTCTTCTTCCATATTTTTTTTCAGAAAGTTAATTTAAGAATACCAATGTTTAACATTAATTTAAAAACAAACATATTATAAGATCACATACACAACAAAAATATCTTTGAAAATAGGAAAATAGGAAAACGAAACGCATCGTTAAAGTATTTAGGCAAATCATAACAATTTCTCTGAAGCACTTCATAAACTAACAAAACATTTAGTTTACACTATACACAGCATTCGGAAAGGCGAACCGCATAACTTAACGAAAGCCAAGAAAATGAATTTATTAACGCCATCAATTAAATAATTGCCTAATCTTTTGACTCAAATAAATAGTATGAAAACCCAACATTATATTAATTATATTTTGACGTACGATGTAATTATAAATTGTAAGCCGCACAGCGCATAACAGAGAGACCGATCGTGTATCTCGTATATGTGGTGTGCGTGAGTGCATTTTATGAAAGGTGCATTTATAAATACGTGGAACTAAATATGACGATTTGTTCTAAGTTAATGTGAAAATAGACGAACACCTTACAATTGAATGAAAAAAATTATCGTTTAGTACGTGATTAAATTGTTCAATTGTAGGTCATTAGCGGAAGGGGTGCTTCTTAAATATAGACATTTCAAACAAATAGTGAATTGTCCGTTTTCATGCCACTCATTATTTAAAATTAATTTAATGCTTTAGATGATTGAACAGTGGATCAAACGACCATATTGTCACAGATTTTAGTCATGTCTATTAATAAATGTTCATACTCGTGCGTATAATTAGCCATTTATGTTGCGGAAAGTGGGGGTGTGATGTACATATTATAGTCTCAAGGAGATACTTGTCAAGTAGTAGTCGAGGCTGTTATAATATTGAGTATTATTGTCGACTGAGCTATAATAACACAAATACAAACAAATTATAAGAAATAATTAGCAACGAACCGAATGCTTCAAATTATCCTTTGATATGGACATACTGTGCCACAGCCCAGATAGGTAGGAATTTTTCTGTATACGTGAGAGTGTGTTGATTGTGACGGAAAATATTTTTTTATAACTTGGGACGAAAACTTGCTTTTCGCGGTAGGTGCGCCAACACACTCTCACTATTACAGAATTTTTTTTTTTTAAATATCCCAACACACACTCAACCTCAACCGTGCGTACGTACACATCTCGTGTGTATTGGGGTATGTTGAAATACATTATTTCTCTGTACAAACAGAACCGAGTACAACGTCCCTAACACGACCAAGATGTGTTAGCTGCTGTGGAGAAACGAAAAAGTATCAAGACGTTCACATGTAACGTCACAAACATATGACATTCATGTTAAGAAGAAGCATTGATGAGAAGAAACGTTTCCCCCACAGATGGCGCTGTTCTGAACATGCTACAGTTGAGTCTGTTGGGAAGTCCTTATTGGAAAGTTTAAAGATACACTATGTGCACTGATGAAATCAGCGATGGCCATAGTAGATCAGTGGTGAGCTGAAAACGGTCTTACAGTGAACCCTCAGAAACCTAGACTTGTTTTGTTCACTAATAAAAAGGGCTCTAGGGCGAAATAACCCCGGACAAAATATCCCGGACTTATTAACCCGGACATAATAACCCCCCAAAATATCCCCTATACACACAGACAAAATAACCCGGACTAAATATCCCAATGACAAAATAACCCCAAAGTATCCCCTATACTCATAGTTGAAACTTATTGGGCAAACGTTATTCATTATTTTCTAATGAACAGCCTGTACACCTTACAACAAGTTGACAAAGGCATTTATTTTTTGTTGTAGGGGGCTCTGCCCCCTAAACCCCCGCGCCTGTGGCGAGCTTTATACGCCCTGCATTATTTTGTAATGAACAGCCTGTACACCTTACAACAAGTTGACAAAGGCATTTATTTTTTGTTGTAGGGGGCTCTGCCCCCTAAACCCCCGCGCCTGCGGCGAGCTTTATACGCCCTGCAGGCGGCCCAACGTGCATGGGGCTCTGCCCCAAACCCCGCTAGGGGCTCTGCCCCTTAGACCCCACAAGGGGAGTTATACCCCCCTTGACCCCCCCATCGCGGGGGCTGCCGCCCCTCGACCCCGCTTTTTTTTATTATTGCTCAGGCCTGCGGCGCCTTGCTTGTTTTGCGACGCTTCATTTTATCCATTTCTTTTATATCATACAACATTCAGTTTATAAATGTTGTACTTTCTCTTTTACTGACTTTGACTTTCAATATGCTTAGGGTGTCCAACCAACAATTGTATTTATTTAATAATTGGAGATATTATGCCGAGGTTATTTGTCGTTTTATATAATTAAAAATAGGGGTTATTTTGTCGGGGGTTATTTTGTCCTGAATATTTTTTAGGGGTTATTATGTCGGTGGTTATTTTTTCCGGGGTTATTTTGCGTCTGCGCCATAGAAAGAAGTTAATAAAAATGGCCCTCCCAAAATTAGGGGGAACACGACCTAAATTAGCGGATCATGCAAAATTCCTAGGGTTCTATCTGGATAATAAATTTAATTGGAATAAGCATATACAAGAAAGAGTTGTAAAAGCAACAAAAATTATTTGCTAATGTAGAAGTGCGTTCGGTAAAAACTTGGGTTTACAACCGAAAGTAATGCATTGGCTATATGACCTATTCTTTGTTACAGATGTCACGTTTGGTATCACAAAGTAAGGACAAAAACAGTGAAAGATAAATTATAACACGTTCAAAGAATGGCTCTTATGGGAATTACAGGAGTAATGAAGTCAACTCCGACAAAAGCTCTAGAGGTAATGCTTTCAGTCCGACCAATTGATTTATTTATCGAAAGGGAAGCACGGACAACATCTCTTAGGGTAAAAAATTGTAATTGCTGGCAAGACTCTGATAAAGGTCATGCCAATATTCTGAAGGAAAATTCTAGAGAAATCACTGAACTGATGATGATCACAGTTCAATGTGCTTCACAATACTTTTTTGACAAAAAATTCCATATAACATTTCCTAGGAGAGAAGAATGGGAAGATATCGAGATTCTCCTTGATCCTAGTGATGCTACTGTGTTTACAGATGGATCTAAGTTGGACTACTGGGCTACTGGAGCGGGAGCATTTTCACATGACCCGCCAATGCAAAATTCCTACTATTTACGTAAATATAAATACCCATCGACGACCCAAGCAGAAACATACGGCATTATAAACGCCAGCAACCCGTAACGCCGATTTCTATCTGTTTGGTTTTTTGTAAAAACTTAACATAGTCCCTAAGTTAGAATTTGAAATAACCGGTGAATAGCTTTGGAGACTAGCTGGTGATACGCCGAGTAACGAGATGCCACTCAGATCGCTTAGTTTTGAAATCTCAGTTGACACACACGAGAATGTTGAGCGAAGACAAAAGGTCTTTTCGTTTTTGGATTCCGCAGAGTACAGGCGGTTTAGTCTGAATACAGTGAAAGAATTTGTGTTGAAGTACCATATTTTGATTGAATTTGACGAAGCGTGTGTTAAAGCTTTTAGGTGACATCAACATTTTGGTCCAAAGAAACAACAATTTTATTTTCATCATCATTCATCATCATTTTGCTAATTGGAAGAAAGGCATTAGTTATCGACAATAATAGTCTCATCATCCAAACTAAAGTCAGGTTTGTGTTAATTTAAGGGGATGCGCATACTAGAATAAGCAAATACAATTAATCATAAGAGTCATTCAGTGATAACAAACAAGTTTGTGAATGTTCTTAAGTTGGAAATCTAGTAGTTTACTATTGAAATTTATGCCGTTGTAAAGAAATTTTTGACGACATTGACGAGGTGGAATAACCGTTACACGCCTGTGGTTCTCTGATTGAGTCGAACTGCGAAGGAAATACTGTAAATATTTGCACCGACCGACAGTCAGGCTTGTTTGATGGCACTGAATTCTCATTGCTCATCTTCGAAACTCATGTTAGAATGCATTCGAAAGTGAGTCCCGTGGCGAAATATTTTAAACTTAGTTTGGGTACGAGGACACTCTGGAGTGGAAGGCAACGAGGAAGCAGACTTACTCGCCAGAAAGGGTAGGCAAGAACCGTTTCTTAGACCAGAACCTGCGTTTGGACTATCATATAGAGTTCATAATTAGAGAAAAATACTCCAAAAAACATGTGAAGGAAACTGAACAGTTGCAAACACTCAAAAACATTCTTATCAGGTCCATCAAACAACACAACCAAATACCTACTAAACTGTTCAAGGAAAGCTCTATGAAAATTGATAGGTGCCATCTTCGGCCACTGCAAATTACGTAAACATATGAAAACTATGGGACTGTAGAATGAAGATAACTGTAGAAAATGCGAAGAAGGCCCGGAAACCCCTAAACACTTTTTCATAAAGTGCCCAGCTTTGGAATGACATCGAGTCTGCACTCTAGGTATAGCTTTCCCGAGTCAGGAGCAAATTCAGGATCAAAAGTCGGTCTATTCCAACTGTCAAAATGAAAGGTTATTTTTTAATCAAATATATTAACATTAATGACAAAAACATTTTGGAATTTTTCTCCAATTACTCATTAAATTCATAGTTTTGACGTTTAAAACGTTATTTTGACATATTCCAACAAACTGAGTTTCTAAAGTATGATGGGAAAAAGAACACAGTATTGATTCACCGCAATTTAGGGTACCGAACGCTTCAAAGCTCGTCAGCTTTACGCATTTTATGCTCTTCATATGAAAGAACCATTTTAAGTTGCGCTTGTTGCGCTCTGTGGGACGTTTGGAATTCCTTTTCACGTGATAGTTGGGTTGTACACGTAACACTTCCATTTTTGATTGAAAATAGTACTTTTGTACTTGTTTAGGGTGTCTGTGTGGTTTTCTGAGAATATACACATATTGCGGGAATGTCAATCGTATAATAATAGTCGTAATACGCACGAAAAAGTTCCATCCCCTCATAACGAAATTAAATCACATATCACCTAATAAATTAATGTATTCTCCGAGTTTAGCTTCCTACCAGAATTCATTTTGTTACAGTTCATTTTATGTAACAAAATATCATAAAAAAATTGTGTGTCTGTTAAGTTTAGGTTCATTAAAATTTTATAAGCTTCTATGCCCTGATGGAAAACGAATTGGAAATATAATTTTAGATCGACGTTTGTGGTTCATGCTGTTGAAAAAAAAACTGTGTTAGTGACTTAGCTTTTGAAAATCAGAGGTAATGTGTATACAGCCAAATTCTGAAGCCCCGAAATTATCCAATTTTGTTTGGGAAAATGTTTTGGAGAATAAATAATTTAAATATTTTTTATGAAAAATGGCAAAATTTTGCTCAATAAAAATAGCACTTAAGAGTTAGAAAGACTTCAAATTACTTTTTTAAATTTTTGTTTACTTCCTCATCAAGTAAATACGACCTGAAGAAGTCCGATGCCAGAAGTACGTCACTTAGTATAGCCCCTCAATGTACCTGTACCTACACTGAGTGTACTTTGAAGTATTTTTCACTGCAATAGGCGAGAGTGAGTTGACATTTACAATCTGGATTGCTACAGTTGGTGTATTGCAGCCCCGGTACTACTAAATCAGTCCAAGTCAAGTTGTCGCACACCACTAACACAGTGAAAACATTCCGGTAATGAAAAGGTCTCAAAAACATGGTCACAATTTCAGCTGTTCATATTGTTTGCATACGCAAGCTTTATACATGTTAACTGGAAAATTGGAGGCTCTATGATTAATGGAGATATATAGCAGAAATTGTCCACAGCTTACTTATACCTGAAGTTGTGGATGGGGCACAAGAATTAGATAAATTACCGGCAGGGCTTGTTGGTAGTTGGTAGTTTAGCTAACAATCACAATTATGATAGCGTGCAACTCATATGTTGATACATTTTTATTTACTAATCGATATGCTACTTTTTATAACGTAAAAATTCCTATGCGAAGTGACTTACTTTATTCAACCTATCAGGAGAAGAATTCTTTACAGATTTTTTTGGCGGGGTGCAAAATCCCCAGTGGATTATCGTCCAAGACGATATTATCGTCCACTGATACAATAATATCGTCCATGAGGCGATAATATCGTCCACTGATACAGTAATATCGTCCACTGATACAATAATTTCGTCCATAAGGCGATAACATCGTACACTGCTACAATAATATCGTCCATGAGACAATAATATCGTCTAGTGATACAATATTATCATCTAGTAGACAATAATACACTGGGGGATTTTGCCCTCTCCCATTTTTTTTTCATGCAGCCGTATACCGAATTTTTGACTTAATGACGTTCGAAATGTCAGAGAGACGGAAGAGACGGATGTTAAGCATCGAATTCGTGTGCAATTTTTTATTTGAATGAGAATTCACAATTAACACAAACCTTACACATTCGTTTAAAATGTCGTAAATTCGCACCAGTCCGCGATTTTGTTAGCTTCGGTAATAGAATATTTTTTTTTTGCTGAAAGTAGAATCAGAACTCAAAAATATAGCGATAGTACATTACATTGGAGCCTGCGGAATACAAACACACTTTTGTGATAAGAGCCAAACTCCCCAGAGTTTTTTTCAGCGACAAGCTTTGAAAAAGTTATTTTCACGAGTATAGAGCTTGCATATCCGAGATGGGGATGGGATGATCAAGTGATGAATGAAACCCCGGGATGTGTAGGATTTTTCTGTAACAAACAATAATTATGGAACATAATTAAATTCACCCAAGCTGCATAAATAAGGTAGTTATGGGATTTCTGGCCCCGTAACGAAACCGTACTCAAAGAATCATATGTGACGTCACTCACATCCGTAGCAGTTTGTGTACAAGGAACAGTCGAGAAAGTAACCGAATGGCATGACAAGTGGAGCTACCGTTAGAATCCCACAGATGGCACTCAACTTCCAAATACTCAAAAGAAAGACGCCAACGATGGCAACCCAACAGCAGCACACAGCTGGGTTCGTGTGGTCCTGTGGACAAATGTCATCATATCTGATGCCTAACCTGTTGGGCAACCAACCTCCCGGCAAACTGCACTGTATTTCCGCGGACGACAACGTTGAGAAATGTGCGAAATAGAAACGAGTAAACTTAATGTTGTGATAGAAAGAAGCCAAACATGTCGTTGGACCTCTTGGTCTTCAAGTCATTAGAATATAAGTTAGAAATAATTGTAAATATCAGTTGTAAATCCATACGCTAAATAAAAAAAATCCGAGCCAAAGGCGAGATATGCAACTTCACGAGCTAAAATAACAGTTTCCAAAGCAATGATGCTTAAAGCAACACGAGTGAGTTTCCGAGTTCTCAAAATTTTGTCCGAAGTAATGAATTATTATGTGGCAGGGTCCAATGTATAACGTTTTATTGCCTATCCATCCGAAAGTTTAGCATTACGAAAGTTTTACTTCACTAGTGAAAACAAAAGTTTTACCTTACTAGTGATTTACTTCACTAGTAAAGAAAAGAGTTTTGCTTCACAAAAAATATCCCAAAAAGACCCCACATGGCTTTCGTAGGGGGTAGACATACATGTAATGCTCAACTTTCGGATGTGGTAGGCAATAAAAACATCACCAGGTATTTTCTTATGACTTAGCCTATCTTGTCGCCAGTGTTTTTAGCTTGTCAGCTGTTTTCGGCTCTCCTGATAGAGGTGTGCGCCGACGTAAAAAAAAGTTAGACGTACACTGATGATGACAAAACATGAAAAGCACATTCGCCGCCGCAATGATTATCGAAAACTAACTGCAACAATCTGTCGAGTCAATATAAGAAACACAAAAATGCCTTTTGAAAATCAAGAATAATTGTTTTACCCTTGCCGTCGACAAAAAAAGTACCTTCACCGCCCGGCGCACACCTCTATCTCATGGAATAACTTCACACACTAAAACCATATGAAAATACAAATCGTTGAGAATTGGAGCCCAGTGATAATGATTAGTATATAATGTGCTCTAAGTGGCAGTAAATAGTTCGCCATAAGCTTTTATGTATTTGTTCAACGGGAAAACATTTGACATTATCTACACAGAAATATTTTTATTGATTTTCCCTATAACTCAATTAATTATTTATTGTTAGTTATCGACGACCTGTTTCTTTGTAAAAAAAAATTCTACTATTTTTTTCTTCTTCAATTAAGTTAATGCCACACAGCGCCGTTCAATATCCATTGTAAATTTCAACTCCTAATGATTTTCGATAATAAAGATATTCGTTCGTTAATCAATATGCAAGATGATAAAGTCGCTAATTGTTAATTGACTTGTTACGGAGATGCTGACAAGTATTTGTTATAAAATAAAATTTATTAATTTCAATAAAAAAGGAATAAAATTCACCAAAAAGTATGCCATCAAAACAAGTAGTAGTCGGTTAACAAGAAAAACGAATTGATTCAACGATAAATCAATAATATCCGATATTAATTTCATGCAGCACATCATGAATATTAATGCATATTAATAGACATCAGTTAATGCGATAATCGACTGATATATTTTATGATAAAAGTCATCTTAAATGCAAGACACCTCCTCCTATTATACTGAACACAAAACATTTTTATCTAACCTATAAATAACTGAATTAGGCATCCAAATCAACCATCGAGTTGTATCATCTTTTCATCTAAGAAAACGTATAATAGTTACGCATTGAATCGCTTCTTCACATGTAATAAGTTATAAATAATAATTTTTACCACTTTTCATTCTAAAAAAAAAACGAAAAAATTAATAAATATTTTAATTTAATTTTTTTTTCTCTCTCCGTCCGTCGCGTCGGAGTGTCTTTCAACTAATTTTTATTGAATTGGGCGATGATAATTTTCAATTAACATAAAATTTATTGGTTTTGAAGTTTTATTTATTGTTTGTTGATGCGGAAATGTGATGCTGTTCGTTCCGTGAAGTTAGTGAATCGGAAAAAAAATACAACTACAATATTTTGACAGCCCAAAATCAGCCACAATCTGCAAGAGTATGGTGTGTATCAGTGTTAAATTATGTGTGTTAAGCATACAAAAAGTTATGTTTATGTTATGATGCCGTGTATATATATTTAACAATTCTAAGTGAGCATAAATTATCTTTTTTAGTGGAGTGATGTTTTGTCGCGTGCCAGCCTATTATTCAATCTGGCGCTAGTTTAGCCGTGGTGTTTGTTGATTTTTAAACAGGCTATAACTCGTTTGCGGGTAATAAAATTTCTTATGAATGTAAAGACATCAGTGTTTTGGAAGCTCGTAAAATGTTTAAAGAAAAGTGTCACCGTAGTGCGTGTTCAGTAGTTCGATGGTTGTTGCGAGTTTGCATCGTTCTAGAAAACTTGAATTAGTCCGACTTTTGTAACAAATTTCGAACTTTTTGTGACCGAGGGTACGAATGAAGGTAAAAGTTCTGCTTAAGGTGGGGTGGGGTTGCACTGGTCGATTTCAGAAGGCAGCTTGGTGCCAAAAAAGTTCCTATGGTAATGTTACGAGTAAATTAATGTGCACTAGGTCCCGACTCGGCACCAGGCTGCGTACTTGAAAAGTATGAGTAGCCTTTAAGAAGGCAGCCTTGTGTCGAAAATCAGTTAAACTCATTGTAACGGCAGTAACGAATACTATGCGTCACATAAATTTCAACTCGGCACCATACTGCTGCTGCACTCTACATTCACAGTAGAATATCTTAAGTAGGCAGCCTGGTGCCGTGTTGAAATTAATATCACGTATAGTACTTGTTACTGCCGTTACGATGACATTAACAGATTTGCAGCACGAGGTTGCGTTCTTTATGGCTACTTAAACTTCCCAAGTAGGCAGCCTGGTGCCGAGTTGGAACATTGTACATAGTAATGTCCTCGTTCCCCACTCCAACATTGCCATAGAAAATTTTTTGGCACCAGGCTGCCCAGCAGACCTCTACTTGTTGCAATTTTTCTCCATGAAAATGTTCTACACGACGGTGTCATAAGAAGTTCATGTGCTAGGCAAAGGACCGGTCTACTGCGTGACCTCCTTATTTCATAGTCTCGTAGAACATTTTCATGGAGTAAAATTGCAACAAACAGAGGCCTTTTTTAACCACCACAGCCTTAATAAACCATGTCCTTAAGAAAATCGTAGAAAAAATACAAAAAAACAACAAAACAAAGCGAAGTTATTCTCACAATCATTGGCAAAAAAGATCTAGAAATTTGGATAATTTTCTTTGCAGGTGATATGATAAACCCTGAATTAGCAGATCAGAACAGGCACATTCTTCTCGTACAATAACTTCAGCTACAGCATGTAGAGCGCTCCTCAATCGCTGCTGCATTCTATAACAAGTTACATTTCTACGATTCGTTAATAGAATCACCTTCCTGCTCATATTTTACCTTCCCGTTACAGTCCCCTACTATTCAAATTTCTTTGACTTGTAGACATTATAGGTTTGTTGAGATCAAAAATTGGTCTATTCCAAGTGTCTAAACGTCATTTTAAACATCAAATATTGAAATCATGTTCATAGATCGTTTATACCTTTCGGTGTGAGTTCTTTATGGTTTGTTCGCCCAGAGATAGTCCCTAACTTTTAAATCATATTTAATTGAGTCTATGAACCTTCTCTTAGGCCTACCCCTAGGACACACATCCGGGACCTGAGCATTCAATATCTTCTTTGACAGCCTGTTACTACCCATCCTCTGAACGTGCCCGCACCATCGCAGACGACTAACCCTTGCCGCCTCTTAAAATTAATATTTTTTCTTTCGTGCGAGATCCTTTTTTAATCAAATATATTAAACATTAACCACACAAACCATTTGGACATTTTGCATAACTGCTGTTTGCTTTATAGCTATGACGTTTGAAACGTCATTTTGACAGTTGGAGTAGACAGACTTTTTATCCCAACAATCCCATGTGAGAGATAATGAGGGATTCTTTTGAAAAACAGCCCTAACGAAATCGTACGTATTTTCCAATGAACCTTTTTATATTTGCCTAGGAAGGTATTGGTCCCTAAAAGCCAAACCCACTTGCAAAAATTTTATTGAAGCTTGAGTGGCTAGCGGGAGGTGATAAAATGCGAAAAATATGCTTTTTTCTTACAGAAATTTCTCCACGCACATGAAGCGTATAAGGTCGTGTGGGGTGTCGTTGGAAAGGTAATTGCATGTACTTTCGGGGCAAATATACATATTGGGTATTGAATTTGTCTACATTGAGATATAAGCATTTGAAAAATGGGAAAAAATATGCACCTATTTCACTTATTCACCTTATCTTTCACTTGCTAGAATTTCCTTGCATATTTTCGGTAAATGCAGACTTGAATTTTCCAGTTAATTTTGTCAGTTTTTGGAGTGATATACCTCACTGAGAACTCGAAGAATCGACTTTCTATTTTCGATGGAGAACTTCAGAGAGCATGCGATAGCACTAATATTGAAGTATTGTCGTTTTCTGATTCTTTTGATGGGGAAAATTTCTTTGGAATAGAAGGAAGTATCACATTAGCTTTCCCTTTTTGAATAAAATTCTTTTAAAATGGCCCTTACTGCCATAAATCTCATTTACTTTCAATGAATAGAAATCCTACAACAAATTTACCTAATTTTTGTCTATAAATTACCGCCAAAATTTAACGCTTTTTCGCAGGGGAACAATTTATTCAAGTCCATAAAACTCCAGGATCTAAACCCTCAAAGCAATTTGAATCGACTATTCGTCTCCATTCAGTGACACGCAACATATACTCCTTGGGACATATAAATTGAATTCAAGTATACACTGAATTCGTTTCGAAATAGCTATTAATTTTCCAAATCGAAAATAAAACACTCCATTTCTCTCTTATGTTTATTATTACCTCACTGGATATGAGTTCTGAATATACAAAAGACGTTCACAGATGGAACACAGCGCAAAGAATGCATCCAGAACAATAGGACTAATAAGTAAACTACGTCCACGTGTACGTACCTCGTGGGGATTTTGCTTTCATGTTTCTTTTTCTTATCTATGAAAATAAATATTCGAACACTAAATTTTCCTGGGTAGCATACGAATTCAATTTCTTTATATTTATATATCATTATTGTAGGCAGTAACATTCATACAAAGACTTATCGTGTTTATTGTAGAACATACTATGAATTTGAAATATATATGCCGTTCAACAGTTGTATCATAACATTAATAAAAAAACAATTTTTACGTATAGAAGCTAAAAATGTTATATCGATAATGAACAAAATATTATAGTAAACCAATCTACTCATACCTTGATCCTATAAATAAAAGTTGACCGAAATATACACAAAACAATTGCTACAACATTAATGACGCACTCATATTCGTTCATGGTTCACATAGAGTAAGGTGTCCACATGCGGAACGCCAAAAGGAAAAGTCGGAAAAGAAAATCCTCGTTAGAAATCCTCCTTGAGCCTCTTCTGGGTTTTTCTACAAAAAATTTATGGGATGGTCAAAAACCAGCTATGGAAGTTTTGTGACTCTCCAAAGCTGTTTCAGGATCTTTAAAGCTCTCGTAACTCTTTTCAACTCTTTTAGGTGGTTTTTCCATCGAGAGGATGAAATTCCAATATAAAAAATGTGTTAAATTGCCTGCCTATTTTTTCACCTATCTGTTGTCCGTATATTAGAGATGAGTGGGCACCACTTTTTGCTGCTCTACCCAAGCCCAAAATTTAAAAATAATACCCGCCCCAAATGGTGCCCGTTAAATTTGTGCCCGCGCCCGAATCTGCTCGTTCCTCAAATTCTTCCCTAGCACACCTTCAAAAATTGAGTTGAAAATGTTTCAAGCCATCTGCTTCCCAAGACATAGCCATATTGAAGGCAATGAAAAAGCCGACATTTTAGCACGCCAGGGCTGCGAAACCCTTTTCTAGGCCCATCACCGACGTTTGGTCTCACATACTTATCAAATCCAGAAAGGACCTCAGAATTATAATAGGCGCAATCACGGGACACTGTACCCTTAACAAACACCTACGAAATATGGGACTGACCGAATCTCCAATGCGCAGGAGATGCCGGGAGGAAGAGCAAACGCCAATTCATCTTCTAACTACTTGTCCAGCCCTAATCTATAGCCGATCGAGGACTCTGGGAAATGGGCCATGAACTCGGACAGATAACACCGGATAACCTCCTCAATTATTTTAAGGAAATTTATGAATCTACGATTGGACACAAAAGAAGCACACCTATGAGGCCTAATCTATTGTAATCAGATTATTTTAGTACCAATAAACGGAACAAACTAACTAGAATATGTGTTCATTAATTGAGTCGAATAATGGACGATAAGGCTTTTGCACATTTGTGACTAATTTAGATTATTTTTTAATAAAATTCTCTTAGCAGCTTTTCGATTTTCTTGTGTACATCACCAAATACATCTGCAATGCATCACAAAAACATCACTTTTCCTGCACTCCTACTTTTTTATACATAATTTAGTCAACAGTTATAAGTTTAAATCAACTTTAAGACATTGACAGTCAATTATATCAGTCGGAAATACACCCGTCATTGAAGAGGTGCCCGTGACCGAGACTTTGTTTCAAAGATTTCACAGCGTTCCATATTAGGGCACATTACCCTATTCGAAGAATATGGAACAATGCGAAGAGGAAGGGTTTTTTTTGAAAGTCTAATTTCTGGTCTAGAAACCCCAATAAAAATATTTTTATAATTAATACAATATTCGGAAACGAGGTTTTCCATTTGTTATTAGTGGAACAAAAAAAAACGCGTTGTAAGGTTATGGAATACAAAACAAAGGAAAATATGAAATCGTTAGCCATTGCATAAATGGAACACGCTTTGTGCGATAACCCACCGATTGAACTCATTACTTTGTATACATCGATTTCATAAAAACACTAATTCTCTCCGCCAATATTAATACAACATAATGCATGGGCGACGACATTTCGGAGTGTGGTGCACTGAACATTTCCCTATTCCACACATCATATTTAAAACAAAATGCACAACTGGCATAACATATCATTTAAACGTTTCGTATTCGTGTGCTTTACAGAGTGATACACATAATGTTGCAAATAATTTAATAAAATATAAATAATGACACGGAATGATAATACGTTGGTGGTGGTGGTATGACCGTTTTATTACATAGTAAAATAAAATTATGCTATCGGAATTGTAACCATACAAACAGGGTAAACGATACAGGTGCATGTAAAGACTACAAAACTAATGAATTAAACCGACTTTTCATGTCATAAAGTACTCAAAACCGATTTTATATATTTGGTGGTTTGGAAAATTGCACTAGCCATGTCAAATATTTATATATAAATATTTAATATTTGTGAGAAAAAAAGCGTCGGAGTAGGAAAATGATAGCACAGATAGGAAATTATCTATACGTTCTAAATGAAATTAATAAATTTATTTTTGGTACACTGAACTGTAAATTAATTTAGTTAAAATCATTGATTTTTACAGTCACTTCCACATTATTATGTTTTATGGGACTTTGTAACAATGTTGTTTAAAATGGCACGACTGTAATTGACACATAAAATGTGCAGATATAAATGTACGCTTCGTTTCATTAATTTATCAAATAAATATTTTATGTAGTTCGCACCACTACGCCAAGCCGCTTTTTATTGATTGTAATGTTGATTTAAAATAGAAATAAAAAATGTAATTTTTTTTTAGCTAAACGGGCACACATTGCTTCATTAATTGAAAAGTGTTTATACAAAAACACTGTTTTATCTACATTACTTTTTTGCAATATCATTTGTATAACATGCGACCGAGTTTTCCGTTGGTTAGGTTGTGCAAAGAGGTATAATTTTTACAATGACTTCACAGGGAATCGAGTATGAGGACTGTAGTACAGTGGTGAGCAGAGTGGATTCATAGGATCTGAAAAAATAGGTTAAGCGAAAAGTACTTTTTATTCCTAGGACGGAAAACTGCTGTTTTCCATCTTATTTTAAAACAGAAAAGCAGTTTTCTGAACCCTCGGATTGAAAAATATTGTACGAAACTCGGAAAAATATGTTTTTGACTAGTGAGCTGCTGCCCTTGGCTTTGCCGCAGGCTGCAAACCTCTTACGAGGTCCTCAAAGTACTTTCGGTTCTCTTAGCAAGCATGAAAAACTCAATACATCACGCGAAAACCAGTAGGCCTTGTGATGTAAATAACTATAGATGTCAGCCTATCCCTCGCTTTTCTAAGACTGAAAAATCCATTCAAACCGAACTTCAAAGATTTAACTTACTGATTATCGATTGTTTGAAAATCCCGCTTTCTTTATCACTTACATCATTTATAAATCATTTTTACATCATTTGTCAAATCATGTATAGAGATAGAGAAATCATGATACTTCATTACATGTTCGCATATTTGGAATCATACGTTTACTGCAAGACATTTTACTGTAACATGGGGTGAGTCGAGGCGGGAGTTAGGGGATGCGCCTAGAGCGTTGGCGAAAAAAAATGCCCGTTTTTCCCCTGAAAGGTACATATGTCCCATGATTTAACTTCAAAGATGAGCAAAATCGGTCAAGTGGTTCCAGAGATATGATCGAAAATGGGACAGAAAACATGGTTTTTCGAGGGTCGGTGAAACTTTTTCGCAAATGTCTCAGCAAGTATAGCACGGAAATTGCTCATTTTGGTGTCAAATGAAAGTATTTGATCTCACAAAATTTTTTGTGGAAATTGGGTCAGTGGTCTGGTCACTGGGACTAATGGAATGGACGAAATTGAGGTTCTCGGCCATATACGAAAGCATGTGGTTTTTAGTGTATACTTGCTCAACTATGCAATATGGAGATTTACTCACGAAATGATGAACGGGATGACTCATATCTCAAGAACTATGGTAGTTAGAAACTTGCTTCGGAAGACAAAGTTGTAGAGAATAAAATTTTAGAGAACACGTGTTTCAGGGTTTTAAGAAAAATTTCCTTTCCCGGAACATATCCACTTCTACTTCGGGAGGGTAATTTCTGTAAGTCCTTGGAATTCTGATAGCTTTAAAAACTTTGCAACAATTTGCAATTCTGATAAGTCCGCACCTATTTGTAAAATCGGTTCGGTTTGCCACATTCTGATACGCACGGGTCTTTGGTTACGTTTGTAACTAGAATATACGTGGGGTCTTAGAACACCATGTGATCGCATCAAATCTTGTAAGGGTGAGATCAATAAAACTCTTTTAGTTTTAAATTACACTGCATGAAATTTATTACTCCGACCGGTTTCGTGTCAGCCATGCTGACATTATCAGAGGGTATTTGTTGACTCGTGATCATGATATATAATTTACCCCGTCATTTAGCGCTCTCTGACCCTCCCCGCTCTCGGTTCCATCCTTACGTGGATGTACACTTAAATTATCATATCGTAGAAAAATAACAACAAGAACATCTTATCAGTAATTTCCAAAGAATTCCTTTTGTTTTCACAGCAAATTCTGTATAAATTTATGTATTTTAAAAGCGTGACCTATGTTATCATGGAGTGAGCCACATATGAATTAAAACCACTATTTTAACATTTATATATGTTACTCGAAACCACTAAATGGTTTTTATTTAAATTTATTTATTGCAACATTGTTTGTTTTCTGTACCTTTACGATTCTCAATGAATGTAATATTTCAATTTGTAGTTTGATATTTTGAATTTGTTGCTTGCTCGTGCATTATGCAACTGTAAGATAATTAGAAAATGTTGTATGGACTGGTTAGTTTTGATTAAAAATTTTAAATGTTACTGGATTTTCAATTTAGTTTTGGAGGGTATCGAAGAAAACATCACTTGTTCATATATGGAGGTAGAACGAAACAAATTAAATTGACCGTTGTTAAGCCAATAAAATCAATAGCGAACCTTACTAAGCTTTTTTTAAATTAATTCACGTGCAGACTCTTCTCCAGGCCTTGGTAGAGGCCCTATTTCACACTGACTGTTTAACAAGATCAGTTGTAAGAGCAAGTCCCAGCTAATAAAACTTGCCTTTTTAAAGGCATAGTCAAACTTGCGTATGGAAATATTGACATTCCTACAAATGACCAGTTAATTTATTTATTTTATTTATTTATTTAATTTTTATAGATAAACAAACAGGCATAAAGCCCAATAACATGTTCATCTTATCTTAATAACAAATTACACTATCAAAACTAACAAAGAAATCAGTATTTAGTATTCAAAATAGTTTCTTATTCTCCTTTTCAACGATGAAAATCTACTATTTATAGTGTCCACGTTGCTGAAGGACTGATCATGCTGATCATTTGTGGTTAATGTAGGTAAGTTGAATAATCTCGTGGGCCGAGTGCTAACGATTTGCTGGTTTAGATGATTCTGTCTGAGTTGATCTCGTCGGTTGATGGAACCTTAGCTGTTTTTGTAGGGATCGCGAGTCTTTATACTTGCGTATTATTTTGCACAGATTAATTTCATCATTTTCAAGTCGCCGTGTTTCAAGTGAATGCAGTTTCGAAAACCTTAAATGAGTAATGTATTCCGGTCTTGGGATTTGTATGTTGAATTTGAAGTAGAACATCCTCGTAATTTTTTTTGTACCCGTTCAATTTGATCAATCGCATTTTTGTATTGCTGCTTACATACAGATGAGCAATATTCTAATCGATGACCAGAGACTTATAGAGCAGTATTAGACTTGACCTGTTTTTAAAATATTTTCCACAACGAAAAATAAATTCTAGCATTTGATAGGCTTTTTTCGTAATAATTTTAACGTGTTCATTAAACGACAATTTATCAACGAAAATTACTCCTAAGTCCTCTATTTTAGACACCCTCTCTAAAATCACATTTTTGAGACCATAATCGAATAACGTTTTGGATCCGTGTGTTGTTGACATAATAGTGCATTTTTTTAAAATTTAGAAGCATTTTGTTATCAGTACAACAGTTGTAAATCTTGACCAAATCTTCTTGTAACAAGACACAGTCATTTTCACCTCTAATTGCGCGAAATACCTTGAAGTCATCCGCGAAACCGTAACATGATGATAGAGACGTTAAGAGATCATTAATGAATATGATGAATAAAAATGGTCCGAGAATCGAACCTTGAGGTATTCCAGATGTTGGTACTATCTTATCTGATCTCGATCCACCAATTACGACGAACTATCACTCAAGTATGACTTGAACCATTCCAGCATATCTATGCTGAAGCCAAAAGATTTTAACTTTCCTATTAGTCTTTTATGATCATGATCAACTTTGTCAAATGCCTTAGTGAAGTCGGTATATATGGTATCTACCTGTCCACCATTAACTATTTGTTGTGCTACTTTAGATTTTGACAACAAATTTGATTGGGTGGATCTACCAGCAAAGAATCCATGTTGTGTCTCAACTATGTTATCCTTTGCCAAATCAAATAACTTGACAAATACGAGCCGTTCAAAGATTTTTGCTATTGCTCACATTATTGATACTACCCTGTAATTTGTAATTTCATCCTTCTTACCATCTTTAAAAATCGGCGAGACAAAACTCGCTTTCCATTCTGTTGGAAACTTTCTTTCGGCCAAAGATTTATTGAAAAGAATGCCTTAAGATAGACTAAAAGATGACGACAAACTTACAAAGAACAACATGGGTATTGCATCTGGGCTAGCTGACGTTGAATTACGTTGACGTTGAATCTTTTTAGAGTCTCCTTAACCTGCATTTCCGTAATCGACGAGCAACAAATCTGTGATGTTGTCTGGTCTTGATGAAAGGATGGATCGTAGATTGATCCATCTTCAGCCGATTTGTCGTTCCGATCATTGTAAACCCATTTGAAAAAGTTTGCCAACAGGTTGCATATCCCATATTTATCACTGCTATCCTCATCTCCATATCTCTTCCTACTCGGAAGTGAATTCGTTTTTTTTAGGGTTTTCGTGAATGCGAAAAAATATTTTGTATTAGACTTAAGCTTATCCTCGCAGTCATTGACATAATTGTCAAAGCATTCATTGATTACATTTTTTACCCTCTTCCAGAGACTAGAATACTTATCTTTTAGTTTTTGCTTCTTCATTGGGCACGACATTTTACCATAGCTCCTTCTGGTATTATCTTTCCCCTTTATCAAGGAGATCAGCTCTAGAGTATAAAAGGCCGGGTATTCCCTATTTGACATTCTAGGTTTAGGAATGGAATCTATGAACTATACAATCTACACGTGAACTGTTTAACGGTCAATACTATTTATGTTTCTTTGCGTCAGGAAACAAACGACTGCTAGGTCCGGAATATTGGGGGTGACCCAACTAGGCAACATTTGCAGTCACATCGATTTCCTTCTTTCGAAAAATCGATTTGTCTCAGCTATTTTTTCACCGTAGACGACATTGAAAATTAATGTCAGTTCCTCATGGAAACGTTTCTTTACAATATTTTTCGCCATGAATAACCGATTATTAACGTTAGATTCATCTTTTCTGTTTATTTAATATTCCACCACAATGTTACTTGATGATCATTGAATTGTAAGAAATGTTGTCACATCCACAGAACAATAAATGAAATCAATAATATATTTTATTGTTTTATTGTCACCAGAACATCCAATTATCCCATCGAATTATCTGGGACGCACCTTTTCATTTATTTATTTTGCCCAATTGAAAATCTTACTAATTTTGATAATTATGTTGTAATACTTCCCTCCGGTGTTTAGCAATGAGCAGAACATTTTAAAATAAAAACCTGTCCATAAAATACTGTCCATTGGGATTTAAAGTAGCCAATAAACATGTGTTGTAAAACTCGAGTAATACGAGTTTATGCATGGTAAGTATATGCTTTTTACCATTAAAGTCTTAGTGTCGTCGTCGTCCAATATGTGTATGCCTCTGTACGAACTACAGTACTAAACAATCAACATAAAATTTAATAAAAAAAAAATTTATATTCCTACTCACATGGTTCGCTTCAATCATGTTATTATGACACTTTGTTGACTAATTTGAAAAATAAGGCACGTGTCTAGTAATTAAACCGACTATTTATTACCTTCAACACTATTTGCATTTTTAATTTGTTAATAAAGATTCGTGATTGACATTAAGACTATCATTTTTTTTCGTTCTTACTTTTGTTGCTGTTGATGGGTTAAGTTTTAATGACAATGTTTGATATTATAGAAAATAATTGGTTGGTATTAAAGTAAGTTCCGTGTAAAGAAAATAAGTTATTAAACATTTTACCGTTAGAATAATAGGGATTGTGTGAAAGAGGAAATAATAGCAAATTATAAATTGTTCTTAATGAGTTTTATTAAAACTACATTTTCTTAGTATGCTTCCTTGTATCCAGGCTTCGTTCTTGTGAGACTAATGAGCCAGGGAGATATATAAAAAAAATTCTCTAAAATTAGGAAATTATTACGATAAACGATAAATAAAATGCGATGTTTTATGTTTGGAGAAGTTTCTTTATTATATTTTTGAATGATGAGCTTTGCAATTTTTTGATCTCAACATAATTTTGTTTAAAAATTTTTGTTGCGAATCGAAGCTTAATGCGTCATCCCCCTCTGATTTCAGAACTTTTGTAACTGGAAGAAAATAGTTTTACCTTAGTTGATTAATGCGTCACACTTTTCTGATTTCACAGCTTTTGTAAGCAGGCATAAAGACTTGCGTCACACTTCCTCTGTTAGAGGTTTTTTTGCGGATTCACTTTACTTTTTTCGAGTCGGATCGGGTTTGATGGCCCTTACTCGGAAAATACAGTCAGTTGCGAGAAAATACGTTATGGTAAGCGATCGAGTCGCTTGATTGAAATTTTTTAATGGTCGCTCTAAGAAGCTACAACTCACTCGCAAAAATTTAGTTAGTTCTTCATAGAGTGACTTTTAAAAAACTCATTCCGGCTCTTTGTTTGAACTAACTACTAAGAGCTATGTATACTAAATGGTATTCCACACGAATTAGGAAAACAAAAATTAGGAAAAACAAAAATTAGGGAAAAAAAATTAGGAAACCGAAAATTAGGAAAAAAAATTATTTGCCAAAAATAAGGAAAAACTAGAATCAGGAAAAACTAAAATTAGGAATGAATTAAATTAGGAAAAACCAAAGTTAGGAATCAGGAAAAACCAAAAGCAGGAATGATTAACGTACGATGATTAACGTACCCTTCATAGTAATTCAGATATAGATCCCGTTACTTTCGACAGATGCTTTTTGGAAAAGTCATAAATTATTTATGTGTGAAATCAATCATAGGAAGTGACATCTTTAGGAAATCACACGAAACTTATTGACATAACGAATCAAAAACGAAAATGCTATTGGCACCGGATGCCAATAGTCACTTCATTATGTTTGGACTAACAGGGCACTGAGTACCAATAGTCACTTCAATATACTGTGGCTAACGGCACCGGGTCATTGGTCTATTTATTATACTTTTCAAAGAATCAGGTCAAGATCATTCAAATGATTAATTTGAAGCGAAATTATGAGCGAAATGATACTTCTGAAATAAAAATTGTTTGTGCCACGACTGGGAATCGAACACAAGTCCTGCATCTTGTCGAGGTGCTGCAATACGAATTGGGCTACACGCTGTACTTCGGCTACAGATACATGTGTTAGTGTATAAGCAACGGTTCCGAAACAAAAATGTCCACGGTAGCTCAATTGGTAGAGCAGCACCAGGCCCGGACTGGCCTAATGGTGCATAGGTGCCCCGGTTTGGGCAAAAATCAATTTTTTGGGCCTTTTTATCACTGAAGGGCCCTTTGATAGCCAAGCCGGTCCCAAGCAGCACCGCAGAAAGGTGAAGATTCTGAATTCGGGTCCCAGACTTGACACAAAAAAAAATTTCTTTCAGATTTAATTTCAAAAATATCATTTCGCTTGAAATTAATGCCCGAATTTCGTTCACTTCAGTCACTGATAACTGAACAATGATTCAATTTAAGCCTTTAAGTTATGCATTCCACTTACTGTGTTAACTGGTGATGAGTGTTGTTGACGAAAGAAAGAACTTTAATTCTCACGAAATAAAATTTAATCTGAAAGATTGCCTCTAAAATGTTAAAAGGGTAGATTTACATAAGTTTTTTTAACAAACTCCTACATCTGCATCATGTTTTTTTAGAATTAAAGCAAATTTGTTACTCTATAGCGAAAGCCATCAATGTAACACATAGTGTTACACAATGTCGATCGTATTTTTAATTAATTTTGAGTACTTCAAAATTTACGACATCAATTAAAAGCAGCACGTCATCTAGGTCTATGGTTTTGCAAATTGAAAATTTTATGGTTTTATAGTTAGACTAGTGAGTTTCTCAATTTTCAAAAATTGTGTACTTTACTAAAGAAATAGAAAATTGTGATTAAATCATTACATCTCATAGTGTGAGCTTGACAGAGATGACTTCGTCAAGAATCGCGATCAACGCACAGTTCTAATTTAAAATGAACATAACTTTAAACAAGAGACGAAGGACTGTGGTGTTTATTTTATTTATCCAATTTCAAACAATTTATATTTAAATGCGATGACCTCACCAATATGCACAGCAATTTGCAAAATAAAACCTTAATCACGATGTGTCTCCAATTTTTGACCTGTCGCCGAAAAAAGACATATTGTGTGTGCAAAGTGCAGAATTAACAAACAAATATTATTATATGATTGCTGAGGCACGAAAAGTTATAAGAAAATGAATAAAAAAGAGCACAACAGAAGACAAAAAAAGAACAATAAAAATAATTCGATAAAAACGCATGGAGACGAATGCGGTCATTTTATCGAATAAAATAAATTTATATTAGCCGACAAAAATAAAATTAAAAGCAAAATATGTTTTATAAACTTGTTGATTTCAAAATTGACCACAAAAGACATGCTTTCAATTTAATTTAATCTTTGTTTTAATGTTTATGGTCTTACCAACCGAAAGATAACAATACTGCAACGGTTATAACGTTCACCGTCAGTTTGTTAAGTTAATTCAAATTATATGCTTAGTTCTTATAATGTCATGGTAAGATCAAGATGCACGCAATTGTCGTGTTTAGTGCGACACTGACTTCTGTCAAAGCATAGTTACTTTCATGATGAAATGCATGATTTGTCATGCACTCACACTTTTCCTGTGTGGAGTTTATGCATCTCTTAATGATTTTCGCTAGTTAGTGGTTTCATCTGGCAATTTTTTTCAACGTTTCAAACGTTTTCAATCCTTCTTCCAAAATAATTGGATACAAATGCAAACATTTTGGACATTTTTTCTAACTATTCGTATACTTTATAGCTTTGACGTTTAAAACGTCATTTTGACAGTTGGAACATACCTACTTCTGATGAAAACAAAGTCTGTCATCAAAATTGCATCTACTTCGAATTAAGACATATTTAACGCGTTGTGCAGGAAGCTAAGCCTTTCTAATTTCAGATTGATTTCTTTCGGCTTGTGGATCTGTTTTTCTGGTAGATAATCGAGCATAGATCAACGTCTACGAAGATCATTTTTCGAAAAAGTAGGCGCTGACGACATTTGTTCTTCTATTTCAAAGCGCTGGTTAGAAAGAGACAGATATAGTCTGTCTCTTTCTAATCAACGCTTTAGAATAGTAGAACAAAAGTCATCCGCCCCTACATAAATCCCATTTTTTCGAAAAATGATCTTCGTAAACGTTGATCTAGGCTAAGAAAGATGCATTTTTGACGTTTGTGTTATGGCTATGAGCGAAGCTGGTCTTCAAATATTATCTAAACGTATGCAAGGGACCCGTACGTATCAGAATAGATGTGGCAAACAGAATATATGTTACTCTTAAGTGTATGAAATTACGTCCACATTAAATTGGATTGGAAATAGACAATCTTTATGGTTTTCTGGAACTATTTTATTTAGATTATTTATACCCTAATTGTCCCAATTCCTGAATATTTTGCCTGTATACGGTTGACTAATATTTTAAATTTGCAATTAAAATTTCCTTAATTTTAGTGACGTCATCGTTTTAGTCACATGTATAAGTTTTTCCTTGTTTGTGGTGGTTAAGACACATGGTCAACTAATTGTGAAAGTGTGTGTGTGTCAATGTGATATACAAAATGCGAGGAGAGTATGACGTCATAGTATCCTCGTTTTGGGATTGATTTGATTATTTTAGGGGAAATTGACAAATTATTTTGATAATGTGTAATGGGAAGAATTGTCTTCTTTAACGTATATTTTCACCTAAAAATAGTTTGAAGCTATTTTGAAAAATTCACGCATGTCTATTGTCGAAAGAGCAATATTGATAAACCCGTCCGAAGCAGCGAGGCAAAAAACCTTTCCAATTCGCTAAAAACGCCTAAAATTTAAAAAAAAATTTCCAAAAATAGTTTGAAAAAAAAATTCAAAAAAAATTTTTTGTACTAGGACTGATCTTAGAACTGACCTAGAGCACTACGGAGAGGTCTCTGACCAATACTTCCATACAAAAAAATTCGCCTAATTTTACTCTAAAACACTGCACAAAAAACCTCATCATTAAAGAAATATCTCCGTACGGGTACAAAAATATTGATAGTCCATTATATTAGTACACATTGGCGTATAGATGAAAACTGGGCGAATATGTTACTCTATGGAGGGTGAGGGCCCCGTGTAACAGAAAACATACTTTAGAATGACTTAATAAGAGAAGTCTTGACAAACTATTTATTTATCTTGATGACTTTGTTTCGGTTTTCCTTATTGACACGTCAAATTTCGTATTATTCCCACAAAACCAACCATTCGTATTAAATTGATCTGCTGTAATTTCTCAGTTGCAATGAATTCGTTACAATGAGCTCCTTTCGCCAAAAGAAAAGATAAACATCGATAAAATAAACTAAATGTGCATATTATCATGAACGTTTATACGAATGCGAGAGTATATTTGACCACCTGACGTTAGCTTGCACCGTCTCCGTCACATGCATAGATATCATAACTTAATAAAAAGAACATTTTTCAGCGATAAACTTGCATTAAACGCAAACCCAAACATAACATTTTTTTTGTATATAAATCGTCAGTCAAGCGCAATATATTTCTATACCAAAAAACGAAAATCCAACAATGTGGCTTGTTAAGTGCATGTAAAAGAAATAAAATCGTTGACCTTGTCAAAGGACGCCAGACACAATTTTTGTTATATGACGTATACTAGTGTTGAGAGTTTGTGTTCGGATAAAATAAATGTTATGATATTCATACACAGGGGTGCAATTTAATACTATTTGCATGTGCATTGCCCAATTTTTAGAGCTGTTCAATTGTGACATTGAGAAGTAGTTTTTTTTAACTTTGAAATTAACTTCAATTTAAGCAAAAACCGATTTTCTAATCAAAATGAACTCGTAGTGTCGTTAAGTTAACTCTTGGCCAACTATTTTTTATGATTGTTAAGTGTGTTGTAGCCCATCAGGATACCAATAGTTTGGAAAATTATTTTTCCTATTCAATAGCGGAAGGAAAATATGATTTTCCTTCCTAGGTATGTAATTTTAAGTTATTTTAGTAAGTTTTTTGGCTAGCGTGCAGTCTATAAATGTTTTCTACTGGGCAGTTCTGTTGTGTGTTACGTGAGAATGGTGACTAAGTGACTACAAAACATCTCATTCCCACGTAACAACAAATCTACTTCGTAAACTTTATGAATTTGCTTTCGTTTACATTATTTTCTGTGTAGACTGTTGACGTTTCCATATAAACTGAACAAAATAACTAAACGCATATGCAGTTCATTTTATTTACATTGGTAGAATGGCGAGTAGAATGAGCCTAATGTTAGTTAAAATCATGTATTCCTCTCCTTAATACTCGTCAAATAGGGTCTTGAAAAGCCTTTTCGGCTCTATGACAGAAAGAAAACAGCCCTAGGTATGTAAAATCGACTTTACAATTCGACGAAGTGATACTACTTTGACATTATTTTGATGTACTACACCCGTGTAACCATATCAGCAAACTAATTCTTTTATATTTTTTCATTTTTCGTTAAAATTTGTTTTCGTATTTTTGTTTAATTTGATGTTCATTTGAAATCATTTTATTTTTCGTAATTGCCTTTGTTGGACGCATTTAACACACAGAAACACATTAAAATAACGCAATGACGATATTATAATTGTTTATAGCTTATTGAATTCATTTGCGCTTAAAAATTCATTTACGACTTCGCCGGAAAATAAAACCTATTGCTTATGTACAGACCGAAAAATCATTTATTTTTGTTTATTTTTCTAAATCATTTCACTCATCGTTGTGAAATATTGGATTTATTGAATATACCCTACATTCGACGCGATTTATAACATTTTATATAAACGAAAATGATGCTATTTTCATCAAACGAAAACACTTATTTGATTCTCTTTACACTTTAGGTATAAATAGACGTATAAGAGTCAAAACTAGTGCGAAGAACACTGTGGATCAGTTTTTCTTCTTAATTTCTTCTTTTTTTTTTGAATACAGAAAATGTCGATCGCGTATGCATATAAAGCGTATACGTAGAACGTACAATAATTTTCACTTGATTTTCATTTCATCATTAGAGATGTTAGAAAATGTGGCATCAGTTTGAACTCGAAAATGTTTTTGAACATTGTGCGGTTTTAATGTTGATATATTTTGAGGATTATATAGTTATAGTTGGAAATGATTTAGTCAAATTTACTGCAAATTAAATAAGTCAAATGAGTTGAATTATGTTATATAGTGTGGAAGATGAATGACTTTCTATTATTGTTACAGTGAGGATGTCTACTCTATCGAAAGATGTTAAATTAACGGTGGTTAATTCTAGCAGTAATTTGTGAAGAGGTGTGCTTTAAATACGATAAATTCTGTTGATATAAATTTTCAGTCGTTTACTTGGCGTAGGTATGCGAACTTGAATGATGCAAAATATACACCAGGGTGGTTCATATAAAACCTTCGCTACCTTTACGTTTAGCAAAGCAGTTGCATATGTTACAAAGTCCTCAGATAGTCAGTTCAGATTACTACTGGAGTTGAACAAATGAATTTGTGAATTTTACTGTAGAAGTATAGACTGTATATTACAGGTGTGTGGGTCGATGTTTTTCCGAACCTCGCCCTGCCGAAAATTCGGAAAGACCCGAAAAAGCCCAGGAAAGTTGTACTTTTCAAGTCATCCCAACCCAACCTAATGGTATTACGGTAGGTGCAACGTATGACCTTAGGCCAGATTCTAGGTACTGACATGGCAGAATACCCAATGAATTGAATGTGCTTTATGTTGTTCTTTTGGTTTTAAGTTGGTATTGTATGGGGCCGTAGGGCGACTCTTTCGCAAATTTCTACAAATCTGCAGACCATCCTTTATGAGTGGTGTTGCTAATCGTTTCGGAAGGCGCTATTTTCCCTTCAGAGGAGCCTTTCTTAGATTGTTTAACTCAGTTGGTTGATATTCTTGTTACATTGAGGAAAATATCTACAAGCGAAGTAGGAATTGTGTTTATAATATACGCCGCCGACGTACTTATTATGAAATATATTTTATTTACAGCACGAAGGCGCTGTTAAGCGGTGACATAATGAAAGAGAATGGAGTTACAGCTTACAATGATAATACAGGCTTACGTTAGGGTTCTATGGAGTGGGGATGATACAAATAGGATTATTATTTACCTTCCAATAAAAAAATGATTTTTGTCCAATAAAAAAATAATTTTGGTTTAATAAAAATCATAAATGTCCAATAGTAAAATACATTTTCTTTTACAAAATAATAATGTAAAATAAACAATGATATTTTCCTTTTACAAATTTTTTATTTGATGAAAGTGATTTTTTATTGGACATTTATTATTTTTATTGGACAAAAATAATTTTTTTCTAATTTATTACGTTCTCGAACAGATGGTATCTGTCTTATAGATTTGAGAAGTAGCTAAAATAAAATTTTTTGAGCGAAATATAAAAATGGGATTGTAATAAACCTTCCAATAAAAAAATGATTTTTGTGCAATAAAAATAATTAATGTCGAATAGAAAAATGATTTTTGTCCAATAAAAAATTTGTAAAAGGAAAATTAATTATTTTTATGGACATTAATCATTTTTATTGGACAAAAATCATTTTTCTATTGGACATTAATTATTTTTATTGTACAAAAATCATTTCTTTTATTGAAACGTTTATAATAATCCTATAAAAATGTACAACGAACGAAACTTTTATTTAAAAAATTTCGCTCGCTTCGCTCACTATGGCAGCTAATCTTAGGAAATGGCATGGAACTAACGAGTAGAGAAAATAAACACAATCACATATTCATAAAAGAAGCTCAACAAATAATTTACTAGTTTTCAATGAAGAACAAGGAAATAAAAGATGCCAATACCCCAAAACGGTCAAGTCTGTTGCTTTCTTTCTTTAAAGAATAGATGCAAAAGCAGCTTTGTAAAGGATCACAAGCCAGGACTTATCTCATACGAAAGGTCTACAGCCCTGAAAATACCTTTTCAATTCTTTGAGTTTTTGGTTTTACTCAATTTTTCATTCAAGACCGAAAAATTGAGTAAAATTCAAAAACTCAATTTAAATTTGACAGTTGAGCTTCTTCAGATGGGCTCTTAATTTCTGGATGCATAGGGCGCCAGAAACCTAGTGGCGGCACTGACAGGCCTGGGCAAAATACTCACTTAATTTTTTTCCCTGTTTGCTAATCATGGTAATAGAATCTTCTTGAGAATAAATTTCGCAGAAGAATCAGCATCTCTTATAATGCCCATCATGGAAAACTACATTTGAAATTAACTGCAGAAAGATTCTCAAATTATAGGCAATGATTCTAATGTATGTAGAGATTATGAATCAAAAAGGAGAATGAAATGACAGAACTAAAGAAGCCAAAGTCGATGTACAATGGGCGCCTCCAGGTCTGGTTAATAAAAGAATACCTGCCTGCGTTGTCATTAACAAGAATCTCTAAGATTCAAATCAGTTTTTAACTATTTCCATTTAAACGCCTAAGATTTTATAGACAATTACGGAACATTTAACAACTCAACAAATGTAAATTGATCAACAATTTTCTATTCAAATGAAAGAAAAAACCACATCAAAGTTGTTAATCGATCATAAAGGACGAAAAGTACTCTGTAATGTTAAAACACATTCACCGCTTAAATACAACACAGAAAACTGGTTGATTTATAGCAAAAAATTCTATGAGGTTTTGAATTTACGTTAGGAACTCACTCACTCATTCGCTTGAGCTCACTTGTGCGCAGCCCAGGTGAATAAATCAAAGTGGTTTAAGCGCGTAATGTTGTATAACATTAAGAAGCAACATTTAAGATGTTTATTTGTACGCTGAATACTAATAATAACGCAAGTGAAAACAGGCAGCACAGGAAAGTTAATTTAAAATATAAATATTGTGTGTAATTTATGTGCGTGAAGGCAAGTGTTGACTTTTAATCTAATTGACAATATTTTATTAAAATATGTGCTGAGGATCAAAATTGATTAAATAATTATGCATGTTACCATTTCCAGTGGTGATACACACGGTGACACATGCAGATTGGAGAGCTGGGAAAATGTTCAATGTAATTAATGGTATTTTCTCACAACTTGTAGTACATGGCCAGAAAAAATCACATCAAATGTTTACTTTTCGAGCCAATCGATATAAAATGTTATGAGTGCCACTTTTATTTACCATTTTTTGTTTGAATAAATGTTTCGGCATTTTTATTAATCAAAAAGTTAGACCACCCAAAATGTTGACTACCTTCAAAAATGTTGCAACTACAGTGTTTTATTTGAGATATGAAGTCATTTAAATGTAAACGATTTTTAACACCTTCAATTAATCTTGTAATGGTATACAACATAATATTTTAATAAGTTTGATCATATCTGATCTAATTATGACACCCACGTGGCAGAAAAATACATATCTCAATTATGTTAGACACGAAGCTGAGGCATTCAATTGAGCCGCTGAAATAATTACATTTAATTTTATAATTATCAGTCTTGTACAATCGTGCGAGATCGTCAGATGACATTTTATGCTTGCTTTTGTGCAGCATGGATCGTATACGACTTTTATGCACCAAGTAGCTTCTCTTTATGCTATAAATCTCTGTACATGGAAATTGGTTTTTCAAAGAGAATAAATTACGACTAGTCGGTCTATTCTGTTTAGAGGGATGTTGCAGTTTTTTAGCACTGTTAAGCTTTAAGCTTGAGTTGCAAGGAAATAGGAGGAAATGGAAAAGGTTGTTCTGATTGTTTTGAAGGACTTTAAAAATTTTGTCTTATCTCAATGAGATTCAGGGTGATTTTAGACCTCAGGATCAGATTTTCTGCCTCAAACAGACTATCGAAAAGCTTTATGAAAAGAATAGGAATTTATACTTATGCATCATCGACTTGGAGAAGGCATTCGACCGGGTACCAAGGCAGAAGCTGTTCGGGGTTCTTAGCGAGTACGGTATCAATGGGAGTTTACTGCGTGCCATTAAGGTGGTGCCTCTTGCGATTCTACTACATGAAAATGTTCTAGGCGACGATGAAATAAGGAGTTCAGGCACTAGACCGGTCGTTTGTCTAGTGCCTGAACTCCTTATCATATCGTCGTCTAGAACATTTTTATGGATTAAAATTGCAACAAACAGAGGTCTGCATTTCTTGTTTCTATGACAATGTTGGAGTGGAACACGAGTACATTACTATGCACTCGGTTCCAACTCGGCACCAGGCTGCCTACTTGAGATGTTTAAGAAACAATAAAGAACGCAGTCTGGTGCCAAAAATCTGTTAATGTCATCGAAGCCGCATTTACGAACATGATACTTCACAATAATTTCAACGCGGCACCATGCTGCCTACTCAGCATAGGGGCATGCTGTGAACATAGAGGACAACAGCAGCCTGGTGCCAAATTGAAATCTATATGACGTATACCATTCTTTACTGCTGTTACAATGACTTTAACTGACATTTGGCACCAGACTGCCTTCTATAAATCTACTAATACCTTTCAAGTACGCAGCCTGGTGCCGAGTCGGAACCAAGTGAACATTTATGTACTCGTTTCATCATCCAACATTGTCAAGGGAATTTTTTGCCACCGGGCTGCCTTCCGGAATCGAGCAGGGCCGTGGTAAAAGAATAGATGGCGATAGATTAGCGATTCTTTCAAGGTTAATGAGGGCGTTCGTCAGGGTTGTTGTCTTTCCCCGATTCTGTTCATAATTTTCATGGACAAAATCATCAAGCGGGCTAACTTGCAGGGAAATATCGAGGTGGGTGAAGTAATAATGAAAATCCTGGCGGATAACTTGATTCTGTTAGCAGATAATACCGAAGATTTACAGGGTGGGATTGACTGGCTAAATGCTGCTTGTGAGGAGTACAGGATGAAGATTTGAAGATACCTGTAGGGAAAACTAAATGTCGCGAAATGTCGGAAGGAGATAGCTTGCAATTTAAATGGGGAGGAGCTGGAACAGGTTTCTGAATTCAAGTACTTAGGAACCATTTTTTCAGAGGATGACAAATTTAAGGAAACGAGGAAAATGGGAAACGCAGTATCTAGTCAATTGGGGTCGCACGTGTTCAACAAAAAGGGATTGAGTAGCGAAACAAAGTTAGCTATCCACAGGTCAATTTTCAGGCCTATGATTCTGTACGGTAGTGAGAGTTGGGTTGAGTGCGGATATCTCATGCATGGCCTGGAGTTTTCTGATATGAGGGTTCTTAGGAACAAAGCGAAGGTTAGTCGGAAGGAGCAGTGGGATAATCATATTAGGAACGACAAAAATAGGAAAAATTTAGGAATTTCGTCAGTGGTCGGACACGATCAAAGGATGGGTAATAACAGGCTACCGAAAAGGATCTTGGATGCACAGGTTTGTAGAATCAATTCATTTAGATTTAGAAGTTAGAGGACTTTCTCTAGGCGAACAAACCATCTCCTTGGCGGGCGATACAATGATTGGATTGGATTGCTCATTCTAATATGTGTTGTCCTGATTTACACATAGTCCTAGCAAGACATAGGCGTACTGAAGCGGTCGTAATACGTCGAAATCAGTTTTTGTCCTTGTTATGCGTGCCTTGCTTAAAAAGTCTATTTGTACTTTTTAGTTGATTTATCATTTTAAGCTTTTAAGCTTTAATTATATTGTAAAAGCTTGGATCTAGTCAGGGAAGCGAAGGACCGGGAGGGGAAAAAGTTTGGGGAGGATTTGGAAAGGGCAGGTCAAGGCAGGGTTAAGAAATTTTGGTCGATGATTAAGGGCATTAGGCGCGGTGGCGTGAAAGAGGGATGTAGTAGTATTTTAGATAAAGACGGCGAGTTAATTATAGATAGGGGTGAAGTCTTGAAGACTTGGCGGCATTACTTTAAGGATTTGTTTACATCTGTCAATCAGGTAGAAGAAAATGGGAGGGAGGCAGGTCCTAGCTCGGAGGTGGAGGAGGAAATTACACTGGATGAGGTGTCCCGGAAGGTCGGCAGATTAAGGGAAGGAAAATCCGCAGGGGTGGATGAAATTAGGACGGGATTTATTAAGTATAGCGGATCAGGTGGGATCCAATGGCTTTGTAGGATTTTCAATTTGGCCATGAGGTCTTCAACAGTACCTGCTGACTGGAGCTTCGGTGTTATTGCTCCAATTTATAAGAAGGGCAACCGTAAGGTTTGCAGTAACTACAGGGGGATATCGCTCTTGAGCTTGGTAGGTAAGGTGTACACGGGTGTACTTGTTGACCGGGTTAGGAACATAGTGGAAGGAGTACTGGATGAGATTCAGGGTGGTTTCAGGCCTCTGAGGGGATGTCAGGATCAGATTTTCTGCCTCAGACAGACTATCGAAAAGCTTTATGAAAAGAACAGGGACTTATATTTATGCTTCATCGACTTGGAGAAGGCATTCGACCGGGTACCAAGGCAGAAGCTATTCGGGATTCTTAGCGAGTACGGTATCAATGGGGGTTTACTGCGTGCCATTAAGAGTATTTACTCAGAAAGCAGGGCCGCGGTGAGAATAGATGGCGCAATTAGCGAGTCTTTCG